>JAJJXE010000005.1:1200000-1800000 GCA_022432365.1 Hypoxylon sp. FL1284 | reverse complement strand
GGATATGTTACAGGGAGAGTTCAAATTATATCCACACTCATCTTGTGTCTATCAGTCGAATACTGAACTCAACTCCAGCATCAAACAGACCTAGGTGGCTACACCGACGTTGAGTCCTGACAGTAAGTGCCTCGTGACGTAACATTAGGGCATCAACACATAGATTCGACAACTATCTGCTATGAACGACGATATCTTGATCTCTGATCTAGTAACAGGCCTGGGCTCAAACCCACCCGATAGAGTCAACTTCTGGACTTTGGAGAATCTACACATTGTATGGCTGCTTACTGGGAATCCCCCTCTATCTTTGCCTCCAATCCCCCCTCCATCTTCGCAGAAAAATCTCATCATTCTGTTCCTCACCGGAGTTGCGGGGACTCGAGGAGACCGAGAGTATCGAGATAGTGACGGCGGCTGAGGATAAGACATGTTGATCCGGACCTTGTTCTGAAAGCGATCACTTACTGTAAACAAAGCGGTGGTCACAGGAACTTCGTTTTAAAGGGAAAAAAGGTGAAAAAGAAAGAAACACGAGGTCCGGATGGTGTCAACCCTGGCCGGAGTTCTTGGCTGATGTTCTCTATGTGATAACAGGGGTTAGCTCAATCCCTTATCAAACCCTTCTCAATTTTCTGTCAGGCTAACACCAGCTGTCTCTTCATATGCAGGATGAAAACGAAGTAGATTCACCTAAGTAGGTTCGATAGGTACTCAGACGTAAGGAAGGATTGTTGCCCTGGGGGCTTTTCTCCAGCGTGTAAAATAATAGGGGATAATTTGGTCAAGACCCTTGTTTTCTCCATGGAATTATTTTTTCAAAACGAATCATTTTACCGAAAGGGGTAGTTCATAAATTTCTACCATTTAGGAATCATCCTCACTTTCATTTCTATTCTTTGAAATGCGACTTCTCGCTGTAGATACCTCAAGGACTCCCTCCCCCTCCCCCTGATCATTGGCTTACTTACATGCTCCAGGTGTCCTACTCACACCGGAGTACAGGTACCTCCCCAGCGAAATTTCATCATACAGATATTGTCTAGGCGCCTTTGACACCTATGGTGGGTATGCATAGGTGGTTAGGTACCTAGGTAGACTACAGGCAGGCCTATTATGAGTCGGTCCTCCACGACATGTAGATGAAGCTTGACTCGTGTAGTTACCTTATAGCCTCCCACGTCCCCCACGTTTCAGCTGAATGGTTGCAGTCAAACGAAAGCTTGTCTGATGTTCGCACAACAGTAATACCAACATAGGCAGCTTGGTGGGTATAATGCCGATTGCTTCTCCAACGAAACCTGGCTGCTCGGCCAGACTCGCGAGGTCGAGCTGGCCATCCTGCAGGAGCCGCCATTCCATTGGTCGCCCGGGTCATGTGAACCAAGTGACATAGCTTGTCTCCGAGATCTCGATTCGGCAGTCAGTCACACGACTCTATTTTTATCCCAACGTCGTGCATTTGACATATTACTACACCGGGTCCCAAAGAAGCATCATATGGCGAAAATCCGTGCCGTAATTTCGCGTGCTAACTGGTCAACCAAGTAGCCATTAACAACGTCAGCCGTGGTAGCGAGTTTTGCAAGCGGAAACAGACCCGATGCTCCCCGGGGACTGAGAGTCGTATCGCACGAGTAAAACGCCGCGCAACGGCCCGAGACGAGGGAAACATGGAGAGATGAGTAACTGAAGTTACTGCTTGCTGATCACTTCGTGCGATTCATGTTACCTTTAAGCGTTACCTCTGCCAGCCTCCAACACCACGGCGTTCTCACTTACTACTAGACCTACGGAACAGATGCTGTCCGAGAGACGGCGAGGCCAATGCATGCTCGGGGATATTTCAACCATCCCCGGCGAACATGGCACTGGGGGATACGGCTGGAGTATGGCGAACATGCATTTCGATCTAGTAAGTGCATTGGGGTCAAGATGGGAGCCTCTCTTACCCCTCAACTCCCCCGGTGTGAAGATGAAGTCATCGCAAGAATGCCGAGAGTAAGTGGTCCATGTCTTCGAGGCTCCTTGAACAATGGAATCATAACACGTGCGATATAAATTGAAGTATCATCCGCCTGTAGGAACCACATATCACTCGACACAGAGTCGTTGGCATCCGTCCATCAGCCGCCTAGTCTCCTCTATAAGTTCCCATGCCTTCTTTACGGCAGCCGACCAGCTTCTGGCTGTTCAGCCTCCTCTACTTGGCACCCCACTCGTGGGCCGCCCTCTATCCCGACTACGACTTCAACCCCTTACGGCATCTGGGTCGCGTGTCTCCGTATTTTGAGCCTCGCGATGTTCAGCCCACCTCCCCCAACACCCCCCAGGGCTGCACAGTTACCCGCGCCGCCATGATATCTCGCCATGGCGCCATCAACGTCAACGACGACGACTTCGCGGACTGGATCGAGCCCTTCCTCTCCAAGTTTCAGAACCACACCGAGACGGACTGGGCTAGCATACCGGCGATGAGCTTCTTGGCGACCCACAAGTCACCGATCACACTCGACACCGAGGTCGAGATGCTTACGAGAATCGGCAGGATTGAGGCTATAGATCTTGCCAACAGGTTCGCCATACGATACCCAACCCTCAAGGCCCCCTCTAAGATCTGGGCGTCGTCGCCGGCGCGAACATTCGACACCGCGCAGGCGTTCGCGCAGGGGCTTGAGACAGAGGACCACCCTATAGAAGTGATCCGAGTCAACGAGGGCAGCCACGACGGCGCCAACAACCTGGTGCCGTACCAGGCGTGCCCGGAGTACCGGGAGGAGGGCATCCGCATCGCGACGCCGTACCGGGAGCTGTTCACGAAGCCGATCAAGGCGCGGTTCGACGCGATGGCGCCGGCGTACAACTTCACGACGGCGGACGTGGTGGGCATGATGCTGCTGTGCGGGTACGAGTCGGCGATCCAGGGCGACTCGCCCTTCTGCAGCCTCGACCTGTTCCCGCGCGACGACTGGCTAGGCTGGGAGTACACCGACGACATCCGGTACAACTACGACGTCGGCTACGGCAACTACGTGTCGGGGCCCGTGGGGTTCCCGTGGGTCAACGCGACGGCGCGGCTGCTCATGGCCGAGACGGCCGACGAGGACGCGTACGTCAGCTTCACGCACCGCACGCTGCCGTCCATGGCGCTCGTCGTCCTCGGCCTCTTCAACAACACGGCCTTCGTCGGCAGCGGCCCCGGCGTCAACGAGTCGCTGCCCCTCGACCGCGTCAACCCCCACCGCGCCTGGCGCACCTCCAACATCTCGCCCGACCTCGGCAACGTCGTCATCGAGAAGCTCGCCTGCGCCGGCAGCCACGGCTTCGACGACGGCGAGTACTACCGCGTCCTCGTCAACAACGCGCCCCAGGCCATCCCTGGCTGCGCCCAGGGCCCCGGCGCCAGCTGCCCCAGGTCCGGCTTCGAGGACCTGCTCAAGGAGAAGGAGGAGCTGTACTACGGCTACTCCAAGTGGTGCCAGGTCGACTACGATAACAGCACGGATATCGTTACCTTTTACGACCACTACCCGTGATAGTCGCGGGGACGGGCTGTCGGGGGGGATTTCGTCGGGAATTAGATCTAGGGCCTGTTAGTTACTGGTTCTAATTGGAGTCGTTGTGTTTATACCCGTTATTGTCAATTTATTCGTCGCGATTGATTTTCGGTAGTAGAGAAGGCGGTTATTCAAAGATCCATTGTCATTAGGACAACTCCAAAAAAGTGAAACAGCTTTTTTCGCTCTTCTTCTCTTCTGCATCTCACGAGACTCGCGAAATTGCCAATTAAGCTGTTAACAACTAGGAACTTGTAGTGCCGCCGAGACGCAAGGAATATGCATATACCCAGCGAGAGTACGGTTTAGCAAGGCCCGCAGCAGGCTTGGTCCATAACGCTGCAGGCTCCTCGTAAGGTCGTAAGGTTTACACCAGAGCAATAAGCTCTCGGCGCGGCTTCTCATCCAGCCAAAGCCTATGCCACATCGAGATCTGGCTGGTCGCGTTGACGCGCCGATACACGGGCAGCTGCGGGATGTCCAGCCGTTCGACCAGCAGCACGTGGTAATGCCGGTCCGGCGGGTCCTTGGAGTTGGCATAGACGCTCGGGACCATCGTCGTGCTGGCTACGATGCACGGCATCTGCGAAGGCTGGCTCTCGCGCCACTCGACTTCGAACTCGACCTCGCCGCGCTTCCTGTCCGTCGGGAACATGAAGTACTCGAAGCGCTTGCGCGGGGTTCTCACCTCGTAGCGGCCGATCTTCCGGCCAGAGATGGAGACACGGGTTGCCAGCGGGCGCGAGCTTACTACGAGCTCCGAAACGCTGGTCCAGAAGAAGAGGAAGTGGTCGACGGGAGGCGCACCGATAGCTGAGTTGATTAAGCTGTGAAACGGACTTATGTGGCTGTCAGGTTGCTTAGAAGGTGTGACGTGAGCTTGAATGGAACAGCGTTCCGAGACTTCGTGTATGTCGCTCAGTAGCAGTACGTCCCCGTCCTGAGTCATCGAGTATATAGTGAGCAGAGGTTGGTGTCTAACGTTCAGACCCGCAGCCTCGGAAGGCCCGTATAGTGCACTTTCGAGTTGATGTTCCAGCGTGATCCCGATGTCCTCAGTGCGAGGAGGCCTGTCGGGGTCGCGACCGATGTACCAACCAGCTCATGTCCAGCTAGGCAAACCCTCGCGCCGAGCCGGGAGCTCCGCGGCGTGGTGGAAGTCGTCTGCCGTGTACCATTGGGCGCGTGACTTGTGTGAGATGAACCGCCAGCCGAGCGACGCGTCAAGAAAGCGAGTTGGCATCCCGTAATGCGAAGGACCGAACTGCGGTTGCAGAGAATTCAACACACCAGTGAAAGCCTTGAGAATGTCTGACTGGTCAGTCATATTCCGCATGAGGTATTGGCTCAGGAAGCTGGAAAAGAAGTCGTTTGAAGATGCGTTAGTCGTGGGGAGGGACGTCAAGGGTAAGGAAACTTCGTGGGTATGCGTCGAGCTTCGTGATGACATAACCTGGTCGTCGAAGAAGATATCTTCGACACGACTGAGTTGTGGACACCGCCAGAATATTAGGTCATTCGTTATAAACAAGACCCTCTTCGAAAGAGCGTACTCTTGAAACGTCCAGGCCCGAGTAGCCCATATCAGACGGCCAAGCCGCGTAGGGGTGGTGACGGCTTGTGGGCATATTTTAGCTACCATCATCCGAGAGTCCACGTCGTGGGCTAGATATCTCACAACTCGAGACCCGTTTACGGGGGCCAGCCCCCCGTTAGCACCATCAGCCTCCGCGGCAACGATGGTCACATGCGCTCTCGAGTAGATGGCATCCATGGCGTTTATCTGCTCCATCTTATCGTCGCTGCCATCCTGGATGATGCACAGGGCGTCGACCCACAGATACCTCTCCCCCAGATTGGAACACAAGACCATGGCGTCATGGATTGTTTTCGGAACGAGTTCCTCACGTGAAGCTCCTTCGGTGTGAAACTCATCATAATTGTCTTTCTTGAGCAGGAGAGTGTTGCCTGTTCCCCAGACGTAGCTAAGAGCCAGATACCTGGGGTTCGGGGGGGGCGTGAACAATGCACCTTTTCTGGATGTCGATCAGCCGAAAAGATGTGGGGAGCGGAGTCGTGTCGCTATCGAGGGGTTCCGTGCAGACATCATGGAGTATCTGACAGTCAGCAAGCCACCCCTTCAGCTGCGCGAAACTGGCCCTGATTGGAACCTCCACTGGCTTCCCGTGTACGAAATCCCAGGGCAGGTGGTCGACGAGCTGGATGGAATATGACACTCCCGAACGGATGCGGGCCCAGGTCTCCTGGCTGTCGCCGTAGTCGACTTGCTTGACCCAGAACGGGATGCCTGCGCCCGGAGTCATCCAAAGGGAATGCTTCATCACATAGTCACCCCATCCTTTAAAACCGCCCCACCAACGCTCTACCATTTCGTCGATGTTTTTTTCGGTTGGTTGTTTCCCGGTGTGCTTGTCCCTTCGATCCGCGATGTCCTCAAAGCTACCAGCTTTACCGATGCAGAGAAAGATCTGCTCGTTACCCGGGATCCGACTGCATTTGAAGTAGACCTCGAAGTCGCGCCGGCGCTTAGCGCGAAATACGCGACGCTTCAGCTTCTTGTCATTCAGAACGCAGTAGGCGATGAGGCGGCAGAAACGACAGTCTTCTTCTCGGAGCACCTGATCCAGTGGTAGTCGCCGGTTGATCAGCAGCGGGTTCTCGAATTTTTGCGCGGCGCATGTGTGACACAGAGACAAGGACCGGCTCAGGGCGTCGCTGGCAGTAGTTCGCGCAGGAGGGAGTTTGGGGAAGCAATGAGAACAGTTATCGGTCTCATCGTGACTCTCAATGATAACTTTTGGCACACTTCTGTACGACTCGAAGTTGTGCTCCTCTTCGCTACGACAGGTATCAGACGAGTCCGACATGTTGTGCTAAGGTTCATGAGGATTATGAGAGAAATTCACAGCGCAAAGTAGGGATGTGACCTTGAAATGATTTTTTTCCATGGGTCGACGGCTGGAGACGGCCCCCGTAAGACTTGGCATTCCAAATCACATACGGATTACCTGCCATACGATATCTATTTTTAAATGACGATGAAGAATTACCTGCAATCGCTGTCGGGGGCTACTCCGCATCTCCAGTACATCCCGGCCGGAGCCCCGCGGCTGGGATCTAATACAACATAACCACCAACACATACAAGTCTAATTCAATTGCGCCTCGATTTCTATATTCGCTCAATCAGAGATTGAAAACTCATGCTTTTTAGAGCTTGTGCGGCCATTGGCTGTAGATCTATTTCAAAAAATTCGTAGTTTTCCATACCAGCGCCAATTGGTTCAGGTACGAACTTTTGAGAAAACCCCAACGCCCTTTTTTTCAACCCATTGGAATTCAATTCAATTGCCCCCTTTAACAAGGACAAATTGAAACTCATAAATTAGCTCAACGGTTTTTCTCAGCTACTAGTTCTCTAATGATATAAGTCACAGTCAGTTGATCGAAGTATTCGTGGAGACTTTTCAAGCAGAAGCCTACGAAAAGGCGCTGGCGCTGAAGGAGATCAGATGACACCCAAGGGAGCCAACATTCGCGATCTCAGGGGCCGCTTGACGGACGCGCTCTCGACGGATAAGAGCTTCAGAAGTATTATTTTGTCCCCTAGATCGCTTGCTATGAGTCAAGTTATAGCGTCCGTTAGGTCCAGATGCCCGTGCCGGCAGAACTCAGCATTATATCGCACATCTGTGCTACTTTGAACTCATATGAACCGCGCAATCAGCACCGAGGATTGAGCTGGCCCTTGTCGGGAGCCCCGCGAAAATACGAGGCCTTGACCTGACCAGTGGCCGTTATCGAAGGACGTGGTAAAGGCTATTGTAAGTGAAAATGTGGTAAAGGCTATTATCATGAGCAAGGTATAAGTACAGTCTAGTTGAGCTAACTAACATTCAACCCCTTGCATATTTTCTTCTTTCATCGTCCCCAATCACCCCCCCCCCCCCTTCCTCTTTTCATAATTCTATCTTCTTAGCCTGTTAATCTTCATTCCTCAAACTTGCATTCTTGTCGACCTAGTACACCAAGGCACCATAATGGAAGGCGGTCATGTTCTCGAGGGCGAGGTGAACTTTGATGCGCCAAACGGTGGGAAACCAGGTAGCACCTGGTACAAAATCTACGGTAACCTCAGAGATTCGCAAGTCCCCGCCCTCGTTGCTCTACACGGAGGCCCTGGGTCGGGCCATGAATACCTGTCGCCGCTCACGAAGCTATACGAAAACAACGGAATCCCAATCGTGTTCTATGATCAGATTGGCTGTGGAAGGTCTACTCATTATCGAGAGAAGATGGGAGACGACTCCTTTTGGACGTTCGACCTTTTCATCGAGGAGCTTGACAACCTTGTCGATCACCTGCAGCTGAGGAAAAGGGGATTCTTCGTCCTCGGGCAAAGCTGGGGCGGCATGCTCGGCGCCGTCTATGCAGCCCGTCGCCCGAAAGGGTTGAGAAAGCTTATTATAGCGAGCGCACCAGCCAGCTGCCCGCTCTACGTAGTTGGAAACGCAGAACAGCGGTCTAAGCTGCCAGAGGACATCAAAGTAGTCCTGGAAAGCGCCGACCACGACAGCCCAGAATACAAGAGCGCAAGCGCATTCTTTTACAAGCAGCACGTCTGCCGCCTTGATACACGCCCAGAGGATGTCCAGGCCGCCTTCAAACACATACAAGAAGACTCTACTGCTTATATGACCATGTAAGTCTGTCTCATCGTAACAGTTGGCCATCGCAACCTGCTAAGTAACTCCGACATCAAGGCAGGGACCTTCCGAGCTCGTTATCACAGGCAACTTCAAAGATTGGGAGGGATGGAAGATTGCTCACCAGATCAACGTGGATACTCTTGTCCTCAATGGCAGATATGATGAGATAACAGACATCTGCGTTGAGCCGTGGTTTCGGGTTATTCCCCGGGTCAAGTGGGTGACTTTCGAGGACTCGAGCCACATGGCTCATTGGGAACAGCCTGAACGCTTCTTTCAGGTGTGCGGAAGCTTCCTCACGGGTTAATAAGGACTGGTGCGTCGACGTATAATTAGGAGTGTTGTAAACTGAAAAGGGGATGTGACCGCTAAGGGGTATCACGTCACGTTTATGAATTGACGATCTTTCAGCCACAAGGAACGACTGGGCAGCCAGATATTTTTAGATAATGGGACCTGGACCAGTAAATTCAGAATCTTAGCCTTACTAACATCACCTAGCATAAGCTGTGATACTATGCTTGATGCCCTTTTCAATGCCATACATACATTTGATGCTTAATGGCTCCGGCCTGAGACGTAGAAGTTGGCCTCCGCCTCAGACACGTCACAGTGTACGTATATACCCCGATCACCTTGCATCAACAAGCCACCCTCCCGGTATAGCCCCTTATAGTCGCCTGCTTCCTCCTCGGACGGCATGAACCCAATCTTTAAATCTTGGCCGGGGCCACCTCGACGGGTCACGTTCCAGGCGCTCGTCTGGAAGAGGACCGGCAGATCTGCGGTTCCGGACATCTTCGCTATTCCTCGCAGAGCGCATAGATGGGCGGCGTAGCCGGCGCCCTACATAGTGGCGTCCAATGTCCTCGAAACGAACGGGTCACGGCGTGGAGTAGGAGGCCGAGGTATGGTTGGCTACTTCCTTGTACTATTACGAGTCGTTGAAGTGTGCTGTTGCTTCGACAAATTATAGCATGGCCGTGTCCATAGTCTGAGCTCAATCATTGCGGCCCCAGGTGGCGCGCTCGGGGCAAAACCACCTCCCACGCCGGACATATGAAACAGTGCATTTCAAATATCCCCAGTATGGTAGATAGATGAACGGCAGGAGTGGGAATCACGTCGCGCCCACGCAGGGACGCACGGCTTAGCCCAGCGTACTCAACGTGCTCATAATTGAGAGGTTAGTAGGGCGATACGGACGAATCCGCACTACAATGTTGAACTCTCGGGTTCCGGAAACTCAGACGACTCTTGGAATCTTTCTTAAATGCAGCCATCATCTGCACCGGCGACAGTCAGCTATAAATAAAAGTACCTAGGTATCTCTAACGCGATAACAAGGAACGGAAGAATGTCATATAGAGATTAGATTGTCGTTGTTGCACGAGTCAGAGGTCGGTGATTGTCCAAGAAGGTGATCGTGGCGAAAGGTCGTAGGGGGTAAGGTCTGACAGTGGCGTTATATACGGCCCGAGTTAGGGGTACGTACATATAGGTCTTACAGTAGGCAGGTTGGTTCACGGCTTGCTCAACATGAAGTTCATTCTATCAATTGACGTCACGTAGGAATTGCCAGAGGCGTACAACATATGCGCGCAAGACATGTGTATCAGCCAGCTCATGCAAATAGGGGCGTATGTTGATTGAGTATCACACCCATACGCGTATTGAAGGTTTTCGCTTTTTTATGGGCTTGTGGGTTGTCTATACGCTCACTCGGATATTTATGGGTTGATATTCCCCGTCGTCCCCTATCTACCTAGAGTAGCGAGAAACCAAGACGTTTCGTATCCTACTCTTGCGACAAACTAACTATGAAGCAGTTATCTTAACTACAATATGGAAGAAAAAGAACAAAACACGAATGAGTATACCGCGTGGCGGGTGATAGTCTTCATTGGCTTTTTTATTCCCCTTCAAGTCGGTCTTGTCGTCTTGAGATTCTATGCCCGTTCGCTTACCGCAGCCAAGTATGACTTGGGCGACGTGTTAATTGCGATTGCCCTTATCGCTCAGATCATTGGTTTCGGCCTTGATATCGGTAATTACGACAACAAGAAGTTACACTAATAAGATGGATGGTCTGACTTCGTCTAGGTGCCGTGACTCAAGGAGGTGTTGGCTATCACATCGAATATCTAGAGCAAACTAATCCTGAAATCATCACGACTTTCTTCAAATACCTTGTCGCCCTCTCGGTCTGGTACTTTGCAACCAATACTATCACCAAGCTCGCTATTTGCAAGCTATATAGGGTTCTGTTTCCTGGCCGGCGTGTCTTCATAGTACTTTGCATCACGGCTATAGTCCTCGTGGCGACACCTGTCGCAACCGTTACCGTACTTCTTGCGGCATGTCGGCCATTTTCGGCAAAGTGGGGATCGGCAGAGACGCAAGCAACTCACTGTCTGAATAAGGAAGCGGTCTTTGTATGGGGAGCCCTCCCCAACATCGTCACGGACGTAGTGCTACTCGCAATCCCAATCCCCATCATATGGAAGTTGAATGCCACGGCAAGGCTGAAGATTGCCCTCTTCTTCACCTTCGCTATCGGTAGCGTGTATGTATACTTCCAAACCCCCATTCCTTGAGACCGGCTGACACTATGTAGTGGCCTATTGGCATCCATCCTACGATTCATGTCATTCTACAACACTAATTCATTCATCGATGGAACTTTCCACGCCGTTGAGTTGATCATCTGGACCATAGTGGAGCCAGGCATGTATCTCATATCTGCTTGCCTATTAGTGTTCAGACCTTTGCTGGAAAAGGCCAATTTCAAAATCTTCGCCAACATTAAGAGCTACATTGCGAGCAGCCGGTCCAAAGCCGCAAGCTCGCGGGTCACTGAAACCAGTCATGGCGACCACCGAAAGAGCTCTGGCGGCCGAGTTAGCATTATTCGGGCCATTCGGAGGCCGAACGACGGTTTTCACCAGCTTGGTGATATCGAAAGCGACCCTTCTGGGCGGCAAATAACCATAACAACGAACATTCAGCAATCTTGGGATACCGTCTAGCGACTAAGGTAAATAAAATTCTTACTCAACGCCCCCACACGTTTCAATTTGCAAGGGGCACCGTAATGCCTAACTCGGTCGGAGCTAGAGGGAAAAGAATGCATGATAAGGGCAGTCAAACTTCTTAACTAATGATAATGATAGTTTCTAGAAATGGACGTGACCAACTTGCTGTTTAATTATCTCCGCGAGCATTAGGTATCTATTGAGATGATTGGCAGATATTTTTCATTGGTGTGTTAGTACAAATACACACGAGTCACCTCGCAGCCCTTATTTCCAGCTATCGTGACAGCTACGTAATATCAATTGAGAGCGACAGTCTTACGTTTAGAATGAAACAGCTAGAAGTTTATTAATTTATTTCGAACATCGTGCCCTCCATGAGGCTGAGTCTAAGTGTTCGTATTCGCTGTTAGGCAGGTAGCCTAGTACTTGAGTAACACAACCAAGCCTCTCGCCTCTCGCCTCTCGCCTTTCGCCAGGAGACTTTGGACGAAGCATTCTATTCGAGAAATTATAATAACAGCTCACCTGCCTAAGCAGGTAGTCCACGCCGAAAGATTGTCGAGAGTTAAATTAACGTACATGTCGAGGCTTATGATGGCAATAGCTAGGGAAACGCGTCTCTTAGGGCAGCAGTGGTAGATTATGAAAAGTGTGGCAGCGGCCGCCGGGAGGAAGAAAGTCGCTCGCAGTGCATCTCTATATGCATGGCGTACCGTAATAACTAGGGTCTGTGAAACTAAGTCAATGATATTTGCTGGTCCTCCAGCCATGCTAGTGACGAGAATAACCTGCGCATCCCACCACCCCAACAATAACACGGGGGCTGTCGAGGGAGCTGCATAAGGAAGGCATTCCCGGACACCACGTCGGCTAGGGGGAAGGGGATAGATTATTGACGTATACGCTATTCAGTGGCAAATTCAGCCACCACATCCTACGATGACCGTGGCTTGTCGGCTATTTCTCAGTATATCCGCGGCCGAGATAATGATAACAGCAACTGAATCGAAATATAGTGATCAAGGCGCATGAGGAAGACGATGATTATGCTGCGTCTCCTCTTCGTTACTGCTTAGATCGGAAACGTGAATTGTCTGTGGCGTGTCAATGTTTATTCCGACAGGGTTACTGTCCATTTAGAGAAGAGTGTCGGGGAAATTCGCCTGAGTTTACTGGTAGATACGCTTGACACGGAAGACATCCCGATAGGTGCTTTATGTGCCTAGATAGACCTTCTTCGAAAAGTGTGTTAGATCATCAAGCAACTTCAAGCCGAGAAAGGCGCATTTCGTATCGAGAACTAATATGAAGACAATTTCCTCATATATTATGTGTCATCCTTCAACAGCCACCTCAGCATAAGATAAGGCAGTGCATCCGGATCGAATCGATGCCGAGACGGCCGTCTTACTTAATCGTCCACTACACAGCAGCTCAGCATCTCATGGCTACTAGACATGTGTCTCTAGGTGCCTACTACACAAGACATGTACAAGTACATGCCTTAACAATGGTGGTGTTGGTGTTACAGAGTGTATGTGCGTTGTCGCAACCCCGCTTCTTTAGATGTCGTTGCTAGTTTTTCGTCCCCGTCTTCTTTGTCCGTGTTGAACCTCGAATGATACCCGACTTTGGTTATTCTCCTTTACCCATTCCCTCTTCTCGTTCTTCAGTTACTGAACGTGCAGTGCGTGCGTAGCCATTCACATCATAGTGGCGATGGCTGTGAATCGGGCCTCGCGTGCTCTCTGGCGGGAAAGCACCTTGCCTCAAATTGTTGATAAGCTAGCTGGGGAAAGTCCTGGTCTAATTTGCGGAATCTGGCCCGTTGAACAAGCCTCGTACCTGTCTGGGGTGAGAGAGATCACTTACGCAGACCTTTCCAACATTGTAAATGGGCTAGCTTGGTGGTTATCCAAGTCCGTAGGGCATGATCAACATGAGGGAATATTGGCTTACTTCGGTCCGAATGACGTGCGATTCACAGCCATGGTGCTGGCTACAATGAAGACAGGGCACGGTGTGAGTAATGACAACCCTATCATTGTATGGTCCAAGTGAATATAGCCGAGCTTACAACCCATAAGCTTTTCTCGTCCTCGCCGCGTAATAGTGCGGCAGCGCATAGAGGGCTATTCGACACACTCGATTGTCAGACTCTAGTTACGTCTGATCCTACAAATGCATCCGTGCAGGCGGTTTTCGAGGCAGTCAAGCCCTGCCAGCTCATTGGGATCCCTAGGATCAGTGAGCTACTTCAGACGGCTCACCCGCTATACTCGGCGGCGAAGTCACTCGATGAGTCGCTCTCAGAGGTACTCTTCGTTATGTAAGGGCATGCGCATAATGTTGTGTGGATCGACGTGATTGACCGAGAATACAGCCATACGTCCGGCTGAACGGGTTTGCCGAAGCCCTTGATCTGGACTCAGGAAACTGCCGTACGACACATCGAAGCTGGCAGTCGAGAATACCCCAATGGCCTCACCTCGATCGACTCGTTCGTTCACGGGAAGCGCGTGCTGTCAACGCTACCTCCATTCCATGTATGAATTACAAGACAAAGAACCTGGGATGAAACCTTACGCTCGCAGGGTGCCGGTTTATTGCAGTATCTGCTGCAGGCGATTCCATTTGGGAATACTGTCGTAGTTCCGGTAACATCAGGGGCTATTGTCACAGCACGGGGCATCGTGGAAGCGCTTCAGCAAACACCAGTTGATGTGGCAGTGATGGTGCCATCTGTCGTCGCCGAGCTGGCTAATGATCCTGAGTTATTGGACTACTGTGCGAAGCATCTTGAACTGATTTTATATATTGGAGGCGACTTGCCGCAATCAGTGGGCGACTCCATCGCCGCCAAGATACCCCTAAGGTGCTGGTGGGGAGCTTCCGAGGTCGGTATGCCACAACAGATGATTGTGCCCGAGCTCGCCCATTATCAAGGCGGCTGGCGCTATTTACGTTTTCATCCGTGTGCAGGTGCGGTATTTGAAGAGGTAGATGAGGGCATCTACGAACTCGTCATTCGCCGCGAGAAGATGTGTCTTGACACTCAGCCATCATTTACTATTCGAAGCCAGAAACACCTTGAGGAGTACCGAACCCGCGATTTGTTCGAGCGACACCCCACGGTGCCAGACACATGGTGCTGGCGTGCGCGCGCAGACGACATCATAGTGTTTCTCAATGGGGAGAAGACGAATCCTGTCTCCATGGAACAGTACATCGTTGCGCAAAACTCCGATGTGGTAGGCGGCGCTCTTGTCGTCGGCGCCCAGAGGTTCCAAGCGGCTCTTCTCATCGAACCAGCAGCCAGCCTCGGGCCACTCACAACAGCGGAGCAAGCCTCCCTAATCGAACGAGTACGGCCCAGTGTCGAGGAGGCAAACCGTAGCGCACCGGCGCACGCACGAGTTGAAAGCTCGCTCATCATGGTCGCTACGCCTCACAGTTTCATTCGAGCAGGCAAGGGTACAATCCAGAGAGCTGCTAGCATCGCTCAATATGCAGCCGAGATCGACAGCCTCTACATGAATGCGGAAACTGTCCTAGATGCAGACATTGACGGCGGCGAGACGACCAGTGCACAACTATTAGACCTCGCAGATGTCCAAACGGTTGAGCGAGCAATCCGCAACACGGTGAAGAGTGTCACTGGCTGGTCCGAGACGGAAGCCGCCGATCACTTCTTCGATCGCGGCATGGACTCGCTGCAAGCTCTTAGACTTGCTCGCGCGATGCGAAAAGCTCTGAGCCGACCAGGCCTCTCACTATCTACGATTTACCAGAATCCCAACGCAGTTCAGCTCGCCGCGGCGCTTGTGACCAACACAGACGCCACATATCGTGATGAACAAGGCACCGCGCGGCAGCTGCTGGCCACCTATCGCGGCCTGATTCAGCAGATACCCAACCCACAAGCGGTATCTTCCGGTGTAGTCGAGGTTAAACCCAACCAGGCCAACATCCTCCTGACCGGTTCCACTGGCAGCCTCGGCTCATCGATCCTCTCTGCACTTCTGACCCGGCCCGGCATCGGACACGTCTTCTGCCTCAACCGCGCTACCGACGGCGGCTTGGCGGCGCAAAGCAAGCGTTTCGCAGCTGTCGGTCTTGGCCCCTCCACGTTCGCAGATCGTGTCACTTTCCTGCAGGCGAACCTCGCTTCTCCCCAACTAGGGCTAGAGACGAGCACTTACGACGAGCTGCGCGCGCGGGTGACGATGGTGATCCACAACGCATGGCCCGTCAACTTCAACCTGGCGCTCCTGGGTTTCCGGCCGCAGCTGGCGGGTCTCGTGAACCTATTCGCCTTCGCAGCGACACGCGCCATCCGCACCGTGTTCGTATCGAGCGTGGGCGCCGTCGCGGGGCTTGGCCCCGCGGCGGCCGAAGAAACCGTGCCCGACGACAGCTCGCTCGACGCTTCTCTTCTCAACGGGTACGCCAGGAGCAAGCTGGTGGCCGAGATGCTCTGCAACACTGCAGCGCACGATCTTGGACTTCCCGTGGACGTATTGAGAGTTGGGCAGGTGGGCGGGTCCGCAGCGCGTGGCGGCGCCGTGTGGAATCCTGCGGAATGGCTGCCGAGTCTCGTGCTCAGTTCTCTGATGTACCTACGCTATCTCCCAGACGACCTCGGTCCTGTATTCTCGGAGATTGATTGGATTCCGTCGGATGTGCTGGGTTCCGTGGTCGCTGATCTGGTGCTGGTCGGCGCGGATAGATCGAGCGGCGCAGGCGCAGGCGCAGACGTCTACAATATACGGAGCCCACAGACTACGACGTGGGGCGATCTGGTCCCGTCTATACAAGAAGAGGCACGCACACAGTTAGAGTACGCCCCCCAGGTAGTATCGTCTGCGGTGTGGCTGGCACGGCTGAAGGACAGTGAGGACGCTGGCGACGGTAAAGTTGGGGAAGATGTAATGCGAAACCCGGCGATCAAGCTGCTAGATTTCTACGGCCGGGGTTTGTGGCCTCAAGAAGGGCAAAGTGCCACCGCCCCCCAGACGCCTATGGCTGTCCGTCGTTCGATGAACGCCAGCGCCACTTTACGCGAGATGTCGAGGATTAGCTCGGAGTTGGTACGAAAATGGGTTACAGAATGGATCGAAGGCGTGAGTAATTGAGTATTGTCCTGATACCTTTAATCTCTCTAAGCAATTGAGCTTGAGACCTAAGGAAAGCAATGTCTCGATAACAGGACGTAAGAAGGCTCTAGTATAAACGAGAACCACATTTCACCGGGTTCAATATACCTTCCTTCTCGAGCCTTTTGATCAAATCCAAGAGTGACGTGTCCATATTTCGGGGGACTAGTAGCGACAGAGCCACCGGAAGATACTCGTTTCGCTCCGTAAATTTCGACCTGAACGGGACCTCCCCAATCGGCACCGTGAAGTCCGGGCACCCTGAGCAGTAGCTTATGGAGTAAACCGAGAAGCCGCTCCAAAATACTTGTTGCGTCTTTAGCTTAGGCAGATCGTCTCTGTATTGCGGCCTTCCCCAGCTTTGCGGATAGACCAGCAACGGGATTTCTCCCCCTTCCGTAGACGGTCGTGGCAGCAAGACGTCGTTCACCCAATCAGCGAACTGCTCAAACGCATTGATGGATTTATCAAGTTCCTCGTTCGATATGGCCGCTCCGTAGTCTAGCCGGGCTTTCGTGTTGGCCTCGATAAACGGAGGTCGACCGTATCGTGCTTGGTACTCGCGTACGAAGGGCTGAACAACGTCGCGAGATAGTTGACCGTATACGATGTTCTTGTAGATACTGTCTGTGGCCTCGAGTAAGTCCTCTGGAGTATTTCTGGGGTGCGTCTCTCGCCAGAGGTCATATATGCAGATTTCTTCCCGCTTGCAGCCAAGTGATCTCTCCAGGCTCCGCATAAAGTCCTCAAACAACTTGCCAGCTGGCGTGCGAGCTTCTTGGCCACGCCCACCTGACGAGAAGAAATTCGGCGTTTCGCTTGGCTGGGCCGACTCTGGTTCGACAGCATACAGAATTCTAAAGCCCGCAGTTACTTGCGAGTTGACTTGAGGTTTTTCTGCCTCGGTCAACATTGCTTTCATCACCTTTTCCGCTACCTTGGCAGAGCGAGCAAATACGCCCGGGGTATCCATCAATGCAGTACAGACGAGACCGGAGCTCTTGATCAGATCAATGGACGGGCGTAGGCCATAAAGACCATTGACGCCTGCTGGGTGCCTTATGGAACCACCGGTGTCAGTACCGACAGTGAAGTCCAGCCACGGATAGCTAGCGCACCCTGCGGCGGACCCGGAGCTAGACGCCGAAGGTTTTTGAAAAGTATCGCCCCTTGGATTCGTTGGCGTCACCTCCTCGAGTCGTTCCATCGGATCTTGTCCATCGCACCACTGACATAACCTCATCTTTCCGACCAAGGTAGCACCAGCACCGATTAGTCTGGCAATGCATGCAGAGGTGAGGTTTCGTACTGGGTGGAGTTCGCGGTAGCATCTACTTCCGTTTCCAGTCTCCAGACCCGCAATATCAATCGCGTCTTTCACTCCGAACCGCATTCCTGCCAGGGGAAGTTCGGCAGTAGGCTCTGCGTCGTATAACCTAGATGGCACGGGTATCCTATTGAAGCCCTCTAGCCATTTGTACCTCAGTGGTCCATCTGGCAGTACCCCGCCAACGAAAGTGTTATTCGAGTCTTCGTAAAGTTTCAGGACGCTAAAGATGCATCCAGTAGTTGACTGAAATACGTAAGGGCCTTTGCGTATCGAAACGCCCTCTGGGAGGTAAAGCACTCTGCGTTGGCCTAGATTGGGAGGATTGCCTTGGTCCCGTTGAACAAGGAGTACTGATAGGAGTCAGTTTGAACAACTGTAGCTAAGCCCATGATGATACAGGAAGCGAACTTTGGAAGATGGTCTACCTTGCAAGAAGCTCTTCGAAGAGCCGTCATCATTCTCGCAGCCGCTAATGTCAAAATTGGGTCCCAGGCATGTCGCAGGGAAGAACATCTCCTCTCCTCCATCGAACGGTTTCGCGACGGCTTTTACCTCATCAAGGAGATACAGCTGGCCGTCGACCGTGATGGTGACTTTCGGTTGTACATCTTCAGTACCTGTCAGCTTACTTCTTTTGCTCATGGTACTTGGGTGAATGGAGAGGTGTTGTAGGAGGAAATTTGTCGAACTCCCACTGCAAATTTGTGACTGGTAATATGTCGTGCGTCATAGGTAGCCCCAACAATTTCAGAACGCCTTGGCCTTGGCCTCCGAATGCAGGCAGCGCCAGTAAACCGACGGCTGGCCGTTTCAACCAGATCCAATCACAGCCACCAGCAGCTTCTAGACTCAGCCGTAAGATATAGTGATTAGCTTCGGCCTCACTATTGGCGCCAAAGCTTCAGCTCCTGTAGCCACCATCCTACTGGTGTAACCATCAGCATGTCTGCAGTCCTATGCTAGAAAGCAGAATGGAAGATGGCCTTCGGGCGACGAGGCTCGAACATATCGTCGCCTCAGAACGTTTCCCCGCATCGTATGTAGCATTCTGCAAATCGAAGAGATGTTGGGCCGTCGCTCAAGTGGGAAGAGTCCTTTACAGGTCCCTCCGCTGCCATCGATGGTGGCTCGATCTACGACTCTGAGTGGCCTCTTATATCAGGATACCGCTGACAAGGCTTTTAAAAATGAATGCGGGGGCGGCATTAATCAGTTCTCCGCTGTCTCAACTGCAGATACGTTTGACGTTTTCGACCAGCGAGGTGGCATCGTGACTAACGGCCTTGACGATGACCAGATTCGGAAATGGCTGAAACCCGACAGCAAGCCGGCTCGACTGAGGGTTCTGTTTTTGGATGGCCTTCCAGAGCAGCCTGATCAGCTCCCCATCACTGAGTCACTGCTTCGCGATGTTTTCAGTGCCTTCGAAACTAGCGCGCGCTTTACGGATAATCTAGCCCGACAGCACATGCCAGGACGAGAAGTACATCGGGTGGGGGATATTGATGTCCGGCACGAGATGTGGTATACCGCCGTCCTGAGAGGTGTGGAGAGCGTTGCGCAGTTGGAGAATAGAAACCAGAAGCGAGATTTCATAAGACGGATCGCGTACTGGCAGCGGTTCGTCATGTGGTCTGCTTATCGCCTTCAGAAGGACACGAACGAAGTCGGCAGCGCTACTACGGTTTATATGATTTGGCGTTGCCCGCTCGATATCAAGAGAACGTTCTTCTCCACGTTCTCGGGCGAGAATGGTCTAAAACTGCTCTATCATCCAATGATAGTGCATGCTTTTATGATCGAGAAGATCGGTATACACACATATGACTACCTGGCGCGCATTGCTGACCCGCTCTACAAATGGGAGAGCAAAGCATCAGAGCTTCGTACCCCTGATGATTACACAGTTCGCTCCCGCGCTTTTCTAGCCTTATCTCGACAACTCCATCAGATATCGACCGATTACGACATACTCACTGTCACGGCCCAAATTACGACCATCCCTGGAATAATTGAGGTTCCGAGTCACGTGACACGACCTGTGAATCAGGAACTCATATTACAGGTCAACAGATTCGGGTTGGACCTGTAAACCTGAGTTTTACCATATAGGTCCAGCTATTTAAATAACATTTTATAGGAAGGGAGAATGAGTATATAAAGATGGATTTCCTACTGTATCTAGTCATTCATTCTTTAGCTATCAATTTAAGTATTTAAGCCTTTTTAGTATTTAGATTGCACTTGAATATAGAGTACCTTTGAAACCTCTTTTACGATTAGAAATGTTAATCCTAGACTATTGTTACCCTTTAAACCAAGACCCTTAGAGTACGTATTCGACCTATGAAGTTAGACTGATAGAAGTAATAGGCGGGATTGTAATATTTTGATAGCTCCTTTGGTTAATACCTAGTGTTGATATAGGAAGGAGAGGACTCACTTGCGGATAGTTCTTAAAGACTTTCAAGGCATGCCATCAAAGAAAATAACGGAACAGACGAACGTTTTAGTAACATCGAAATCAAACCCGACAACCGCGTTAACAGCCTCGACGTAGAATTCGCCAGTAACCAGATTGCAAGTTGCTGCAGCCAAAGCATTTGAACCTCCAAGATCATCTTTGGAGACCAAAAGATTCATATAAGAAATAATAATTGCAGCACCTATTGAAGTAATAGCAGAAGCTTTAACATTTAAACCTATAAAGGCCTTAAGAGAAGGGACCAATAAACCAAAATAGATAACACTATTTGCAGAACAAAAATCATTATTATTAAAAGAAAAATTTGAAAAAGAAGAAGGGATTAAACTCATATAACCTTTTGAGAACCTGTTAGACCTATAGGATATTGAAAATATGGCATTTCCTTAAGCCAAAGGCTTTAAGCCTATTGCCTTTAACAGGTACAATAGAAGAGAAGATCTAGATGCATTCTTTATTTAAATGCGCATTCACTTTGAGTTCTATAAAGGCTCAATCAAGGACGAGTAATAGAAGGTTTTAGTAGCCTCATAGCTACTCACAGGACCAGCCCTCGAATGGTTCAAACCTATCTTTAAGGATTGATTTGAAAAGAAACCAGCAGACGTACCAGATATTATCAAGTATATTTTCGAGGACTTCGATCACTTTGAAGAAAAGATTTGATTTATGTTTGGCGACCTTATCTGCAAATAGAAAGCCGAAGCCAAGCTACACTACCTTTAATAGAATAAGTTAGTCTTTAACTATGCTATTAAATTTAAGAAATTGGCTACTGAATTAGGCCTACCTGTTAAAAGTCTTTTTTACCCCTTTTATAAAGGATTAAAGGAGTATGTTAAGAATAAATTCTATAACGAGAAAATTTATAAGGATTGAGACCTTAAGTAGTTCGATATCTTAGTAGAGAAGGCCATTATCATTGATAATGAAAACTTTGAGAGATATCTTAAGAAAAAAGGAGGGATCTTTTGGAACGGAAGGCTTTAGTTTAATAGGAACAATGACCTTAGAAATGGGTAACAACGAAACGGACGACATAAAGGCATAGGCATATGTTTGGACCTTATTAAGTTAAATAATATTTAGAAGTAATAGCGAAGGCAATCAATTGATAAGTTAAAGATTAAATGCTTTAATTATAATAAGATGGGACACTTTAGGAGCGAGTGTTGAAGCCTTAAGAAATAACTACCTCAATAAGGAGGAATACCGCAGCCTAAACGAAGATAGGCGTTTCAAGCTAAAATCAAGGAAGAAAAGGAGATTAGTAGCATCTTCATGGTAGTTATTAGCTTGGTGGAAGATAATAAAGATCCTAAGACCAACAAGTGCACTATTTGCAAAAGAGAGATAATGCGCGTTTGTAAATATCATCCTGGATATCCCTAATCCTTAATGGCAATTATGAACGGTTGTAAATGCCATGAAGACAGCCTAGCGATATGCCTAGAACATAAGATTGGACATCATAACGATAACTTTTCAACAATGAGGGAATAACTTAAGGCAGCTTAACTTAGTAGTAAAATTATAGAAGAACCTTCCAATTTTAAATATCTCGGACATTAAAAAGTTAAAGAAGTTGAAGACATCTCGACCATAAGTTAATATTGGCTTAACCTTGCCCAAGAAGAACAACAGAAGGATAACCATTGATAACTCCATTGGAGTAAGTGTTAAGATGAACATTGCAAGGAACATTGATAGGATAAGTATGACTGTGAATATTGGAAATATTGTATAAACGACTTATGTTGAGTATATATGAGCGCTAAGATCGATAACTTATGGTTTTTAGAAAGCCCGGAGCCAAGCAATGATATTGAAAAAGACAAGTGTATTTATAAAATAGAATCATGATGGCTAGAATTCCCCAAAGCTTGCTACCTCTATCCGAGATTAGGACGCAGCTAGATAGCAATATCCAAAGGATGCATATGTTATAATTCAATACCATGTGACTTGTATAACCTCTTAAACATAGGAGTAAGTCTAGAAGAAGTACAAGATAAACTGAAGAGCCTCTATTCTAGCGACTTTAAAAGTGTCTCTACGTAGGAAGATATGGAAGATTAGATTATCCAGACCAAGGCTTGATATAAAGAACTTTGGAGACTTTATGTAAAAAGCAACTTTAATAATCAAGGATACTAGCCAGACTATTACCTAACCAAGTATAAAGAAATAGAATTCTTTCCAGTTACCAATTACGAGAAATACGGCATGTATTTAGCACTTTATAAAGAAGTTAAACTCCTTTAAGAACATCTATATAAAGGAGAAAAACAAAAGATTTTCACAAAGCTATAAAATCAATGTGCGAAATTTATCATAAGAAGAAGGCCTTTTAATAAGTTTTGCACCGAACCTCACTGGAAGGATTGTTTCAAGGATTATTGCTTGATCCACGCCCCCTTAAAGGCAAGGGAATAGAGAAACCATAGCTAGAAAAGAACGTTTAAAACATTAAAGAAAGCCCACTGGAATATGGCCAGCTCAAACTCCAACCATAGAGGAGCACCTACCGGATCTCAACAGCAAGGCAGAAACAGAACCAAGTACCAAAAATCCTATTCGAAAAATGAAAAAGGTCCTCAAAAGTAAGGCATCAAAAGACCAACAAAATCAAGACCTTATGTGAAATCTAGACAGGATTAGATAACATCCTAATAATACCTATCCGGTACAAAGAAAAAACATACAAAGCAATGATTAACTCAAGAGCCCAACAAAGCTATATCTTAACACAAATAACACAGCAAGATAAGATAAAATAGGTTTATAAAGAAAACTTATACGAACTGGTAACGGTAGACGGAAATAAGTTTACCTACCAGAATGGTAAGATACTAAGAGAAACCATACCCCTCTCAATGGAAATCCAAGACCACCCCGAAACGATCACCCTCGACATTGCAAATATTAACAATCACAACATGATATTAGGAGTCAACTGGCTCAGGACAAGCCACCTAAGCATACATTAGAAAACAGGTCATCTCTAATGGGATCAGATAGAAAAGTTAGCCTCTGGAGCTCCCAAAAAAAAAGACGCAAGCAACTTGAAGAAGTAAAACGAAAAGCATATCGCCTATATGCTCAAGGAACCAAAAGTTAAAGATCCATTACGTAGAGTACCACAAGAGTACTTACAATTTTATAAATTGTTTAAAGATCGAATAAAAGAAGAATTGCTAGAACATAACCAATAAGACCACCGAATAACCCTTAAAGAAGGACAGTTTTTAAAACTGTTTCCTGTATACCTTATGAATGAAGAAAAGTCACAAGCACTATAAAAAAGAATCCAAAAAGATCTTAAAAAAGGATACATTCAAGAATCAGAATTAACATCTGGATATCCTATAATAATGATACCCAAAGTTGACAAAGATAAAAAACAAAAGATCGATAAAAACGGTAACAAAGTATGGCGCAAAGTTATCAACTACCGCCACCTGAATAGCATCATCAAGAAAAATGGTCACGTTTTACCACTAATGAAGCTTATAAGAGGATAAATCAGTAGAGCCAAGATTTTCATAACGCTAGACCTTAAAGACGGATATTACATGATCTGAATGGCCTAAGGATATGAGTAGTACACAGCATTCAGAACGGTACACGGATATTATAAGTATAAGGTAATGCCCTTTGGACTTATCAACGCCCCAGTGTCATTTCAACACATGATTATAACAATCCTTAAAAAGTACCTGAATATCTTTGTATTTATCTACCTTAACGACATATTTATATACTCTAAGAATAAAGAAGATTATAAAAAGCATGTTGCCCTAGTATTGGAAGCATTCTAGAAGGCCAACCTGTTAGTCCACCCTACCAAAAGCAAATGGCATGTTAAGAAGCTAAACTACCTAGGCTTTACCATCATCCCTGGAAAGATACACATCTAAAAAGGCAAGATAGCAGTAGTTAAGGACTGGCTGGAACCAAAAAGCGTCATGGAAGTACAAGCATTTCATGGCTTTGTGAACTACGTTCAAGGATTAGTTGCGAATTTTAAAAATATTGCCAGACCGTTAACAAAACTGACTTGTTAAGCCTAGTAAAAGGATGGTACCTAGAAATTCAATAATAAAGCTAGAGCAGCTTTTTAACGCCTTAAAGATGTAATCATGGAAGACCCAGTTTAAAAGCTTCTAGATTACACAAAGGCTAAATAATTTAAAACAAATGTTTTAAACTTCGTAATTAAAGCAGTTTTGGAATAATAAGAACCAAACAAAAAGTGGTACCCTGTTACGTACTATTTAAAAGCATTATATGATGCAAAACTTAAATATAAGATCTATAACAAGGAGTTATTAGCCATCATTTAAGCATTTAAAGAATGGGAGCCATGGCTTAATGGAATCAAAGACTTTATTAACATTTACTTAAACCATAAAAACCTTATACAATTTATAACTATTTAGAAACTTAATTAGAGATATAAGAGATAGATGATATTCCTATTTTAATTTAACTTTAAAATCTATCATATTAAGGGAAAGGAAAATATCCAAACCGATCTTTTTAATAAAAGAGGAGATTATAAAACCAAGGTTGAAAAACAAGACATCCAAATGTTAAAATAGCAACCAAACGGAGCAGTCATCCTAGCACATGTACAAATCAATAAGGACAATTGGATTGAAAGATTTCGGAAGGAATATAATCAGCAAGAAAAAGACCTGCTCATAATGTAAAAAACACCTTAAGGAATACTAATATATAAAGGCAAGGTTTATATTCTCGATAATATCTGAAAAAAATTCACTAAAGAATTTCATAAACACCCCTTACATGAATATCAAGGAATTTTCAAGACAAGGTTAAGAATGCAAGAAACCTACAATTTCCTAGGATTTAAGGCACTAATCACTAAGATAATCAAAGAATGTAACATATGTAATTGAGTCAAAAAAACCAAACACAAGCCATATGGACTCCTTCAACCCATTAAAGTACCAAACGAACCCTTTGATACCATAGCATGGGATTTCATCACCAGATTACCAAAGTTAAAAGACCCAGTTATAAGAACACATTATAACTTAATCTGGATAATCGTTAATAAACTCACCAAGTATAAATACTTCATATCATATAGAAAAGATTGCATCTCAGAATAGCTTGCGTATGTATTCATCAAAGAAATCATTAACAAGCATGGAATCCCTAGATAAGTAATATCAGATAAAAACCCTATCTTTACATCATATTATTGGCAGATATTTATGAAAAAGATTGGAAGCAAGTAAAAGCTTTTTACCACAGCTTATTTACAAACGGACGGACAGATAGAAAAACTCAATCAGACATTTGAGCAACACTTAAAAAGCTACGTCAATGACCAATAGGATAATTGGGTAGAGTTGCTACCCTTGGTTTAGAGCGCTTACAATATAGCAGTTAACAAGGATATGAAAGTGTCACCATACATTGCGTTATACGGATATAATGTATACATCAGACGATAAGAACTGAACAATAACGAAGCATTAAAAGTGCAAGTACCTGCCCTAAGAGTAGAAGTATTTGCAACAGAAATCTAGACACTATAGTCCACATTCTAGAAACAACTATAATTCATCTAAAACAAGATGGTAGAATATTATAATAGGAAAAGGATTAAGGGACCAATCCTTAAAAGAGGAGATAAGGTCTATTTACTCTGAGATAAGCAAAATTTGACGCTTAAAACACCACAGATTTGTATGAAAAGGCCTAGCGAAAAATTAGATTTTAAGAAATTAAAACCTTTCCTTATAAAAGAAGTTTTATCCAACACCAACTACCAATTAATAATCCTGTTAATAATGAAAATCTGTATCAAAGTCTTTTATATAACAATGCTAGAACCAGTACCTAAGAACGCCAAACTTGTTGAAAATGTCGAATTGGAAGAAGACCTAGAAGAATATGAAGTTGAAACCATATTAGATTTAAGGTTAAACAAGGGACAAGTTAAATACCTTATTAAATGGAAGGAATATCCATATGAAGAAAACATATGGGAACTTATCAAGCATTTTCAGAATGTGAAGGCGATGCTTGAAAATTTTCACTGCTAAAATCCAGATCGGCCAGGATTGCTAAAAGATCTGCGTTTGGATCCAAGCTAATTTAGAAAAAAGAGGGGGAGGCCACGGAAACATTAAAGGGACTAGTCTCTGCCTGACAAGCCTCTTCCTTCTCACGCTCAATACGATCCAATTCCTCAATGGAATTAAGACCACGCTTTATCATTTGCTTAAGTTTTTTAACCCAAAATCTACGCTGTTTTTAAAGTTAAAGAACCTTGGCGGTAGAAACTTACGCCTCCTCCTTGGCTTTCTCTAGCTCCTCCTCCAAGTTATGGAATTGTGAAGCCACTTCCGAAACCTCCTTTCTAGTAATTCCGTATACATTACAGCGTGAACGACCAAGACGAATATACTTGGCGTAACGATCGGAATCTTTGGAAGCAATATAGACCACCTTGTGATCCTCATAGTATAAACAAGGCATTTTAGAACAACCTTTAGAAAATACTGTTTAAATAAGAGCAGCACGGTTTTCGGTAGCTTTCCTAGCTCAACAGGAAGGTTGGAAGTTAGATTTGGAAACACCATGTTCTGGCATTTTGAATAATAGAAGTTAATCCTGAATGAAGAGGAATGAAGGAAGGAGACTAACCTGGTTATCTTTGGGATAAAGATCCTAAAAAAGAGGGAATAATGTCACGGCCCAAATTACGACCATCCCTGGAATAATTGAGGTTCCGAGTTACGTGACACGACCTGTAAATCAGGAACTCATATTACAAGTCAACAGATTCGGGTTGGACCTATAAACCTAAGTTTCACCATACAGGTCCAACTATTCAAATAACATTTCATAAGAAGGGAGAATGAGTATATAAGGATGGATTTCCTACTGTATCTAGTCATTCATTCTTCAGCTATCAATCTAAGTATTCAAGCCTTTCTAGTATTCAAACTGCACTTAAATATAGAGTACCCTTGAAACCTCTTTTACGATCAGAAACGTCAATCCTAGACTATTGTTACCCTTCAAACCAAGACCCCTAGAGTACGTATCCGACCTATGAAGTCAGACTGACAGAAGTAATAGGCGGGATCGTAACACTCACAGCTAGCATCGACTATCTCAAGGCCCAGACGGCTTGGTTTGGAAACATGTTCGTTGCTTGGCCAGATCTAGAACATCATATCCAAAACGCTCAGTCGGCAATGGACGACATCTTCGCTAACCTTGAAAAGGAGGTGGTACTTATTGGGGTGTACGCGGGACTGTACTTGGAACGCAGCAAGATCGGGATTGACGAATGCTACGCTATGATTAACCAGCGTGATTCAGAGCTCAACATCCAGATCGCGAAAGCTTCGAACCAAGACAATCGTTCTCTGCGCATCATCCAGATTCTGTCGATGATATTCCTCCCCGGTTCGCTTGTCAGCAGTATATTTGGTATGGGCTTCTTCTCAACCTCAATGACTAACGACGGTAGCGGCGATGCCATATTCGTGGCCAGTAATCACTGGTGGCTCTACTTCGCCGTCTCGGTTCCTCTGACGCTCATCGTCATGGCCGTAATGCTGTACTATCAGCGGAGGGATGGCAACAAGGCAGAAGAGGACTGGGGTCGACGTGAGAGCTTGGTGGATCCAGAGGCGCAAGCTCTGGAAAAGAGATGAGCATCGCTCTGCATTGACGCTTTGTTTCTTTTTCTTCCTTCCTTTGTTTCATACCTAAGTATAACCCGTTTAATGCACTTCATTTCTTTTTATTAGTCGATAAGATCAGCTAGCTCGAAATCCACTCAAACGGAAAGGAGAGAAGAATTGAGACGTGTTGCGGAACGGCCCTTAACACCGGCCCCTTACCCCTGACGTTGTCCCTATCGTCATCTGCCTTGCATCCTGTGGTCACTTTATATTCCCCCCACCTGGTCATTACTTTCGACAACGCTGGATACATGTAATGGTTTTGATGTGTAGTGTGTCATGCGCTTTGTCTTCTCTCCCACTGTGGTTCATGACTTCTATCCAGACGCGGAAAATGCTACCATCCGTGCTCTAGAGAAAGGGTTAGGATTTCCTAGACTGTAGACTCAACTCCTTTACAAGGTCTTGATAGGTCGAAGCCCATTTCAAGCCCTTTAAGTCAGACATCAACGTCGATAGCCACAATACTACCGTCACCAGCCATGGCAGATGAAGGTCTCAGATCGGGACGCGTCACAAAAATATTGTTAAACGGAAACTGGTCATTGCTGTATTACATATATTGCCTCGCAGTTGGACTTCAACTGACGTCTTCCAAGTAAACCCAAATTCCGTTAACACTGACATTCTTCAGACTTTTACCGTCCGTCCGTCGTTCAGTATTTTTCGCTGGTCTTCGACCTCGCTCTCCAAGTCTCTAGCAGGACAGTTGCGTGATTCTCGTGAAAGGTCGAAGGCACTCACTATGTCATACCAAGGCTACCTATTCGTATGGGCCAGGAGAGTACCGAAGGGACGTCTGCCTCTGGTCGGGAGAGTAGCGTCTCCAATGAAGCATCCACTATTTCGAACATAAAACGCTAATTAATCACAGCGACCGTGGCGTTTATTTCTATGTAGTGGGTTTGGTATTCTGATTCCTTTTCGATGAGTTTAGTACAGCGTTGGCTTATGAGCCGTGTCCAGAGCGGGCTCTGCATGGCTCATTGTCAAGTTGCCCACCTAATTTAGGCTGAAGCTGCCAAACAATGAAGTCAAAAGCTCTTTGTTGTCTTTATAGTATGTAATGCCTTAACTCAGCATTTTCCCATGCTATTATTTATGCTAGCAAATTTGCCTCTGAAAGATCTATTCATTAATACTACCGGTAACAATATTCACAACATGTCGTGGTCTGGCTCAAATAGGCTTCGTGCAGACTCTTTACGGGAGGTAGAACGGCTTAGAGGCACGTTCGAAAGGGCCAACGAGAGGAGATTCATACCCGAGATGATCATAGGAGAGGGTGCGGGAGGCTTCGCTACGAGATTCATCATGACTGGCGAGCCGTCAGGCAGGTTCGTGCTGAAGAGGGCCTACGATCAGCAGCAAGAAGACAGGCTTCGGCAGGAGATCGGTTATGTCCGGGTAAGTTGCACCACAGCTCTTGACACTCAATATCATACTTACTATCTTGCAGAGTTTCCAAGGGGCCATGCATGCTATACAGCTATTCCAGCTCCAAGGCGGGAGTAACAGCGGTCTGCCTTACTTGCAAGGCCCTGTACTACTGACGCGGTGGATAGAGAACGGTACAGTGAAAGACATGATAATAAGAAGGGCAGATTGGGGCATGCCGTTACCCAATCGAATGCTCTGGAGGTTCTTTCTCTGTCGTAAGCATTGAATCTCACTCTGATCACGTGAGGAAGTTAAGCTAAAGCGTAGAGAACAGTATGTCGAATGCTAACTGCGATGGCCTGGCCTCCAAATGGAATTCCGAATGCTACACAGAGGGTTGAGTATTTACCAGGTCCGGACATCAACGGAATTAGGCCGCCCAAGCTAGCATTCGTGCACGGTGATTTGAATATACAAAACAGTAGGATATCTTCTTCACGTATGGTACAGCGGATTGAAGATGCTAACATGGAATCTTCTCTAGTATTAATTGGACAACTGGAATCCGACGAGCATGTCTTGGTTAACAAGCTTGTGGTCATTGACTTTGGGTCTTCCAATACCTTAGCTGCTAGGTAAGTTTATTGCTATCTCTCTCTCGTCATCTACTGACGCAAATACAGTCAATCTGAGCGCGCAGTCAAAACGAATATGCGTAACATGGGCGAGATAATGCTTAACCTTATAGGAGGTCGTGTAGGCCAGGGTCCGTCTGCCATGTCGAATATGAAAATCGCTGTTGGGGGACAGGAAAGAGTGATAAGGTCCTTCGCAAGAGACTTGGACGGCCTAAACCCAGCTTATAGGGCTCCGGCAAACATAACGGCTGAACACAACAGACGTATGGAAAATCTGGACCCGGATATCAGGAGCCTAGTAGTACGGTGTCTGGCCGCGGCAATGGACGATAGACCCGATCTCGAGTCTCTCGTCCAAGAGGTTGAGCGCAACGTTAACAGCAAGACGGCGGCATACTATTCTGGCTATAGGTATGCAAACAACGAGACTGATATCGCAATAAGAGGTGTATTGCAACGTCTGATACTCGACGCTGATGTACCTGGCCCCTGAAACTACGGATACGGACCTAGCTCATGATGGAAAAGGGGGAGGCCAGCGTGGACGGATTGACGCAATCACCTAGCAGACTCAATACGCGATCTAGACAGGAGTAAATTGGAATAGTCATATGTCTCATATTTCAGATGAAAATTTACGCCCCCGTAACCGAGCTGACCACTGCTTCGTAACGTGGGAGGCTCAGAGGGGCCGCGTGGAGGATTCGATGCCTAAACGGCGACCACCTTTGCGGTCAGTATCATGGCGCCATAATAGCACGCACCAGGAAATATGCGAAAAATGGATACTCGAGAGGAACAGACCAGCCTCAAAGTCATGAGATATCTATCCGGCCCTCTAGTCAGTCGAAATTTCCAATAGGTAATCATTTCCTTGGCTAGTTCACGGAAGTCCTGAATCTTCTCAACATGGAACGAATTTTCGAAATTTGTCAACCCATTCCGATATGAAAAATGCTAGCTGTACCAATGGTAGACATCTTTACGCAACGGCTGACGTGCATTTACGCCGTTTGGGTCAGTTCTGTAACATGACATATGTCTTGGCTCCCTCTGGAAGGATTCCCCCGTGGTGGATAACACCAGCCGGAGAGTTATCAGTTACATTCAAGCTGAAAACCATGATTCGATCTAGCTGGCTGCCATCGCCCCTGCGTTAGTGAGGAGAACCCTGATTGCTTTCTCTTTGCAAGTGACAGCCAGCCCTGTACAGGCCACAAGGTTATGCAGCGCTCTGTACAAAAATAGGCTACGACATTGAGACCATTGATACATGTAGAAGAAACGATAATAGTAGGTCAATATAAGCTCTTAGCTTTCTCACACCAAGTTCCCGAGGCTTGGTTAATTAAGGCAGGTAGGGAGACAGGAGTAAGTGGCAACCCTACTTGACATTTTCAAGCAGACCGTTTTGTGTCACAGAATATTCCGGGCATCCGGTCGCCTCTTGGTCAATCCTAAATCCTCTGTACTCACGTCATCGCATTTGTTTATCCGTAACTCTACTAAAATCCTTTGACCCGGGCAGCTGGGGGGGGCACAGTCGGCACAACACAGAGCTTGCGTCTGCCACGTGAATGGTCTTTTCAAATCATGATCGTTGCTGTAGGTGCCACGTTTAGGGAAGGATGCCTCTCCGTTTTGCTGCAGCATACGTGGTGGTTCCCCTGGTCCGGTAACCTATGAGCCAGTGTTTCACTGCCGGCTCTCATCTTTGGGCCCTTATTGCATTCCTCAAGGATGCCTCAGGAATATGCTTGTGATCTTATCTTTTCGAATCTTCCTGATCAATGACTTCATCAGTCGGTCGCTTACAAGCCACGGCAAGGTTGCCGTGCTGCTGCTGGCATGTACCTGTCGCAACGGGGTGGGATGCTACCTCCTACCGACGACTGAAAAACAAAGAATCAACAAGTAACGTGTCACTCATTGTATCCGGATTTAGTGAGAGGTTGAAGGTATGCTAGGTAGATGCTAGGTGTGTCGTCTATTTTTGGCCAAGCTCCTGTCGTTCTTTCGACCACACTAAACAAACGTCGTAAACCTATCGCCTTCTCACCACCCACTTCAGATAGAATGACTAATTTCTTACTCTCATGGCTGACATTAAACAGATCCGTTGGATTCAGACTGGATCCGCACCTGCAGTAGGTAGGTATGTACAATTGTGGCTTGGCCCCAAAGCGCCAGTACAAAAATAGACATTATCATCGAGGTCCTACCGTCCCGAAACATATATTCTCTTCAAGTAGGTACCTATTTCCAGCCACCCCTTTAAAGAATTTTTTAGTAAACACAAGAAGATAGAGTGGCGATTGGGAATAAGTGAGTGCTTGTTATTGGTTGTTTATTGGTAGAGTGCAAGTAAGGAAGCAAAATTAAAATGTAGATAGGAATCATAGGATTTTCCAATTTCCAAAATCACTTGTCGGGGATCTGCAAGCTCGCCGATCTCCGCTTCATCCTTTCCGCCCGGTCGCCGAGCGTCTGCTTCAGCGCGAAAATAATGCTGATCGCCAGCCCCAATCCTGCCAGTCCGATACCGAGGTACAGCGCTCCCCTGTAGCCTCTGAGCAGATTGTCCGACTCTGTGAGCCCGCCGTGGTCGACTTGCATCTCCACCGTGCCGGCAAATCCGAGACTGAGCGACACGCTGTAGTTGACAACAGTGTTGATGAGACTTGCCGCCACGCCTTGATGCTGCTTCGGAAGAGACCCCGACATGATGATGGTCCCGGCCGGGAACGACATGTCCATACCCCACGGAATGACAAGACTGCAGACGAAGGTCTGGGCCCAGTAGGTTTGGTCCACGGGGGCCACGGCTACGAGGATAACCCCGACCAGGAAGAACGTCATTGACATGACCATGACCACGCTCGATGGCACTTTTCTCAGTATAAGACCAGTAGTGATAGATGCCGCAAAGCCCGATGCGGGAATAGGGCTGAACCATGCCGAGATCTGAAGCGGACTGCCGTGTCGTAGATTCGTATAAAACTGGAGCAGATAGAAGAGCCAGATGCCGAAACAGCCCCAGCCGCAGGCTATGCACGCCATGACGAAGGCGACGTCGCTGGTCAAGGCCGGGAAAGGAATGAGCGGCTCTTTAGCAACCTTTGTCTCGATGATAAAGAAGACCGGGAGCAGGATTATGCCGAGCAGAAGACAGATATACACGTAGTCTCGGTCGTGTCTCCAGCCGACCACTATAGCCTGGTTCCACGCGAAGTTGATGAGGACAAGCGACGTGACGCCGACGACTCCGCCGAGCAGGTCGATGGCTTGCAGAATCTCGTACCACGTTTTAGGTGGGGCTCGAATGCGGGGGATCGACGGGACGAAGACGACCACGAGAACGGCCAAGATGGCGAGGATGACGGCGAAGGAGAAGAAAGTCCAGGGCCACCATACCAGGTCGAAGAGGGCGGAGAAGGTGGCGCCGACGATGGAGCCCGAGGGCGCGCAGGCGCCGAAGAGCGCGAAGGCCATGCCCTTGCGCATGCCGTCGGGGTAGGCGGAGCCGAAGATGGCGAGGCCGTTGGGCATGGTGATGGCGGGGCCGATGCCGGACAGGCAGCGGGCGAAGACGAACATGACGTAGCCGTTCTTCTTATCGTAGATGCTGAGACCCGAGATCATGGTCCAGACGGCGAACCAGGCGTAGCCGATGCAGAGCATGCGCTTGTAGCCGTAGATGTCGCCGAGGCGGCCGGACACGAGGATGAAGGTGCCGACCGTCAGGCTGTAGCCGGCCACGAGCCAGCTCAGGTCGCCCGGGTTCGACACGCTGAAGCTGCGCCCGATGCTCGGCAGCAGCAGCAGCACCTGGCCCAGCCCCAGCTGCGTCGTGAACATGGACAGGCAGATGACGATGACGAAGAGCACCTCGCGCCACAGCGGCAGCCCCATCGCCGGGTACACCTCCTTCTGCGACGCCGCCTCGTCGCCCTCCCGCGGCGGCGGCGGGTGCTCGTCCACGCGCCCGAGGCCGTGTTCCGCGAAGACGGGCTCGTGGGGCGGGTACGGAGACCGCTTCTTGTCCAGCCCGCTCGTCGTCGAGTCCTCCTCCGACGCGTTGTCGAGGAACGTGAAGCGGCCTTCAGACCGGCCGTGGGGGCGAGTCAGGGTCTCGGGGGTTCCGATGAGCAGGTCGAGCTCTGAGCCAAACTCCCACTGCGACGTCTTTCGCCTCCATTTCGCCAGCGACTCTGCGTTGTCGGGATCAAACGTGGCCGAGAATCGCTTGCTGTTCCGCTTGCTCGTCGGCTCCGGCAGCGACGGCAGCTGGATCGCAACCTTCCTATGCGAGGGTTAATCAATTGTCGTTCGGAGATATCTTCTTGTTGGAGGGACGTGGTCCAAGGTCCAACCGGGTTCAGCGTACCTATGGTCTCTCGCGGACATGGCAGAGGTATCTTAGAGATTAATAGATAGCGACGATGATGAAGTCAGGCTATACATGCCTCTATATCTCGATGGTGGGAGACATCTTACACACCCCAGCATATAAAAAGCAGTTATTTACGCTGGTGATTTATTAATGCCTCGGTGTTAAGTTGCAACGACGCCGGAGTAATGTGATTGTCTGCTATTAACGTCGACCGGCTCCGAGAGTCGATGTCCGATCCAGCTCGGAGACAGCCAAGCCAGGCGAATCCTTCTCAGCTGACCCTGTCCATCATAAAGACGCTGCTTCCCACTAAGCTCCCACTAGGCTATTTAAAGTGGTCGGGCGGCCGAGTCGTAGTCATCATCAGCTAGCTCCCGAACCGAATGACATGTCAACCGGAATGATATGATGCTCACCTCAAGCGAAAGCTCGAATTACGAGCTTCCGTCGGAGTTAGCTGCGATGAAAGAGATATATACAAAGGAATCAACCGCTTGCGATCGAATTCCACGCTCGGGCACCAAGACGGTTGTAGATGCAATGGTCTTCGCCGTCTTCTAACTTGGCATTTTCGTCTTCTTTCTTTCTTCTTTCCCGTCGATTTCATACCTTAGGTATATCGTACGGTATATACGGTATGTAAGGCTTATCTCCTGGCAGAGGAATTACGCTAATCCGATTTGCCGTGTCACCTTCTTTTCCCAGGCCTGGATTTGGTGAGATAGCGCGCGAACGCACGTAAGACGACCGAGGCTGGAATCCTGACAAAAGTCGGGTCTTTTTTATCAGGACAGCGCCTCGTCTGTTCGCGTCCCCCACGTGGCTGACGCCTATGAGCGAACGAGGGACCCGGCCATGCCAGCTCGCCAGGCTGCCAGGGTGTCTTGGATCTTACGAAGGCCCTGAGATCCAGCTTGCCAGCCCTAGCAAGATCCAAGAAAATCACTGGGATCATATGTCTCTGTTCCAGATAAGTGGAGACCCTAAGAGGACCCTTAACGTCGTGGCTTGGAGGTGCCTTGGAGGTGCCAAGTGGAGGGATTGGCTCATCAACCGTCTGCAGGATCTTTGTATACGAAAGCATGTACGACTTATACGAAACTCGAGAGAGAGACTTCATCAGCATCGCTCCTTCGTGCGCTGTACGACGTACTATCTACTTACCTAGGTAGGTATGTGGCACTGGGATGAATCACGATGATGGATTATCCAAGCGAACTGCTAAGTCATCTCTCAAATCTCAAAAGGTTTTTTCTGTTACATGATCATACCTACTAGGTAAGGCTACCTAGCAGCGACTGTTGCCTAGCAGGTATGTAGCCTGGTTGCATTCCTTACACTTAGTCCCACACCTCTACGGCAGCTTCCGACACCGTTCCGATGACTGGCAGATTGGCTTTCTTGGAGGCCAACGGTGAGCCAGGGTAAGCTCACCGACCGTTATTAGCTTGTCCAGAAGCACATATCTGTGCTGTGTCAGTAGTTATCTGATAGCCGGACTGGGCTGACCGGCTAAGTAGGCCTAGCTAGTCTAGGACTGGCTTCGTCGGCCGACGATCCTTCCAGCCATTTGTCGCCAGCCTATCATCCTTCCGGGTCAGATCTTACCCACCTATCGCAAAAATGAGCAAATCCTAGTTCTAGACTCGATGTTCTACCAGATGGTTCGAAGACGGCACTAACTGGATCTGTCGTGCATCATGATTATGCAGCGAGACGGTTCAGCACGCTCAGCTACGGTTTCGAAGGAACTGAGGCAGGTTTCACTCACGCACTCACGTACCCACGTAGCCTATCATATATATAGGTTGTTAGGTATATATACTATCGAACATCATTTGCATCTTGGCGTCTAGCGTTAGCCGTTAGTTGGTTGTGTTACGTCGAAAAACATCTACAAACTCTGACCAGTGTAGCTATGGCGGCAGAGCCACGACGACCACAGCTAAGAATCGCGGTGAGTGATGACCCTTGTAGACTCTATAGACCAACCGTCGAAAGAGTCTATGATACTGACATTACGACGACAAGTGCGAAGAGTGCAGACGAAAAAGGATCAGATGCGATAGGGGGATACCACAATGTATGCCTTGTGCTACTGCAGGCAAAACTTGCGTTGTGAGAGAAAACTGCCCGCGCAGAGGTCCGAAGAAGGGATATCTCAAGACGCTACAAAACAAGATTGGTGAGTTCTGAAGTTTCATCGTTGACTTCTACTTCCGGCCCTCAAGCTGATGGGAAACCCGTGTGTTACGACAGAGGATCTACAAACTCGATTAAATGAACAAAAGGCGTCAACTACCGACACACGAGCCTGTTCACCCGCCCAGGACGACGTCAACTCTGACAACGATATCAGTAGTAGCATGGACCTTGAGATCCAGAGTTCAGACACCGCAACCCCCATAACACTCAGTGACTACCAGCTATGGACGCAGCCGATGGACATCCAGTTCCCCATGATGCAGCCGGGCTCTTGGGACAATGTCGAGAACCCGTTTCCAGGCTCGGATTTTCCTGCACTGGATCACATCCAGGAGCCGTCTCCGTTTGTAATGGGCGTTGGACTGCATATCACCCCCATGATGCATAACGACTTGTAGGTTTCGAGAGCTGGAAGCTGATCTGCAGACGAACCATACTGATACTTTCCCATAGAGATCAGCTCTATTTCGATCGGGCTTACATGTTCGCGCCGATATTGCAAGCTCATCGCTACCGCTCCTGGTCGAAACACCCAAATAAGAGCAAACAGCAGAACTGCTTACAACATGCCATGTGGACTTTGGCGTCGTCACTCTCCAGTCAGTTCCACCTCTCCGTGCGGCAACTATACGCGGAGACGAGGCAGCTTCTGCATGCAATCGAATCAGAAGAGCCCTCTAACCAAATATCCGTCGAGCTTGCCCAGGCGTGGCTCTTGCTCGCCATATACGAGCTGACGTGCGAGGACTACCACCGATGGATGATGTCCGCCGGGAGAGCCTTTCGCTTGATCCAGATGATGAGGTTATACGAACTTGATGTCAACCAAGCCTCTTCCACTGTGCAGGCCCAGGAGCAATATTCACCGCAATTAGGTCCTATGGGACAAATTCAAGATGACTGGATCGATGTTGAAACCAAGAGGCGGACATTTTGGCTTGCATATACGATCGACCGCTTCACGAGCATGGTGGATGGGTTGCACATGTTCTTCGACGATCGAATGGTGCTTACCCCTTGCCTTTTCCAGTATTTCTAGAACCAACATACTGACTCTATGCTAGATCCGTACCCTCTTACCAGCTCCCGAGGCAAGCTTCGCCAGCGGTCGACCTGCTGAGACAGGCTTTCTCGCAGATGTGGTCCGCGATGTCGACCTAGAGCGACCGGAGGATGACTTGTCGTCCTTTACCGAGACTATTATCGTGGCACACATTTGTGGACGGGTCTTGGAACACAAGCAAAGACCTCTGGTCAGAACCCGCGATACGTCTGTTGAATTCTCCCGCCGACATCGATGCATCAACACATTACTAGCGCACCGCATCACGATGCTGCGAATGCACGCCTCGGTGGAGCACCTGGACCCCGTCCTTACATTCACTGCCCTGGCGGCACAGATCTCCGTGCTTACGCTTTACGACTTCCTCGAATCCGAGCCGTTGGGCACCAAGGCACAGGCAACACAGCTTACCAACGCTCTCCACGCCGAGTATCAGCGGCAAGCGCTGGACGCTGTAGCCGATATCCCTCGGCTGGTCGTCTCGCTCGACCAGCACTTTCAGGTAAAGCAGAATCCTCCCACGAGCAGTGCCGATCAGCAAGCTACACACGATCCTTGGCGTGTGGCTGTCAAGCCAATTTCCCCACGCATGTAGAGAGATGACTAAGTTGTATTCGATTTCTTGCAGACACATCCTTTGACGCCGATCCTGCTCCTTCTGGGGGCCAGATTCGCGCAGTCCCACCCCGGGCTGAACGACGCCTCCAATAAGCTCATGCCTTGCATCGTAACAGCCCTACAATCCTCGATCGACCTGAATAGGCTTTCACATAGCTTTCTTCAGCTCATAGCGCCTCAGAACGACCTCTCTGGTGTTTCACCTGGATCGAACCAGGAAAAGAATTTTACCGGTCTCGTCTAGCTTATTGATGATGACCGACGTTTGCAAACTCCTTCAGGAACGATATTATGTATATATACCCATGGACAACAATCTGTATTATATTGAAGACGGGCGTGCCGCAGGGCCAGCTATCGAGTCAGCGATTCAGCGGGTAGCTGAGGAACATCCATCCACTGTGCCGTCCGGCTTGTGACGGCTTCGACGAGGCACATAAACCTGGCTACGACACTAGACGACGGGAATCCTGGAGGACTACGTATGGAAATTAGAAGGTAGAGATCAGTCAGTAGACGAATTCAGGAACCTCTTGGCAGCGCAACCCCTCTGCCACTAGCCAGGGTTCCGATCCAACAACCGAAATGACCGGCCTTCGGCGCCGTATCTGCGGGATTCAGGCGAAGGCTCGCACGGCGCATTTGACTTCACCTATATACCTCGGTAGAGAACAGCCATATAGACAAAACAAACATAGAGATAGGCTAGACATGTCAAATAGAAGATTTGAGTTGATGACTCAGTCGGAAATCAAGGGTCTTCTCAAACAACCAGGGTATTCAAGATCAGGGTCCTTGGGAGAGTCAGCGTAACCATCCGAAGCTTAGAAGATGCTCGGCAACGCGGGAGAGCGGCACAGCGGACGGGGCCGTATCTAGGTAGGACTCTTTTTGCGGCCGTAGGAAGGGCTTATTTACAGACGTAAGCGCGATCAGCATGTGTACTAATCACGTGGATATGAATCAACGACCTACAAATCCGCGGCCTTCTCGGCGTCCTGGCCCGCCTTTCGCCTTGGCCTTGGGGGCTGAGGGTCTCTAGGGCTGAGATGCCGAAGTGCCCGAGCACCCCGACCCTCCGACATTCTAATAAGATGGCGTGTTATTTTAAGCTTACTTGTCCTACTATTTTATGAAGATTAGCCAAGCCCGACCCACAAGGTTCATTGTTCAGTTTTTACGAGGTTTATCGTTTCGCTCCGTCGTGGTTTATTTTTGCGGTGCCACGTCACGTCAGAAGGAAGATGTGCTAGGACATGACAAATAACAAGAAAAGAAAAAAAAGAACAACAAAGGGATAAAGACACGGAGCAGATAAGCGCCGGGTTCCGCGCGTCGGCGAGCAATCCCGTCCCCGGCGGCAAGCTGCATGGCGAGTGTCCACCATTGGGGCTGAGGCTTGAATTACCTAAGGTAAGGCCTGAGCTGAAAATTCGAGCTGAGACGAGACCTAAGTCAGTCGTTGCATGAGCCCAACGATACCCCTGTTCATCATCCCACCCCTAGGATGATCTGATTGGCCAAATAATCATCCCAACGCAAAAGATTCAATAAGCCAATGTAAAGCAGTGGGCTGAACTCTTATCGGATAAGGGGTTTTGTCTTCAAATATCCATCTGAAACTTATCCGAAGATGGGAAGGGTTGTTGAGTTTACTGGGTCATTCTGCCCAATTGGGTAAGCGTTAAGATGATCAACCGGGGTATCGTTGGGCTCATCTATGGTTGGAAGTCCTCGACCTCGACATCCCAAGGTTGAGTTAAGAGTCAGGGCTTGGAAGTAGCCCTACGTAAGCCCCCTGGCACGGGATCGCCGTTTGCAGTGCAATTACGGCTTACACGTCTGTTTCACATTTGCAAGATGTTCTTCAAACTCACACACGTCCACACACGCTCAACTCAGGAGAGACTTGTATTTTGAAATCAAATGAATTATCGCCCCAAACGCTGTTCTATCCAGAGACCCATGATAAAATACACATAGAAAATCTATTCCAGTTTACATAACAAAATGAGCCCAATAAGAAGACAGAAATTGGTTTCGTAACACATGAATCTGGGCGTCTATCAGAGCACCAGGCCTAAGCATCCTGCGCAAGATGACGGCTCTTTTCGGCAACCGTGGTAGCCAGTGCCGCCAGGGAGGGGGTCTGTAAGATATTGAAGATGGAAATGTCCGCGGCGGCCTGCAGGACCAGCATGTTGCGCAGCTCGACGGCGACGAGCGAGTCGACGCCAAAGTGGGCGGGTGGCTTGCTCAGATCGATCTCGCTCACCGGCGTCATGAAGATGTCAGCCAGCTTGGTCGCAATGGCGTCTCCGATAAGAGCAGCGCCCTCTTGCGGCGACCCCGCATTTCCGAGCTGCGCGGCGAGCGACATGGCGCCGCGGTCGTCGCCGTCGGACGCGCCCCGCGATGACGCCTTGCTGCGGTGTCGCAGCGCTAGGAACCGGGCGTCGCGTCCGAGCTGCGAGCGGCCGTCGACGTCCCACTGCGGGCCGGGGCCGGAGTTGAGGCCGACGATGAGCTGAGATCGGCCGCCGAGCGGCTGGGTGACGGCGGTCTTGAGGGCCCGGAGCACGATGTCCTCGTCGAGCATGGTGAAGTCGCCGTCCTTGCGCAGCCGGTCGGCTACCTTGGCCGACTTGGCCACGTAGCCGATATCCGAGATGGGCCCAAGGTCGATTGACACGCCCGGCAGGCCCTGGGCCTGGCGCCATCGCGCCAGGGCGTCCTCGTAGGTGCCGCCTCCGGCGTAGTTGGTCTGCGAGGTTATTCCCACGATGCCCGACACGGACGATAGCGTCACGAAGAAGTCGAGCGAGCCCGGCTGCGAGAAGGCGGCGTGCAGGTTCTTGGTGCCGTCCAGCTTGGGCTGCAGGCCGGCCCGCCAGTCGTCCAGCGTCATCTGCTCGAAGATGGCGTCGCGCAGCAGCATGGCGCCCTGCACGATACCGCGCACAGGAGGTAGACCCTCGTTCTCGCAGGCGCGGAGGGCCTTGGCCAGATCGGTAGCCTGCGAGATGTCGCAGCTGACGGGCTTCACCCGGCAGCCGGTCTCGCGCAGCTCGCGAATGAAAAGAGCGCCTTCGGTGTTCTGGTTCTTCTCAAGATCTAAGTTACCGGCGCTACGAGATAGCAGGACCAGGTTCTTAGCGCCGTGCTCCACCAGCCATTGCGCGACTGATCGTCCGATACCGCCGACGCCACCAACGACGAGGTATGATGCGTCAGGTCGCAGCTGGAGCCGGCCCGTGAGACCCTTCGGCCGTGGAACAACCCTGGCTTGTTCGTCAGATTTGGCCGACAAGATGACCTTGCCCGTCTGAGCTCCCGTCAGCATAAGCCTGAAGGCCGCCTGAGCGTCTTGCATGGGGTAGACGGCGATAGGGTGGATCGGCTTCAGGGTCCCCCGCTCAAAGAGGTCAGCGATCTCGCCAAGACCGCGCCTAACACTGGGGCCGCGGTGACGTAGGAGCGCGGGGGCGTCCAATGAAGTGAATGAGATGCCGCGAGAAAAGGATTCCAGGGCGACAAGGCTGTTGGCCTCGATGTCTCCCTTTGCGATTTCAATGAGATGGCCCAGCGGCGCGATAGCACCAAGGCTGGCCTGCAGTAGCGGTCCAGGCAGCGAGTTGAGCACGACGTCGACGCCGCGACCCTTTGTGGCGGCGAGGACGTCTGGACCGAACGAGGCGTCGCGGCTATTGAAAATGCGCTCAGCAGGGATACCATGTTGGCGGTGGAGGAGGTCTCGCTTCTCCTTAGACCCGGCCGTGGCGTAAATCTCTGTCACGCCCAAGTGCTTCGCCAGCATGATGGCAGCCTGGCCAAAGCCCCCGGTCGCAGCGTGGACGAGTACTGATTGACCGGGTACGAGGCGAGCAGTGTCGACTAATGCAGCATACGCCACGGTGAACGCCAAGGGGAGAGAGGCGGCAGTGTCAAAGTCCATGCTGCTGGGTATCTGGGCAACACCGTGCCACGGGACATAGGCGCGGCTGGCAAAAGAAGCACCCGTCGAGAGCGCCATGACTCGGTCTCCGACCTTATATCCCTTTGCCTGAGCCTCAGAGCCGACGCGGGTAATGATACCCGAGCATTCAAGGCCCATGGATCGATCCTTGAGCTGGCCCATCGCCGCCGAAACGTCGCGCGAGCTGAGTCCGTACGCCCGCGGCGTGATTTCAATTATCTCAGGCGACAGCGTCTCGTGGTTCCAGTGGTTGTCCTCGTCATCCACGAATGCTAACGTGTCTAAGTATCCCGGAAGACCCACCTCCAGCCGTAGTGGCCGGCTCTCTTGGAATAGGGATTCCAGGGGAATAGCATTGACAGCTGTCTTCTCGTCCTGGGATCCTTGCAGGAGTTCACTCCAGTTAGGCGTAAGCGCACCGACAACCGCGTCGTCGCACTCCTCGTCCTTGTAGACACGGGGGATAAGCAGAACGCCATCGCGCTCGGCGTATTCGAAGTCGGCTGGGGAACCCTCGGTGTCATTTCGCCCAAATACTTCCTCAAGCACCCGCACGATAGTTGACACAACGCTCTCTCCGCCCTGAGACCATCTTCCGGCCGCATGGGCGGGGTCGAGGTCCAATGAGAGGTAGCGGCGGCCGACGTACTCGTTGCGCAGCACGCGAAGGAAGCCCTGGCTGACAGCTTGCTCGGGGATTTCGCTGTCGACGGCTCCGCCAGTCGTTACCCAGAGGAGGCCGTCGCACTGCGTGACCATGGCACGGAGTCCTTCGATGCGGCCCGCATCGAGGTTTGCCAGCATGGGCTTGTCGATTTCGCCTACGAAAATGCAGATCTTGTTCTTGTAGGCGTCCAGGCTGCTCTCCTCGAGCGAGAGGTGTGCGGGGGCGGAAGTACCGGCCAGGGCCTGGATGCGACGAGAAAGCAGGCTGACAAAGCCCGGAGCGGGCGCCGCCTTGCTACTAGTCACCACGGCGAAGCTTTCTTTGCTAGCTCGGCTGAGGTCGGGCTTCTGCTGTTCGGGCAGCGGCACAGTAGACATGATAATACTGTTGCTATGCATCTTGTCGCTCTGTGAGTCGCGGACCTCGAGATCGACACCGCTAAACCCGACATCCCGGAGTACACCATCCCAGAAAGAGACGGTGAGGTTGTAGTGGTCAGGCTCCTCTCCCTGCTGCAAGATTGACAGCAGGCCGGATATGAATCCGACGTCGGTCTGGTCGTTGGTAGTCTCCGCAAACAGCAACGTTCCGCCTGGCTTCAGCAGGCTGCGCACATTGGCCACGGCGTTGGTCACATTCTTGGTAACCTGAAGGGCGTGCGAGGCTACAATGATATCGTAGCTCCCTAGGTCGAACTTCTGCTTCGACGGGCTCTGCTCAATGTCAAGTTGGTCGAATTCGAGCAGGTCAGCCCAGTCAGCAAGCTGTGCACGGGTGTTCTCTAACGATTCCGAAGATGGCTCGGTGACGTGCCAGCTGCCCACCAGGGGTGTCTTGGGCGTGCCAAGAGCCTCCAATAAGCGACGTGTGACATGAGGACCAGTTCCAGCGCCGATCTGGAGGACACGGGCCGCCGGGTTCTTGTGTGCGACCTTGCGCAGCAGAGTGGCGAGTTTTTCAAGCGCTGCTGATCGACGTATCGAGTTGGCGTTGTACTCGTGTGCCAGCTTGCTGACTTCCGGGTGCATCTCACCGCGGAAGATGGGCGCGATGATAGAGCCGAGGCGGCATACCAGCGCACCATCGACGCTCTGCGATGATGTATCGATGATGTATTCACAGCCAACGGATGCTTCACGCTTCACAGGACTGGGACTCTCGGCGTCTTTCTGGACCAGTTCGCGCAGCCATTCGTAGTACTTGGCAAGACGCGGCTGCTTCTGTATCTCGGCGACGTCCTCCGGGGTGATCCTGGCCAGCGCATCCTGGGCAAAGATAACACATGCGCGCTGCAGGTTCCTGGCGATGTCCGCGTCCGTCTCGGACTCGATGGAAGCGGAGACCAGCTGCTTCTTGATCTGTGCCAGAGCCAGCGGCTGTTGAAGGGACAGGTCGGGGCCCCATTCGAGCTTGCTCGACACCTCTTGCTTCCACTTGTTGGTGGCTGGGTCCACAGCAGTGCCCTTGTTGGCTGCGTCCTGTCGCGCTGTGGCTCCACTGCCGCGACCCAGAGAGGCGCACTCGAGACCCTGGATTTTCATCACGGCGGCATCCGTCTGCTCGTCCATGACGGTAACATCCACAATACCGCTCTGGGTGTCGTCGTGCAGAAGCGACGTGTCGCATTGCAGCGTGCGGCCGATCTCGCCGCTCATCTGACTCGACACCCACATCGACGCGATAGACCGCGGCACCTTCGGGTCCTCCTGCAGGGCTCCGACGCTCGGCAGCGTGGCATAGAAGGCCACAACGACAGCATCGAGCGTGATCGGGTGCAGCAAGGTAGTCTTTGCAGACTCTTCCTGATCCGTGTCTGTAGAGCATTCGTGCCGAATCGTGATGTCGCACATGGATCGCGGTTCCCGTCCGTCCTGGATGATCTTGGTCGTGTTCTGGAAGAGGGGACCGTGGAATACGCCGCGTGCCCGGAGGTTGGCGAACATGTCCTGGGGGTCCTTCTGGCGAGTGTAGATGGACAGCGGGCGGCGCTCTGCCGTCTCAGGGGCTGCCTCTCGCTCAGCAGTGATCATACCCCGAGCATGCAGTGTCCACCTGTTCTCCAGCGTAACTGACGATACCTCGAAGCGCCACCACCCGCGGGCGCCAACTTCGCGCTCGGGGACGGGGCGGAGCGTAGTCCGGATCTCGACGCCGTCGGCATTCTCGGGGACTACGAGAGCGAAAAGGAAGTTGATGTCACGCAGGCGGAATCCCGAAGCGGGCCCCTCTTTCCCAGCTGCGCTCAACTGTTTCGCGGCCTCAATCGCCAGGCAGATGTAGCCGGCGCCTGGGTACACGACGCTGCCCTGCACCATGTGATCGCGGATCCAGGGGGTTTCGGCAACGCGCAGTACACGGCGCCACACGGACACGCTAGGGTCATTGCCGGGGAGGGGCATTCCGAGCAGCTCGTGAGGTGGCTCACTACGCTCGCGAATAGCCCGGTTGACTCTTGCCTCTTGCCAATGGCGCATGGTGTGGTTCCAAGGGTACGCCGGCAAGTCCGTCAATACACGAGGGCCCTCGTCGTCGTATGTAGTCACGGGGAAGTTGATCTCGTTCATGACGAGGGGCTGTCCTTCGCGGAGGAGACTGATGGCAGCCGACCGCATACTGTCACCCGCATGCTCGTCACGGACTAGTGTACCCCAGTATGGCAGCTCGATGCCGTCGAAGTCGGGAAGCGACAGGATCTCGCGGATAGGGCCGCCTAGTGCAGTGTGGGGGCCGACCTCGAGCAGAACGTCAACGCTTCTACCAGTGGGGTCGTCAAGGTCGCCCAGAACCATGTCGATGAAGGCCTCGACGAACTCCACCGGTTGCACCAGACTGCCAACCCAGTGGTCGGGGCTGGCGATTTGCTTGATGTCGGTGATACGTCCTCCAGTAACCGCAGACGAGAAGATTACGTTTGACTCTTTCGCTACGCGAAGCTTGCCGTTCTGCGCCACGTCGCGCGCCATCTCGATCCGAAGGCGCTCGCGGTAGGCTTCCGCGAAGGGGTCCATGTGGTGAGAGTGGTAAGCCTGCTGGACCTTGAGGCGGCGCGCGAACACGCCATCCTGCTTGCACAGCTCCTCCAGCTCTTGGACGGCAGGAGCGTCACCAGAAATAGTGACACTCTGAGGGCTGTTGACACATGCGATGACAGCTTTGCCGTTCGCCTTTGACAGCTTGTTGAGATAGACCTGCACTTCCTCAGCACCCAGGCCAACCGCCGCCATAGACCCCTTGGGGGCACCAGCTGGGCGCAGCGACTCATCAGCTGCTAGAACTGCACGGTAGTAAGCCGTCGCCATGGCTTGGCGATGCGTCAGAGCGCCCATCGCGAAGGCAGCCGAGATCTCACCAGAAGAGTGACTGGTGACAGCCGTTGGCGTGATGCCCCAGGCTTCGAGCAGGTTCACTAAGGCGATCTGCAGTGCCACGCACACGGGGATACTGATCTCAGTAGAGTGGACCTTCGACGTCGCCTTGTCGCGCAGCAGCTCCTCGATGAGCGACCAGTCAGCACCGAGGGCACGCAGATGCATCTCGGACTCCTCGATCGAGCGGCGGAATATCGGGTACGACGTCAGCAGCTCGCGGCCCATGGCGTACCACTGGGCGCCCTGGCCCGTGAAGACCATGCCGACCCGCGGCCGGTCCGCCGACCGCCGGCCGGGCTTGAAGCGCGGCGTGTCGAGGGCCTGGATGGCGCCCTCGAGCGTGCCGTCCTCGTCCAGTCGCACCTGGTGCGCCGCGACCCACGGGAACAGCGTCCGCCGCTCCGCGAACGTGTAGCTCAGGTTGCGCAGCAGCTGCTCCGAGGCCTCGTACCCGAGCGACTTATGCTTCTCCAGATACGCCTGGATGTCCGAGACCAGCTGCTGGCAGCCCCGCTCGTCGCGGGCGCTGAGGAGAAGCACCTTGGCGCTGTCTGTTGTGTCTTTCTTGTGACCGTTGCCGTTGGTGTAGCCGTTGCCATTGCCGTTGGTGGCAACGTCATCCAGATCTTCGGTCGAGGTCCACGGGTCGGCGCTCTCTAGAATGACGTGGGCGTTGGACCCACCGTAGCCGAAGTTGTTGACGGACAAACGGCGCGGGCCGTCGACCAAGCTTTCGGGCCACTGCTCCATCGCCGTCGCCACCTTGAGCCGCCACTCGTTGAGCTTGAGCTTCGGGTTGGGCGTCTCGTAGTTCACGGACGGCGGGATCAGCCCCTTTTCAAGACACAGGACACCCTTGACTATGGCGGCGAGACCGGAAGCGGCCTCGGTGTGGCCGATATTCGTCTTGACAGAGCCGATACGCAGGTAGTTGGCCTCGTTTTCACGGCCCTCGCCCTGGCTGAAAATGGCGGCCATGGCCCCCGCCTCGATGGGGTCACCGGCCTGAGTGCCCGTGCCGTGGGCCTCAAAGTACTGGGTACCTCGCGGGTCGAGGCCAGCGCGGCGGTAGCACTCGCGCATGAGGTCTACCTGGGCGGAGCCGGACAGCGTCGTGATGGTGTCCGTCTTACCATCCTGGTTCAGGGCCGTCTCACGGATAACGGCCCGGATAGGGTCGTTGGCGGCCAGCGCGTCGGACAGACGCTTTATGACAAGGGTAGCCACACCCTCGCCACGGCCGTACCCGTTAGCGCGGGAGTCGAAGGCGTACGACCGGCCGTCGGGCGACAGCATACCGAGCGACCCGATGGCCTTGAAGGTGTCCGGGTTCAGCATGACATTGGCGCCGGTGACGATGGACATGTCGGCCTCGCGGCCGCGCAGCGTCTGGATGGCCTGGTGCAGGGCAACGAGCGTCGTCGAGCACCCCGTCTCCAGCGTCATGCTGGCGCCCCGGAAGTCGAAGAAGTGCGAGATGCGGTTCGACGACATGGGGCTCCAGGTGCCCACGACGTTGAAGCGCGGCAGCCGGTCCTCGTCCCGTATTATGCCCTCCTGGTAGTCGTGCGTGAAGACGCCGGCGAAGACGGACGTCTGCGTGCCCGTCACCTGCGAGAGGGGCAGGCCGGCTGCGGGGAGGGTTGGTTAGTGTGCCTGAAAGGTACGGTTTTGGTAAGAGGGGAGTGGCTCACCGTTTTCGAGCGCCTCGTAGGTCGACTCGAGCTGCAGCCGGAACTGCGGGTCGATGGCCTGCGCCATCTCCGCAGAGTAGTTGAAGAAGGCCGCGTCGAACGTGGCGACGTCCTCGTCAAGGAAGTGCCCACCCTTGACGTGCGTCTGCAAGCCGGATTAGGTCAGTGTCCTGCAAGCCATACGATATAAGTAGGTGGTAAGTCGAATTGTCACATACCGTGCTGTTCCTCTCGTTGTTCTTGTGGTAGACGCCCCGCAGATCGAACCGGTCCGCCGGGATCTCGCTCCACCCGGTCTGCCCCGAGGCCATGAGGTCCCAGAGCTTGTCCGGGTCGCTGGCGCCGCCCGAGAACTTGCAGCTCATGCCGATGATGGCAATGGGCTCGCTTGCCCACTCGCTGTTGTCTGCGTCCATTGCGTGTTTGGTAGAGGTAATGTCTTGGCCTGGTTAGGATTTTCTTTCAAGGCCTCCTTGAGGTGATACTGAAGAAAGAATGAGGGATTGGGAATGAAGGATAGGGATGGATTGGACGACAACGTGGTGCTCAAGGCTCTAGATACAAGGTGAAGCTGGTGGGCATTTGGTTTGAACCAGCAGGCTTGTCTTCGTCGAGATAGGCTGCGTATCTCAAGGGGCTACGAGAGTAGATGGTTACAACATCGACTTCGAAGAGTGGTTGGCAGGCTTTTCTTATTATTACACACCGCGAATATGGGATTTGATACATGTTAATGTATGGTCATATTGTCGTATACTATCTTAAGGCACGTACAGCAGCGCCACGCTCACGGCAGTGTGTTTCTCACAATCAATTCTACGATGCGGACCGCAGATTCGGCATCGCCAGCTGCGCTCTCCGTTCCTGACCGAACATTCAATTCACCGTATTATCCCACGACACGCAGGCTCGAAGCGAGAGACGCAGGATTTCAGCACGCTGACTGTGTTTCTTGTAAATAAGGTGCGAATAACCATCACGCACAATAGTAGTTCCGGGTGGGGGAAAAGTAGTCCGGAAGGAGTCTGATTACCTCAGGGATTACCTCAGGTACGCGGTCCTCCGGAAGCCTTCTAGAAGCTGATCGTGGCGGCGGAGATAATAGATAAGGCACGATTACTGGCGGCCAGAAGGATCTCGTGGCGTAGTCGTAAGACAGAAAAGTAGCGGCGGATAATCCACCACGCCAGAGATAACGTGCTGGACCCTGGAGGCTAAGCTAAGATGTGCCGCAGCACGATTTATCGACCGATCCCCTGCGCCAACTAGACGGGACCGGGGAGGCGTTCAGGGACCTTTGCAGATGCAAGCCTAGCGCCATCGCATCCTCCCGACGAGCTGAAGGGGGTCGAGGCGTGAAGGGGCTAGGAATCTCCGGCACGTCTTAGGGCTGATCTTAGTGCTGATGCTTGATGCTAGGGTGCTGATCTAGGGGTCCCAGGCATGGTACAGGTAGCTTAGCTGACTGGCCTGGCTCAGCCGGCTTACCGGCAATAAGGGAGAATGGTACCTACTAGGTAGTTATGATACTAGTCTTCTTCGCCTCCCCAAAACGAGTTGAAGATGGTGATGAAGAGGTAACTCAGGAGAGCACCACTAATCCCACAATCCCACAATCCCAGTGCCCTAACCCTTGCCAACGCAGGAAAGCACTCCCAATTCCATCGCAAAACCAGAATTTGAATCGACAGACTACCCCAGCAAGCAGGTAGTTCGAAGTCGACCAACCAACAGACCGCCCTAGCAAGCAGACGGTTCAGCGTTGTTGCAGGGGCGGAATCGCTCTTGTAAGTAAGCGATTCGGCCCCAGGCCCTCGATCAACAGACTACCCTAGCAAGCAGGTAGTTCGGCGTTGGGGGGAGGGACGAATCACTCCCGTAAGGAAGCGATTCGACCCGAGAGCCGCGATCAACAGACTACCCTAGCACGCAGGTAGTTCAGCGTTGATCAGCCGACGAGTTAAAGGAAAAGACCGCTCCAGCAAGCAAGCGATTCAGTAACTCCTTTACTCGGCTCGGCGGAGGACTCGACGTGTTGTCGATCTTGGTCATGGCCGTATCTTGGCCGTCGCTTATGATCGTGTCGTAGCTGTCGCTGACGACCGTGTCATAGCAGTCGGCCATGACCGCGTCCTCGTTATCGCTAACGACCGTGTCACAGCACTCGGTCACGAACGGGTCTTGACCGTCGTCCATGACCGTATCTTGGCTGTTGCTAGTGACCGTATCGCAGCTGGTGATCTCCTCGGCGCGCTTATCTAACGCCTGGGTCCTGGCGCGATGGGCTTTAAGCGCCGCACGAGTGGCACGGCGAAAGAGCTCCAGTTCAGAACTTCCCTGGGAGTCCGTTAGTAATAGCGCTGAGGTCACGTCTTGGATTGTATACTCACTTTATTGGAGTCCGCGCGAATGGCATCAAGGAGATCACCCACGAAGGGCACGACGCGCCGAGGGCTGAATAGAGGGTGTCAGTTAATATCCAGGAGGGGGGGGGGCAGGGGGCACCTAGTTATAGGGATTATAGGGGACTTGTAAAGTTACAGAGCACCCACGAGATACCTATAGGACTACAGTTCCAGGCCCCGGAGGGAGCAGAGCAAATACAAGGCATCTATAAGGCAAGCTTCAAGGCATGGGTGCCCTGAAGGCAGCAGTAAAGGCTCCTAAAGTCGGGGTTCTTATGGCGCCCCGGAGCTTGCGTAGTGGATGCCCTCTAGTTATAGTTAGGGCATGTTTAGGGCCCTCGTCAAGGCCTGTTATAGGGCATTTACAGCTGCTTTAGGGGCAGACTTGGGTCTGATTAAAGGTAGGTAGCTTTAGAGGCAGGTTCAAGGGCAAGTTCAGGGGTAGGTTCATGGCTTACCTTAGGGGCGGGCTTAGGGGTAGGTTTAGGGCGCTCAAAGCTGCTTCGGAGACAAGCTTGGGACCTGATTCAACCTGTTCTGCTAATTGATGCGCTGTGCCTTTAGCCACGGAGGCGCCAGACCGTACTAGTAGACCATCTGCCCCAAAGGAAACAGTTCTATAAAAAGATTTGGAGAAAAGAGAACCCAACACGTTTTCAGGTATGGAATTTTATCCTGAACTTTACCTAGGTAGTCAAATAAGTTACGGTAAATCGCCCCCGGTAATTCTTAAAAATTGCGTCTTTGATTTTGTAACTCAAGTGTTTTGACTGTACCCCTATTATCGCAGACGCCTAGCACAACCTCCAAGATCGTAAGCACGGCTTACATCAATTGAAGGTGTAAAACAGTTTCTTCCTATGTAAAATGCATCAGCATAATGTGAAACACAGAGTCATATGTGATGACAACTAGCTTAGCGAGACGTCTCAACTTCACATGCCAAGCTTGACGGCTGATGACAAAGACTGCACAAGCATCACGGTTGACGTGGTCTTATTCATGCGAATTGAATATCTAAGAGGTACCCGAGGTATGCTTTATATGAACAAAATGAATAAAAAAAATTCAACACTCCTACTTCTAATTCTTCGATCACTTCCCGGCTACTCGTACACCACTCTCCTAGCTCAATCATTTGCCGATCATCTGAGGCACCAACTCATTATCTGTGTGGTTCCACAGGCCAGCCGAGTGGTCAGAGACCCAGGCCGAGCCGGTATACCACGTGTTGCGGTAGCCCTGGAGCGCGAGCAGGTTCTTGTAGAAGCCGCCCTTAACGTCATCAGAGGAAACGCCGACGCCGGCGGGGCCGGCGTTGGAGTAAGCGATGATCTGGGGGTTGGAGCCAGGGGCGAGGGTCTTGAAGTCCTTGATGATGTTGGCCTTGACGGTGTCGTCGGGCAGCTCGTTGACGCAGCTGTACCAGGCCCAGAACGTGTCGGCGTCCTTGGTGGCCCAGATGAACTGCAGCACCGGCAGCCCCGGCACGTGGTACGTCTTTCCCGCGTCCGGCTTGGCGTTGTAGTAGCTGTAGCCCTTCGCCAGCCCCGTGTTGTTCAGCAGCACCGTGTAGAAGGCCTTGCTCTGGAACTTGTTGAAGAGCCCCGACTCGCGCTGGTCCAGGCCCAGCGGCTTCAGCACGTCCGCCATCGGCGGCACCGCCACCAGCAGCTTCTTGGCCTTGATGAGCTTCTGGCCGCTGGGCGTGTTAACGACAAGGCTGACCCCGCTGTTGGATCGCGTCGCGCTGCTGACGGTCGAGCTGACCAGGGCATCGGAGCCGAGGAATTTCTGAGCCTTCTCAAACACCGCTTGGGCGTCATACGACGCCGGGGCTAGCGCCTGGCCGGCGATCGTACCCAGGACGTACGAGGGGTCGGCGACCTTCAGTATGTAGAGCGACGGCTGGGCGAAGACGTTGCCGTTCGAGGTGGCAAACTGAGCGATGGTGTACGCGACGCTCTGGATTTTGTACTTCTCGACAAACTGGCCAAAGGGCATGAGCAAGTCCTCCGGAATCGGGTCCGGCAGCTGCTCAAAGTCCGTGAGGTAGGGGAACTGGTAGGTAATTCTGATGTCAGCTCACACTATTACAAGGTGCTTATGACGCGTCCAGATGGTCCTACCTTCTTAAGAACGTCGAGGTACGCGTCGAAGTCAGGGTTTGGCAGCGTTCCGTTGGCTAGCTCCTTGCCGGTGCTGAAGTCGGCGTACTTGCTGCCGACGCCCGGCTGCACATACTGCACGACGGGGATGTCGAACCGGCCGAACCAATCCAGGACAGCGGTGTTGTTCTGGAAGTTAGACGGGCCGTAGTTTACGCGCACTCCCGAGGCGGCCGTGAAGGTCTTGAAGTGGCCTCCCAGCTGTGCCTGCTTCTCAACCACGACAACGGACTTGCCGGCATCCCTGAATCGGACAGCCGCGTGGGTACCCGAGGAACCGCCGCCAACGACGACGATGTCTCGCTGTATGGTGTTGGCTGCGGAGATGGACGGGGTGGTATCCACAGCGGCGCCCAGGCCGTGAGAGGCCAGGGACACGAAGGTGCCAAGCAATAAGTTCGCTCGAATCATGATGTTCTAAGTTGAGAAAGAGAGTGTTTCTTGGCCACCAATGAGACTCTTGAAGAGAAGCGACTGGATCAGTGGGTTACACGGTTCCGAAATGTGATCGACAAGATTGCATGACGTCTCCATTAAGTAGATTTCCAATCCGGGCAGTGCAACAGTCCCCGGGGCCCGGATATGCGTGGTAGGATGCTGGATCTGAGCTGAGTGCGGTGCCTGGAGCTGCGTAGCGCATCGCCTATCTGCCCCATCGTACCATCAGGCGATATTGGCGCTGAAAAGATTATCCTGTTCATTGGGCGCGATATAGTGCCATTCTTTCAGCTCACGCACGTAAGATTGTTACTGTAGATAATCTATGAGGCGAAATGGGAAAAAGTACTAAAAATAAAGACATAATCAGCGCGGTGGGAAGCCTAGAACACGGATGGATCAGCTAGGACTTCTCAATGCGGCATGCCTGGGTATCAACAGGATTTCGAACTTTTCCATCTCGCGTGCCCTTACGATGTTCACCGTGGTAAAAGAAAAAGCACGGCAGGCTAATGATAGACGAAAATATATCCCGGATCATGATAGTTCGTTTACCATCTGTGCGGGCACGACACTTCTCGTACTGCTTATACCAGCTTTAGTTGACCTAAGAAGGGGAGATCCTTCTCAGTCGTGGATCCAGCTGCGGCGAGAGGACGTTCTAGAGGTATCACGCATGAGTGAAGTCGCCCGTCTATCGTGGTTCATGAGACACCGACGCAGCTGCCATGTGGGATTCGAAAGATGTTCCCATCAAAGTGCTTAGGAGCACATCCATGTCCGGTCTAGCTCCCGGCTGGGCATCTCTCGGCTGGGCCATCAATGCCGCTCCATCGGTCTTGGAGCAACTGTACGAAGTAAGCCGACAGGAAGTTACACATGTCCTGCGCTAGCTGGATAACGCGTCGCTAGATAGCCGTCAGGGGTAATGTAGGTCGCAGATGACAAGCGAGATGCGCGCCTCGGCTCGCTCCCGCGGCGGCTCTCCATGTCTTTGATGTCTCAGAAGCTTTAGGACCTTGGCAGCCCAGGCCTTTGGTGGCTTGTTCAGCTCGTGGGTGTTTGTGGCTTGTTGCTATAAGTGGCTTGTGAGCTTGTGGCTTTTCCCCATACGAGCAGGATCTTGGCTCTTTCGTTTCACTTCTTCGCCCCAATTCTTTTTTTTTTTCCTTTTTCCGTCTCTTTTCCTTTCTCCTATTGGTTCCTATCCTCAGTCTCGACAGGTAGCATTTTGACCCATAAGTATTACCAGTTTTTCAATTCAACGGTACAAAGGCGATCTGTACTCTCCTATGAATAATACGACATGGTCAGCCCCGTAAAGTCGTAGGACAAAAGTGCGAGCTGACTTGTTTTGGTTACACAGCAGTGCTTAGGCAGCTGAGCTCGGCCAGCCATGAGAAATCCGAGCTGACGCTAATCCTTTATCTTGACGTCCTTATCTCCGGTCGGAATACGACGGTCATAAATATACCTTGTTTCGGGCTCCGAAGGTGCAGGAATGTTTGTGCGGCGTAGCATGCCTGAGCAGTTGGGCATTATGCCTTAGGTAAGTCGTAAGCTGCCGGCGCTTCTTCTTTATATTGCCCTTCTCTCGCTTCTCTTCTCGTCCGGCCTGCTTATCCTCCCTAAGCCACACACAAGTTCGACTCTTACATGTCAGCTTCACAATTAGCCAGATCCTCTTCATCCAACATGTCTGTTCTTCTCACCGGCGGTAGCGGCAAGACGGCCCCACGTGTCGCGGCACTCCTCGCCGCGGCCAACAAGCCCTACCTCTTGGGCTCGCGTCAGGGGCCTGCTGCCGGCTCAACCCATCCCACCGTCAAGTTTGACATGGGCGATGAGTCGACCTGGGTCAAGCCGTTCGAGACCACTTCCATCAAGGCCGTCTACATGATGGAGCCTCGCATCAGCGAGCCTTGGGTGTACATGAACAAGTTCGTGGACCACGCCAAGAAGCAGGGCGTCAACCGTTTCGTTCTGTGCGCTGGCACCTCGGCCACTATTGGCAAGGACGGGATGGGCAGAGTATGGGAGCATCTCATGAATGCTAACGTAGAATACTCTGTGCTTCGCCCGTCTTGGTTCATGGGTATGAGACCCTTGCCATCTGGCTTTACCACATCGTGCTTTCAGTTGCTAATGCAGGTCATTTCACATAGAGAACCTGGTTGAGCCCGGTCTCGCATTCACCATCGGCAAGATGAACAAGATCTTCACTGCCGCTCAAGACGGACAGATCCCTTTCATCAGCGCAGATGATATCGCCGAGGTGGCCTTCCACGCTCTGACTGTCGAGAAGTCGTACAACTGTGACCTCAAGATCTGCGGACCCGAGAACTTGACTTACGACCAGGTAGGATCATCCTCGTTGTCTCCCTTTCCCCTGTAGTAGAAAGGGTAGAAAGTGACGTATCTAAAAGTACTGACATGAAAACGCATTCGCAGATCGCCGAGATTCTTTCCAAGGTTCTCGGTCGCAAGATCGAGCACATTAAGCAAGACGAGAAGACTCGTATTGACGGCCTGGTCAAGGAAGCCGGCCTGTCAGAATACTTTGCCCGTTTCCTGACTCGTCTGGAGCTCCTGGCTTCGGAAGACTTTGAGAAGGGAACTTCGGATGTCGTGCAGAGGGTGACGGGACACCCTCCGCAGAGCTTTGAGCAGTTTGCTCAGCTGAACAAGGCCGTGTGGTCGTAGAATCAGTACCCCCGGTGGATTGTTTTGTTTGTCAGATATAGAATTGAATAAGCGGCATCCCTATTCCAATAGAATTTTGAGATCACCCTGCTTAGTCTTTCGTGCTTGGGTACATGACCTTCGTACACGTACTCAGTGTTATAATTATGCAACTTTACAATAGTGATACATAGGACAGTTGACAGATTTTCATTATCTAAGTTTTACTAGGTATATTTTCTTTAGTAAATTTGATGTAGTTCACCGTAGATTTCACGATATAAACGGAATCAGATAGAAGGTGAGATCAGATAGAAGGTGAGACATCTAGATATTGGTAAAGCAGAACTTTTACACATTTCTCAAAGAGTACGAAGTACATCATGTAAGTAATCATTTTCCCTGTCGCTTTCTGAACTTCTATTGGCTGTCATGGCCATTCCAAAACAGCTACATGTACGGATAGCAGGGATAAGCATCTGACATTCAGCTGGAAGCTGGCGTCTAGCCTACCAAAACGTCGGTACTGTACCTGGTCAACCCCGCTACATATTTTACACATCACTCAACAATATAACTCCGTGACTGAGCCTTCAGACTCCAGATCATCGGCAGTGATGTGGCGCAGCGATACGTGGCTTAAGTAAGATAGGATGCGGATGCAGTATCGGAGTTTGCTGTGCTTTTTCTTGGGGTCCAACTGCCACCATCTTGTTTACGGAACTGAAAAAGGATTAGGAGGAATTGCGTTCGGGCTCTAGCTCATTAACAGGTGACTTCACGCCCCTGAGCCGTAGCTTTGGAGAATGAATATCGACAGCCCAAATGACTCAGCAACAAGCACTCTCCTAACGGTACACACCAATTACATAAGATTTTAAAAAGCCGTTTGTTTTTGATATTGATATTTGTTTAGAAGTTTCAGCCATGATCATGGAGCAGAAAGACGGTAACCAACGGCAGGATATTGCCTGTAGTCGCTGCAGAGAGAGAAAGACTCGCTGTAGCCGTGAGGTAAGTGAAAATAGTCAGTCTGCTCTAATGGAGAACTTGATCTAATGAGACTCATTAAAGCGGCCGGCATGCTCATTCTGTAGAAATGACGACAGCGAGTGCGACTACAGTCTGCCCGAGAAACGAGTCAATCATCTCAAGTTGCTGTACGCCATTGTTCCCATCACCCAATATGTATTCGTTACTAACATGAATACCCCTGAAAGGTGTCAAAACTTTGAGCGGCTTGAGTCTCGATTGAACAGCATCGAGTCTGACTTATCCTGGCTCACGACCACGCTTAAGCAAGGAGGCGCGCAGCGACTCATTGCCAACGCAGGTGGAGTTCAACCAACCGACAAGAATGTCGTGAAAGCAGAAAACCCTCAAACTCAAAGTAGCGGCCATGTTCACACCGCGAAGAAGAGGCGAGTCATTCGCAACCAAGATGGCCAAGGCGGCTTACACCACGGTCCCGGCACGCTGCTATCTCTTTGCCAGGAGTTGCAAGATTTTATGCTTTCCAAAGAGCATGGCCTCCAGCCAGCTCAGGAGCAAGTCACTGCATTATTGAACGGCAGGGGCGAAGATGCTTCCAATGAGATCGGCTATTCGCGCCGACGCAACACGCAGAGCACAATTTCTGTCAGTGACAGGAGCGCCGAGCTTCTTGAACGAATATGCATCATTGCCAGTTTCGCAACCCCCTCCGACGTACTAGAACCAGACCATGCACCAGTCAAGTTGCCGCCAAAACAGTTGCTATTGATGGCCTTGCCGCAATTCTTCTCCCAAATCGATTATTCAACCGACATCTTTATGGAGGCGCACTTCGTGGCTCAGGTAGAAGTCATCTACTCGCAACCGCTTATGCCGACCGATGATGCATGGGCTATATGCTTTAATACTATTATTCTCCTTGTGCTGGGCTCTGATAGCTGGACTCGAGGCAACGATGGATTGATGACATCCCAGTTTGCGCTGCCCCTGTTTCAAGCCATGAGAACTGCGCTCCACCAAGCTCGACTCTTTACGACACCAAAGCTGGTCAATGTTCAGGCACTTGCACTTCTTGTAGGTCACACCCCTATTTGCAATGATCAAGATTCCTACTGACGCTCAATTCAGAGCATTTGTGCCGAGAAATACTACCCAGCCGAGACAAGCAACGCTATTTTCGCTCAGGCATGCCTTTTGAGCAAGCGTGCCGGGCTTCATCAGATCTACACCGAATCGGATGATTTCAGTCAAGATGAAGTTCGGGAGCAATTCAAGACCTTCGTATCGCTTTCCATGCGCGACAAGACTCTCGCCATGACATCGTCTTCCATATGCTGGCTACCCAGTTTAGACTACAGCATATCGATCCAAACTCTCCCATCAATCTTTGCAAATCCATGCACCGGGGCCCGCATCCAACTAGCGGAGATCCAGGAAGAGCTATACCGCCACCTTTCCGTCGAGACACGGCAACAATCAGGCGAAGCCGTCAAGGACATTGCCAGCATTCGTCAAAAACTAAGCAGCTGGAGAAACAGCCATTGGCAGTACATTCTCTTATCGGCCCCATACCACAGGGCCGAGCTTCAACTCACGTTCCTCGCCACGAGAATGATAGCCTACAGTAGTAGCCGAGGCGGAGTCCACAGAAGCATGGTGCTCGACGATGCTCGGGCTAGTTGTCTTATCCTACTACTGTCATACGGCAAATACGACAGGGCTAGACTAGAAATGGTTCAGTCACTCCTTGGACGTCAGGAATCGACAAGCAGTATCTTAGCGGTAGAGCACGATCCTGCTAAGTCGGCGAATGAGTCCTCCTCGACTGGTCATATAACGTCCCTTTTCAACGCCTTTCCCTTAGTGGCGTTTTTCGAACTGACCAAGCACATCGTCCGCCCACAGTACGCCGAAGAAACATCGGCAAATCCTGACAAAATCTTGGTGGACCTCGAGCTGCTACGAGAGGTACATAATTGTGCTGCGGAGGTGAAGAGCAGGATGCAATCCCAGAACCATATGTCACAGGTAGAGCGCATACTGGAACACATCCTGGAGCTAATCCAACTTTCGGGACACGGCAATGTTGCTGCCGACAGTCCTGCTCAGGCTACGAGCGTGAGCAGCCTGGGCTTGGGGTTACATACTCCCGCCTCATCTAGTCAGGGGCTGGGATCCGAGGACTTCTCGGCGGCTGCGACGCTAGCGGGCACCGACTTGTCGTGGGACTTTCTCTCCTCGCCGATTCCGGATCCGATGCTAAGCATGGGTAGTTTTCCGGATGGCGGGGAGGCAAGGAGAAAACGCCCCCGGATGACGGATGCGGATTTTTCTGTTGGCGATGATACCATTTTTTCATTTCTACCTATGGACTGGCCTACGGCTCTCAACTAGATGGATAAGGCACGGAGTTGGTGGGAATGCATCTTAGACTATAGACACAAGCATGCATACAAACAATTCTTTTCATTCTACGTACACAAAGTTTTTAGACAGCTGCGTAGGCTATTTTCTGACTGTCATCAAGTAATTCTTAGTTTAATCTACAGGTAGCTGTTAGGCTTCACATAGATGCCCCCACATCGTCGTTACACAGAACTATCACGTAAGATATTCCTGCCAACAAATATTGCTGATCGTATAAAAGATCATGATCTTATATTTAGCCAATGATTGCTGTTTGCTCATAAGGCTTGAGTGGAAGAAGAAAAAAGGGGTCTGGGTATGGGATCCGAAACCATGTACGTAATCCCTAGCGCTCCCGCCGGTACGGATCTGTATAATCCATACCAGGTAAGCTTACACACGCCGGCCCGGCGCCACCGTTAAATCTTAGTTCCGGAAGTCTAGACCCTTCTTAGGCAATGCCAGATCTTGTAAGGCGAGAATCGGAAGCTGATTCTAAACTCCGGGCTGATTCCGAGTTGCGACTGTTATCAAATCCTAGGCAACTTCGAATTTCCGTTCTATGGTATCAGCAAATAGGAGGCAACACGGGAATGAATGCTTATGTCTTAGAATAGAAACTCAATCAATATTCATCCTCGGCTCGCATTTATGCGTTGTCCGACAGGGGATGCGTATTGTCCGGGCTAGATGGACCGGCGGTGACAGCCCCCTATGATCTTAAAGCTAGAGATCAGAGTAATATTTTCAGCCGAGAGACCATCGGCAACTAGACATATATAGAGATACAGTCAACCTCCATTCCGCACTACCAGCAGCAAAAAACATCTGATCATCAAAACGTCCCATCATCATCATCGTCATCACCCCTTAAAAACCAACCACCGCAAACATGCCCGTCACCCCCCTCCCCTTCCAGCTCCCCGGCCCGGCGCTCAGCGACCGCGAGGCCGTGGCCGACGTGTGCTACGCGTCGTTCGCGGCGCTGGACCACGCGGACGAGGCGCTGCTGATGTCTGCGGTCACGCCGGACATCGAGACGGCGATCGCGGGCAAGACCTGCAGCGGCGCGGCGGACCTCAAGGCCAAGGTGTTCGACAACGTGGGGGTGCGGCTCGAGACGGTGCACTACCTGACCAACATGCGCGTCAGCGTCGACTCCGCCACGGGCGCCACCGTCACTTTCGCCGCCCAGGCCGTCCACAGCGTCCCCGGCAAGGGCGCCGAGCCCGGCCCGTACAAGTACACCACCGGCGCCCACTACCGCTGCCACGCCGTCAAGGCCGACGGCGTCTGGCGCCTCGACCGCATGGAGTCCAACCACATCTGGGCCGACGGCGAGCGGTCCATCATGAAGGGCGCTTAGGCGACTCCCAACTCACAGAGTCGTCCAAGTAGGGTTTCACGCCCACACGCAGATATTTGATTGGGGATTGGGAATTTGGAAGGAGGAATCCTGTCGGGCTTGGATTTTAGGTACTTTATCTAGGGCTTACTCGAGTTTATACAATCTCAAGTGTTTCGCTTCTTGGTACATGCTGCATTTCCGAACGGTGAAATAGTTGAGCAACTTTCACAAAGTAGAAGAAAACAATATTGAGATCATGGTAGTAAAGACGTTGAATTAGAAGTTGGACGATGTCACCGTGACATGGACGCATGGTGTGCATCTATGCGCTTTTTGCAGTTACCAGCTGTACTTGTGTATTGAAGTTATGCTACTTAGGGGACGTAAACAGGGAATGACTTGAAGCCAACGATGTTCATCATCCCAACGAGATGACTTAGATGAGGCCAACGATACCCCGGTTGATCATCTTAACGCTTACCCGATTTAGTAGGAGGACCCAGTAAACTCAACCATCACCCACTGAGAATATTCGAAAATGGCAAGGATATTTGAGCCCAATGGGGCTCTTTACTTAATCGAGTAAGTGTTGGGGTGATCAACTGGGGTACCGTTGGGCTCACTCAACTCCTGGTGTCGTTGGCCTCATTAGTGCTTTTGCCGTGGGATGATTATTTGTCCAATCAGATTATCCTAGGTGTGGGATGATGGACAGGGGTATCGTTGGGCTCATGCAACAACGACTCAGTAAGTTCTGAACTTTCACAACATCACTATCGCCTTGAATATTTCCTCGTTCCTTTCTTGTGCCATAATTATCAAGATTAAGCAGTCTCTATTATTCGAATGATGCGCATGTCTATGCCTGTTGTCTATGCTCTCATAAAACTTTTCATACTAGGTGAGGTGATGACGGAGTCAGATGGCCAAGAGACTTAAGACGGGAAATCTACCAGCCTTCGGTGCGTCACCATTTTCCCACGAAGCTATACGACAAAATTACGACAAAACGGATTATCAATTTATGATACCAGGTAAACAGAAATTAACCGAAATCTACGTACTGGAGTTACAACACAGCAAACGAATCCTCAAGCCGACAACGGCGCCAGGATATCATAACTTATAACCTCGCGCGCACACTGAGCGAGCTGAGTCTGGAGCCCCTCGGGGTCGCGGCCATCGCGCCACTGGTACAGGCGGCCCATCCTGGCCGAGTTGCGGGGCACCCACTGGCCGCGCTCGAGGCGGGCGCGGGTGTAGGTCTGCAGGGCCTTGCGCAGGGCGTCGGCGCCGGCCTTGGGGCCCATGGACTGCCACTGCGCGTGGATGGGCTCGAGCAGCTTGCAGATGACGAGGGAGTCCTCGACGCCCGTGCACGCGCCGATGCCGAGGAACGGCGTGCTGGCGTGCGCCGCGTCGCCGACCAGGCACGCCCGCCCGCGCGAGTACGTGTCCGGCGGGTTCTCCGTCATGTCGTAGATCCCCCACTTGATCATCTTCTCCGGGTACAGCTTCCACACGTCCGCCGCGTGCGGGCACCAGTCCCGGAAGATCTTCTCGATCTCGCTGCGGTCCGCCCTGACCGTCATCCGGTCAGAGTCGGGGAACTCCTCGGAGGTGTAGGCGAAGATGGCGATGTTCAGCGTCTTGCCGCTGTTGACCTATTTCAAGTGCATCTTCATTAGCAAAAGTCCCGGGCGACGTGCAGAGCGGGTTGGATATCTTGGGTACGAACAGGATATGTCAGCAGGCACGCATTCGGACCACAGTGCATGCAGGCGCCCGTAGAAGTCTTCTCGCCCATGGCGGCAACGCCGACGTCAATGGGGACCATGGTACGGTAGGTGACGTTGTGCGTGAAGCTCGGTCGGCTAGCCGGGTGGTCTTCGCCCAGCATGGCCATACGGGTCTTGGAGTGGACGCCGTCGCACCCGAGCAGAACGTCCGCCGTGGCCGAAGTGCCATCTTCGAAGTTAAGAACGACCTTGTTGCTCTCTTCGTCGTCCACGTAATTCAAGAGCTGCTTCCCGAAGACGGTTACCCCCTCAGGCAGCAAGGCTCCCATCTCCTTGAGGAACTGCGAGCGCACACAGCCCCAGAACAGGAGCTTGTTGGTGGGCGTCCGGAAGAGCAGCGCCTTGGACTCGTCCTCGGCGTCCTCTCGGGTCCGCGGGGTATAGCCGTCCCAGTAGCTGTTGCTGGAATTGGCGTCCGTCTTCTGGCTGATGCGGTGCAGGATCTCAATGAGATCGGGGTTCAGGTCCTCCATCCACCCCCGCGCCGCTGCGTTGAACGCGAACCCGGCACTGACCTCGGTCCAAGTCGTCGCGCGCTCGTAGACCGTCACCTTGATGCCCCGACGAATCAGGCCCAGCGCCGTCATGGCGCCGACTACGCCACCACCCACGATGGCCACCTCAAAGGGAGATGAAGCACCGTTAGCATGACCGCTTCCATTAATGTGGCCGTTGCCGTTGACATGGCTATTGCCGTTCACGTGGCCGTTGATGCCGTTGGTGCTGCTAGACATGGCGAATATGTTAATGGTAGGACCGGAGAGGACAATGAATATTATGATTCAACTGCAAAGAGATCCGATAAAGCGACGCAACAGATGTCTACCTTCCATTCATTACTTGCTGCTCAGATAGCGAACATGGTGATATTTCTATAAGGTAAGTACCTAAGTACATACAGCCCTAGATTAGGTAGGAAGCTACCTGCTCTACAGCTCGGTACTAAATGAGACATGTCGATGGAACGATGGCACGATGTTCTAGAAAATCGAACGAGCCTCGTGGGTAGCGGAATACTCTTGTGGTGATTCCTACTAAGAATAGCATCGCTTGCGGCTGAGCCCGGACTTACGATGTCCCTATACTTGCTCGTAAACAATCTGATATGAGCAATTCTGTAAGACTGGAAGGATTCACTTTTACGCCACTGATTCGAATGTGATTCGAATGGCCTGACGATAATAATCACACTTGTAAGCCGCAGTAACTTTTGCGCTGCAGGAAGGCTTACAGCAGCTTCTCGCAGCCGGAGCAAAATAACAGCGAGAGATAACCACGGCGAAGGAACGCCACTAGGTCGCCACCGTTCCGATCAGGACGCCGGCGGAATGGAATGGCTGATGCCAGGACCGCAGATAACGCCTCATTCCGAAGGCACAAGGCTGGCCTGGACCATGAGAGTCTTACGAAAGCAACGGGCCTGATATCCCACTCCGTAGATAGCCTTGAGGCATCACTCTCGAAGCCTGCGTCGTATATCAAGTCGACTTCAGCCAGCCATCCGCATTTGGTTGAACGAACGTACGAGTAACCCTCAGATGTCCTCTGCATCACCTCGATACTAGACAGACCGCTATGAGCCATTGCTGTTGAACATTCATTCCATCATCCGCTATGATATCTGGCTTTCCTTAGATTTATTGTAACACTACATACCCCTTTAGAGGCCTATCGCAAGCCCTTCATTCAAACTTTCATAGAGCCCTTCGCACAAACTCTTCACACCCACCTTCGCACATTCCTCACGATATAGAGCAAAAATGACGACTTCCACCCTACCTACCACCCTAAACTCGCGAAAGGCGAAGAGCTTTGTCTTCGGAGGACACATCGGGCCGCAAAGCAAGAAATCGCTAGAGAAGCACGTACGACAGATCTTCAACGGACCCAACGGAAAATGGATGCTAGACGCGCTGGCGGGCATGCCGCGGTACTGGGAAGCCGCCGTTGAGAAGATCCCGGAGATGGCCGGCACGATGCAGGGTGACCGTCTGCTCGCCGACCTCGAGTCGTGGCTCCGAAACGGAACGGCGGACGGTGACTCGGAGGCGGAGATACCGGATATCTGGATCGGCTTCATGATGATCGCCATCGAGCTCGACCAGTACTGGCGGTATCTGGAGTTCCGGTTCAACGGCGCGGCCGGCGGTGTCGAAGACCCGCAGGCAGAGCTGGTGCAGCAGCACCAGGCTGCTGGAGGCGACAAGGTCGAGACCGTGGGCTTCTGCGCTGGCATGATCGCCGCCGTAGCCGTCGCAAGCTCGCACAACCGACAAGAGTTTGAAAAGTACGGCGCCGCGGCGCTACGCATCGGGGTCATGATGGCGGCCCTGGTAGGCGCCTGCGAGGAGTGGAGCAAGAGCCAGGGCAAGGGAGGCTCCGTCTCCATGGCCACCGCGTGGAGGACTCCCAAGCAGGGCCAAGATATGGCACGCATCGTCGCGTCCATGTCCGACTCTTACGTCTCGGTGCTCTTAGACGAGTCCCGAGCTACTGTGACAACGTCGAAGCGCCTCGCCCCGAAGCTGATCAGACAGCTCCGGGCTGCCGGTGTCACGACGATACCACTCGCTTTCAAGGGTCAGCTCCACACGCCTGGAGCTGAACGGGAGCGCCACACCAACGCTCTGATCGACATATGTCACGCCATGCCAGAGCTGCAGTTCCCGGATGCTGCCGGTCTGGCGTTGCCAACTTACCTCGACCACCCCGAGGGTAAGCCGGTTGCGGCTGAAGAAGTCGACTTGATTGGCATCGTCCTGCGATCCATCCTGGCCAGCCAATTGAGCTGGTCCAGTACCGTCTCAAAGCTTGTAGCGAACGGAGAGGACGTCTCGCTCATTGCCTTTGGGCTCGACCGCCCCGTGCCGGCCAGCGTCCTGAACCGCTTTGGCTCGAAGCAGGTGCATTTCGAGGACCTCGAGGACCACGTCAACAAGTATGTGGAATCCTCTCGCAAGCTTCGTGAAAGCAACAACAGCGGCAGCAAGCCGAGCGGCCTTGTGCAGGGTCTATCCGCGGAACCGAGCAGACTCAGTGCCGCGCCGGAAGAGGACCCAGAAAACGTGATCGCAATCGTAGGCATGTCTGTGAAGACGGCGGGTGCCGACGACCTCGAGGAATTCGGAGAGATGCTCAAGACCGGCGAGTCGCAGCACCAGGTGATCACGCGCGAGCGTATGGTCCACGACATGCTGTACCGCGAGGACGCCCACGCCGACCCCAAGCGGAAGTGGTACGGCAACTTCATGCGTGACGCGGACGCTTTCGACCACAAGTTCTTCAAGCGAAGCCCGCGTGAGTCGATGGCGATAGACCCTCAAGGCCGACTCTCGCTGCAAGGGGCGTACCAGGCAGTCGAGCAGTCTGGCTACTTCAACGAATTGGCGTCTACCAGCGTGTCCGAACACCAGAGGCGGAAGCACGTGGGAGTCTACGTCGGTCTCTGCTCTTTCGAGTACGAAATCAACATTGGCTGCCACCCGACAAGCGCGTTCACCGCCACCGGTGGCCTGCGAAGTTTCATCCCTGGTCGGCTGTCCCATTACTTTGGCTGGACCGGGCCGGCGTTGACTGTCGACACGGCCTGCTCGTCGTCGACTGTAGCTCTTCACACGGCTTGCCGCGATCTGCTTTCAGGCGAAGTCCCGGCCGCGCTCTGCGGTGGTGTCAACGTCTTGACTAACTTGCAATGGACGCAAAACCTCGCCGCCGGCAGCTTCATCAGCCCGACAGGCCAGTGCAAGCCATTCGATACCGACGCCGATGGTTACTGCCGCGGTGACGGAATCGCTTACGTGTTCCTGAAGAAGCTTTCCACCGCTAGAGCTGACGGCAACATGGTTCTCGGCACGATCCGCGCTACGGGTGTCAACCAGAATTACAACTCCACGCCGCTGTTTGTCCCCAACGTGCCTTCGCTGTCGACACTGTTCAATGACGTTATCAAGAAGGCCGGCGTGGAGCCACGTGACATTTCGCTTGTCGAGTGCCACGGCACCGGCACGCCCGTCGGAGACCCTGCTGAATATGAAAGTATTCGTATGGCCGTTGCCGGCCCCTTGCGTGACACCATCCTCCCCGTTGGCTCGGTGAAGGGTAACGTAGGCCACACCGAAGGCGCGTCTGGCATTGTCTCGTTGATCAAGGTCCTCACGATGATGAGACAGGGCTTCATCCCTCCCCAGGCTAGTTTCAAGAAAATGAACCCTCATATTCACGCGCAGCCGTCAGACATGATGGAGGTCGTCACGTCGTTGCGGTCCTGGGAAGGGGACCGCAAGATTGCCCTCCTCAATAACTACGGTGCTTGCGGAAACAACTCCAGCGCGGTTGTTTCTTGCACGGCTCACAAGCCAGCCAGGTCTCTTCCAGCTGGGTCGTCTGCACCTAGATTCCCCTTTTGGATCTCAGGCTTCGATGCTCGCAGCATTGCGGCCTACACCACCGCGCTAGCGCCCTACCTGCGAGCGCACGCCGGATCCGAGGAAGGACTAGCGACGCTCGCCGACGTGTCGTACAACATGAAGCGACAGTCGAACCCTGGTCTTCCTCAAGGGATGATCTTCGGCTGCGCCTCCTTGGCCGACCTGCAAGACAAGCTTTCCGAGGCGGCCGCAGCTACGTCGAACACGGCTGCTAGCGCCGGCATTGCCCCGGTTAAGTCCGAGCGTCCCGTCGTTTTGTGTTTCGGAGGTCAGGTGTCCACCTTCATCGGGCTTGACCGCGCCCTGTACGAAGGTGTAGATGTCCTACGCTACCACCTGGACCAGTGCAATGCCGCCATCACGTCCCAGGGCCTGGAGAGCATCTACCCTGATATCTTCTCGTCCGAGCCTATTCGGGATGTAGTCAAGCTCCAGACTGCGCTTTTCGCTATGCAGTACGCCTCTGCTAAGAGCTGGATTGACTGTGGGCTCACCGATAAGGTGGTGTCTGTCGTCGGCCACAGCTTTGGTGAGATCACGGCACTCTGCGTCTCGGGCGTGTTGAGCCTCGCAGACACGATCAAACTGATCGCTGGTCGGGCTAAGTTGGTCCGGGACGCCTGGGGTCCTGATTCGGGTGCTATGATGGCCGTCGAGGCTGACCTGTCATTCGTGAACGATGTTCTGGAGCAGTCTAACCTCGCATCTGACGGGTCCGCTGGTATCGCCTGCTACAACGGTCGCCGCAGCTTCACCGTCGCCGGATCTACGAAGGCTATCGACATCTTTGCCGCAACGCTATCCGAGAAGAGCAAGACGGTTGAGGGCGTCAAGAGCAAGCGTCTGAACGTCACCAACGCATTCCACTCCACTTTAGTAGAGGGTCTCGTGGGCCGCTTAGGAGACATCGGTAAAGGATTGACCTTTAACAAGGCCGTCATCCCGATGGAACGTGCCACCGAGAATGAGGATGCATCTGCAGAGATAAACTGGAGCTTCGTCGGCTCCCACATGCGCCAACCGGTCTTCTTCGACCACGCCGTCCAGCGGCTTACGAAGAAGTACCCGGAAGCCATCTTCCTCGAGGCGGGCTCCAACTCCACCATCACCGTCATGGCATCCCGTGCACACGCCCAATCGGCCCCCAAGACCTCCGAGACACTCCACTTCCAAGCCGTTTCCATCACGAACACCAAGAAGAGCTTCGACGGACTCACGGACGCAACCGTCGCCCTTTGGAAGCAGGGCTTGCGGGTGACTTTCTGGCCGCACCACAAGCTCCAGGCAGGCGACTATGCGCAGCTCCTCCTGCCGCCTTACCAATTCGAGAAGTCGCGCCATTGGCTCGAGCTCAAGTCGCCTAAGGAAGAGGTCATCAAGGCCGCCCAAAAAATGCTCGCCGATGGAGGCAATGAGTTGTTGCTAGCAGGAGGAGCGTCGCGACAGGGACAGCAAGAATATGAAGACCCAAGGACCCTGCCGATATGGACTTTCGTCGGCTTCCAAGAGGGCAAGAAGCAGGCGAAGTTGGCACGCTTCCGCATCAACACTACGTCAGACAAGTACCAGCGTCTCTTCTCGACCCACGTCATCGCCCAGACGGCGCCCATGTGCCCTGCCACACTTGAGATCGACATGGCTATCGAGACCGCTTTCAGCTTGAAGCCGGAGTGCAGGTCGAACGGGTACTCGGCCGTCGTACGCGACATGATCAGCCACTCGCCTATATGCGCCGACTCGACGCGCGTCCGCTACATCGATCTGAAGCAGCTCAACGACTCCGAAACGGAATGGCACTTCACCCTGCACAGCATGGGAGATTCTAACTCGCCCAGTGCCAGTGAAAAGCACGCTGAGGGTCGCGTGCAGCTGTGCTCCCCTACCGAGCCGTCCTTCGTGCAAGAGTTCGGGCGTTACGAGCGCGCCGTCAGCCACGCGCAGTGCCAGGCGGTGCTGAAGCTGGGCCCGAACGACGAGGGCGTCGAGGCGCTGCAGGGCCGCAACGTGTACCGGGCCTTCGAGGGCGTCGTGGTCTTCGGCCCCGTGTACCAGGGCGTGCGGTCGGTGGTGGGCCGCGACGGCGAGAGCGCGGGCGTGGTGCACAAGCGCCACGGCGGCGACACCTGGCTCGACGTGCCCAAGGCCGACTCCTTCGGCCAGGTCGCCGGCATGTACGTGAACCTGCTGACGGACCTGCCGGCCAGCGACATGTACGTCGCCACCGGCCTCGAGCTCACGATGCGCTCGCCCAAGTCCAAGACCGTGACGGACGGCCGCGAGAACGGCCCGGGTGTCTGGAACGTGCTCGCCCGCCACTCGCGCGAGTCCGACAAGTCCTTCGTCACGGACGTCTACATCTTCGACGCCGCGACCGGCGCGCTTGAAGAGGTCATCATGGGTCTCCGATACGTCCGCGTCGCCAAGGCCACGATGGGCAAGATCCTCGCGAGGGTGACAGCTGACAAGTCGGTGCTGATGAACAACCCTGCGCCTGTGAAGAGCACCGTGGCGCCTGCGCAGTCTACGCCTGCTGTTACCTATTCCCCGCCTGTCGAGAAGAGTAGCCCCCGCTCGGAGGCAAAGTCCAGCAGCAGAAAGCCAAAGGCCACCGGCAGAAACGATCTCGCGGATGAAGTGCGCAACGTGGTGGCCAATGTTTCAGGTATCGAAGCCAGCGAAATGACGCTTGATAGCGAGATGGCCGACCTAGGTATCGACTCGCTGATGGGCATGGAGCTGGCACGCGAGGTGGAAAATACCTTCAAGTGCACGCTCGACCAGGCCGAGCAGATGGAAGCCACAAATCTCCGCCAGTTCATTGCCTGCGTTGCAAATGCGCTGGCTAGGGGTGGAGGAGATTCCAGCGCGGAGCACGATGAGGATGATGATGATTTCAGCGACAACGACAGCGACGATTACTCGGCCGCCACCGGAGATGGTGAAGACACGGTCTCTGACATCTCTACTCCAGATGACGCGTCAGACTTCTCCGCCAAGAGGTTAGTCCCTAGCCCTCTGCCAGCTCCGAGCTCGACAACTGATGTACCTGCTGTAGAGCTTGATAGGGGCGACGTGGCGGCGCGTGAGGCAGAGGCGAAACGCCTGGTGGCTGCCTACACGACGGGATGGGAGACACACCTACTCGACGCCGCAGAAACCCGTTCCACCACTACCCGCACCGACAGAGAACCCACAGTGGTCGTGACAGGCGCATCGGGCAGCCTGGGGTCACACCTAGTCCAGACCCTCGCCGAGCGTCCCGATGTCGCACATGTCGTGTGCATCAACCGTCCTGTTAGTAATGTGCCTGCCGACAAGAGGCAGGTAGAATCACTTGTATCAAAAGGAATCAAACTATCCCCCGCCGCCCTCGCTAAACTGCGAGTATACGCTACCGACACTTCCAAGCCGCAGCTCGGCCTTCCGGCTGAGGACTACGCCTGGCTGGCGCGGCACGGCACCCATATTATTCACAACGCGTGGCCGATGAGCGGCACGCGACCTCTAAAGGCCTACGAGCCGCAGATCAGGGTGATGCGGAACCTACTAGACCTAGCCCGTGAGATGGCAACAACTACGGCCGCGCCAGGCAAGATTGGTTTCCAGCACGTCTCGTCCATCGGCGTGGTGGGCTTCTCGGACGGGCCGCAGATACTCGAGCAGCTCGTACCGATGACGTGGGTGATCCCCAGCGGCTACAACGAGGGCAAGTGGGTATGCGAGCGCATGCTCAACGAGACGCTGCGGCGGCACCCGCGGCTCTTCAACGCCATGGTGACACGGCCGGGCCAGATCTCCGGGTCGACGGCCAGCGGCGTGTGGAACCCCGTCGAGCACTTCCCGTTCCTGGTCAAGAGCGCGCAGGCCCTCAGGGCCTGGCCCGACCTCCGCGGCAACCTGCACTGGCTGCCCGTTGACAAGAGCGCGGGCACCATGGTCGACCTGCTGAAGATCGACGACCGCGACGGGGTGACCGAGGCCCGCCCTGTCTACCACATCGACAACCCCGTCGGCCAGCCCTGGAAGGACATGGGGACCGTGCTGGCGCCGGCCCTCGGCGTACCTCCCCACGGCATCATCCCCTTCCAAGACTGGGTCAAGCGCGTCCGTCAGTCGTCGCTCTCGGAGAAGGAGAACCCGGCAGCGCGTGTCATTGGCTTCCTCGAGGGACACTTTGAGCGCATGGCCTGTGGCGGCATCGTCTTGGATACGCAGCGGTCCGGCGAGGACTCGGAGACCATGGCCGCGCAAGGGCCGGTGAGTGATGAGGTGGTGCGGTCTTATGTGGCGGCTTGGAAGGTAACGGGATTTCTTAATTAATTTAGGGGCGGACATGCATACTTACCTCATACTTGCCTGTACTTGGGTTTTTCTTAAACATTTATCTTTCCCTTTGTGGATATGGCTGGATTTTGTATCATCATGAGGAGTCGGTTTAGATGCGTGGGATAGATAGATTTGAATTGGCCGTTTACCAACACTATCTTCATTCGTGACTGAATTTCGTTCTGAAGTAGTCGGACCTACCTAGGAAATACCTACCTAAGTTATGTGACCTTGATTAGCCATGTACTTTAAGAACTATCAATCTGTGTAAGAGTGAATGCGAGTAATAATTACTTCCAAAAGTTTGGAAATCGTGACAAGATAGTCGGCGCTGCAAACGACTCCAAAAAGTTAGATGAGATCGTTGCATGACCTAAAAATAGACAACCCGGCTTAGGTAACCAACTATGTAATCCAGCCACGACTTACCCCGCCTGGGTGGTTATACTTTCGACCACGACACCCTTTTCGAGTCCGTTCCTCCGGGTAATAAGTGTTGCCATATCATGGACGACGATACGTACGTGGCGAAACAGACCGAGGCGTGGAATGCCTGTAGAAATGGCGCGGCGAGGTTGGGTATATCCCTCGACGATAAGCCCTGGCGACAAGGGAGGCATATGCTTACCGTGTCCGCCGACTGGCCCCGGTGGAACTGGGACCTGATTCAGGCCTTGGAGGCGAGACGCCTGCTTCGCTACATCACCACCAGTGTGATAGATCCCAGCGGCGGCGAGCGCACGCCGGCCCATATCCGTTGGCGCAAGGACCGTCTCGTCATCTTGCTTATGATCAAAGACTCCATCTCGGATGGCGTGAAGAGTAGGCTGCTGAATGCCGGGTGGAATGGCAGTCATAACACGGACCCTAAGATGGTATACGATTTAATTCGTAACGTTTCCCAGGAGGGTCACCAGGAGGACCAAATCGAGGGAAGTAGTACAGCGCCCAGTCGTCCGTCGCCCTTGGAATCAGCCGCTATGACGGACGATCTTGTCCGAGAGATGGAACTGTTGGAGCAGGAAGATGGCGACGAAGAATGGACTGCCATCGAAGCTCCATCAGAAGAGCTGCCGCCGGAGTCAATACAAGACCGCGTTCAGCGTGTATGGAACGACTTGCGAGACCTGACAGCTTATTACGACATCGAGGGCTCTGCGTCGCGCAACGACCGACTTGAAGCCTTCTACAGGGACGAGCTGGCGGCCTTAGAGAAGCAGCCCTTTGACTCATACACTTCCCAGGATGACAGGGTAGACCACCTACTTTTACGGAATTACCTAAAACGTGCCCAACGCACGCTCGAGCTTGATAAGGTACGAGATGCCAAGTTCGCCGCGATTCTAGACCCTTTTGCGACTCCCATCATCGCATGGTGCGAGCAGCGCCGACGCCTCGATCCGATCGACGCTAAGGAGCTTGCAAGCAGCCTCGCAGCAACCGAGAAGTTGGTATTCCAGGCACGAGATCACGTCGATCAAAATGCCAGCAAGTACTCTAAAGCTACCGGATACCGTGCTGCGCGCAGGGTAGACGCTCTCCGCAGTAAGCTCACAGAGATGTACAACTTCTACAAGGACTACGACCCACTCTTCGACTGGTGGGTCACGTTGCCGTACAAGAGTCTTGATGTGGCCCTTGCCAGCACCGTAGACTTCTTGCGACAGGTCTTGGTGGGTGTCAAGCCCGGCGACAAGGAAGCGATCGTCGGAGAGCCCATAGGCCGCGACGGCCTTCTGAGCGATCTCGAGGCGGAGATGATACCATACACGCCCGAGGAGCTCCTAAAGATCGCAGAGAAGGAGTACACGTGGTGTGAGAAGGAGATGATCAAGGCATCTAAGGAGCTCGGCTTCGGCACCAAGTGGCGCGACGCGCTCGAGCACGTCAAGAACCTGTACGAGCCGCCGGGGTCGTACCCGACCTTCATCCGGGGGCTCGTGGACGAGGGTGCGGCGTACGTCAAGAAGCACGACCTGGTGACGGTGCCGCGGGTGGCGGAAGAGGCGATCCGGTACACGATGATCGAGGCGGAGCGGCAGAAGGTGTCGCCCTTCTTCCTGGGCGGGCCTACGATGCAGATGTCGTACCCGACGGGCGCCATGGAGCACGACGCGAAGCTGATGGCGCTGCGGGGCAACAACCGGCCGTTCGCGCGGGCGACGGCCTTCCACGAGATGATCCCCGGCCACCACCTGCAGATCTTCGTGGGCGAGCGCAGCCGGCACTACCGGCGGGCCCTCTTCGACACGCCCTTCTTCGTCGAGGGCTGGGCGCTGTACTGGGAGATGGCGCTATGGCGGCGCGGCGACTTCTTCGTGACGGCCGCCGACCGCGTCGGGTCCCTCTTCTGGCGCATGCACCGCTGCGCCCGCATCCTCTTCTCGGTGCGCTTCCACCTTGGCCAGCTCGAGCCCCGCCAGTGCGTCGACCTGCTCGTCGACCGCGTCGGCCACGAGCGCGCCACCGCCGAGGGCGAGGTCCGCCGCAGCCTCGCCGGCGACTACTCCCCCCTCTACCAGGCCGGCTACATGCTCGGCGCCCTCCAGCTCGTCCGCCTCCGAGACGAGGCCGTCGGGTGCAGCGCCGGCAAGATGCGCGAGAAGCACTTCCACGACCGCGTACTCCGCGCGAACGTCATGCCCATGGAGATGCTGCGCGCACTGCTTCTCGACAAGGAGCTCAAGAAGGACTTTAAGTCGGAGTGGAGGTTTTACGATGATAAGATGTAAAGGGTTAGGGAATCGGTTTCATATGTTAGGCTGGTATTTTTGGTGTCGTTGGTGTGCTACATTCACTTCGGTGCTTTGCTTTTTCGTATGGAGCTATCTGCCTTTTTACACACATTTGCCGCGACGGCTACCAGGCGATGAACTGAATTCAAGCGAGTCATGGACTATTTCTCTTCGGACACAAGCCATGTAACGTTTTGGTTATCAACAGTGTTTTCAATTATGAAGGTTTAGAAACTTATACTAGACTGAAACAAAAAATTCTTCCATTTACTTGGAAAACGTAACACGGATCACCTCGATATGATTGTTGTTCGTATACGAAATCGTCAGCGTTTGGCCAGTCGTGTCGAGATACGGGTGGGCGACTCCGGCGTACACCAGACCATCGTCTATCGGCGTCGCCGTGTATACCTTGACGTCGGGAGTCCAAGGGCCCTCGAGTGCCGTTGCCGTCCGCAGCAGGACATCGCCGCTACCGGGACCTACACATAGACATGATAAGCATAAGTGTTCCGTAGTGAAAATATCCCCCATTACATATCTTCTCATATGCATATCGAACTTACCTAGATGCACAAAGATATAACACCCGAAGAAGTCACTCCACACAAACTGTCCCTGGCCGGTGCCCCATACAGTAGCCGTCGTGGGGCCGAACTCGGTGTGTGGGCGCGCCAGCAGCCATCCCTGGTCGGGGCCCCACCAGTACTCGTAGCGGGCCAGATCGTAGGCGTCGGCGGCGGCCACGCGCGCCAGATACACGTACTGGGCGTCGGTGGGGTCCGTGATCGACGTCGGCGCGCCGCCCCACGCGTACACGTACGCGGACCGCGGGTCCCGGAACGCCGCCACGTCGCCGTACCGCGGCGTGCTGGGCGCCGGCCACCAGTATCCGTCGGACCCGAACCGTTCTGTCACTGTCGGCTCGTCGTCTACGAGTTCTACCTTTGCGATGCCCGCGCCCCGGAGGGTGTTGTCGTCTTCGTTCTGTGATGTGGTTTAGCGGCTAGTCTATAAGAGACGGCATTTTTAGAGATAGGGCAGAGACTAGAGCACTTCACAGACTACTCACAACCAAGTAATACACAGCCCCAGCGCCATCAGCAGTCTCGACCAGACTCGTGCCGCCAAACCCGAACGTGTTCGTCTCGTTCCAGCTAGCGTTAAACGGCACAAACTGCAACGGATGAGCCACGGGGCTGTCGTCGTTCAGATGCAAATCCTCAACGACGAGCGGGTCGTCGGTCAGCAGGGACACGGCGTCGCGCACGAGCCCGTGGAAGCCAGCCGGGTCCGCGTCCGGGTCGGCGACGCCCGGCGCGCACCACAGCGTGTCGCCGAACACGGCGTACCACCGCCCGCGCAGCGCCCCCGCGAACCCCAGGTCCCGGTGGCTGCAGCTGTTGTTCGGCCGCTGCTGGCCCAGGTACGCCGTCGCGAACCGCGCGATCGGGTTCGTGCCTGCCGGCTGCGTGTTGTCGCCGCCCGTCTGCCGTCGCTGCGGGGCGAAGTCGGCATCGCCATGTGCGGTGACCAGACTACATGCTAGTAGAGACACTAGGGGGGGTAAGAGGCGCAACATGACCGGGGGAGCGCAGACGGCATTCAATGAGTGCGGGAGAAGCAGTGATGATGCATTTTCTGAGCTGAGAGCTGCTGCCTTCCTCCTTATGTACCGAGGTAACCATGGTGAGCGTGGCTGAAACAGGATGTAAAGGACTAAATGACGCCTGTCCCGCCAAGCAGCTATTCTTGGTTTCAGCTAGCATTCAGCTGGCGTCGCCCCACCTCCCGGTCCTGGTACTTGAAACATGTCACTTCAGTATACTTGAGACTGATGGATTCCTAAAGCTTTGGAAGAACAAAGTCCAGACTGTCAAGTGGCGAACCACTACTTGTACCTACCTATCTCCAAGTAAGCTATATGCTCTGCAGCCGATGTGGGGAGCCGATCGGTCCATGGATGGCAGATAAGGACCTGCCCGTCACGGCTAATCTACCCGATTGAATCCTTCCTATACCAGCGACAAGTACGAAGAAGTTTCGATATCGCGGTGTCATCAATTGCAGCAATTTTAGTCGACGCACACGGTATAGGGATTTAGGGCGTAGACGTCTTTTCATTAGAATCTACGGGAAGAGTAATTGAGAGCAAGACGAGAAAATGGAGTACAAGCGCCAATCACCCACTCCGCAAGTCAAGCCGCGCCTCATCATCCACGGTGGCGCCGGCAACATCACGCCCGAGAAGCTGGGGCCGGAGAAGTACAAGCAATACCGGCACTCGCTCCTCACCATCGTAAGCTACGACTATACCTCATACCGGCCACTATATTGGAAGGCAACTCGCCCCTAACACCTCTCCTAGGTCTCCAAAACAGACGCATACATGCGCACGACAGCGCCATCGTCCCACAAGCACAGCGACGGCAGCGCCCCGGAGTACCCGTCGGCGCTTGAGATCGCGACGTACGCGGTGACGCAGCTAGAGGACGACGCGCTCTACAACTCCGCGCACGGCGCCGTCTTCACGCGGGACGGCGTCAACGAGATGGACGCCTCGGTGATGGTATCGCGGGGCCGCGCGAAGCGGGGCGTCGGGCTCACGGGGCTGCGGCGCGTGCGGAACCCGATTTTACTCGCGAAGGCGATGCTGGAGCATGGCGACGAGGACCTTCGCCGGAAGGCCGAGTCGGGCCTGGCCGCGTCGGCGGCGAGTCTCGACGTCCCGTCGGCGCAGGGCCACACGCTGATCCACGGCGAGGCGGCCGAGGTGCTGGCCCGCATGTACGGGCTGCAGCTCGTCGACCCGCAGTACTTCTTCACGCAGAACCGGTGGGACGAGCACGTGCGCGCGCTGGAGCGGGAGAGGGCGGGGAGGGGCCCGGCGACTTGGAGCGCGGAGGAGTACCTGCCGCAGGGCACGTGCGGCGCCGTCGCGCTCGACGCGGATGGGGTGGTGTGTGCGGCCACCAGCACGGGCGGCATGACGAATAAGCTGACGGGGCGCGTCGGCGACACGCCGGTGGTCGGCGCTGGGTTTTGGGCGTGGGAGTGGGATGAGACCGGCAAGTCGAACACGGCAACCCTTGGACCGGCAGTAGACCCCTGGCAGAGCCTCACAAGGCGCCTTAATCTCCCGGGACCGGTCGTAGAGCTCTCGTCCTGCCTGAGAAGCTTCGTTGCCGACTGCTTGCCGACTCCTTCCGTCTACCGCCCGATTGGGCAAGCCGACGACGAAGACGTAAAGACGACGCGATCGATTGCCCTGTCAGGTACCGGAAACGGCGACTCGTTCCTCCGCGTAGCCGCGACCAGCACGGTTGGGTCGATCGCGAAATGGGGCGGCTGGCCAGCTGTCAAGGCTTTGCGCCATGTTGCTGGGCGAGGTGGAGAACTAGAGAAGAGCGCCGGAGACCGGTGGGGCAAGACGGGCGAAGGGGAGGGCGGCATGATCGGCATAGAGAGCGTGGTCTCGAGAGATGCGACAGGTCGAGTGATCAGTACCCGTGCCACTATTCTGCATGACCACAACTGCGGCGGCATGTTCCGTGCTTGGATTGACGATGACGGAAAGGCAGTGATGAGAATCTTCCACCCGGACGAAGAGCAATCGAAAGAGATCAGGACGCCGTCGTTCGAAGGTGAGGATCAACCTGAGGATGTGTGGCGCTGGAGTGCCGAGAAAGCGTAAGATCTGTTTAGAGCTGTTCGAGTAGACCTAGAATTCTGGTCAATGGTATCAGCAAGAGACTTTAGATACTAGAGTAATTCCAAGATGTCTGCTTGTATGCGTGAACATTGTATTAATGTTTTCGGATGTAGACGTGTCTGCTGCGCGGATATCAAAGAGGCTGACCTAGGTATCGAGTCAACCCCGCCCAAGCACAGCAGGAAATCTGTTTTATTTTACATGTCGCCGTCCCTCTACCATCCACGCCGAAATGCAGAGCCCGCCTAGAAAACCCATACGCAATACATATGCAACCGATCGAATCGTCGGACCGGGGAGGAGTAGAGTGGTATCATCTTTGCGACTTTTCGTCTTCTTCGTTTCTAGCTTAAGCGAGTGCTTTCTCCGCGTCGGGCGGCGGCGGCGGCATCTTGGTTGCTGTTAGCTTTCCGAGAGAGACATGAGCCGTGGGAATGGGAAAAGACTGACCTCTAATTTGGTTGTGCCCGCCATCATTCGTTGGAAGCCAATGCCAACGCCTTCTATGACGGCTAGCAATACTGCACAGCCGATAGCACCGTTTCGTGCCGCCTTGTATCCTCCTCGAACGGCTAGGGCACCGCCAGTGAAGAAGCCGGCAATGATGGCGTTGTAGGGGTCTTCCTTTTTCCGTACTCCCTTGACGGCGCAGTCGAACGTCGAGAACAAACCACCCCACACACCTACGCAGCAGGTAAGCTTCGTGTAACTACGAGATCCATGTCGAGCGTGTGGTGCCTACCGAAATTGCCGCCTAGTACCGGTGCTCGTGCCTTGATGGCTGTGATGGCTCCTATTCTCCGCTCGCCTACCGGGCTGTTCCGGAATCCCTTGATGCCGTGCCATATGGTTCCGCCGACTGCCTGTACAAGTTGCGCGTTAGCCTGTCTTCTGCTCGAGTGTTGAGAGGTAACGGCCAACGTACACCCATAGCAAATGCGCCCCCAAAGTCGTTCATAATGACCCAGGGGCAAGGGTCTCTGGCGTGATCCATCTTGAGCTGGCCGAGAGAGAATCTGAAATATTAGAGACAGGAATGTGTGTCGTGGATGTTCTCGATGACGGCCTGGGAGATTCGAAAGACCAGGCTGAAAGCAATTACAATATGGCCAGATCTAGGTGGGCTTGCGATTGATACTTATGCGTGTGGACGTCGCAGGAAGTGAATTGACTGAGGAACTTGAGAATTGAAGTATCTTGATGATCTCAGTAAAAGAAAATTGTTAGCTTGCGCACGCACGGACCAAGATGACGGCGGGCGGCTTAGATAAATCATGGTTCGATAAGATAAGCGATAAGAGATAGCCATGGCTGGTGGGATGGGCCCTGGTCCTTGCAAGACCATTCTATTATAAGCAACAAGCGATTGTTTTTTTTTTTTCTTTTTTTTTTTTTTTAATTAAAACAATTCTTTCCTGTTGCTGCCACGTTGATTCTAGACTTTCATCCGTGATCTTAGCTCGCCTCGCCTTCTGATAAGTATGCCTCAGCAATGCTTTCCAAGGCTGCTTTTCTTCGCGCCGATATCGGGATATGTACGGACTGTGTACCTTGTCAAAGGCCTTGATTCCACTGCCGTTATTTGCTTGTAATGGAGGAAAAACCTCTCACCGCTTGCATCCTTTCTAGTTATTTGTTGCCAATTCTCAATTCTTCTTATAAGTTAAGATCCTTGGCTAAACTCACACGTCCTATAGACAGTTGAGCTACCTGGTACTGCCTAGGTAACACTAGTAACTGAAATGTAGGCCACTCGTAGATATATTTGATATTTTCTCGATATGCGTGTAAATCACCATTCTTTTTACTCCGGTCAGGGTACCAAGCAAGCCCTGAGACAACTCTACCATGAGATGATTACTTGGATCCTTTATCTAGGCCGGATCATAATATGACAGGAGATGACAGCTAGTAAAGGCCACATAGTTGCTCACGCACTAGAAGCCGAATATCGCGCCATTGAAATAAGCCTCTGGCATAGCTGGCCTTGACACGCAAATTACCTACTTAAGGTACCCAAGGTGCCAATTAACCCTCCGAAGATCCCATGGTGAGAATCATTTCTCTCACCGTAAGTCGACGATACGAAATTCTTGCCAGGTATAAGAGTCACATGTCCTCTTCCTCCGTCCAACTATCGTATCTCCATTTTATACCAGGCCCACACCCACGTATCGATTATCGTGACAACCAACAGCTATATCATGGCCATCGATGTTGGGGAGAGGACTAGCCGTTGCCGGCGTTGCCAAGAGCTTGATGACGAAGAATCCAGGAAGGATGGAGACTCTACTACAGGTACGGAGAACTATGTAAACGGTAGTCAAAGTATCAATTGTGAGTTGGTTCCCTTCTCTGTTTTCTACCTCTTATCCTACACGGACACTGGAGCGGTCTCATTCTCAGCCAGCCGGTTGTACTCTGATCCTTGAATTCCGTCACAGTGCCGGAATCCTGTGCGACTGGCCGAGCTTCCAATCTGGGTGACAATTAAGGGGAATTGACCAATAGCGCTAACTCCCGCCGTTCTGGCTTAAAGGGGGTGATGCAACAGTGTCACCTTTCAGCCCTTTCAAGGTCGAGCTAAGCAGCTGAGATCCCCGGATTCTAGGCCCACACCGGCTTCAGCTGGCTGGGGTTAGTGTAAAATACAGTGCATTCAGTGCGCTGTACCTGATGCAGGTAGCTAGCGGCTGGGCGGCTAGAGCTCGCTAGCCTGCTAGCTGTCATGTAAGGGTCGCTACAAGCTCCCCACATCGGCCAGCAACGCAACGCACGTCATCCCTGAATTTCCCAATCTGCCCACTCAGCATCTTTTTTCCCTTCAAACCCAGTCACCTCCAAAGCAAGCTCAAGTCGTCTCTGCTTCTCGATTGCTGGTCTTATATAACCCATATCAGCACATTTTATGATATTCTGCAGCAGTTAACCGGTAGACAGCACCCATACCAGCTACGATGGCGGCGTCGGCGCCCGTTCCCATCCTTGAGGTCCCTCCTCACACGACACCGCAATTGCACCACAGCCTCAAGCACGATAACTCGGTGCTCGCGCTCGTGGTCGGAAATGACTGCATATATGCAGGTACTCAAAACGGCGAGATTGTTGTGTGGCAGCTGGGCACCTTTGAGAAGATCCATCACATACAAGCACACAAGCGCAGCGTCATGTGCCTCTTCCTGTCCGACGACGGTTCCCTCCTCTTCTCCAGTGCGAGCGACCCGATTGTAAATGTCTGGTGCCCTCGATCGATGAACCGAATATACGAGATTTACAGTACGAGCGACTCATTCGGCGACATATTCTCGGTCTCGTATTCCTCCCAGCACGAGACAGTTTACTACGGTGCCCAAAATACTTCAATTCAATGGGTTAGCCTGAAAGACCCGAGCAGGCGAGTCTCGCACGATTCACCGAACCACCCAGACCGCAGAAATCACCGGTTCTTTGACTCCCGAGCTGTTGGCGGCGCAAGCACACCCCGTCCCACCGACGAACGGTACGACTTAATACCACGATCCCATACCGTCCTCGAGACAGACAAACGAGCTAGTATGCTATTTGCCCACTTCGGATATGTCTATTGCATGCTCGTAACGAAAGGCTCGACTGCCCATACGGAGCCGGACGAAGACGTGTTGATCTCAGGTGGCGGAGATGGAACGATAAAGGTTTGGAAGCTCGGCGGACGAGAGATTGGCCCGGACGGATACGAAAAGGGAATCGAAGAGATCATGGTTCTAGGCGAAGAAGATGCCATATCCGTCATGTCTCTGGCTCTAGATGGATCGTTCCTTTACAGCGGCAGACTCGGTGGCAAGATCGAGCTATGGGACCTCGACACCAAGCAGAGACTTCGAGCGATCAAGGCACACAGAGGGGATGTTATGGCACTCCAAATGGGATGGGGCTACTTGTGGAGCGCAAGTCGAGCCGGGACAGTTTGTGTAAGTCTGGAATCCATCTCCTCACCTTATACGAACTCTAAAACCAAATTCAGAAACATGATACTGTCCACTACGGAGAATATCAGCATGACTCGGCAGAAAATGTCAGCCAAAAGTATCAGTGCTTGACCGAGTGGAAGGCACATAATGGCAAGATCCTGTCGTCTGCTACCACAACATATGATGGGAACCAGATGTATATCACGGGGGCCAGCGACAACAACGTCGCCATCTGGATGCTCGAACAAGGGCCTACGACCGAACAGCCGTCACAAGAAGAGCAAGAAGACATGATGTTAACATCCCTCCGCGAATTTGTTTCATTCAAGACCATATCGTCCCGTCCTGAGTTTGCCGAGGACTGTCGCCGAGGTGCTAGTTTCCTCCGAGGTTTGTTCAGGAAGCTTGGTGCCGACGTCGACATGCTTAGCAACGAGAATACACTCCGGCATCCTGTCGTGCTCGCTAAATTTAGTGGGAAACTCGAACCGATCGAAAAGCGCAAGAGGATCCTCTTTTATGGCCACTACGACGTTGTGCCGGCGGACCCCAAGAAAAGCAAATGGAACAATGATCCCTTTACTCTAACAGGCACCAACGGATATCTTTACGGCCGTGGAGTTAGTGACAACAAGGGCCCCATTATGGCTGCACTGTATGCGGTTACGGATCTTGTTCAGGCGAAGTCTTTAGACTCGGACGTGGTTTTCTTGATTGAGGGACAAGAAGAGTCGGGATCCTGCGGCTTTAAAGAGACGGTGCGAAAGCATAAGGATGCCATCGGCCGCATTGACTACATTCTGCTAGCCAACAGCTACTGGCTCAACGACGACACGCCATGCCTTACCTATGGGCTACGAGGCGTTATGCACGCGACTGTCTGCGTCGAATCCCGTGGTTCCGATCTCCATTCTGGCGTCGACGGCTCTTACATGGTTAATGAGCCCTTGTCCGATCTCATGATGCTTCTCACAAAGCTCAAAGGTCCCCGAAACCGCGTTATGCTTCCCGGATTCTACGATGGTATTCTTCCTCTAACATCGGAGGAAGAGGCTAGATATGACGATATTCTATCCGTCATGATGGAGCAAGCCAACGAGAATGTGTCGGCAGAGAGGCTCAAGGCAAACCTCATGGCACGTTGGCGCGAGCCGAACCTCACACATCACAAAGTCAAAGTCTCTGGTCCTGACGGCAGTTTGATTAGTAGCCACGCCAGCGCCAAGATCAGTGTCCGACTTGTGCCTGGGCAGGAGGTAGAAGAGGTTACCAAGACCCTGGCAGCATTTCTGGAGAATGAGTTTAGCAATCTCGAGTCTGATAACGAGTTAAGCATTCAGATCGACAACCAGGCGGAGCCATGGCTAGGAGATCCAAGCAACTATATCTTCCGGACTCTTGAGGAAGCTCTCGTCCAAGCCTGGGCACCTCTCTTCTCCGGCGAGTCTACGAACAGCGCAGGCGAGAACTCGAGCTCGAATGGGGTTTCTACCAACGGCTCCAAGGTCCGGAAACCCTTGTACATCCGAGAAGGCGGTTCGATCCCAGCCATTCGATTCCTGGAGAAGGTATTCGACGCCCCCGCAGCGCACCTCCCGTGCGGGCAGTCTTCCGACTCGGCACACTTGGACAATGAAAGGCTTCGAGTTGTGAATCTCTTGAAAAGTCGGGAGATCTTCACCTACGTCTTCAAAAAGCTATAAGCGAGACGACTACGCAAGTCAACACACCTTTTTACCGTATCCGGGGTTTGGGTTGAAAAGCAGTTGTTTTCTGCCTGATCCAGGGCAATTACTTAGAGGACCTAGAATGCAAGCGCGGAGTTATGGTCTTGGGCAAAGCGTAGCAATGTAGATACCCTTGCAATAGGTTGTTGACATCAATTGGGAGATTCGAACCTTGTGTGAGATGTACCTCGTTGATCTTTTATTGCTAACCTCGCGTATTCTAAAACCTTCCCTCCTACTAGCACCCCAGTCTCCTTTCTCCCTTACTCCCCCTAGCGCCGCGCACCAGACGGCCGGCCACCATTATACGATCTCGCAGACCGCGAGGGCGACCGGTCTCTGTTGTGCCGGCCCATGAACTGAGACAGGACACGGAACAACGGCATCGAGCGCCGCGGCTGCGGCTCCGACCGCGGCCTACCCGGCGAACTGCATCTACCCCCACCCGCGCCCGCGTCCCGCGCCGTATTCGGCCGCTCCCGCTGCCGCGGCAGCCCGTCAGCTCCCCGATGGTGCGCGTTAGCCAGCCGCTGCCCCTGCAGGAAGCCCTCGAAGTACGCGCTCTCGACCAGGACGTCGACCTCGACGTCGCGGCCGGACCGCCGGCGCGCGTACGGCGCGAACGGCGACGACGCGTAGCTGCGGATCGCCGTCTGCGTTGACGCGTCCCTCGTTGACGTCGTCCTGCTGCTGCTCCCGGGAGCACCCCAGTGCCGCGGAAGCGCCGCGGCGGGCTGCGGGGTTGGGGGCGGGGGCTGGCTCCGGTTGCTTGTCTCCGGCGGAGGGTGGCTCCGTGTCGAGGCCCCGACGACCGCGCGCGTTGAGGACGGTGGGGATGGCGACCTGATGGGCCGCCGCTGGGTGGGTTCGGGCGGCCGGGGGGCGGGATCTGCGGGCGCTTGGGGCCGGACTGGCGATGGGTCTCGGGCGGATCGTCTGAGACGTCGACCTCTGCGCTCGCGGTCACGGTCGTGGTCACGGCTACGATTGCGGTCGTCGTCGACGCCCTCGTTATCGTCTAGGACCTCGATTACGAGTGAGTATCTCTGGCGGCATCTATGGTCTTCCGACGACCTCGGTGGCCGGGTGTGCGAGCTGCTTGAAAGGGGCGGTGGCATGCTGGTCTTTTAGATGGGGAGACGGAGAGATTGGATTGGATATGACAGGTAGTTTCCTCTGCCTCTTGTAGGGCCGTTGTGGGATCATACGGACATAATCTGCGATGGTCCGGAACTCCTAAGGATTATATAAACAAACCTCCTTCATGATGGGGGGTCACAAGAGGAAGCATTGTTGAGCAGCTTCACGACCTCTCAAGCTCTCAAAGACTTCTCTCGAAGTCATGAATCACCTAGAAATGAGGATTGGATTCTGGTTGAAATTCCTCTTGGCCGAGACATGCAGAGTCTCAAGAGTTATACCTTCTTTGTTATACTCACGCTGATTTTTATCTGCTTGGTGGTAAGCTTCTTGTCAAGTAAGACTTTCTTTAGTACCTCTGAGACCGAAGTGTCGATATCGTCAGTGAAATCCGACTAAATCGCCAGTGCAAGCCGGAAGACACTCCTATTTCTGATATCAAAAGTCGGGAGTTACGTGAACTCGTGTTTCGGGACTACCGGTACCCTACGGCAAAACAAACCAGTTCATAAGAGTAGTATGTATTCCTGCTTGAACGGCCCTAAATGTCACACGGAATCTTCACATCTAACAGATATATTCGCGTGATTTATCTTGTGATTTGATTCGAATTAATGAACTGAAGAGCTACCTTAACACAAACGAGTCATCACACAATGCATGATCATCGCCTCTTAGATACCTAGGTACTCTTTGGAGATGCTACTATATAGTAGTGGTGCTTTCTCAAGATTATCCTGGATGCTTCAATTCCACAGCACAGACAGAGGAGGGCGAGTATCCAAGACGGAAGAAAATAGTAAAAAGAACTTCGGATTCAAATATCTGCTAACAGTTTAAAGTACGGCTGTTATCTACGCCAATATATGGCAGCAGACCCATCTAGCACCCATAGTAGAACGCGCTTTTCTTAGCGAACTACCTAATTACTGCCTCTGGAACTCATGCGCAGCCGAGATGGCACTTGCCAACACATCGGCAAGCCTACCAGAACCTGAAAGCCCCAAGCTGGAATATCTGACTTGCTGCCGGGGGGTTTATGGTCAGAGGCGGGCTCTGTTTAGTGTAGCGCCATTCTGGACCTCTCGTAACCCGGACAGAACAAGGGCGACGGAACTGCCAAAGTGTGCACAGGACTACCGCAGCCAGGCATGTTGCAAAGCTGCATTCAAGTAAAGGGGATGGAGACTCGGCGTAGGAGTGGCTCAAAACAAGTGATAAAAGTAAGAATGCTGCCGGAAAAAGGAATGAGATGCGGATTTCGTAGACCGTCTGTGGGGGGCACTGGTAGAAAGGCATGTTAATATCGGTAGGCAAAGGGCAGATTCCTGACAGAGGGTGTTGTATTTCAAGTAGGTATATAGATCGTAGAGTCCTACCTGGAAGGTGGTGAGCACTTTTTAAACTCTGTCGACGATGGACCTTATATAGGGACTATTCAACTTGCGTGGAATGAATCAGAGAGTTTATGCCCGCTCATATGAGCCAGTCGTTGCCGGGAGTAAATAGAAACAGCTAGTTAAGTCTTTCAATTTAGGACGCTTCTATTTTTGCAAGCCGTTTGCTGTATCAACACTACAATATTGGGAGGAAGAGGGGAAAGAAACGATTAAATCACAACCGGGGAAGTCGGTCAAAGGGCGTGGGTGGTGAGACCAAGGAGTTAACTCACGACTTGTTACTATTGCGCTAGAAAAGTTCATTAAGTGTACTCATGATATACTTCAAGATTTATATTCTCAATATACCGAAATATATCTTTTATCCAACCACCCCTAAAACTTGCTGCCAACCGCCATTAACTCATCAGCCACGACTTGGCCCTCCTCGTCCACTGGTGGGACATACCCTCCGTCTCCCGAGTCTTCTCTCGGTACAATAGCTCGGTAAGGAACTTGTACAGATAAGTGGAGGCGCCGTTGTACGAGATGCCGTGGTCGCTGTCGGTGAACACGCGCCACTGCATCTTGGAGGGCGGGACGCCGGCGCCGACGAGCAGGTCGAGCAGCGCGGCTGTGTTCTGGTAGTGCACGTTGTCGTCGCCGAGGCCGTGCTGGATTGAGAAGCCGCCGGCGATGTGGCGGAACCCGTCCGCGTTGCGCACCGCCGACTGCGCGTACCCGTCCGGATTCGCTTGCGATGTCTTCATGTACCGCTCTGTGTACATGCTGTCGTAAAACCGCCAGTCGCTAACGGGCGCCACGATGAGCCCCAGTGTGAAGGCGCCCGAGTCCGCCTCTACTACCTTGGCCGACAGATACCCCCCGTACGACCACCCGAAGATGCTGACCCGCTCGGCGTCCAGGAAAGCGTTGCGCGGTTAGTTCTTGCGCCGCCCAAATCTGGTCCGCCGCCTCGAACTCGCCCAGGTGCGACACTACGAGCGCCCGGAATGCCCGTCCCTTGAACCCCGTGCCTCGGTTGTCTACAGTGTACTGCACGAACTCGAGCTCCGGGTCCGACGCGATATATGCGTTCCATCCGACCCCCTGGAACGATTTGGAGATCTCCTGCGATCCTGGCCCGCCATACGGCGTGAACAACACTGGGTACTTCTTGGCCGGGTCAAAGTTCGGCGGCAGCATCTCCATGACGTTTAGGCTGTACCCGTCGGGGTGGTCGAGCGTGAAGTACGTAATGTTGGGCAAATTGTAGTCCTGGAGCTTGTCCCAAAGTGCCTCGTTTGACGTGATGGTCCGGAGAGGCATCGTAGTATCATTGATGGCATACAACTCTTGGTACGGAACATCAGGGCCGGAGTAGCTTAGAATGTAATATTCGCCCCCGGACGAGAATGAGGCACTCCAGACCGCCGGGACCGTGTCGTCCACAAGTGCCTTGGACTCTAGCGTGGAATACGATACCGAATAGATATGGCGCTCGGTGCTGTCGGCCTGCGTCGACGTGTAATAGACCATGTCGCGTTCGCTGTCGATCTTGAGCACAGATGCTACCTCCCATTCCCCCTCGGTCAGGGCTGTGGTACTTGATCCATCCACAGCGAATAGATAGATGTGCTGATACCCTGATTCGTCCGAGACGTCGACATAATAATCAACATCGGAACCATTGACTGGGCCGACATACCGGATGCCCATGTCGTTGTCCAACCATCCGTCCGTTCCGTCTCGTTCGCGGACGACCTCGGTCGTGATCGAGCCGCCTACATTGACTCGCACGTGCTTCGAAGTATCCTGAACGCGGTTGAAAGCGCGATAAATCATATTTTCATGCTCTGACGTGACCCATGCGAGCTCTCCGATTACTAGGTCATCCGCAGCAAACGCGTCGATCGGGACTGGGGATTTTTCTTCGCTCCCGATATCTAGGAGCGTTAAGGCCACCGTTGGGTTCGTCGTGCCGACCTTAGGATATCTCAGGTCCAGCAGGCGGGGGTACACGGGCGCGATCTTCTGGTTATCCATGAAGTACTGCACAGTGAAGGTCTCGACGCCTGTCTCGTTGAAGCTAAGATAGGCGAGCACCTCACCGTCGGGCGAGAACCAGATGGCGGACCGGCTGCCGAATATCTCCTCTTCGTAGACCCAGTCCGGTACGCCGTTGAACATGTCGGGAGAGCCGTCATCGGTGATTTGGGATATAGTACCGTTCTTGTTGAGGAACAGGTTGTTGTCACGCACAAAGGCGATAGCGTCTCCGGCAGGGGCGAACTCGGCGTACTGAATGTCGCCCACTTGATCCTCGACCAGCGGCGTCAGCTCGCCAGACGCGACGTCGAGGATGGAGTAATCAGCGAAGTAAGAGTGGCGGTACTGCTTGGTGTAGTTGGTGGCGAAGAGAACCTTGGCAAAGTCCGGTCGCAGCCAGTACTCCACTACGCCCTCTGGGATCCGGTTGGCGGCAACAAAGGTTGAGCTCTCGCCTGTAACGAAGTTCTCCAAGACCAGCGAGCCGTCATCCCCGCCGTAGATGTACTGGCCGTCCTCTCCGCCCGAGAGCCAGCTGACCGATGTTGACCTGGAGCCGAATTGATTGCTCACCATGGTCTCGTTCCAGGTCAAGATCTTGTCGCCATTGCCGGTTGGCTGGTGCGGTTGGCGCGCGGGCTGAATCGCGGCAACGGAGCACAACAGCGTGGCCGCTGCCACGAGGGACGGAGCAGTCTTCATGACGAGCTCGATTGGATGGCGTTTGACCTGAGGCGCTCAGACGAGATAAGAGCGGAAGATAAAGCGCAACGCAAAGTTGTGCGAAAACAGCCCCCCTTGATCTCTTTATAGTCCTACCCGCTCTTGGCAAAGGTCACTCGCGACCACCGCGTAAATTGCGAGCTGCCCAAACGCCGTCGGTCCAGGCCGCGATACTACGGCGGGGGAGCTAGGCAAGATCTTGGATTCCCTTATCGCCTTCCCAACTGAGCGAAAGCAGAGCTCACGGGCCCTGCTGCCCTGCCGGCCTCCAGCCTTGGCATCTCGAGATGTCCAATAAGGGCGCGACGATATGCCAGGTCCGGATATCGTTCGTGTGGTGATCCGAACTGCCGGATCCATCCACTGCGCCCCTGGTTCTGGAGTTCTGGAGTAATTGCAAGGCTAAACGCGTGTCTGGTGGATTGTTTACCTGTAAATACTCTTTCACTGAGGCTTTAGCAAAGTTCCTTCTATGAGGACTATCGTTCTTGACTTGCTTAGAGTATTCAACACTTGGGCGTGGTTACGCGCAGTGATAACTCGAAGGCTTCAACCTTTTTACGTGTTACGGGGTCTTCTCGTCCTTGGCGTAGTCTGGCCGTGGCGGCGCGACTAATAACCGTATTCCCATTTCGAAATAAACCGGCCTGTATAATGGAAAGGACGAAAGGAAAGAGGAAATCGAAAGAAAAAGATACAGACATGAATGAAATGAAAAGCAGGAAGAGAAATAGGCGAAGAATGATCTTATCTTCAATTCGGCTGTATGTATGATGCTAGTGGTTACATAAGCACATCTATTCCGTAATAGCCTGCGTTTCATGAGGGACTGGCAGTCTCGTTTATTTAAGCCAACAGAGATGCTGAGCTGGCCAGGAACGAGAAGAATTATGCCCTCAATCAGTGGACTGTGTGGTAGGTAGACGTTCTACATGTGCGTATTACTTCGGAAATCTTGGTGCAGGGGAAGCCCTGTAGAGATGGGTTATCGTATTATTCGAGGACCTGGTTGGAATCGCATTTCTTAGCTATCGGTAGGCAACTGCGCAATGATCAATACCATCTGGTCTTTCCCAGGCTTTTATTACTGTAGCTACTTCATCAGCCTGACGCAGTTGTAGAAGGCACAGTTGTAGAAGGGGCGCCTTGCTGTTGACTCCGAACGGCAGGTAGCAAACTGATTCACTGGGCGCTTCAATTCAACGTCTACTTTAGCAAGGCAACACTGATTATTCCTGATTTTCGCTACTTACACGTCACAAGAATAACTGACGAAATTCTCGGAAGAACACAGTCTGTCACATACTGGCTCGCCAAATAAGTAACTGCGAAACGTATAGCCTCACATCCAAGCACAAAGGAAGCACCCCTATCTAAGGTTGGTTCAGCTCGAATCTCTCGCAACGTCGCAGCCGGGACTGTCAGAATGGGAAGCACTATGGATCGCAAGAATAGTCGTAGGTTGCGCTGCCACTCATACCAAGAAATGCACACTAACCTCCCAGGCCCAGGAACGTCGCCGCTCCCATATCCTCTCGAAGGGACGATCCCCGCCGGCCCGGCGCCAACCCCCCAAGAGCCAGCATCCGAGCCGACCAAGCACAACTGGAGCAAAGCGCTGACGCGCAAGCAAGTCAGCACTCGCGAGGACCCGTACGCCTTCCTGCAACACTTCGACACAGCCTTCCTGATCGACGACTCGGCGTCGATGGGCAACTACTGGAGCCAGGTGGGCGCGCTGCTGGACCGCGTCGCGCCCATCTGCACGGAGCGCGACCGCAACGGCGTTGACGTGTACTTTGTGAACCACCGGCCGCGCGGCCGCTTCTTCTACGGCTTTACCGGGACCCGCGAGGACGACCGCGCCGGGTACCGCTACATCGGGCAGGTGGCCGGCTCGCCGTCGATGCGCGACAGCATCGCCGGCATCTTCAGCAGCGTGCGGCCCGCCGGCAAGTGCCGCCTCGGACACCGCCTCGGCCGCATCCTCGACGCGTACGTCGACCGCATGAGGCGCGAGCTGCGACGTGGACAGCGGGTCAAGCCGCTGAACTTGATTGTTATCACGGCGGGTATCGCGGACGACAACCTGGTCGAGGCGGTGGTGCGCACGGCGCGCGCGCTGGACGAGATGGGGGCGCCGTCGTATCAGGTGGGCGTGCAGTTTTTCCAGGTGGGCGACAACGAGAATGCCCGGCAGGCGTTCCGGTTCGTGGACGACAACCTGGCCGAGGCGATGGACTTTCGGGACATGATGGACACGGTGACGTGGAGTGGCGATCCGGGGGAGCTGTCCCCTGATGCCGTGCTGAAGGTTGTGCTGGGCGCCGTGGAGAGATCCATTGACAAGAAGAACATCTAGCAAGGTGCTTCCTTACGAGATTGGTAGCAATGCCTATTGCTAGTGCGTGAGCCTGGTGTGCGTGGCTGGCAGTATAAAAGACTCTCAAGCTTGATCTGACCTATCGGACATCAGACAATAGTCGAAATAAGACGCTGATTTAGAGCTGTGATACACGATTGATGGTTTAAGGGGGCGTGTTGAACCACATCATCCCACCACTTTCTTAAAAACTGTATCGTACATATGCGCTGACGTATCGATACCAAGGTAGATACGAATAAGTAGACAGCATCAGGCGTGTGCCAAGAGGCATACGCGAGAATCCGGCCAGGTCAGTTGGCCCTAGGCAATCCAGCAGCTTCAGCTTCGGGTGCAGCGACTCGAGCGTTTTCGGATCATCGATGCCCCATTCGAACCTCGTTCCGTTGGCCTTGGTAGCTTGAATTCCCTGCTGAAGAGAGAGAACAACAGTGTTGACACAATCAATGATAAGCTGACCCGAGTTGAAGTGGTCGACGAGTCGCTGAATCATGAGCTTGCCGACGTCTTCCTTCAAATACACGAGGAGCGCCTGGCCGATAATGACAGTGGGCCTGTCGGTGGGAATCTGCTTGAGCCATTCTTCCTTGGTGATATCCGCGGCAAGGAGGCTGTAATCGCCCCCTGGATTTGGCATAACTTTACTGCGTAGCTCGATGGCGTCCGGAAGATCGACGTCAATCCAACGGACCGATGTCAAGTCGGGCTGGAGGCGCAGGCACCGGCTGTCAAGGCCGCAGCCCAGGTGAACGACTGTGGAGCACGGATTGCTCGCGAGGAACTCGGTGGTCCATCTGTCCAGGCACATGGCGCGAAGCGTGTTCATCGTGGCCTGGCTGTCGTCGATCTCAAACTTTTGGATGTCGTAATCCATCCGACTGAGCGCCTGAACGGCATAGATGTCGTTCAGGACCGGGTCGGGCTTTTGGGCGTCCCTGGCTCGGGCGATCAGGGGTCCCATCAACGTCTCTTCGATACCCTTCAAGGTAACTTTGACTTTGCCTTCATTCTGGAATGAACCCGCTGAGGGACCTGCGTTGAATAAGTCTGGGTTGACGTCTGAATTATGCATTCCCCAAAAATTGCCACTCATTGTTGGTTAGGTGCTTGGATATCTGGGCCGGGTAGTAAGCGCAAGGCGAGTAAGACAGCAACCGACTGTTTGACGTGGGAATAGATATCCTCAAGAAGATGTCGTAGAACTCTAGGCTATACTATTCGATATCCTGAGATACTCCAACTTCGGCGGCCAAAGATCAGGAAAGCACTTCGTCTTATAAAATCACAGCGCCGTCATGGTCGGCTATGGTACACTGGTGGGGTTGACTGAAATACGGCGTACCATACAGTATCCGTAGTGTACGGCGTATCTGCGCGCGCCGGGGTTTTCTCGCTCCTTATTGGCGAGATGCCCTGGCGAGCAACATTACCAGGTGAGCCGGGCAGTGAAAGTGCTGAGTATATGATTAGTGATGCGTCGCTCACTCCACTCGAAACCGGTGTCATATTTGAGATGCTGATGAGAAAGACAAAGTCAGGAGAAGATTTTCGAAGCTGATGGGAGTTAGTGGTGACCTCAGATAGATGAGCCCCAGACACATGTACGTACCTGCAGTGCGCCGTTGCACTATACCAGAAGCAGAGTTGGCGCCTAAGACCACTACAGCCAGACCTAGGAAGGCTTACTGAGCACTCTACTTAGGTCATCGGGTTAGTGGAGGCACCGCTAAAACCTCTCTATGCCTCGCCTGCCATTAGGCTTGGCTTTCGTCGGTTGCCTGACCTGTCTGTCTGTCATACTTCTTTCAACCTTCCACCTTCGGTCTTCAATCACGAATCCTTTTATCTTGAAACACGTAAAGAGAAAAGGAGGTGGTTCGATGTCTGCTTCCAGGCTCGCCATGTCTACTTCGTTCTTTTCTCACACTTATCCTTCTACTGAAGCCTCTCCGCAACCATGTCGACTTTCGATGGTATCGTGCACGAATTCCCTGATATCAGGATTGATTTCTTCCGCCCTCTCCACCACCAGCCCCCGCTCGCCTGCTTCCTGAGCCATGTGCATAGCGACCATCTTGCCGGCCTCGATAAGCTCAGAAGTCCCTTGTATGTGAGATTCCTATCAAGTGAAATTCCAAATGACCGGCCAGGCTGCTGACATGATACGACTCAGCGTCTACTGCTCAGCCGCAACAAGAGAAATCCTGCTCCGCCTGGAGAAATATCCTTGCCGTCTAAACTACGCGAGAGGGATCCTAGAGAACCCGCGAATGCAGACCTACAAGCATCTTGCTAGGGTGCTGAAGCCTATCCCCCTTGATACGCCCGCCGAGATCGAACTGAAGTCAGGTACCAGCATCCAGGTTACGCTCATTGATGCCAATCACTGCGCTGGATCAGTCATGTTTCGTAGGTGACCATACCTGTATTCCCCTATTTTTAGGTTATGCTAATCTTGCCTGTAGTGATTGAAGGGGACGGTAAGGCCATTCTATATACTGGAGATATTAGGAGTGAACCATGGTGGATCAACTCCATCGCCAGGAATCCCAGTATGATAGAATATTCCATGGGATTGAAAGCACTTGACAGGATCTATCTGGATACCTCCATGCTGGATGACTTCCAATTGCAGACCAAGGCCGAGGGACTTCGGGAACTCCCGGAGAAAGTATCACGGTATCCAAAGGACACGGTATTTCATATGCAAGCATGGACATACGGGTAGGATGGACGAGTTTCTATAATGCTTGAATATTGTCTTACGCATCGCAGATACGAAGAAGTTTGGGTGGCTCTCTCCAAAGCATTAAACTCCAAGGTAAGTTGGGTCTTGTCCTCTTCAGCTGTTGAACACGATGCTAATCAGTCTTAGATTCATGTTGACAAGTACAAGATGGGCGTGTATAGCTCGCTCGTAACGAAGTCTTCGGACGTACGCTTTGCTGCTCAAACGCACTTGACTAAAGATGTCCCCTATTTAGTAGGCTTCACATGCGGCAATAACCAATGCGATGGGTGTCTGACGCTAGACGAAAACGTACGGATCCACAGCTGCGAAAAGGGGACGGCTTGCTCGATCATGGAGTCCAAGCCAGTCGTCTTCATTCAGCCTATCGTCGCACACGTTGAAAATGGGTGCGACATGGTGGAAGCCGGCGTTGGGGGAGGCGCTGAGGACCTGGCTCAAAATTTAAGTTTTGAGCTTGAGGACATCCAGATGCTGATCGAATTGTAAGTACTCGAGATGTTAGATCTCGAATCGCAATCTGCTAAGCTTTGACAGGATTTGCAAGAACATGGCCTATCTGGGCGAACTGGGGCCTGAAATCGAAGGACTTCTAAAGAAATCGCTTACTGACTTGAGGGATGTGAGCCTCGTCGTAGACTCGACGGGTAACAGCTTCATGCTGGAAATCATTGACTCGCTTGCTAGCAAAGCCCATGCGATTCAAAAACCGACCAAGAAAACAGGAGAAGGAGAACAGCATACAGAATTGCCCAAGAAGATTGTTTTCCCATACGCTCGACATTCTACTCTACCAGAACTTCGACACTTGGTTGCTACTTTCAGGCCCAAGGATGTCTGGCCGTGTACGGTCTCCCCAGAGTCCTGGGAGAAACAGGGCATCACCATGAAAGGGCTCTTTGGGAATTATTGCACTGGTGAGGACTTTGACCACGATTTCCTGATGGAAGAAGTCTTTGAGGGGCAAAGATTGCAAAGAATGGCTGGCCGAGAAGAGGAAGTGGATAACATTGGAGTGCCTTCAACTGCAGCTGCCCACAATGATCTCCTATCCACTGATACCCCTGAGCCTTATCGAGACGACGGCGCAACAATCACACCTCCGTTTATATCTCCGCCGAAAACGAGACGACAGCAACCGAAAATATCTGCATCGCAGGCAGGTTCTGCTTCACGATCCACTCACGACGAGGAAGTTGACTTGCCGTCCTCGCCGCCGCTACCAAAGAGCAGACGGGATTGCGAGCCGTTCGAAGACAGACAGGAGGCAGCGAACGGCACACCTCACAACGAAGACCAAGATGGGGACTTGATACTGCAAGACTCGCAGGCCTCGGCGATATCAGAGCACGCGTACGAGACTAGACTACGCGCCTTCGAGGCAGCACGGGCTAACATGGACGGCGACAGCGGCTGGAAGCCAATCCACCTTATATCTACGACAGGTCATCACAGCGAAATGGAACCAGAGCTGGGAAATATTTAGCTGCATTCGAGCATGGGTTATACAGGGAACTGAATAAGATGTAGGTGGTAATGTGCTGGGAGGGGCAGGTAGGCGTCTACCTGAGGAACTCAGGAGGTTCGGGTTCGGGAGTAAGGGGCGCATTATTGATACCCATGATTGCTTCACGAGATACCAGTTGCTAGATCTCCAAATGCATTTGATTTTGTAACCGACTTCTTAAATGTCTCTGATTTAGTTTTGTTCATTCTGCCAACGTCAATTTACATTCCCAAATATTGCTCCTTTTAATCGCATTTGGCCCGCTGTTTGATGCAGTCATTATTGCTCATATCATCCTCCTTCACCCCCTAGATATCCTTCATCCTCACATCACCCCACACCCACCCCCCCTTCCCCTTCCCCTTCCCGTCATCGTCGACCACGCCGCCTCCTAAGCGAGCTTAACATCGACCCTAACAAGCAAGACGGCCTCGGACTCGCGGCCCTCGTTGTCGAGCAGGCGGACGAAGCGGTACCCGTTGCGGAGGCGGTCGAGGCGCACGCAGGCCCAGGCGGCGAGCGCGTCGCGGCCGATCTCGTCGTCCTTGACGAGGAAGCGCACGAAGGCGAGCTCGGGCTGGACGCCGGGCGCGCCGTGCGCCACCGCCAGCGTCTCGGCGCCGAAGTCTGGGTGCACGCCGCGCTGCGAGTGCGTTCGGGACTTGTACTCGCCGTCCTTGGCTCGCGTCGACGAGGAGGAGGATGTGGACGTGGTGGTGCTGGAGGAGGTGGCGGCGGCGACGGCGGCCGAGAGCGACGAGGACCCGGTCCGCGTCAGCGACAGGTGCGCCTCGTGCGGCGGCTCCGCGTGCAGCTCCACTTTGACGTAGGGCCGGAACCCGCTCTCCTTGTCGCCGGCCTCGGGCAGCGGGAGGTCCTGGGCCGCGAGGACCGTGATCGACAGGTCGAGCGTCTGGTGCAGGATGGGATCGGGGGCAGCGGCCGGCACCGCCTCCTGCTTCTTCTGCTCCGTCTGCTTCCCATCGTCGCCCTGGCCCTTGTCGACGACGACGACGGGCTTCGTGCCGCGGTACCCGTCGGGCTTGAGCACGAAGCCACCGGTGCCGGCGAACAGGCCCTCGTTGAGCATCATGCCCTCGTCCCACTTCTGCCAGTTGAGCGCGACGATCTGGATGCCCTTGCGCCAGAACGGGGCCGGGTCTAGGTTGGAGGACCCGATGCGCATGGCCCCCGGGTAGCTCCTCATTAGGAAGTCGCGGTTGTGCTCGAACAGTGCGGCGGCCTCGCTCTCGTGCACCTCTTCCACCCGGCCCTCTGACAGGGAGAAGATGTGCGTCGGCATGTGGGCCTCGGGCTGCGATAGCGACCTGAACGACACGCCCCTCGTATACACGCCAAGCGACGATAGCGCCTGGATGATCTTGGACGCCTTCTTGACCTTCTTCTTCCCCGCGGCTGCGGCTGGCGTCGACGCAGCCGCCTTGTTGCTGGGCGGCAGCCGGTCGGCAGACTCCTCGTCGGCCGCTGATACGGACGAGTCGGGCGGTACGTACTTGACCTTGACGAGGATCTTGCGTCGCAGGTCGCCCGGCGCGGGCAGAAACTTGGCATTTTCGTCGGGATGGGGTAACAATAGGTCCTTCCACACTTCTTTCATAATGCGGACCATGGCCTCCTGCTGCTGCTGGCAGCAGTGGACCTCGAGGCTGACGATGAGCGGGAGATCGGTCACGACGAAGGCGCTCTCGTGGATGGCCTCGCACACGTCGCGGAACGATATCTCCTTGGTGAGGGTGTAGCCATGTAGGACCCGGGGCTCGACGGCGACGGCTTGCGGGCTCAGCGATTTCTTTAGCAGGGCCGTTCCGGTAGCGGCGGTTTCGCTGTCATTTTTCTCCACAGAACTAGATTCTTCCAAGCCCTTACCTGTGAGCCGCTTGCCTATCGACGTCTTCTCCAACCTGTGAGCAAGCGAGCCTGGCAACTTGGACGCGAGCTTCTCCCTGCGACTCGCTTTCCGTATGAGCTTGATCTGCCTGCTCCCCTCGTCCTCGCTGCTGTCAGAGCCCGAGGAGGACTCGACGTCGGAGTCGTCGCCGTCCCAGACGTCGATCTCGACGCAGCGGCAGCCGCGCAGCAGCACGTTGCGGTACGCGTCGGTGTCGGAGTCGCTGTTGAGCTGGTTTCCGGTCAGATAGGTGTTGTGGCTGGAGCTGATATAGTAGCTGGCCAGGGGCCACGACATATCCTGGGGCACGGGCGGGGCTAGCGCGTTGGCGGCGGGCGACGTCATGTAGCGCAGGAAGCCGGCGAAGTCGAGGGCGTCACGGCCCGCAATGTCGCCCGACGTCTCCGTCACCTTGTCGGCCTGCACGTGGTGTAGAAAATCGACAATAGAGTCCTTGTGCCACTGTTTGTCGAGCGGCGAGGCGTGTTCGTCGTAGATCTGCTCTAGGTACCGCAGCGTCGACGACTTTACCTCCTTAATGGCTCTGTCCTCGGCAGCTGGCTGGCCGCCGCCCGCTTGGTGGACGGATTCTTTGGGCGGGAGGGGTGCTGTCTCCGCCATGGTGATGATGACGATGACGACGATGTTGGGTCTCCACGGGGTTCAGTTGGCAAGTTCTCTGCTGAGGTAAATTTCACAGTCTTGCTGTCCAGCGCAGAAAATATGAAATAGAGCAGACAACTTGAAGAATGGACGTCGAAGATTAGAGAATTAAATGACCAGTATTGCAAGAGTATGTACAATAAGGAGGGAGACATAAATTTGGGAGAGGAAGAGGGTCAAACAACATCTGGCGTGGTGTAATGCGTATTACGTGCAAATATGCGTGTACGCGACATCCCTGTGGAAATCGCCGTGACTGTGACGTCTCACAGTCCCTCTAGCGAATCTGATTCAGCCCAAGCCTTTAGCGAGTCACCGCGCTAGAACGGCCCCACTAACTGGCCTAGCTGGCTCGCCTGAGCAGCCCCTACTGGTACCTAAGTGCCTTAGGCGAGGGGCCCAGGCCACTGAGAAGCAGAGAAACTTGAAACGTGACGAGAAGCAGGTTTTTCTTGTCTTTTTTACAGAATGGTCAATAGCTAACCTTGGCTTATAGGCTTGTCGTCGCGTACATAGTAGATACAGTGTAGCGTTAGAATATTCCGTACGGCGGACGAAGTCCCCTTTAATCAACACTTTAAGTACATAAACTCTATAACGGCATGTATGCGTGCACCTAATTCATGCCCTAAAACGAGGTATTTGTAAGATCCCGACTACACTCCTTTGTGCTTTACGCTCTGATGATTTGAGTACCTTCCGTATCTTCCCAGAACTCCGTAAGTTAAGCCTCTCAGCAGATTGAAAAAAATACCTTTAAGGCAGATCATCTACGTACCCAGGTATCAAGGTACCTGTGGGGCTTTCAGAGTTGTAACCCCCTGTCGATGGATACATATGTATGCGCGGACCGTCCCGTCTGAATAGGCGTTATCGTGACCTCGAGGCTAACACGATGCTGCGAACCAAGGATACCTATCTGACCACAGCTTGTAACTCATACTTGGACACATCTGAATGGGACACATTACAGGCTCAAAGGGAGCTTAATATGCCAGCGACATTTGGGAGCCGGCGTATGCAAACTACACTGAGCGGCCATAATGGTCTGTGCACGGCCTATTTTCACATCAAAACGCTAAAGATACTGACCCTTACAGCATTTCAAATGAAATTCAGAGAAATAAAAGGACTTAATTTGTATGAGGATGATTTCTCGAGATTTTGTATTTATAGCTTTCATGTGGTATTTTCGAGTGGATGTCGATGTATTCTAAGGTAAATTGAGGGCTCTAGATACATCACGCTTTCTTGTTTATTTCATGGCAGCTCTCCGAAACTCTATTTGTATTAAACCCAAACTATGATTATCTTCGTCTTCGGAGTAAGACAGCCAAACTTTTCGCATAATTTTAACATTTCATATGGCTTGGCTTTATTCTAGTGACATGTGTGTGTTTTGGTGAGAAATGGCTCGTGCACGGACCATTTCGTCCTCTGATTGTACGTAGACGTTTGGCAGCCGATATCATTACAGTTTGCGTGCTCCAAGGTGTAGATAGTAACCGAAAGAAGCTCATCAAGATAAAGCCAGTACAAATTCTCCAGTGAAAACGTCAAAGGTTAGGCTCCTTGGGGGTCACGGCAGCGGGAAGAAAACGTATCGGACACCGAAGTCGAACGTATATATACCTAGGTATACATACCTAATATATATATCAGAAAGATTATCTAAGAAGGTTTAACGCATCTCGACGCATTGCATAGGTTGAGTAGGCAGCAACTAGGTTTCAGTCAGTAGGGTGGGTGGATCAAATCTAATGGGGGTATCGTGAGGAAGTCAATGGCAGCTGCCCCGGTTGACTTGTCTATCGGACTCGTCGACATGCGGAAGCTTATTTCGCCAAATCCGCAGGCATCAGGGAACCCCATCAGATGAGGAATCACTTTTCAAGTGGTTTATCAGAACAGAAAAGGAGCATGCGAAATCAGTTGACTGAGATCAATATGCGAGGAAGGTGCGTCGAGCATCTTATGGCATGTGCCATACGCGCTCACATCGAATAATTTCCATTTTTTTTTGGCAAACATCTAATCGAGCATCAGAGCGCCGACGCCAGACAAGTAAAATTTTCAAGTCGCAACCTTAGGTATTTTACCTAAAATCTTTACGCGTCGCGTCGCCCACCTCCCGCTAGCTTTTCCCCTTCGACCAACGTCCAGAGCAATCTCGCTTTCTTTCTTCAACCACTCAAATCAGCACTGCACCGCGACAAAGGTGCGGTCCCTTAAAGTCCCTTCATCGCACAAAGAATTCTTTACAATCTTTACAATAGCAGGCCACTGTTCTCTTTTACGAACAATACCTTAGTGAACATTGTTCTACCACGCCCGAGTACCATACCATTGTATCGCGGCTTGACCAGATATCATCACCCATCGCATTCTACCGAGCAGTAGAATATCCAAATTTTCTCGTCATTTCATCATCCGCTTCTACTACCTGACGTACCTTAGTATCTTACGACACAAGTAAGAATTTCTCTACGCGCGAAAGACCGACAACTGACTAACATCTCCCAAGTCATTCGTGAAACGCGACTCCATCATCAAACCACGACAGGGGCCGGGGCAAAGCTGCGACTAGATGCGTATCTAAACATCGGCCTTTCAATACGGTCTTCGGAAGTTTTAGGTAAAATGACCAGCTTCATTAACCGACGCATGTTCCTGGTTTGGAAGCTTCGTGACCGCATCCTCAGGGCTGCCCGGATACAGGAGCAGATCATCAGCGACCTGGACACCTTCAAGAACGAGGACCAAGCTACCAAGGACAGGTTTAAGGATGCCCGAATGTGGTACTTGTATCTTCTCGGCATGTCCATCGTGGACCTACGTAAGACGATGAACACGGAGGATCTGAGCATGACCGCCAACAGCTACTCTGTCGAGCAAGTCTTTAAGCGCGTAAAACCAGTTCCGGTGAGATACCTACGGGAGCTTGTCGCGTGCGGCCAAATATCGCAGGAAGCCATGGACCTCATCATCGCCGGGGGCTACAGCGATATCAACGACTTTTTCGCAGAAGTCAACAATCTCGAAGTCAGCGACGACGTAAGTTCCCTAGCAGAGAAACCAGAGGTTGTCTTCGATACTAATCGACCTAAGGAATACGACGACGATGGCTTTTTTGCCGAATCCAGTGAGGATGACGAAAGCGATGACGAGCACCAGGAAGACAGCGGCAATGGCGCTGAGGCGACCACTGTAGCACAAGAGGGCTGTTCATCCAAATTCGACCTCAACCTGCTCGACAAGGATCCCCTGGCGCCCGACTCATTCGACTGGGCCGAGGATGTCGAGAGCGAGCTCGAGCTGCCGGCAGGCATCGAGACACCCATGTTCTCACCCTCTACGCCCGCTCAACCTCCCCCTCCTTCTCCGACTCCCGCGACTGCCGACGACGAGCTAGCCTCATACGAAGCCATATCGCTGTCTGACATCTCAGACCAAGACTCGTCATCCGAGTCGGAAGCCGAGAATGAGAAAAGCAGCGCTACTTCGCCCAGCGCCTCCCCGCCCATACCCAACGCGCATGTCGAGTTGCCCCACCCCCAGTCCGACTCCGGATGGGACGCCGATATCGAATCGAATGCGACGGAGGCAGAGGAAGCACCGACTGCCATGAACGACGACGAGATGGATCCCGAGACTCCCCCCTTCCAGTGCAGCATCAACAAGTTCGTGCACACCGACCCCAACTCGACCAACGGGTGGGACCGCGACATGATCATGGACAAGCGAGTGGAGGAATACAACATGCCTTACGTACGTATTATTTATTCCACGATGTATAACCGAAAGGATGTGACCGCTAACCAAGTATCGCAGTGGCAATGGGAGATGCTCTACATCATCGCGTACACCGCGAAGAAGTTTAAGAAGGAATTCGAGGACGCCCGAGCAGCCTACAAGGCTGACCCCTATCGCGACATGGACTAGAGTTACGCGCGTAGGACGCGGAAGAGCTGGACCATAGGTCCCTTAGGTTGATAGGAGAGGAGGAGAAATCTGGACGGAGTTTATATCGCCAGAGACGGTCTGGTCTGGCCTGGTCTAACGAGAATACGAAAACAGAAGAATAGAGTCTCAGCGGATCTGCACAAGATCACATAGGATGATAGGCATAAAAGTACAAAGCGCATTAAAACCCTGAAGGATTGAATTGAGCCCTATGTGTATGTGATGTGTGTCGTATACCCGTGTGCCTCCGTCTATATACCAGAATTACACATTTTTGAATTATATCATCTGCATCGTAGTAACTCGTTCCGGTACCTATATTACCAACTCCCCTTTTCGTCCCTTCCTTCTAACATATCGTTCTTCCTTCTCAGTCCCGTGTCCAGTAGACAGAGTGCCTACCAGGACATAGTAGTAGGCGCGAAGCTCAGGTCAGGCGTAACAACCGCGCCGCCAGCGAGCTGCTTATCGGTGTAAGCAGGCCAGACGATGAGCTTGTGCTCGTAGTCGACGACGGCAAGCGTGGTGAACGCGTTGTCGAGGCCGAACTGGTCGGACCAGCCCGAGGTGACGGTGTAGGGCCCGCAGACGGTGCCGGCGGTGGAGTCGGTCTGGGAGGCGGGCTTGGCGCCCGCCTTGACGGTGAAGCTGCAGGGGGTGGCGGCCGCCGTGTGCGTGTCGACGGCGAACGACCACGTGCACGTCGTGTCCTGCGCGTCGCACACCCGCTTCATGCCCTCGATCGTCCACTGCGCCACGTCCGCCATCGCGGACTTGGCGGCTGAGGGGGCCGGCGCTGCGAGCGCGGTGCCGGAGAGGAGGGCGGCGAGGATGGTGCTGGTGAACTGCATTTTGTTGGTGTGTGGTGTGGGTGGTATTAAGATTAGAGAGATTAGAGAGATTCTAATAAGATCGACTGTTGTTTATGTGGTAGTGATGTGGTATGCTGATGACGAGTATCTCTTCAAAAAGTCCATTATGAGAAGGCCATGATGGTCTTTATACATACCGTAGGACTCTAGCCGGCCCCGTCATCATGGAACTCTGCCGTATGATTCTTCAAAGACATCGACGAAGCAGCGTCATTTCCGCTAGCTCGATTGGACCTTAGCCGCATGCTCCCCTCTCTGGTCCTCTTCTCGTAACGCCTCTCATCGCGAAGCTCGTATTCACGATAACCTGTGACCCCGTCTCGCCCTTAATCTCTCCACAGTCACATGACCGGCATGGGCGGCAGGGACCTCCTTTGGTTGAAAGTCGGGCTGGCCTGGTCAAGGTAGCAATGCGCGTCGACCAGATGCGGAGTTGAGGCTCAAGCCCTCGTATTCACCCGAGTCCCGGGCCTATTATGGATTAGGACGGCTCGGGGCAAGATTTTTGGCGGATAGCCCCATCGCACCACCGTCAGCATTCAGCTCACAGCTCTTCCCCGCACGGCAACGATCGTCGACTTAGTCCTATCGAGGAGATGGTCCGGCTCGCCGCGGAAGAGTGTAGGACAGCTGGAGGCTAGTTGGGTACGAAATAGTGTGCTTAGCTGCATCGGCAGGCTGTTGATCTATGATCTCGGCACCTTCGCCACGCGATCCGGACGGCGTAGCTGACGGGAGATGACGCTTGGGATTGGCGCTCGGGCGTCATGCGATATGCATAGAGTTAGGCGGTATGTAACGTGGTAGCTCGCGGCTTGAGCCCTCAATAACGTAAATTCTATTCTTGGGTGTCGCTGCGCTGTTTTGGTGGATTCTAGACTGATTCTAGCGTGTTGTAGTGCCCCGCGTCCACCGAATGACTGGCTGTCTCCGATTGCTGTCTAGATCTTATGTGGTAAGGGTAAATCCGATACGAGATTTGGGTTATAGGGGTCCTACCTAGGCCCTAGCTCCTAGCTATCTGGTAGCTTGGAGCACCTGGGAGCTAGGTAAATATTACCTGAACAGGCCCGTAGCTACGCGCCTGATCGCTCTCGTAATATGCAACCCGTGATTTGGCAGTGGCCCGTAAGACGATTTAGCCATCGTGAGCATAACACGAATGAATATACGCCACCACCGCATGAACTTCTGCGAAAGATCCAGTCCATTGTTGAAACTGGCACGGACTGCGGACTACCTTCTCGCATCAATTCGAAGCCCTTCGTATCTTTGCTCCTTGGGCATCAATGTCTCTTTGTCGTCTTCCCGGGTTAAAATACTCTGCTATAGATCGGATGAGCTACGTACGTTTAGCTCGTTGGCACGGTCCACCTTATAGTCAGCCCTTGAATAATGCTTACAGGGCTTAAATCTGATACTTGACGCCCGCGCTGCTGGTCTAACTGCCAAGCTTGAAGCTAAGGCTAGGGCCAAGAGGTTCGAGTCACGGACCATTTGCAGTAACCAATGCCCCTCTGTTGTTTCTTTACTCCTACATCTTGTAATTTGTAAGGTACCTGGGTATTCATTCAGGAGCATCCTCTTGAATACGTTGCAGCCGACAATTCGTCTATCTCGGGATGGATCACCGCCGGTTCCATTCTACCGCTTCATCTCGCCTCTCAAGCTAAGAGACTGCTCAAGGTGGAGATTCGGATCCGCTGTAATCTCTATTACTGAGACCCTGCAGTGCTCGCGTCTCCCGCCGTGCGCGCGTAGTAATCTCCGGGGCTGGAGACCGCTTCGTGTGGACGTTACGGGTTTTCCTGGATACGAAGTCAATGCCCTGTTCTATCTGACTAAGGTGAGACGTAGCATCTCCATTAGGACTTATTTTTTTAGAAGGCCAAGAACTCTTGATAATCTGCCTGTGTTCGTATATCTTCAATTTCCAAGTTCGGACTAATCTCTTTTCCATATCACTGGTACGATTCCAAGCAGAGTCGAATCATTGAAAGAGAGCACATGGTCAGTCATGCAAGCCTATGCACCAAGCGTTGAATCAACCCAAACCATGTCCCCATATTCCTCAATTTATACGTGAACTTCTGTCGGGAACTGTACGTGGAAAGATATAGCAAAACCCAGAAAACGCGCACGATCATCGCCGTCAATTCAATGAATATCGCAAGAGGTACTATGAGGATTTCATAATCCAGCTGACCCCGTATCGACACGAATCCCGAGAATATTTTGAAACTCCGTACTTATCTCAGCTTGTTCTACCTTCCGAAATGATCTTCTGAGCTTGTGTCTAAGCCACTGTCTGGCCGTCCTGTGATGCGATTGCAAGCTTGACTTCTGGCCCAACAAAGGCGATCTCGGTGGTCCTCGGGGACTTGCCAACGAGGCCGGTAGCCTCGGCGGAGACCGAAGTGATGCCCTCATCACCAAGCCGGAAAGACCTCGCCAAGAAACCGCTAAGACCCAAGAGCGTCAGCCAGGGAATGAAATCGCCAGGCTCCGGTCTGTGTCGCCGTCCCAGCTAACGTAAGCGGTGCTGCTATGTTCCCGTTGGAGAAGAACGAGTGAGTGATCCTCGTTCGGCAGACCTATCCAATTAAACCAAAAAGCTTGGTAGTTCTCGACGCCGATTCCGAGGTAGCCGGCGCCCATATAGGCGTATGATAGCGGTGTCCTATTAGGGAGATGCTCAGTAACAGCCCCTGACGAGTGCGCCTGGGAGCGTCTGAGTAGAGCCCTGAGATGTTGACAAAAGGTCATCAGGAGGAAAGAAGGCCTGTTTGAACTCGGCCTCCATGGATGTCGTGCTCAGCTTGATGAGTTTCACAGTACTCGTAGGGGTGGCATGATTTTTGGATCCTCCGCGGTGCTCGGTTCCGTGTACTCTACTGTCATACAGACGGATGATCTCCTCGTCGCGGCTCTGTCTCATGAGTCAAGCGTAATGCCAGAAGCGGAATTTGGCATCCATCGGTACCTTGAAGGAACTAGCCTCTCCATTCAGCTTCCATAGGATGCTTCTATCCGTGTAGAGAGCAAATGGTAAACAAGATACTCGAGGGGTCATACTAGTGAGGAGTCCCTTAGAAAATCCACGAATAACGATGCAGAATTCTCAATGCGTCAGTTCAATAGGTGGGATCATATGGCGACGGCCCAAGCTCTCTACCTTACCAGAGTCATCTACTAAAAGGGGCTTAATACATGATCGCGGCACCTCATTGGCATCATTTCGCCTTTTATGTCTTCAAACTCATAGATTCCTATCTAGATACCTCCCTAGGTACCTCCCTCCTAGTACCTCCTTAGACTAAACTTCAATTCCTTATAAAATGATACACTTGCTATTTCTGCCATTTCTGATTTGGCCCACGAAAGGGTCTGCGCGTAGCAAAGAGGCCAGCCCGTCCCTAGATGCTGATTACTGAGACACTGCCGGAATCTTAAACCCCGTTCTGCGAAGCCGTTGGAACACCTGGTCGGGGTCATATTTCAACGAAGCAGCCCTGATCATATCCGTGGCATAGTTTGCAATAGGCTCTTGAAACGCCCCGTGAGCATAGTTCAGGAATTGCCAGTTCCAGTTGACACCCAACGAGGTGGCATACGCATCAACCTCATCTACCCACTGTTTCATGAGGGGATACGCCAGTGCGGCGTTATCCTCGCCATCGATCGCGAGGCTCGCTCCGAATACTACACCGTTTACGCCGCCCGACTTCTCTTCCAGGTTCATCGCGTTCCCGCCGTTGGCTGTTCCATGTGCTATCATGGCCTGGGTGAGCGGGAACGCAGAGAATAATGACGTGAGGCCGCTGTCGTTGGTGACTTGGCTGGCCAATGTGTTGGCGATTAGCGCCTCATGTCTCTCGGCGGCGTATGCGATGACGCGGCTGTAGAGAGGTGAGCTTCTTCTAAGTCAATATTCGAGGTTTGGTGGCAACTCACGGGTCGTTTCCAAAGGTGGTCGTGGCCCAGATATTTCTGCGAGACTGTCAGCTATCGTTGAATGGCCCCTGAAAGCTCAAAATGCCGTGTGCAGGGTCCTCAAGTGGCGTAGCGTACTGTCGTCCTGCCGGCTGACCGGCATCATTTTGTGCAGTGATCTCAGGCATAGGAGCTGAGCTGATCGATGTGTTAATCAGGCCTGGCGTACTCAAGTATCGGTCAAAAGCAGGAGGGTATGGGATATTCAGGGTGTTGTCCATAGCAACCTGTAGGGTCAAGGATCTTGCTGGTGTTTCGGTTATCCACTGTACACATCCTTTCACTCGCAGGGCCGTACTCACTTGGGTGAGAATAGATCCAGAACAGCGATGTAGAGCTATTTTCATCCAAATAGCTTTTCTCGGCAAAGTCGACATATGATGCGATCACATCTTCAGCGGCGCTAAGGTCGTATTGGGCGGAGCCACCCCAAATATTCGGGTTCGAGGCATTTGGGAACTCGATGGTATACACATCAAAGCGAGTGACCAGACCCAAGTTCCCCGAGCCGCCTTTCAATGCCTGCCATAAGACCTTGTTCGCGTCCACATTAGCGTTGATTACCGTGCCATTACCGAGTACAACTTCGAAGTTTCTGATGTTGTCGCACGCCCAGCCGTGGGAGGTGGAGTAAAATGAACTTCCACCGCCGGTTATGAAACCAGCTGTGCCGACGCCTCCATCTCGTGCCCCTGCAACCGTGACGCCGCTTTCCAACTAGTGAGCATGACATGCCATTTTCGAGGAATAGATGGACATACTGGGGCTGGAGAGTTTCATAGACAGATTGCCAACTTGCGCCGGGCGTGATGGAAGCGGATTTGCTGTCCTCATCATAGGTCGTGGTATTCATGTAACCAAAGTCAACCGTTACTCCTCCGTGGATGCTGTTAGAGTCGGCAAAGGGCGCATGGCCACCGCCCCTGATACCGAAGGGACATTGATGAGCTACCAAGATCTTGACGACAATTGATGTGTCATTCGTGTCGTAGGGGAGCACGAAGCACCATGGATGTAGAGCGGCCGTTACAGACCAAATGGTCGAGACACGATCATCATAGGCTGTGGTGTTCGAGAAGGATACCTGGCCTGGAAGGGCTGAGAGCAAAGCACCGCACTAATGCTAAATTAGACAGAAGTTCAAGCTCAGGTGCAGTAGTTCTTACGCATTCGGCAGAGTTGTCAATGGCGGCAACAACGACGATGGGTATGAGACACTGCATCAAATATACAGCAGCCTGCCTTAAGCCGATCGTTATTACTGTTTTCGACATGTTCCTGGGTTTCGTTTTAACAGTCTGGGACGGCCGTACGACTCAAAGATGTGAGGCGTTCCGACTAGATATATGATCTTCTGGGATAAAAGGTGAAGAAGAAGAGCACGGTAGGGCTAGCAGCGCCACGGGCAGTATTTATACTTCAGTCAACCCAGCAGTAAGCAGTAATTAAGCGAGAAGGGTCGCATCGTTGATTCCAATACAACGTGGCAGATTGAATCTACCTAGGTACCCATTGGTCTACGTAGTTTCATCAAATTTAGAGAGCAATGAACAGATAGGGACACAATATTGAGTTGAAATGGCGGCTTTTTAAGAAGACAGTTGGGTTATCTAGTTCATTTTCACTACAGTAATCCGGCACTAAAACCACTTCTCTTTGGGCTTTGATGTCAATCTCTTCACATCTCTCATGGCTGTTAAGCTCCTTTCTCCACTTCCTCTGTTAGACCGCTGTTACTAGCAGTGTTGGACTTCGTATCTTCACCGTCCTTCTTCCGTAGATCATGCCAGCCCATTCCCCATAGAGCTACCCCACATGCCGCCGCCAACGCCGCCACTAGATAGAACACGCGGTCGATGCTGTTCGCATATGCGTCGAGCACAGCCGGCAGCTCTTCAGGTGAGACTATTGAGCGGAAGCCAGTGGAGCCGGCATGTATAATGGCCGCGGCGTCGACCTGAGGCGCCTGCTGACGGAATTGTGACTGCAGACTAGAGCTAAATATGACATTCATAAGCGTTAGCGTGATGGCCGGGCCAAGGTTTTGGCTGAATATGGCAAAAGCGGTGCCGGATGAGAGCTCCTCGCCATCCACGGCGGCTTGGATAGCAATGATAGCCTATCGCAACTAGTTCAGCCATCTATGAGGAGATCAAAGCAAGCTTGTTAACAAGGTCACTAGAGGGAGACGGACCAACTGCAAGCCAGCACCGGAACCTATACCCCCCAAGATCTGAAACCCGATCCATTGGCCAGTTGGGCTACCAGGCCGGAGGATAGAGTAAAGGCCACTTCCGGCGGAAAGGAACACTGTAGAGAAGATAGCTACGGGAATTACGTAGCCTATCTTGGTTACTGTAGCAGGATATCAATAACCATACGCGACTGAGCAATACCATTAGACTTACCCGCACCACCGGCAGCAGCCGCTGCGAAGGTCTGTGCCAGAATCATCGGCAAGAGGTACACAGCACTAAGAATCGCGGTTGCTCCATTGGCCGCCTGGAAGTAGATGGGAAGAAAATACACTGCTCCATAAAGCGCCGACATAAGGAGAGCGTAGTACAACCCAGCGGCAAGGACGTTGCCTCGGCTGAAAAGAACGCGGGGCAGGAGTGCATCTTCGCCGCGGTATCGGTTCCAGAAGCACCAGACGACGAAAGTCGCAAAGGCACCACAGAAGAGGCCGATCACTTGAGACGACTTCCAGGGGTAGGCCTGGCCACCGAACTGTAGAGCAAGGAGGAGCTGCAGGACAGCCGCGGCGTTCAGAATGAAACCCGCGATGTCGAGGTGATAATGAAGCTTCGGAAGCAAAGACCTCGCCTTGGGCTTATCTGACTCTTCTGGGAGATGCAGGAAGACGATGGCAAGCGCTGATAGGCCACCAGCTGGCAGGTTCACATAGAAGCCTGGTTCTGTAAGTCAAGTCTCAGAGAGTGAAAGGATGGTGGCGACTTACACCAACGCCAGGTAGTATAAGATGTGAAGGCACCACCGATCAACGGGCCCGCAACAAGTCCAAGGAGACTGACTGTCGTCGTGGGTTAGTATGATCGAGCAAGAGCACATAATAGGAGGGGTACGGAACTTACAACCCATCAGCAAACCTATCAAAGCTATAGTAGCCACAGACATTAGCACAGGTACCGTATTGGAGACATGATCACGCTCACGGGGTCGCTTCTCAAGCGGAGCACAGCTTGAGACGATATTGAGAGATCCGGTCCTAATGCCTGCGGCGCCGAAGCCAGCGACGAAGCGACCGACGATGAACATGGAGGACGAGACGGCAGCTCCACAAAGGACAGAACCGATCTCAAACACAGCAAAGAAGACCAAAAAGGTCCACTGCTCCAGTCAGGTCAACTCAAGCACAAACGGGACACGATTCAGACAGACCTTGGTGTTGAAGAACTTGTAAATCCTGCCCGTCAATAACTGAGGAGCTGCACTTGATCAACGACGGCATTAGTTAGCTTGGGACTATTTGGCGTGTGTAGATGGGCGTGTATTACATACGTGCCGAACTGATATGCGCTGCCGTACCACCCGATGTCAGGGACGGAATGGAACGCATCAGTAATACTTGGAATCGCCTGAATCACAGGGTCAGTCTTTCATCCAACGCCCTATCCACCCCATCCAGTGCTCGGTGGGAAAGCCTACCGTGCTGACGATCATGTTGTCCAGCAACATGAGGAAACTGGCAAAGGCGAGAGCGGCTACGATGACGGCGAGCTTGACACCGGCCTGGTATTCCGGGCCGAGCATGCGCTCGTCTTCGGGAGCTAGCATCGCCTTGTCATCCTCACCAGGCTGCGTGGAGAGACCGGCGGCAACCAGAGAGTCGGGCGCCGATGAAGATGCGGTCGCCGGCACGGAGACACGGTCAAGAGACCGGCCGAGCATGACAGAGAACAGGTACCTTACTTGTGAGAAGATGAGGAAGCCTTGGGGAGAATGGTGGGAATAAACGAAACATGCCCTACCCGGGCTAGACTGCCTTTGGTTTGGTTTGTGGGGGGACTTATCCTTTCATGAATCAAGAGGTACCTCGCGTGCGGTCCTAGAGAGTGAATATGGTAGGACGCAGCCCTCGGTCGAGAACTGTGCTATGTCGCATTGGGGCGAATGTCAGGAGGTTTCGTCATCAGATACGAATCCCCTTTGGAGCAGCGAGCAGCTGTTTCTCGTCACTCTTTGGAGTCATGGTTGCATGAAGGATGAAATCACCGCATCTGTCTGCACTGCTACTCTGAATGTCCCCAGGACGAATCCAGCTCTGCGCGGCTTTGGCAAGGATATAGGGTTAGGCTAGGGGCACTCTCCTTTTCACGTGAGTAGTTCTCCGTACGAGGCTCTTGGCCCCCGACGTCGTCATTTCAACAACGGTAGTTAGCCGACAGGGGTCATGTTGTGGGGGTACTTCGGCACTCCGGCACCCCGCATAGGAACGGGAGCTAACATTGGTGCCGCCCCACTAGGCAGGTACCTTCGGGGATCCACCCCACCACCGTCGGTCTTGCTTTCCTGCCAGCCCTATGAGCCTACAAGATGGAGTCCCTGGAGCATAAGGCGGCTTGGCGTTTTTAGGCTGACAAGCCTCCAACGCCTGCAGACACGGTGCTACACGAATCTCTCTGTGTAACCAGATATGTATCGTAGTACTGCTATCGTAAACTCGATGATAGACATGCAGTTGAAGGGGTTTCGGATTGCTACTTTCGGTAACGACTGCGGTGCCTGCGGAATCCGCCTCATCATCTTCTGAGGAATCAACGTGTATTGCGTGCACTCAGACATGGAGGAGATGGCGCCCGTTCGCGGTTGCGTACCTGTGGCTTCGAGCCCAGGCCTGTTTTCTTTCAATAACTTCAATCATATCATTATCAACTTGCTCAGAAGTGAGACACAACCAGTTGACATCTTATACCAAGCTTGCTGGCATGGAGATCTTATCCAAGGCGCATGAGGTCCTATCCTGGTGGAACTTTGCTACGGTGCTCATCGTCTACGTGGTGGTACTCGTCTCCTATCGACTCGTTTTACATCCTCTCGCTCAATTTCCGGGGCCTAAACTAGCCGCTGCAACACGTTTCTATGAGGCCTACTTTGATATCGTCTGCGGAGGACAATACACCTTGAAGATCGCCGACTTACATAGGAAATACGGTAAGTCGTCCTCGTGTTCCTCTCCCTGAGTACTGTCTGACTGGCTTTACGTTTCTGCCCAGGACCCATCGTCCGCATCAGCCCGTACGAGCTCCATGTCATCGACCCCAGCTATCATGAAAAGCTCTACCGACAAGAAGGTCGATGGGATAAGTATGAATGGACATACGATGCTTTTTCGGCCAAGGGCGCCACTCTTAGGTCGGTCTTGTCGAAGAAATTTCGAAATCTGCTCAGATGGCTTCTCGTGCTTACATGACGATAGCACCGGACCACATAATATCCATAAAACTCGCCGTCTAGCGATAAGTCATTTCTTTTCAAAAGCAAGAGTGGCTTCTCGCCAGCATGTCATCGATCAGAATGTCGCGAAGCTCTGTAGCAGGCTTTCCGAGTTCGCGGGGAAAACTGTCGACTTGGGAGCCGCACTGAGCGCCGTCACGCGGGATATCTCATGCGAATTCAATCTCAACAAAACATACGGCGCCTTGGATAAGGACGACTTCAACGTGTCCATGACGAAGATGTTCCGACAAGGGGGCGCTATCTGGCGCATGACGAAGCACTTCCCCTGGTTTGGACCAGCCATGCAATCCATTCCTCGCAGCCTAATGTTCAAACTGGCCAACGAGGGTACCAGGGAATTCTTTCAATACATCCAGGTACGCTTCGGACCTCATGGCGACTTTGGGGTTACTGACAATTGGCAATAGGACTGTGAAGAGGACACGAAAAACCTCCTCAGTAACGCCGCCGCATCCCCTGCCGAGCAGGTGGCCGCACCTCGAACCATCGTCCATGAGATCGTCGACTCGAAGCTTCCACCGGAAGAAAAGACGTTCCTACGGGTTTTAGACGAAGTGAGACTCGTAACAGGAGCCGGTTTCGAGACAACGGCCAGCGTGATGCGATTGATATGTTATCACGCTTTCAGCAACTCTACCATACTGCAGCGACTGAGGGCAGAGCTTGACACAGCGAGCGGGCAGTCTTCGTCTGGAGAAGCTACCATCGATCTAAAGATGCTAGAGAGGCTGCCTTACTTGACGTCTGTGATTATGGAAGGTATGCGCCTCAGCCCAGGCATCGGGTCCCGCATGTCTCGTATCTCTCCTGACAAGGATACCTTCTACGGCGACATCCGCATCCCCTCCGGGACGCCTGTATCTATGACAGCCATTCTGATGCACACCGATGAAACTTTATATCCCGACCCTTTATCCTTCAATCCAGAAAGATGGATGGACGTGGAGGCGCGAAAGAAGTTGGATAAGACCTTTGCACCATTCTCGAAGGGGACGAGGATGTGCCTAGGAATGCAGTAGGTCAACCATTCGTATTTCGGAGTCTACCCTCAACACGTCTTTGACTGACGCAATCTGCCAACCCAGTCTCGCATGGGCTGAGATGTATATCATGCTTGCTGCCCTGATCCGACGCTTCGATTTCAATTTCCAAGATATCGAAGTCAGAGACCTTGAGTTGGAGAGCGACCAATACACCATCGGCGTCAAAGCCGGAGCAGTTCTGAAAGCCTACCTAGGTACGTAACTCTGTTGGCGGCTTAATTGGACGTGATAGACTTCATAGCTTAGTAAATCATGGGACTTAAACCGAGCAGGATGCGGCGGCAGCTAGTAGTTTCAATTATATTTCGTGGGTAAGACATACATGTGCATCAAACTCTTTAGGCTTTGAGGCTCTGCGCGCCACTGGAACCACGTCACCGTCTTTGTCTGGACTATATTATGAGACGGAAAACTGGGTATATGGAATGATCTGTCGAGCTCTATCACAATCAAACAGTCCTCCTTCGCAGATTATGAGGCTCGGGATGAGCAGAAAAGTAAACACGCCTCGCGTCAGCATGTGCTGTCAATCCGATACCTCACACGCAGGACACCCATACGAAGGGCCATATACATTACATGTAGTACAATATATACAAGAGGTCCCCCACCCTAAAGGGGGGCACAATAGCCCGAGGTTTAGTCTACTCTCTCAATCGGGACATGAGTTTCCAGCTGCGCCGCACAAGATCCCTCAGAAACCTCGGGCATCTTTATATGTACCTCGGTACAGTTTACTATCTACTTTCTCCTGCTGATGTACGCTAGTACCTCGGTCGTTAAACAGCACTGTGCAGGCTCGTATCTGCGTCGTGGGTAACACTCCAAATCCTGCTGTGCAACCAACAGTTTCGAAAAATCTCCCCAACTGGGAGAAGCAACAACAGCGAGGCTCAAGCAAAGAGCTAGATACCTAACTACCTAACCTAGGTACCTAGGTACCTAGGTAGGTATGTAGGTAGTTAATCACAGGTCCCTTTTGTCGCCCACTTCTGGGTTGCCTATCGTTCTCTTCCTGTCTGCTCATACGCCTTTCTAAGATTCCAAGTTGTTCATGCTGGAAAGGATGGCTGATAAACCAGGAGATTGGGTACGCCCCACACTTTCTACTCGATATATACAAGGTCAACCACTGTATCATGTACACTTTAACTTATCCTTCTAAGACAACTCATACAATACTCATAACCTGCGTCTATTTCAGCAGTTCACGACGTACTCAGCAGCGATAATGGCATCACCAAACTCAGCTCCGCGAATAGTAGCCTTGGCGGACAAGATCAGCAGCTCCGTTGCCGAACTGCAGGAGCTTCTCTCAGCTCAGGGAGTGCCGTCCCCCTCCTGGGCCGAGGACAACCCGGAATCCCTTCCTGCTGATGCGGCCGATCTTCAAGATGTCGTTCTTGACGCGACTGCCGAGCTACATGAATTGCTGCTCGAGCCCTTCTCACTAGTCTTCAGAAATGCTGCGGTAAGGCTCATCAGTGGTGCAGCTGGGTCTTTACGCGAGCTAATGAATGATCCAAGATTTCCAACTTGGTTAGCATGGATGCCGTCTGTCGATTCAACATTGTGGACATGATACCTCCTGGTGGCCAGATTTCCTATGAAGAGATCTCGAAGAAGTCTGGGCTCAACGAAGTGCTCGTCAAGCGCCTAGTCAGGCATGCCATGACATTGCGTGTATTGAGGGAACCCGAGCCTGGTATGGTGGCACATACAAAGATCTCCAAGTTCATGACCATTCCGTACATCAATGCCTGGGTTAGCCTAGGAGCGCGGGAAGGCTGGCCAGCCGCTACCAAGGTACGTCGCCCATTGACCCCTGGAATGAGACTTCCACAGGAGTGAACTGACTATAAATGCTTTACCGCAGATGGTGGACGCAATAGAGAAGTGGCCATCGTCTGAAGAACCCAATCAGACTGTAAGGATATCTCAATCTCGTTGCCCGATTCCCTGCCCTTTTCTGCTCCGATGGTTTGTGGTTTGAAGATTAACTACAAGTCTTTATTTAGCACATACTGACCTTTTTTATAGGGTTTCTCTCTGGTCAATAAAACCGATCAATCGATCTACGAGGTTATCGGCGCGGACCCTGTGCGAGCCACACGCTTTGCAGCTTCAATGAAATCTTTCGACCACAACCCAGGTTACGCCTTCAAGGAAGTTCCCAATCTGTACGATTGGAGCAGCCTAGGCGATGTACTCATCGCCGACGTTGGAGGATCCAAAGGTCACGTTGCCATTGAGTTGGCAAAGAGCTTTGAGAACATCAAGCTGCTTGTCCAAGACATGGAGCTGGTCGTCAAGGGCGCCGAGTCCGGCGTGCCCGACCCCCTGAAAGAGCGCATCGAGTTCCAAGCACATGGACTTTTCGATCCGCAAGTGGTGCAAGCTGACGTTTACTTCTTCCGCATGATCTTCCATAATTGGGCCGACAAGTACGCTGTCAAGATACTCCAAGCGCAGATTCCGGCACTCCGACCTGGCGTCAAGATCCTCATCCAGGACGCAGTGATGCCGGATCCAGGCCATATCCCCTTATGGAGAGAGCGACATATAAGGTATGCCACCACGCGTTGATACTGACAAGAATCTGAGCATTTTTACTGATATACATGTACAGGGCCATGGATTTGAACATGCAGGGCTTCTTCAACGCCCGTGAAAGAGGTCTGCAAGATTGGAAAGCCTTGCTCGCAGCGGCCGATGAAAGATTCGTCCCCCAGCGGGTAATCAAACACGGGAGGTCTCCGATGTCAATTCTAGAGGTGGTTTGGGACGCTCCCAGTTCTGCGGAGGCCTGATGCATGCATGTCCAATCTTGAGATGCTAGACCACGGACTATTGGGAGTCGGGCTGTTTCTACAATAGTTGTCTACCTAGGTACTTCGTACATATGACTAGAACGAGATTATGATAGATCAAGTCTTACCCCCGCATACTTCAAGTCTATTTCTTAAAATAACAGTCTACCTTGCTATAGACCCCCTGAGTTTAAGTGAAATCTCAGATCCCATACCAAAAACAGCGGATTGTTTGGTTGAGGGCTAGCTTCAGGTGCTGAAACTGGCGCTGACGTTCATTTTCATCGCACGGACGGGACGGGTGTCGATCACAGCGATAGCTTCTCGCCCCAGTACATCAACGCGTCTCCGATTGGGCTGACATTTGGAAGCTCGGTCTAGATCTACGCTCTTTACACAATGATACACATATCGAGGGGCCTAACCGATGCGCCATAGTCAATGAATCCTTCCAGTTGCCGTTATATTTGGTCTCCCCATACTTAATTTGCCGCAAGGTCCTGATTCCACCCATCACAAAGTGCAATTCTCGCACCTCCTTGCGGATCAAGTCAGTGTAGTGGTGTGAGGGCACAGGCTCACCGGCACTGGAAGGATCACCCCGAGCCTGCTGATATCTAGCCAACCAAGCCCATCCAGGAGATTCATTGGTCGATCGATTGAGAGAGCCGTTCAGTTGACAGGTCATGTCCGTAGGGGGCCAAGTCGGAGTGGTGGCTTGTACTACATCAAGTACAGATATGCCATGTCGCAGTAAGAAGTCCTTCTCCAGCATAAGATAATAATCTGCCGCTTACTAGCAAGATAAGATTGTTTGGCCGTTGCCTGTATACTTGTGGTGCTGTGGAGATCTCCATCGAGCCTTGTGTCAGCGATTGTCAAGTGCTCAGATTATTTGCACTCTTCTGGGAGAAGGCTTGTCTGCATCTACCGGCACCAGTATAAATCGGTTTACTCCATGTCCTGGGTCTCGCTCTATCTGTTCCCATAATTGATCTGCTCTGCTTTTCCCTCTGATACAACGCTGAACACGTTCGGTTATCACCCCTTTACACACCGAGGATAAGGCTGCAATGGCAGATTCCGACAACGCTCCTGTCAACCCGGACGACCTGGGACGCGGTCCTATGGTCATGGGAGTGACATGGACGTTCTCAATTCTCAGCATCATTGTCGTTGCTGTTCGTTTCTGGGTCCGCATCACCGTGGCCAACATTCTGAGCGTGGAGGATTGGCTCATGTTATTTGCAGGCGTATGTATCTCACCGCAAGCGTCCATCTTCACAGAGTCCTGACGTGTAGATTTATAGATGCTCAATCTAGCTTGCAATTCAATCGTCAGCGTGGCCTATCGTTGGGGCATGGGCAAGCACGATAGAGATCTTACCTTCGACCAGCTCATAAACGTGCTCAAATGGACGTGGATCCAGACCGTCCCTGGTATCCTATCATCTGTTATAGCCAGGGTCTCGATAGCGATACTTCTCGTCCGGATCTTTGGAACAAAGACGTGGTTGAAATGGTTTCTAATCGTGGTCACGATACTGCAAGCAGTGTCCAACATAGCTATTATAATAGCTATGTGGACCCAGGCCAGTCCTGTGGAAGCGGTGTGGAACCCCGTGATTCCTGCTCGCCGGTCGGATCCAAGGCTATTGGAATATTTTGGGTACGTGGGAGGCTGTGAGTTGACCCCGAAGCCGATTTTGATTTGGCTGAGCGTTCTACTGACTATCTGTTGAAGCCTTCTTTGCACTCGGAGACCTAACTTACGTCCTGCTTCCCGTTGTTATCGTATGGAGACTCAACATGCAATTTCGTCGAAAGGTTGGCCTCTGCGTTCTCCTAGCCCTCTCGTTGTTTACCTTCGCCATCTCCATCGTCAAGACCACCCTTGCGCAGGGCGACCAACAACAGGGGGATGATGCTGTATACAATGCTACTATGGGAATCGTGTTCGGCCTGATGGAGCAATCGTTCGTTATCATGATGGGGTGTGCTCCGCCTCTTCGATCTATGACCAAGCTTAAGCTCGCTTCAACTTTGAGCTTTACCACGTCACTCAAAAGACTCATTGGCCGCCCGGACACCGGAGAAGAGGGCGACTCCCACAGACTCAGTCGGCACAGTCACGGACCGTATTACGAACTAGGAATGGCAGGACAAACTCAGTCTCAAGTTCACGCCGGGGCGAAGGGTTCGTCTTTGGACAACACAGACAGCCACAGTGTAGATGCGGGCAAGATACGCAGGACAGATCAGTATCTGGTCTCATCAGACGAGAGGAATGATACTTGGCGACCGGGCATGCCCGTTGCGAATGCTATTTAGAATGTTTGACTAGATAGCTCTTAATGCGACTTTCCTCTTTCATTGTGAGCTCGAGTCGGCGATTGTCATGAATAATTCGCAGCACTTGATTTCGCCAATTCCTCCGGTCCAGCCCCAAACGGTTACAGAAGGCTCGGACTTAGTTACATAGGACCTCATCATCGTGGATATCTCTTCCAGCATCACAACCTTAAGAGTAATGATCGACAGGCCGAAAGGTAGGCAGGTGCTTGTAAAGACCGATCATAACACGCGATGGCTACTACCTGCTACTTAGGTTTCATCATACCTCGTGTGCGCTGACACGCGGGTTGGTGGCGCAACTCGGCCATAGGAGCTCTTAGCATGTCCGTTGGCTTTATCTATCGGCTCAGAATTAGCTATGCAGCAGCGGTGTCAGCACCGTTGGCGGCCATAACGCACCTTGATCCCCCGCACGATAGCTAGGCGACCTGTGAATGTGATATCTGAGTTCCTGGTCGCACGCCACCGACGCTACCCAGTCTACGACCCTTGAATTATACTATGTACATGGATATAAGTATCGAGGTACATATGAGCTGCATATTGTACGCCCCACTCGGGCGCCGTTGCATCGGTACGTCGGAGGATTTCGGCGCTACCTTGGCTTGCCGTTTTTATCTTTCAGCGATCTACCGATCGAAGGATGGGGCTGAACCGGGCTTACAGCTCCCCTGCCTGCTTTCCCCACCCCTACCCCAGGTACCCGCGCACGTGTTTAATTGGTCAGCCTGAATGGAACGGTGTGGTTGTGAATGAGTACCTGTTATCATTTATAACTGCTTTCGCCCGACTGCCTGCATATGTAGAATTCCTCAGGGGGCCGCGCGTCTACCCTGATTCATAGGCGATCGCTGAAGCGATTATGGACGATCAAGGACGACGATGCCTCGTGCCTACATTTGCCCCGGTCCCCCATGTTGCAGGACCGCTTAGTTGCAGTAATGCTATCATACCTCGGCAGCTCGGGTAGAAACAGTGCATGCGAACGAATGTTATTTTCAAGCTCTGCACATTCGTATTTACCGCATGTTTCGAATCAAGTATCCGTTTTGGGGCGTGCCGTGAAACCACACGGGCATCATACTACCCACTTATTAGGCATACTGCTATTTCATTCACTGCGTATAGGCACTCGCTAGAATGCAAGCAATCGGCTGGAGCAAGGCAAATGCAACATGGCGTGGAACCGAGGCAAGGACCCGGCACTACCCCTTAATCTCCTCCTCCATGAGCATTTCTTAAACTTACCCTGAGAGTGCGTATAGGCAACAAGTCTCCGATCATGAAGGAGTCGTTGGCTGCAGTTTACGCAAACTGGGCAGTTGCGGTTGTCTTTCGTCGGGTTTTCAGTACGAATGTACCTATCCAGGCGAGCCAGGTAGGTAGACTGGAGCTGCAAGGAAGGTCGGCCATCTCACATCGTTCCTTGCTCAAGAGTTAGGAGTGGAAGTGATTGCTTCGTATCCGGTAGTTATAGAGTATTCAGCATAACCTGACATCAAGAAACCTCTGTCATGTCTCCAGAGCACACCGTCTTCGTCTGTAGCGCCACCGGCTATCAGGGAGGAGCCTTGGCTACCCAGCTACGCGAGCTCGGCTGGGGCGTACGTGCAACTACGCGTGATCTCGGGTCTCCTGCCGCCGTAGCTCTGAGCAGTATTGGCGTTCAGATGAAGGAGTGCGACTGGGACAACACCGACGTTCTCAGCGACAGCATCAAAGGATGCGACAAGCTGTTCCTCTGTCTCTTGCCCAGCTGGGATGATCCCACTTGCGAGCGCCGCCAGGTTGGTCAAGACTTCGCAAGCCAAATCTTGAAGTACGTCGGCTGAATTTCGCCAGTGTCGGAGCATCCTGAGCATTGCCAAGGCAGCAAACGTAAAACAAGTGGTGGTCTCCACCACACTGGGCGTCTCACAGCTTGACGACAATGTGCGCGTGGCTCCAGGGTCCTTCATGGAGAAGCACATGATCAATAAGAAGTCCCTCGAGAGAGCCGTCGAGGACGCTGGCTTTGAACACTTCACCTTCCTCCGGCCGACCTTCTTCATGGCCAACTTCCTCGAGCCCAAGGTCAAGCGATACGCCGAGATCCGCGACCATCATACCTGGACCACGTCCATGACGCCCGACACGCAGTTGCCGATCGTAGATCACGTCGACATCGCCAAGTTCGCCCTGGCTGCGTTCCGGGACCCCGCAACGTACCACGGTCGGGCCATCGGGCTCGCGAGCGACCAAATGCGTGTTCAGGAGATGCTGGATCTGCTTGCCGAAGCAGCTGAGAAGCCGGGCTCGCTTCGGGCTCTGTTCATGACTGACGACGAGATCGAAGCCCAGACAAACATGAGTGGATTTTCAAACTCCCACAAGGCACTGCGCACAGCATCCGACTACGTTGACATGGAGGGGCTTCGGGCTGTTATGCCTCTAATGTCGTTCAGGGCCTTTCTAGAGCGCGAGAAGCAAGCAGTGAAACAGACATACCCCTGAGAATAGCTTCCAAAGGTTTACTTTCTTAAGACTTAAGACCGAGGCTAGTTGAGCATGTGCCAAAGTAGACGCCTACAATATGGAGGAGGCATGATATTGTTTATGGAATGCAGTGTATCATAAGGTACTTGATTCAACAGCTATCCTATGAAGAAAAAAGAGGACAAGTTGCCTTCGTCAACTCAAGTTCTCCGCCGAACTCTGACTTGTGCATTAACAGGAGGCACCATCGTATTCAATAGCGCTTTTCGTCTGACAGGCTCCCCGAAAAGTTCAAGCTCATAGTTCAGTACCATGTATGCTAGCGCTTGCTTCATCAGCTGCGCCGCAAACCAGCGCCCAGGACATGCATGCCTCCCGTACCCGAAGGGCAAGAAGGTTGGTGTGGTGGTTGTGATGAGTTCCCTTTCTCGGATGTGCCCCTTTGCATTTTCATGAGGTCTTGAAAACCGGAACGCATCATATACTCTCGGGTCCTTGTAGTTTTCCGGGTCCATATGTACGTTTTGTGTTGGAAATACCATGCGGACGCCAGGACCGATGCGGATCCCGTTTCCGACATCGAGCTCTCCGGACGTGACGTCTCTGTGAAGATTCGTGACAGCCACGTCTGACAAGCGCATTGATTCTCGCAGCGCCGAGTCGATACGAAACAGGGAGCCGACCGACTCGGTGGTATCGAGCCCCGGGTGCTCGGCTGACACACGAACGCATTCCTCCCTGAGACCCTCAAGAACATCCATGCGAGAGGCGCTCCCGTGAATGTCAAGAACGCAGTGGGAGAAGACGTAGCAGACAGCAAAGATGAGTGGGGTGAGCAAGCTTACTAGGCGTAGGGCTATGCGTGTAGCGTCGAGTTGGCCAGCGCCTTCTTTGGCGCATATGGGTATCATCCATTGAAGAAAGTCGTCCTTCGCAGGGATGGAAGCAATTTGTCAGTGATTTCAAAGGAAGACTGTGAGTAGGGTGTACATACCGGATTGTCGTCTCTGCCGGCTTCCCAGTAGCGAATACGCTCTTCCACCACGGGCACCAGTATATTCACGAAGCGTGACTGGAAGTATCTGGACCTCAGAGTCACCAATGGCGCCACAATCCATCGAAACGCAGGTGGGAAGAAGTTTATGATGGCACCTCCAACTAGTAGCGAGTTTGCGTACTGGCGCGACGTTTCCAGCAGGGACTCGTCGCGACTCAGGGGAAGGCCTATGAGGATGCGCTGGGAGACGCGGGAGATGACTCGACCGCACGCCTCCCATTCGTTCATAGTCTTCCAGTCTGTCGCGGTTCCCCAGATGTCACGGAAGGCTTTGTCAATCTCATCGGCCGTTACGGGGGCCAGACGTTCCATGTCCCGGTATTGCATCTTGCGACGGACGACTTCGAAATGCAGCACATTCTGATAGATGCTGGGGTCGGTGATGATGTATGGCAGCTGGATTGTCTCAACCATACCGGGGAGGTTGGTCCACTCGGCATCGCTCGTCCTATCCGGTCGAGCGAGGAGCGGCACCCGTGATGGAGGTAGCACCACCAAGGAGCCGCTGCGAACCCAAGTCGTAGGTAGCGCAAACGGCTGGTCCAGTGTCTTGCTGAACTTGTGATACCCCTCATTCATTAGCTGCCTAGTCGATAAGATAGATTTGGCGACTGCACCGAAGAACGATATTTGACTTCCGGGAGATGCTCCCACCACGCCCAGCTTGGCCCATACTCCAGGTAGCTTTCGGCGGTGGTGTCCCTTTGCACGCAACCACTGGAGGAAGAGGAGGCCAAAACAGGATAGGACCAGGAACAAACCATGATTCATCCATGCCATATTGATTGATACAGGCGGCAGCTCACATGTGCAATCCACGGTCCTGTGACTCAAACAATGCTGAATCGCCGTCTTGGTTGTCTGTTTGTTCTGCCTTGTTATGTAGGTGCCGCCGTGCTGGAATCAGAGGTTATCGTCATAGCCGCACTCCAGTGGGGTGTAAGTGTATGTTGACGCGGCTAGAGGTAACTGATCCCACCGTTGCATGGTAGGATTGCCGACATGGTGCCTGATGATGCCGATCGGTACAGCCTGCCTCAGTCGGGCGTCCGTACTGAATGTGGACGACTAGTCAAGCAAGGTGCATGGTGTCGCCTCCAACACGCCGGCGCACGTGGGCTCTAGTCCGCGCAAGCATCGGCCCCAAGTGAGTGAGATATTAGATCTTCGGTTCGAGCAATATGCAATATGCAAGTAGTTCGATAGCCCCGTGATATGTGATGCCCTTAGTATGAAGATATTGAGTTCAGCAAAATGAGGTCACCGACGGGTCTCACAGCTTCGGAAGGTACCTAGGTAGAAATTCTTTCCTTAGGCTAGGGCAGGGAATTCCTCCAGTTCATAGTTTATCATAGTTCATCATAGCTCAACACCACGAAGCAATGGAGGCCCTCTTGGAACAGATCAAAGGCCTGGCAGAGGAGAGCGATGATGCACGCCGAAAGGCGATGACAGCTCTCCAAAGCGCAGCCTTCTCGTTGGAGAGTCCCCAGGACACCATCCACAGATATGGACACATGGTACTGTTTACTTGTACTCCTAAAACACCCAAGTGCTGATCGTCATCTAGAACCTTCAAGCCGCCGCCGTCAAAATTGGCATTGACTTGAAGGTGTTCAGGTACTTAGTCGAACTCAACAAGTCAGTTATCGTCAACGACATAGCCCAAGCGGTGGGGGCAGAGCTCCAGTTGATGGGTGAGCCTTGAGTCCCATGAACCTCCAACGAGAGTCTGACAATTTACGCAGTTCGCCTCATGAGATACCTCGCTGCCATAGGCGCCGTCGACGAAACCGGTATAACCTTATACCGCGCCAACCATGTTACTAGGAACCTCAGCGAGAGGCTTGTTGAGGCTGGCCTGTCGCACTAGTAAGTCCTACCTCGATCGTTTTAACGACGCTTTACTTACCGCCCTCAAGCTTTGGAACCGCCGGGCCGCCATATCAGTTTCTCCCGCTTTTCTTGCATCGGAATGGGTACAAGAACCCAGACACGGAAACACAAACTGCCTTCAAGCTGGCCTTCGAAACGAGTTTGGACTCCTTCTCGTGGTTTGCTCACCATCCAGTGCACTTGGCTGACTTCAATGCGTACATGGCCCTCCGCCGGGGTACCGACGCCACCTGGCTTTCGGTATACCCCGTCGCCGACGAGGCTGCCGGCTGGCCGGCCGAAAAGCCACTATACGTCAACATTGGCGGCGGGGTCGGTCACCAGTGCGCACAATTCAAGGAGAAGTTTCCCTCCTTGCCGGGCCGCGTCGTGCTCCAGGACTTGCTGCACTCGGTAGCGCAAGCACTCCCGACCCCCGGTGTTGAGAATATGGCGCACGACATGTTCCTCCCTCAGCCCGTCGTCGGTACGTAGCACCTAAGCTCGCTCCCCCTTTTCTCGCACTGACTCGTGTCTATCTACAAGGTGCCAAGTTCTACCACCTTCGCGCAGTACTGCACAATCATCCGCCGCACAAGATACGACAGCTGCTGCAGAACATCAAGGCAGCCATGACGCCCGAGTCGGTGCTCATCATCGACGAGATGGTATTTCCCCAGAAGGGCGTCAGCTTCAACGCTGCGTCTATTGACATGACCATGATGGCAGCGTTCTCAAGCATGGAACGAACGGAGTACCAGTGGAGCCGGGTGTTCGAAGAGGTTGGGCTCGAGCTCGTACGCACATACACGTACTTACCCCTGAGTTACGAGAGTGCCATGGACGTGCGCCTACCGCGGGTTGCATAGGGTTAGGATTAGTATGTTTACTAGGAGGGAATGGGGACGTTATGAGTTTCTCGACAATCAGAAATTGCTAGAAACCTTGGGAGTCAATTAAACTATTTTATCCATTTCCCTCGAGAATCAACATTCTAATTCTTGATGTGATCACTGTAATATTGGTTTCGAACGAAGCAACACCCTGCGTATCAAGCCGTATAGGAAGCGGCACTTGCCAGTGGCCACTAATCGAGCGATATAATGAGGAGTGATGCCTTTCGGAAAGTGAAAGTATCTCTTATTTGAAAAGTGTTTGCAAAATGATTTTTAAGAACCTAGCAGCAAACCGGCCACGAGAAGGCGTTAGCACTTAAGGATTACCACAACTTATACGTTCAACTTACAAATACCCTCTCTTCCTCATTGTAAATAGGTAATACAATTCAAAGCTTGTCTATTTTCGTATGCTTCATATTTAACGTAAAAGTGGTTCCGAATAGCTTCAAATAGCCACATACCTTTAAAAATAACGGTGTTAAACTACCAAGTGTCAAAAATCACTCTATGCACAATCTCCAAATAAGAGGTAGGTTTTCCATTCTCCAAATAGCATCACTCATAATGAGTATTTAGGTATCTAACATGACCTTTAGTTAACTGATCCATCCCCATACGAATTCGAGCATCCCAAGGGCGGATTCCGATGGCTGGATCACGTTTGTGAGCATATAGCCAGAATCGGCTTGCCGAAACAAAGCTTCAAACTCAGCCACCGTTCTCTCTTGAGCGTTGAAGGCAGCCGCCATGTTGAGATCAGTGGCCCTGCGGAACAGCAATGTTAGCACGTATTTTTGGAGGTTCAGATCACGTTTACCAACCTCAGGCTTTTCTCTTTCCACACCGCCATCGTGCCTGGCTCTGGCATCAGGGTCTCCTGAACTAGTACCCTTGCCCTAGGCTTCATTGTGGTGGTCAGAGCGCGCAGGATCTGAATGCAGTACTTGTCTGACCAGTTGTGTAGGATCCAACGCAGAAAATACATGTCTACTCCCTTGAGAGTCTGTGGGGCGAAGATATCATGTGCCATGAACTTAACTCTGTCTTGGAGCTCTTCTGGGATCGTGGCATTCTCAAAGGCCTGCTTCATATCCTGGACGGTGAACTGGAGGTTGCTGAATCGCCTTGCTAGAGCTATGGAAACGTGCCCCTGGGAGCCGCCGACGTCGACCACATGGGCCTCGCCCAGAGAATGCCAGTCATAGTGATCGGTGACGTATGAAAGATCGAACTGGGGCCTTTGGGAAAAAATTCCCATTCCTCTCGCCCAGCGTGCAGCTCGCTCAGGATCTTTAGCATAGATAGCATAAAACCCTTCCGTGCTATTGTGTGCCAATGAGTATCCCTGATACATGTGAGCTTCCAGTGCCCGCATTCGCCGGGAATGTGTTTTCTTACTGTCTCGTTTGGTTCTTGAGAAGCCGGCCACTTCCGCAGTGCCTCTACCAGCTACGAGTTTGATGATGAGTATGTGGCGTGGTGGCGATAGCTTTGATGCGGAGTTCCACCTACCTTGGTGGCAGCCGGCCACATTTCCTGTGTACCACCCTCTAACCAGTCGTTCGCCGCCGAGTGGTTCAGTAGCTTCGACGCTGCTGTGTGAGCAACCATCCCTGGCTCGGGTTCGCAGAAGATGCGCATAGTCATACCGTGTCGCAAGATCCGAGCGGTCATCTGCTCCGTCATTGGCGTCTGCTTCGCGATCTCGCCGAACGACACGCGACCATACGGCGGAACCATATCCGCAATATGAAATTCAGCGATCGTCTGCAGACATACCGAGTTGTTATGCTTTCACAGCGTCCTCTGTCAACGTCTGGCCGGCCTATGTTGAATAGGAGATACTTACCCCACCATGCCTGTGCATCAAGTTCAGTGGCTCCAGCAGGAGGTCGTGGAGCTCCGCCGTGGCATCAAGAACGATGTCATGCTCCTTCGCTACCTCAGCAGGACGACTGAAAGATGTGTCTTCGTTGAAACTGGGTGACGGGAGGCCTTTGACGCGCAGGGCTTCGTCTATCTTGGTTACGGATGCAGTTATGATGTTTGCGAGATGCATAATCCGTGAAAGGGGCTCGGTGGAAGCCATTTTTACAACAATTCAAAAGATAAGTAAACGGTCTCGTTCGTTTGGATGAAATCTTTGGAACTCTTTTATGATACCAGGTAGGTACCTCTAGTCTAGCCCCTATCCTGATCGAGATGCTTCTAAGCGAATGTTTCTCACGTACGGATATCTAACTATTCATTTACCGGCAGCCATGCATGTTGGGTAACTTTCGGTCGTTTCGCCGCTTCGGATCTTATTAGTACACCTAAATGTTGTGGGTTGCATTCACCTACAGTTGAAACAGCCTCGCTTCCCAACAGCCGTGCCGCAGTCGAAAACAAGCCTTTGCTCGCAGGATATATCTCAGTCCGTCGAGTGCGCGTCATGGTGACTAGCAGCTCAGTCGCCCTTCATCCTTCGCTAGCACATGCATATGCAGTGCGACACGCCATCTTTTCGCTTACCCAGGTACTTGTACGGACAGCCGCAGCAGAGTCCTAGACCACCGAGTTTTGCAGCCCGAATTCCTCGGCTAGCATGAGTTACACCAATTTCCCACAAGTCCTCGATCGCGTCGATCGCAGGCGGCAAGGTTGCCGATGTTTCTACCTAAAAATCACCAGGTGCATACACTGAAGCAAGTATGAATGCTACTGAGTCTCATATCCGCCGCCTCCTCGGTGCTGTCGGTCCGATAACACAACGCGGCGAGTGTAAACATTTAGCCCTCGGGCAGTATCGCGGTCCAGACAGTCCTTGACTGTGTCTGGCTGTCTGGAGTACAACCCCCACAGATGACCAGAGAGAAGCAGTTTGCACTCCAAGATCTTCGTGGAAGGCTCAAGGAATAATTCGATCCACGCCGCTGCTAAGACCTTGCTCGCGATGGTGGGATATAAAACTCTTCAAGACGTTCTCCGGCACAAGGCAAAGTCGGATCGCCCTGGACGTCTACTGCTATATCCCTTAGGAAATACTTCCCATCCCACGGAAATAACTTACACGAGGTTGTATGAGGAAGCGCAACGCCTCAGCCTCATCATCAGATTGCTCGACAATTTTCGAACAGGTCATCCAATACTACTGCATTTCGACGATCATTGGGATATCGTACTGTTATTCTGGTCTGTCCTTTTCGCAGGTGGATTACCAGTTCTTTCATCGCCCCTCAGCAATGTGGAAAATGATCGTCGCAGGCATATTCAAGCCTTGTCGTCTCTCTTGGAATCCCCAATCTGCTTTACCAGATTGCGATTCCTCCCCATGTTCGGCAATAACCCGGGTATCCACCTACAGCCGATTGAACATCTGCTCGAAGAGACAGAGAGCTTCGAACGGGATACCGGCACATGCCAAAATGACACAAATAAAGGCAGCCCAGCACAGGATCTTGGGCATAACGGTGCCGTGACATATAACGGCATGAACGATGAAAGTCCTGCGGTACAGGGCCCCAATCATGGCAAGGGTCAGGAAATCGGGAAAAGGGACCTAGTGATGCTCATGTTAACATCTGGAAGCACTGGGAACGCCAAAGCTGTCCAGTTCACCCACGGTCAGGTCCTGGCTGCGGTCACCGGCAAGGCTGCAGTACGTTTACTTCCCCCGGGCCTGCCGCTCCTCAACTGGATCAGACTGGATCACGTTGCAGGCCTGATAGAGATTCACCTGCAAGCACTATGGCTCGGGACGGATCAGGTTCACGTGAGCCCTGTCGACATCGTACCGTCGCCTAGGAACTTCTTAGATCTGCTCAGCCGGCACCGTGTATCGCGCACATTTGCTCCGAACTTCTTTCTGGCAAAACTAGTTTTAGCTATGAAGTCGGGGCCGGTAGACAGGGCGTGGGATCTGTCGAGTCTGACCTGCGTGGCATCTGGTGGTGAGGCAAACGATGTGGCCACTTGCATAGCAGCGTCCGCTCTCTTCGCAAGGTACGGAGCCCCCCCTGGTGTGATTATGACTGGCTTTGGGATGACGGAGACATGCGCCGGGGCTATCTTCAACGTGCACTGTCCCTCGTACGATGTGGCCCAGGGACATACTGTAGCGTCCGTTGGGAAATGCATGATGGGTATAGAAATGCGCGTTTCCACACCGGCAAACCCTGGGGGCTTGGCCGCACCTGGCGAACCGGGGGACCTCGAGGTCCGCGGCCCGGTTGTGTTCAGAGATTACTATCGCAACCCTGTAGCCACGGCCCAGGCATTTACCTCCGACGGCTGGTTTCAAACAGAAGATCGGGGGAGCATTGATTCGAATGGGAATCTCATTCTCTTGGGGCGTACCAAGGAGGTCATCAACATCAATGGCGTCAAGCTGGTCACGGCCGACATCCAGAATGCTATCGAGAAAGCCCTAGGTGATCTTGTCGCCCGTCTGATTGTATTTGCTACCAAGGCCGCGTACACCGAGCGGGTGACAATCGCTTATGTCCCCAATGCCTTTCCGGTACGCGACGAAGAAACGGTGTACATTACCCGTCTGGCAACGCAAGCTTGTTGGATGAGCACGGAAACTCGTCCGCTGGTCTTCGGCATCCGGGAAGAGTCGTTGCCACTCCTGCCAGTGTCTACCTTGGGAAAGATATCTCGGCCTAAGATGGCGCGCCTAGTCGAGAATGGAGAATTCACCATGGACCTGGAACTCCACGAACAAGCTATTCAACGCACATCACTCGCAGCAGCGAGCAATGGACCAGAACTGGTCAGCAAGGCAGAGGCTCGCCTGATTGAAGACGTCGCCGAGACCCTTGGTAGAATTCCAGAGGACCTCACCATCCACCCCGCAACATCTTTGTTCGATGCCGGATTCACCTCCATGCATTTCATTAAGCTCAAATTCCACATCGAGAGACGGCTGGGAACAAATATTCCCGTCATCGAAATCATGAAGAACTCCACCATCAGCGGCCTGGCCACGTATCTCGAAGGCCAACTACAGCGCTCTAAGCCGGGCGCTCCCCGGCAAGGCTACCTTCTCATGTACGACCCTGTAGTCGTCTTCCGCCCTAATGGCTCTAAGACGCCGCTGTGGCTGATCCACCCCGGCGTGGGTGAGGTGCTAGTATTCGTGGGGCTCGCACAGCAACTCGCGGCGGACGGCCGGCCCGTGTTCGCGCTGCGCGCGGCAGGCTTCGAACGCAACCAGTTGCCCTTTAGCAGCATCGACCAAGCCGTCGATGTCTACGTGGCGGCAATCCGACGGCGCCAGCCGCGCGGGCCCTACGCGCTCGCGGGTTACAGCTACGGCACGATGCTGGCGTTCGAAGCGGCCAAGCGGCTGAGCGCCGGCGGCTACGAGGTGCGCTTCCTCGGCTCGTTCAACTTGCCGCCCCACATCAAGCATCGCATCCGCCAGCTGAACTGGAACGCCTGCCTGCTGCACCTGAGCCACTTCTTGGGCCTCATAACCGAGGAAACCTCGGACGTTCTCGAGGTCGATCCGAGCTTTCGCCAACTACCGCTCGCCGAGGCTATAGAAGGTGTACTCGGTCTGGCGGACACGTCGCGCTTGGAGGAGCTGGGACTGGAGAGGGACGCGCTGCTGCGCTGGGTGAATGTATCGTTTGGGCTACAGGACATGGCGAAGGACTACGAGCCTTCTGGGAAGGTGAACAGCATTGACATCTTCCACGCCGCGCCGTTGAGAGCGGCGGCGGAGTCGCGGGAGATTTGGCTACGTGAGCATCTGAGCCGGTGGGCTGACTTCGTCGTTGAACCGCCCAGGTTCCATGCCGTCCAGGGAGCGCATTATACCATGATTGGACCCGAACATGTAACGAGCTTTGCGCAGACCTTGATCAAGGCGTTGGAAGCGAGGGGAGTGTAAGATTGATCTCGGCTGAGGTTAGAAATCGGTAGTTGATTATAGATTGATGTATGAGAAATATGCAGTTAATGCAGCTAAATATGCGATATATTCAATTTGAGAATATAACTTCACTGTGTGAATGATATTCTCATATGCATATACGCACTGCAATTGGTTCATATTCGTTGTATACATGCTGTCTCGTATAAAGGACAGGGGAGTCCGCCCAGCTCGCCGCGTTCCTTATTCATACATCATCCTCCCTATGTACCATATTTCTACGTTACCATCCAAGACGCAAAATGCCTCCTCTAGTTCCACATGAGCAGATCGACTCGGCTATCGCAGAATATAAGCTATCCAAAAGAGCTTCCCACAATTCCCAACAAGACCTGCCATGGGATGCAATTCAGAAGATGTCAGAGAACCTCTGGGCACCTGATAATCCTGACGGTTTGTAAGCTCGCTGATCGCCGTCCCGTGCCCCGGACTTTGAGATAAGAGGCATGTTTTGACGAGTGTTAGAGTATTCCTTGGTGTCGCCGAGAATCCTCTCCTACATCACGAGGTAGTTGCGCATATCAATGATAAGGTGATCTCGCACTAGCCAACGGGCTGGGTGGCCTCTGACATTATATACAGCCATCTATCGTCTCAGAGCATCATCTAGGCTATGGGGTGGGCCCGCGAGGATCGCCGCGTCTAAAGAAGGCCCTGGTCTCATTCATCGGATCCCATTTTCGGCCACGTGAACCCGTGCTAGAAAAGGAGATTCTTATTCTACCTGGAGTAGTGGCCGTGATTGATGCTCTGACATGGTCGATCTGTAATGACAGCGAGGGCATTATTGTTCCAGTGCCCTTCTACACTGGCTTCGGACCGGCTGTGTCGGAAAGAGCGCGGGGAGTACTCATACCCGCAGAGTTCCAATCCATCGAGGGCTATCGTGGCCTGGATGACACCTTCGCGCCGGAGATGAACAGGAAGGCGTTGGAAAATTCAATGCAGAAAGCTACTCGAGACGGCGTCAAGGTGCGGGCCGTCATGCTCACAAAGTATGAGACCCTATTTCCAGACTATCGCCTGCACGACTTTACTGATATAGCACGGCAGCCCTCATAACCCGCTTGGGAGATGCTACGTGAGCTATTTGATTGAAAATTTCCAACAACAGCAACTAACGGCATATAGCCAGAGGAGACGCTCAAAGCGATTGCCCAGTTTTGTGGCCACAATAGCCTACACTTGATCATTGATGAAGTCTTCGCAAACTCAGTCTACGAAAACCCACAGGCTGCTGGTGTCGTGCCATTCACATCTATCCTAAGGTTGAGTCTCGAAGATGTCATCGATCGACAGCTCATTCATGTCGCCTATGGAATGAGCAAGGATTTCGGTGCTACGGGGCTTCGACTTGGAGTGCTGCACTCGAGGAATCAGGGGCTCATAGCAGCAGTATCTAGTATCTGGCAAGTTTTTATCCCCTTCACATCGCATGAAGTCATTGAAGCTTACCTATGCATAGTGTGTTCGGATGGTCGCCTTACGTCGCCCAAGACATGTGGGCCAACATGCTTGAGGACCAAACCTTCCTGTCCCGCTTCCTAGCAAAGAATCGAGAGATACTAGCAGAACATTGCGCAATCTTGAGAGCCTTCTTGGATCAACACAATATCCCATTCTACACCAACGTGTGAGTTTCTACCCGAGCACCTGTAAGCACAAGGATGAAGCTGAACTCGAAATATCTAGTAACGCCGGAGTTTTTGTTTGGGTCGATCTACGCCGCTACATTTTTGGGGGCTATCGGCAAGACGGGGCGCCAGATCTTTCGTTGCGCAAACTGTCGGCATCTGACCTCCAAGTGTATCAAGATCGCGAAAGGAAGCTACACAAGCGCTGTTTTGAATCTGGCGTCGGGATTTCTCCCGGAAGCAACTACTCTTCGGAGCAGCTAGGGTGGTTTCGCATTAGCTTCACAGTCGAGAAGCAGGCTTTGGATCTAGGTCTTCAGAGACTACTGGGGTGCTTGCAAGAGATCGAAGCCGATGGGTGAAGGCGGCGGCAAGGATGACTCGGATCCAGTCTAAAGCTATGGGAAAGTATTGCAAAAGGTAAGCTAGGTCTCTTACAGCGTATAGATCAGCAAATAGTATAGCTGGGATGGACTATAAATGCAATCAGAGTCAAGTGATGTCCGATCAAGTCGCTGACAAACCGCCGGCGCAAATTGGCCGGCGCCAAGCCCCTTTTCGAACTGGTGTATTGATAATCCAGTCCAACAGTAAAGAGAAAGAAATAGCATAAACAGTCGAATGTTTTCCCCCCTTCCATGTTTTGGAGTCGATAGAAGTCTATCTCATCCTGATATTTATTCAAAATGACACGCCTTGCACCCTACGCCGAGCAGCACAAGGACCCTCAAGGTCCAGGGGATGCCCGCCCCACGGCCACTCAGATCATAGAAGATCAGGGACTCGTTGATAGCCCCTCGTGGATTGGAAGAGTCGTCCTCGTCACAGGCTGCTCACCTGGTGGGCTTGGAGCCGAGGCGGCGAAGGCAATCCACCTGACCGGAGCTGACGTCTTCATCACTGTTCGAGATGTCACCAAGGGCAAGCAGGTCGCCGAAGAGATCTTAGCCGACGGCAAGCCTGGAAGGATCGAAGTTATCCAGTTGGAGCTTGACTCTTTGGAAAGTGTTCGTGCTGCTGCAGACGAGTTCCTTCGTAGGAGCGAGAAGAAGCTTAACGTCTTGATCAACAACGCTGGTGGGTATTTTCCTAAGTATTGACTTCACCTCGAACGAGTTATCGCTTACCTTCCTACTAGGTCTCATGGCCTGTCCCAAGGGGAAAACCAAAGATGGATTCGAGTTACAGTTTGGCACAAACCATCTAGGTGTGTATTCAGCCTGTACCATATTCACCTGTAACCATTGCAAGTGACTGACACGTCTCCAGGACACTTCTACCTCTTCCACCTAGTTAAGGATGCTCTCCTCGCCTCCGCCACCCCTTCGTTCCAGTCTCGCGTCGTCTCCGTCGCCTCCGGGGCCCACAGGACCGGCAAGATCAACTTCGACGACCTTAACTTCGACCGCACCGAGTACGTGCCGCTGCTGGCCTACAGCCAGTCCAAGCTCGCGAACATCCACTTCGCCAATGAGCTCGACCGCCGATACGAGAACCTGCGCGCCGTCAGCGTGCACCCGGGGGGCATCCTCACGCCTCTCGTCAGGTACCTGCCAGACGTGCAGTACATCGCAGACGACGCTGGGCAGATGAAGACGTTGAAGAATCCCCCTCAGGGCGCGGCCACCATTGTCTGGGCCGCCGTGGCGAAGGAGCTCGAGGGAAAGGGTGGCGTCTACCTCGACGAGGTCTCGGAGATCGAGCCCACCCCGCCGGGTGCCCTTTACTACCTAGGTGGTTATAGTGCATCGGCTTTCGACCCCCCAACGGAGAAAAGACTCTGGGCTGAGAGCTTGAAACTGACAGGTCTAAGCGAGTGACGAGATATTAGCATGTATTGCGTAGCTAGCCAGCTCAGTTGTTCCGATCACTTACTGAGTAATTACTCAAATAATCGATTGGCATATCACTCGTAAGAAGCGGAAAAGGAAGACAAGAGGAGATTGGTTAGATATGTTCTTGCTTAAATGTATTTCCAACTCCATATCTTGGATATTTCGGCTGTCAAATATGACCACGGCAACAAAGTATGTCTTTCGCTCCCAGTTAATTAAGGCTTTGCAACTTCTCATAGTCATTTCTTGGAAGCTATACCCAGGCTCGCTTTATAAGAATTATAAATAGCAATTTTATGTTTGTAATGTACCTAGGTAAGTCATAAATCGAGTTGAAGTCAACTAAGTCCCTATTGACTTCCAATCAAATCTTAGTAATGGCTTTAGGAGACTCGGTAAGTTCGTTGAATTTGAGAGAAAGTCTGCCTAGGAAACTAAAAGAATGACTAAATACGTATGAAATAGTATAATCTCTATGAGTCATTCATTACTTTGCTTCAATGATCGGCTTGTTACCATTTGATCTGCTTGGTCCAGTTGATCAAGCTTAATAACATTTCGACTGCTGTCACTGACGAATGTCCGCCATCACCAAGGACTGGGTCGTTTCTCGAGGCAGCCTCAGATTGACCTGACGATCCATCCAAGATGTGTATGTTGTCGTTAAGGCGTGCTTTTGCTTCCTCTAGCATTTCCTGGTTGCCTTCGCGGTACTTGTAATCAAGGACCGCGCAGAGGAATTTCTGAGCAAACGTAGCACAGTCTTGGGTTACAGTGCGGTGCTCTCTGGGGCATGATGTGAGTGCAAGATGTTTCAGTCGATTCTCCGTCATTGGCACGGCATCCAGGTGGAAATATCGACATTCTTTCATGTCACGCCGAAGTTCGTCAAAGGTGAAATCCAGAAACCGCATGTCGTCTGAGTTGTGGATATGAAGCCGTTTGGCTCCCATCGGAACAGTATGCTTCTCCATGCGGGTCAGGGGCTCGAGGAGATCTTGGCCCTCTCTTACGATAACCGATGCGTGAAGGCGACCTGTATCTATCGCGATACCCATTTGGTAGTTCACGACACTACCACGGGAAAGATATTCTTCGAGTCCAGAGTCCGCATGATTCCTGAGGCCAGCCCACTGAATGTCCTCGAGCTTGAAGCCGTGTGGTATATCGTTGACCTCTCGTGTACCGTCACATGGTGCTTTAGAAGTGAATATCTTCCGGTCGTGATTCTTCATCCCGTAAATATCCATATTTGAGGAATTGGCCGTTTGGTGAGGTCTCTGAAAGACTGTTATGCCTGGTTCGAACCGAAGCATTCCGTGTAGCTCTCATAAACTTGGTCTCGCCTTCACTCAACTGATATATGGATTTCCTTGCTGGCAGGCGAAGTATAATAAGTGTCTCTCAATTGTCTATCGGGGGCTCGCAACTACTTATAAGTCCATCTATCAAGCAGCTATAGAAAATCTGCGCGCATAACTAGACGGGGCATGGAATAGCATCGGTGTGTCGCAGCGGAAGGTTCACACCGATCCCCATCGTAAAATTATCTGCTCACCCCCCCAATTCAAAAATAGGCTAGGATTACATGAAAACATCGACTGTGTCTTATCGCTACACAAGATGCTACATATTCTTGCAAATTACTCTGTCCTTCCTTGAATCTAATACAAACGGCATATAAATGTAGACTGGTGGGTAGACGCGGTTGTGTGGACTCCAATTCGGCATTCTAATATATCTAGGTACCTATGATAGTTCAACTTATACGCAGATAGGTATACAGACACAAAATACCTTACAATGATAAATGCTAGTAGTGTGCCACGGACCGCGACTACGGCATTCTCCGACTTACCGAACATTGAGTGACGGCTGAGCAGCTGTTGTGCGACAGAGAAGACTGCAACAATTTAATGACGGGATGATGCGAGGTGGTAGTAGGCGGCACGAAAGAAATTTTTACTCACCGAACATCCAGTAAGACTGGGCTCTTTAAGTAGTGGTGGGTGGTGATTGTCACTCTGCCAACGGAGCACCCCTCTTTCAGTGAAGCCAGCTAGATGAATAAAGCCCAAAACCAGTGATGGTCTGTCTCTAGGTGCCCTCTTCCGCTGCTCGTGACTCGGTCCAGACCGGTTTCTTTTATGAATACGACTACCGGAGTAAAATATGAATGCAAACCTACCTACCTAGGTACCTAAGGTATGTAAAAGGAATTGACTGGAAACTGACCGAGAAATACACTAGATCAAGCTGTTTCCGGCCCTTCACGTATGTGAATAAGCCTTTTCCGTCTGTACATCTCTGTAGCGGCCCAATTAGAGACGAAGGCACATAGAAATGCACTGATGATCAAACCCCCTCCCGCAAGCGGACCGACGATGGAAAATACCGCGAACCCATATGAAGCCTGCTGAAAAGTATGGTTCTCAGCGAGAGATTTGGTCGCAAGCCCAACCTGGAATGCGGTTAGGACAATAGCAATATATACAGTGACTGAGGTAAGCCAGGTAAAGTTGTCCAAAAAGAAATCACTGTAGCGAGTCCATGTCGGTAGGTAGCCACGCAGAGCAGGGCCAAAGCGAAGGTACTGTATCTTATTAAGACGGCTTAAGCGAAGCTCGCCATAGAAATAGCGCTCATTAATCTTGCCGTAGATATGTTCGGTGTCGAGTTCATCGACCAGCGTTCTCCAATCACGCCATCGGACTTGCGTGGGAAGTAGGTGTCGATTTTGCGCGAGAATGAAATCGCTTTCGTAGCAGATCAGTGCGGCATACGAAAATAGAAAACCAAGTGCACATTTCGAAAGGCTTTGGTTGAGACAAGGCTTCTCTGTGGTCGAGCTACAGGGATAATCGTGTCGGCAGGCTAGACACGTCGTCCAGAAGCAAGGCTCCAGGAGGTATCCCGGGATTGGCTTCAGGAAGATTCGGCCCCTGGTCCAGACAAGGTGTAGGTCCATCTGCTCTGCGATAACAATCTCCCGACCTAGAAGTAGTTGATGGTGTAAAGGGCGGGGGGGCATGGGCCGCCCCGCGACCCAAAGCCATCTTGAGAGTCGATTTAGTCTTTCAATGCTGAGCTCTTTCTGCAGATAGCAAACATTGTCAAGTTTCGGTGGAGCCAGATCGTCCTCTTCAGTCCGATAGGATGCGGGTAGGAGTGCGTATAGGTTCGCGTCAGTAGGTTCTGACGCGTCGCTTTGACCGCTTTGTTCGTTCGTCTGGGCATGTAAGGCGCGTATGCGGATGTGACGAGGGCTGGTATAGGACTCGGAATTAGTTATTCAAATTCAACTAATAATTCTCTTGGGTCTCAAGGGCCTTGTCCCTCTCTCTTCTTGAAAAAGAGGAAGGAAAGGCTCCTACTTATACACGTTGGGCTGACCGCCTTTAGTCAATCATCCTTTATCTTCTCCAAGCGCCCTAGGCGCTGTTGGAGCTATTGATACATTCTTGCAGGTTGCCGTATAGTGGTTTAGCCTATAGGAATATCCCTAATGCCTTTATTGCCAACATTTCTACCTTAGAGCCATATCTATACGGGTATTTGTTTAATTGATTGATTATAAGGCTTTGATATATCTCTTGGCACCCCGGGCCGTATCCAGCCGTGTGACACGATCTCTCTCCTTTTTAAAGTTTATCTTTAAGCATTTATTATAATTTGTTGGCTTGAAAGTTTTTAGGTTTGTTAGGATTATATTAATGAAACTATTTAATTACGGCCTTTGCTTTATTATTAAACAAGTGCTTTTATAGTTTTTAAATTTAGTTCTTTTTTTTAAGCCATCTTTTTTATTTAATTAAATATTTTATATTCTTATTCATAATTAAAAAGTTTTTAATCATTTTTAATTAATAATTTTTAAACTTTATTAGATTTATTTGCTATAAAATTTAATTAAAATTAAGAAGTGTTTAATTATTAATGCGATAAGGTTTAATAAATAAAATGTAAAATAAATTATAAATTTTTTAACCTTTAAATAATATAAGTTTAATAATGATAGAATATATAATCTTTTAAATTTTAAAAAAACCAAGCATTTTTTTATTTAGCTTTTTTATAAGTTTTTTAATTTTAATGTTTCTTATATTTAATATAATTAATTAATCTTTTATATATATAAGTGTTTTGATTTTTCGCTTATCCGTTTAATTCTTTATCCGCTAATAGCTTTTTTTTAAGTTTTACCGTGCCTTTTAATAAATTGTAATTATTTAATAAGCATATAGCTTGCTATTTAGGTTTTTAAAAGTATCGCGTAATAAATTATAAGCCATGGAATGATACTTGTAATTTATATAAAAAAGAGTTAAATATATTAAAAAGGAAATGATATTATTATATATAAACTTGGCTATAAGTAATAGGTCTTTTTAATTATTTATTTTATAATTAACAAAAATGTGAAAATATATTTTAAACGTTTAATTTAATTATTTAATTTGCCCATTTGTTTATAAATAAAAAGCTATACTTATATAAAGGCAAATATCTATTAATTTAAAGAAGTTTTTTTATAAATAAGCAATAAATTTAAAGTTTTTATTAAAAATAATATTTAAAGGCATTTTATAATACCTTTAATAGATTTTGGTAAAGATTTTTATTAAATCTTTAACCTTTTTTTTACCTATTTAAAAAGGTATAAAATAAACCATTTTAATAAATGGGTTAACAATTATTTAAATTAAATCGCATTTATTAAAAAGGGGCAGGTTTGTGATAAAATCCATCGCTATTATTTGCCATAATATATAATGAAGTTTTATAAGTTAAAGGTAATTATAAAAAGCATAATATAAGATTTTATTGCGTTGGTATTTCAAGTAGCCGCGTATAAATTTTTTAATAAAAAATTCGATATTAAACCATTAAAAGTTACATGTAATAAGCTTTAAAGTTTTATCCATTTCCATATATTTTACCGTAAAAGTATTATGCTTTAAATAAATAACTTTTTCCTTTATATTTACAAATATTTAAAGTTTATTTTTTTAATATAACAGATTATTTTCGATAATTATATTTTTATTAAGGTTTATTTTAGCAATTATATATTTTAAATTTAACGTTTCTTATTTTTTAATTTATTAAATAAAGTTAAAGGTTTATTTAAAAGTTAATAAATTATATAACCGATTAAAAGTAAATAAAATTAATGTTAAAATAACAAATTTAAAACCTTTTAAATATAAAAAATGTTTTTTTTATAAAACCGAAATAATTGGTTAGTTTTTAACTTTTTTCTTTTTAAAGCGATATTATAATAATTAAAATAAAATATCGGCCTTTTTATTTTATTTATTTGGTTAATAATTAATAATAAACCAGTAAGATAAAAATTATTACGCCTATTAAACTTATCGTTTATTAAAAATTTTAGCAATAATAAAATATAATAAGTTTTAATAGTTAAAATAAATTTTAATTTAATATTTAATATCTTTTAAATATTGGTATTAACATTTAAAGGAATTTATTATAATAAGTAGTTTTTTATTATAGATTTTATAATTTATTTTTACAAGCGTAAATTTGTAAAAGTAATAGATAATTAATTAAAACTTATTATTTTTATTTTTTTAAAAAAGTATAGCTTTAATTATAAAATTAAAAATATCGGCTTTTATAAATGCCGTTTTTTAAAAATCGAAATAGATAAGGATAAAAGCTTAAATAAATAGATATTTTAAATGTTTAAAAGCTTTATTTATTTCTTTAATTCATTTTTAATTTTTTTTATCCCTTTTATTAATATTAATAATAAGTTAAATAATAATAAAAAAAGATTTGATAAAATAATGGTAAAAGTTAATAAATTTAATAAATTATTAAAACTTTTTTAAAATTTTAAGCACTTGCTATTTAATGATATAAATGATTTTATTTTAAGTTATAAAGATTCCATGGTTTTTAATAATATATTTAAAGAATTTTATTTTATAAGCTTTTTATTTATATTTATAAAGCGTTATAGTTAAATGATAGCTTGTTAATTATTAAAGGATTTTTTTTATTAACTAGTTATATTTTTTGTTATAAGTTTTGTTAGTATAAGGGTTATTAAAGGGTTTCGGTTTAAAAGTAACAATAGCGTTAAATTTAAAAGGTTTAAGTTATAAAGATTTCTTTTTTATATTTAAGATATGATTATAAGTTTAAGTTGGTAGCTATGGAATAAATATAATAAAGGAAATGGCTTTTTTTATATATCCGTAACTTTTATAAAACGCCTTTAGCTTTAAAGGTAGCGAAGGTAGCGGTTATTTATGCTTTAAAGGTAGCGGCTATTTGCGCTCCTTGAGTAGCGAAGGTAGCAAGGGGTGTCACGTGACCTTGGTTACCAAATCGACCGGGTAAACTTTTTATCCGGCTGGCTTTTTTTAACCGTGTTAGTTACGTTTTATATCGGGTTCCTTTTTTAGCCTATAAACCACCAGATTATAACACTATCCTTTTTTTTTAGGATTTTTATTTTAAAAATAAATAGGTGAGTAGCTTTGCCTATATAAGCATGGCCAACTTCCCGTTTTTTTTTTTTTTTTTTTTTGGTTTACCATGTTTAATATCATTAGTTTTAAAAAATAAGCCGCCAATTTTATTAAGTTAAACGAAAATAAAAGAAAACGCGATCGTTATTTTAAATGATTTACCTTTATCGCTTGTATTGATTAATTTGATATCGTCGCAAATGTAATATTTTATCTTTGTTATATAAAAAAGAATTTTAAATATATTATTGCATTTAATTGTTTAAAGCGGTGTAGTTAATGCATTTTATTAAAGAAAACCTGTATAGGTTTTACGGTTAGTATTAATTCTTTTAAAAAACTCGATTTGATAAATTAAAAGTTATTTAAAAAGGAGCGAGATATTAAAAATGCGTTGCTTACCTTATAAATAAAAATAAACAAATCGATTGTAAAGATTTTATAAGTTTGTTATTAACGCGAAAATTTACGGTTATAAGGTTTTAAAATGTTATTATAAGGTTTATTTAACTTGGATGCTTTAAATAAATTAAAAAGAAAAAAAGAAGAGAAGCATCGTGTTATTAAAGCCACGGAAATTAATTAACTAGCCGAGAAGGAGGTTAAACATTTTCGAGTTAACGCGCCGTTTTTTAAGTTTTTTTAAAATATCCCCTCTGTTTTTTTTAAAGCGGTTGATTTGGCCGGTTTGGATTTTTCCAGTGAAAATTTTCCTATTTTTCTACGCAATTTATCAAATACTTTTTAAGTTTTTAAATATTATTTGTTAATGGGTAATCTTTTCATTTAATTAGATAATATAATTGCTAATTAATTATTTTAATGTTTAAGATTTTTTTAATTTTATATTTTATCGATTGTTTTTTAAATTTTATTTTATCGTTAACTTTTGCATTTCGTGGTGCTAGTTTAAATAAAAAAATATAGAAGATTAAATATATTTACATGCCTTTTAATAATATTAATTAATAGTTTACGTTTAAAATAACCTTTTTAATTTTAAATGGTTTAAGTTTTTTAAAATCTAATTTTTCGCTTGGTTGTTTTATTTATATTTGTAAAGTTTTTAATATTAAGTGTTATTTTTAACGAAGCAAATATACCTTGTTTTTTTTTATAAGAATTAATCCCTTAATTCTTTTTTAATTATAGTATTTTATCATTTGGTTTTATAAGAATTATAGGTCTTTTTAAAATGATTTTTGAAAATGTTATATCTTTTTTGTTTTAACTTCTGCTTTTAATGCTACGCTTAACAGTTATAGTGCTTGTAATAACGGTATTTCGTTTATAGGTTTGTTATTATTTAATTTATAAATAGTTTTGTAAGGTGTGATATTTATGTTTTTATTATTTAAGTTATTATATATTAATTAGGCTAACGGTAGCTATTTTATTTAATCATTTTGTTTATAATTAATATAGATTTGTAAATATTATTTAATGAATTGATTTAACTTTTCTATTTAATCATTTATTTAAAGATATGTTATTGTTAATATTTTTTATTTGGTTTCAAGCCTTTTTATTAATATTATTCAAAACTTGGATGTAAAAAGCTTGTTTTTATTAAAAATGATTTTTTATAATAGATTATGTTTTACTATATAATATTATAGATATAAAAATGCTAGGTTTTTTATTATATATGTTTTTTTAAATAAAAAGAAGATTTTATATTTAAAAAGTTTATTAATTATTACTTATATGTTATTATATTTAACCTTATTAATAAGGTTTATTAATATAAGTAATTTTATAATAAAGTTCCAAACTATAATATTTTATATTTGTTTTAAAATCTTTATAAGTTTGAGTTTTTTATAAGGTTTATGCTTAATTATTTTTGCTTTATTGTATAGGTTATATTTTTTAATTACTTCTTTAATTATAATTTTTAATTAAAAAAAGTTATGGTTTTTTTGAATTTTTTAAATAGTTTTAAAGATTTTTAAATGTTTAAATAAAAGGTTTTCATATGCCTTTTTTACAAATACTTTTTACATTAATTATGGCATATATTTTTTTTATTATAAGCGTATATTCCTTCTTTTTTAAGGAAGTTTGTTTTTTTTTTATTTATTATAACGTTTTAAATCTTTTAATTTCATTGTTTATTAATAATAATTTATTTAACTTAATATATTCCTTATTATTTTTTAAAAAGTATGATCATTAATTCTTCTTTTGCTTTTTTTAGGTTTTGTTTTTATCGGTTAAAAGCATTTGCTTGTATATTTTCTTTTCTTTTAATGTGATGAATTTTAAAATTAAATTCATTTAAAAACTCTTTTTAACGTTATTAACGTGAAGATAATTTTTAATTTGTTGTAAAGGTTCGTAGATTGTTATGATCGGAGAAAATAATAATAAAATTTAAGGTGTTGTTAATATATGGTTTTTATTGCTTAAATTTTTAAATGATGGCAAATAGTTTCTTATTATATATTAAATAGCGTAGTTTAGGTTTTTAAAAGGCCTTTAAATAATAAACTATTAGATATTATCATTTGTTTTTATATTATTTTAAAGTTTTTTTATAAACGTAATTAAATGCGTTTATATGTATTCGTTTTTTTACATTAAGCTTTAAAAGTTAATAAATTGGTTTTATGGCCATTGCTTTTTTTAAAAGTTATAAGGATTTTTTAACTTTTGCTATTTAAACGAAAGGTTGTTACTTTTTTTATATGATATTTATTATAACTTTGACAATACTTGTAAAGTTTTTAATTAATCTTTAAAAAAAGTTGTAAAATCTATAAAACTATTAAACGTTTTTTATATTTTAAAGTAAAAGATTGTTATTAATAAATTTTCATTTTTATATTTGTTTTAATTTTTTTTTTTATATTTAGATTTTACCCGAAATGATTATAAATTTAAGGAAGTTAACTTTTTATATTTTCTATTAATATTTCTTAAGTTTAAGGATGATTTTATGCTTTTTAAGTTTTTATAAAACTAATTGTTTATATTTAAAATGTTTTTTATAAAAGTTAGAATATATAAAGATATTGTTAATAAATATAAAAACGAAAACGTTAACATATTCCCGTAAAATTATTATTATTATATATTAAAAGGTGGCTAAAGCATTGGTAAGCTTTTAAGGCATTATCAAGTATTTATAATGCCTGTTATACGTTCGAAATGCTATTTTTCACTCCTTTTCTTTTGGCATTTAAATATTATAATATCTATTTACAATATTAAATATTATATACCAACGTGCTTTATTGGCTTGTTTTTTTATATATTTAAGCAAGGTTAACGCGTGGCCGTTTTTCACAATGATTTTATTTAATAATTGATAATTGTTAATCGTTTTAAATGTTGGTTTATCATTGTTATTAAGTTTTTAAATGCCATTTATATTTTTCTTTAATATCATTAATATGGGGTACCTTATTAATGATTTAGATTTTTATATAAATTTTTATATCAGGTTTTTTTTAATTTATTTATTTAACGTTTGTTACGCTTATTAATTTAGCTTATATATTAGCTTAAAATAAGGTTAATATCTTTTTTTTAATGGAATTTTATAATTATATATTATATGATTAAGTAATTTTATGATTGTTGATCTTTCTTTTTAAAAAACTGCTAAAAATTTTTTTTTAAATTCTTTAAGTACTTTATTTATTTTATTTGGTTTTAAGCTTAAAGTTTTTTTAATAATTTCGTTTTTATTGGCAAATATTACCGTGATTTATATTATTTTCTTATAACTTATAAAGGCTTTAAGTATTAGGTTTAGCTCTCCTTTTTAAATTTATATTAATTTTTATTTTATTGCGTCGGTGGTTTAATTAATTTAAGGGTTGCTAGCTTTAAGCCAAAGTAATTTAAAAATAACTTGATCTTTGATTTTTATAATATTAAACGAAAGGTTTTCGAAATGGTTATTAATTTATATATTAAGATTTGTAATTTCTTTTTGTATAAATCCATTATTATAGTTAGATAGTTTTTTTTTAGCCATTTGTATAGGGTAGATTTCTTTTTTATTACAATATGAAATATTATATTAATTAATTAATTAAGAATGGATGTAATTAATTTTAAATCTTAAATTAATTATTGCTTATGTTCTTTATTTGTTTTATTTTATGGCTATTTAAATATTTTCTTTTTTAGTAAATATTTACAAGATTTATTAAAGATTTAAACTAACTTATTACTCGTTAATAGGTTGCCTTCTTTGTTTTTTATAAATAAGAGGTTATTTAATTTTTACTTTTATTTTTTAAAAAGCTTTTTATAAAGCCGATTAAATATATCTTTTAATTTTTAAATGATTTAATGAAATTTTTTAATCCGTTGTTTATATTTTTTAACAATGTTTTAAGAAAAATGAATTTATTATTATATAAAAGCGTTTTAACTTTTTTTTATAATTTTAATTTTATTGCTTATAATTTTAATTTTATTGCTTATAATTTTAATTTTATTGCTTATAATTTTAAACTTAAGGTTATTAATCTTATAATGCTTTTTAAAAATTTAGAACTTTAACGCTTTAAGTTTTATATAAATTTTACATTTAATGTTAATGCAATTTAACCATTTGATTTATTTTTGAATGTAATTTTTAGATTTTTTAAGGTGTGGTTTAATAATATCGATTTTTTATTTCGGTTTTACTTGCACCTTTCTTATATTCTTTTGCTAATAAATCATGTTTAAGTGGTTAATTTTATATGGCTAAAAAAAGTTCTTAATTTTATCGGGTATATGATGTAAATAAATGTTAATATAATAAAAGATTTATAAAATTTTTATATATTTAAAATGATAAAGGCTTTTAATTAGCTTGCTTTATTTATATATTTTCCATTCGGTTTAGCTTTTTTTTTTTAAAAACTCTTTTTCTTTTAAAAGCTTATCTTATTGGTTCATTTATTTTAAAATGCCAAAGATAAAAATTTATCTTTCTTTATTTAAATCGGTTTTATACTCGGCAAACTTTAATATAAGTAATGGTTTAATAAAAGGTAGGTTTTTTAACCCAAACTTACTTTTTTAATTTTAAAGTGTTTTGTTATATATAAAAGGTTTTTAACTTTAATAATCTAAAAGCCATTGGTTATATATAGCCTTTTTTTAAATTTGCTATCAAATGGACTTTTAAAGTATTAATGTTATTACGATATTAAAAATAATAAGTTGGTTAAGGTTAAATTATTTCATTAACTTGACAATCTTATCCTTTTTTTTTTCTTATTAAGGCTTTTTTTTGCTAATTTATATTATATTAACTTTTAAAGCTAGCTTTATTTTAATTGCAAAATTCCTTTTTTTATTTTTAAAAATTTTAACTTATTTTTTAAAGCTTTTATATTAGCTTTTATAATATCCTTTTTTCCTATAATTGTAGCATTTTATCTAACTTATATTTTTTTTACCGATGCGAATCTAGTTTACGTTTATAGGTTTGGCATGTATATTAAACGTAATGCTTTATTAAAGGTTCTTTTCTTTTTTTTTATAAAAAGGCATTTAAAGGTTCTTTTTTTTAAGCTTATGTTAGAATTATTAGTTATCGATTTTAATAATAAGTTTATAATAATTTTTAAAAGTTTTAAAGTGGTTTATTTTATAAACTTTATTTTTAACTTTTTACTTTAATTCGTTATAAAATAAGATAAATAATTTATCCGTAAAAATATTAGTTTAAACGGCGTACCTTTTAAATTTAATAATGTAATTAAATGTTAATTTGTTTTATTTAAGTTATAATATCTTTTATTTAGCAATTTAAACTTTATTAAAGTTGTTATATATCTTATAAAGCTTTTTTACAAACTTATTATAGTTTAAAAACATATAAAAAATCTTTTTTTTTATATTATTAAAATCGTTATATTTTAAATAGTTTTATATAAAAGGTTCAAATCATTTAAAGGCTTTTTTGGTAAGAAATCTTTTAATTATTAAGATTTTATCATTTTTATTTAAAAGAAAATCTTTATAAAATTTGAAATAGGCTTAAAATTAAGTGATAAATCCATTAAAATTAATGGTTTCATTATATTTTTTAAAGGTTTTAAGCTTATATTTTTTAACTAAAGCTTTTTTTAATTAATTTTTAAAGGTGTTAATTTCTTTTTATATATTATTTAAAACTTATAATTTTTAAATGTTAAAGGTAGTAATTATATTATTAATATATTAAAGTACTTTGTTAATTAATAAAAGATTTTCAAAGGTTGTTAATAAATTAACAAGTTTAAATGTTAATTAAATTACTTTTTTTTTTAAAGATTTTATTTCTTTATATTTTCCGTTAAACTTTTCTTTTAACACGGTTTAAAAAGCTTCGTTTAATAATTTAATAAATTGCATTAAAAATCGATATTATATTAAATTATAAAATTACTTAATTGATTCTTTTATTGATTAACTTATAAAAATGTTACTTATATTAATTATTTAACTTAATTAAACTTATCGCTATTAATTAAAAAGCTATTAAAATGTTATAAGTTTTGTTAATATAAAAATTATTAAAAAATCTTAATTTAAAAGTAATAATAGCGTTAAATTTAAAAGGTTTAAATTATAAAGATTTTTTTTTTATATTTAAAATATAATTATAAACTTAAGTTAATAACTATAAAATAAATATAACAAAAGAAATGGCTTTTCTTATATATTTATAACTTTTATAAAGCGTTTTTAATTTCGAAGGTAGCAAATGTCACGGCCCAAATTACGACTTTGTTGAAAGTTTGAATGGTCCGAGGGTCACGTGACTGAATCAAGATGCTTGGCATCCAGTTGGAGCCAACTTGGTTGAGTTGACGATAACTTTATTAAGTTGACATTAACTTAGGATAGTTAAGCCTAACTTAATTAACAGGTAAAAGACTTAGGTATAGAAAATGAATATATAAGGATGGATTTCCTATTGTATTTAATCATTCATTTTTTAGCTATTAATCTAAATATTTAAACCTTTCTAATATATAGATTACCTTTAAATATAAAGTACCTTTAAAATCTCTTTTATAATTAAAATCGTTAATCCTAAACTATTGTTACTTTTTAAATTAAACCTTTTAAAATACGTATCCAACCTATAAAGTTAAACTGATAAAAGTAATAGGCGGGATTGTAATATTTTAATAGCTTACTTGATTAATACTTAATATTAATATAAAAAGAAGAGGACTTACTCGCGGACAGTTTTTAAAGACTTCTAAGACATGCCACCAAAGAAAATAACGGAACAGACAAACGTTCCAATAACACCGAAATCAAATCCAATAACCGCATCAATAGCCCTAACATAAAATTTATTAGTAACTAAATTATAAGTTGTTACAACCAAGGCACTTAAACCTTCAAGACTTTCTTTAGAAACCAGAAGACTTATATAGGAAACAATAACTGTAACATTTATAGAAGTAATAGCAGAAGCTTTAACGTTCAAACCCACAAAAGCCTTAAAAAAAGAGATCATTAAATTAGGACAGACAGCACCGTTTACGGAACAAGAACCATCATCATTAGAAGAAGAATCTGAAAAAGAAGAGGGAATTGAACCCATATAATCACCAGAAAATCCCACCAAACCCGAAAACATAAAAAGCATGGCATTTTCTTAAGCCAAAGGCTTTAAACCTATTGCCTTAAACAAATACAATAGAAAAAAAAACCCAGATGCATTTCTCATCCAAATGCATACCCACTTTAAGTTTTATAAAGGCTTAATTAAAGATAAGTAATAAAAGGTCCTAATAGCCTTGCAATTACTTATAGGACCGACCCTTAAATGATTTAAACCCATCCTTAAGGATCAATTTAAAAAGAAACCAGCAAACGTACCAAACACCACCAAATATATCTTCGAAAACTTCAACCATTTTAAAAAAAAGATTTAACTCATGTTTAGCAATCCTATCCGCAAATAAAAAGCCGAAGCCAAGCTACACCACCTTTAACAAAACAAGTCAACCTTTAACTACGCCATTAAATTTAAAAAATTAGCCATTAAATTAGGCCTACTTATTGAAAGTCTCTTCTACCCCTTTTATAAAAAATTAAAGAAACATGTCAAGAACAAACTTTATAACAAGAAAATCTACAAGGATCAAGACCCCAAGCAGTTTAATACCTTGGTAGAAAAGGCCATTACCATTGATAATGAAAACTTCGAGAGATATCTCGAAAAGAAAAGAGGGACCTCCTAGAACGGAAGGCCTTAATTTAACAAAAACAATGACCCTAAAAACGGATAACAACAAAACAAATAACATAAAGGCATAAGCATATGTTTAAACCTTATTAAACTAAATAACACTTAAAAGTAATAACAAAAGCAATTAATTGATAAATTAAAGATTAAATGCTTTAATTGTAATAAAATGGGACATTTTAAAAGCGAGTGTTAAAACCCTAAAAAACAACAACCTTAACAAAGAGAAATACCGCAACCCGAACGAAAATAGGCGTTTTAAATTAAAATTAAAAAAGAAAAAGAAATCAGCAGCATCTTCACGGTAGCCACCAGCTTAATGGAAAATAACAAAGACCCTAAAACCAACAAATGCATTATCTACGAAGAAAAAATAATATACGCTTGCAAATATTATCCTGGACATCCCCGATCTTTAATAGCAATCATGAACGGTTATAAATGCTATAAAGATAGCCTAGCAAAATGCCTAGAACACAAGATCGGACACCATAATGATAATTTTCCAACAATAAAAGAATAACTTAAGACTTATAAATATCATAAAAAGAAAGAAGAATTTACCGGCTTTAAATATCTTGGACACCAAAAAGCTAAAAAAGTTAAAAACATCCTAACCATAAGCCAATATTGGCTTGACTTTGCCTAGGAAAAATAATAAAAAGATAACCATTAATAACTCCATTGGAGTAAATGTTAAAATAAAAATTGCAAGGAACATTAACAAAATAAGCATGACTATAAATATTGGAAATATTATATAAACAATTTATATTAAGTACATATAAGTGCCAAGATTAACAACGTATGGTTTTTAAAAAGCTTAGAGCTAAACAACGATATCAAAGAAAACAAGTGTATTTATAAAACAAAATCATGATGGTTAAAATTCCCTAAAATTTGCTACCTTTATCCGAGATTATATTACGATCCCACCTATTACTTCTGTTAATCTAACTTTATAGGTCGGATACGTACTTTAAAGGTTTTGGTTTGAAAGGTAATAATAATCTAGGATTGACGTTTTTAATCATAAAAAAGGTTTTAAAGGTACTTTATATTCAAGTGCAGTTTAAATATTAAAAAGGCTTGAATACTTAGATTGATAGCTGGAAAATAAATGATTAAATATAATAAGAAATCCATTTTTATATATTTATTCTCCTTTCTTATAAAATATACTTAAATCGCTAAGTCGTTTTTTTTATTTAAGCAATCTGGCAATTCTTTTAATCGCCTAGATCGCATTTCTTATTACTCGATTCTTGCGACTTAATCACGTGACCATCGACCTTTAAGTTTTTTCGAAATGGTCGTAATTTGGGTTGTAACATTATTCCCTCTTTTTTAAAATTTTTATCCCAAAGATAATTCTAGGTTTATACTTTCTTATTTTTTAAATCATGTTTGGGCGTGTTATTAAAAGTTCTGGGAATAAACCTTTCCGTCGTTTCCAAAAAGCTACCGAAAATCGCATAACTCTTTTGAATTCTATTAAATTGAATGGTTATAAAAAGATGCCGTGTTTTTTATGCGAGGCATTAAAAACTCCTTGTGTTACCTTAGAAGACTCCAATCGTTGCAAGGAGTGTGTTTGCTTAAAGCGTTTAAGGTGTAACGTGTACGAGATCTTAAGAGATAACGTGGCCTCCATTACCAAACAGTTTCGCAAGATTGAAAAGGAATTGAAATAGGTGGAGTCCTTTCATTTTGCTACTTAAGCTGCTAAAGAGGCAGCCATGAATAAAATAAAACAATTACGCGTTTAGCGTAAACTTTGGTTTGAAAAGCTTTGTTAGATGATTGCGCGTGATTTTAATTCCATTGAGGAATTGGATCGTATTGAGCGTGAGGAGGAAGAGGCTCGTTAGCGAGAAGTTGGTCTTTTTAATATTTCTATGGCCTTCCCCTTTTTTTTTTGGGCTGGCTTAGATCCGAACGCGGATCTTTTTAAGGTTTTAGCCGGTTTGGATTTTGGCAGTGGAATGCCTTAAGCATTTTTTTCACATTTTGAAGATGTTTAATAGGTTCTTATATGTTATCTTTATGTGGGTATTCCTTTTATTTGATAAGGTATTTAATTTATCCTTTATTTAATCTTAAATCTAGTATGGTTTTGACTTTATATTTTTCTAGGTTTTTTTTTAATTCAACATTTTTGGCAAGTTCGGCATTCTTGGGTGTTGGTTTTAGCATTGTTATGTGGAAGACTTTGGTGTAGATTTTCATTGTTAATAGGACTATTAGTTAGTAGTTGGTTTTAGATAAAACTTTTTTTATAAGAAAAGGTTTTAATTTTTTAAAATCCAATTTTTCGTTAGGCCTTTTTATGCAAATCTATGGTGTTTTAAGCGTCAAATTTTATTTATTTTGGAGTAGATAGACCTTGTCTTTTTTTTTAAGGATTGGTCTTTTAATTCTTTTTTTATTATAATACTTTGCCATCTTGTTTTGGATGAATTGTAATTGTTTTTAAAGTGTGGATTGTAATGTTTGGATTTTTGTTGCGAATATTTCTGTTTTTGGGGTAGGTGCTTGCACTTTTGATGCTTTGTTATTATTTAGTTTTTATTGTTTGGTGTGTGCATTATGTCCGTATAGCGCAATGTGTGGTAACAGTTTCATGTCTTTGTTAACTACTATATTATAAGCGCTTTAAGCCAAGGGTAGTAGCTTTACCTAATTATCCTATTATTTGTTAATATAGCTTCTTAAATGTTGCTTAAATGTTTGATTAAATCTTTTTATTTGTTTATCTATCTATGGATAAACTATGGTGGAAAGCTTTTACTTGCTTTTAATCTTTTTTATAAATGTTTATTAATAATGTAATATAAAGATAGGGTCTCTATTTGATATCATTTGTCTAGGGATTCCGTGCTTACTAATGATTTCCTTGATAAATACGTACGTGAGCTGTTTTGAGATGCGATTTTTTCTATATGGTATAAAATATCTATACTTGGTAAGTTTATTAACGATTATCCAGATTAAGTTATAATATGCTCTTGTAACTAGGTCTTTTAACTCTGGTAATCTAATAATGAAATCCCATGTTATAATATCGAAAGGTTTATCTGGTACTTTAATAGGTTGGAGGAGTTCATATGGCTTGTGTTTGGCTCCTTTAACTTGATTGCATATGTCGCATTCTTTAATTACCTTAGTGATTAATGCCTTAAGTCTTAGAAAATTATAGGTTTTTTATATTTTTAACCTTGTCTTAAAAATTCCTTGATATTTATATAAGGGATGTTTGTGAAATTCTTTGGTAAATTTTCTTTGGATGTTATTAGAAATATAAACCTTGCCTTTATATATTAATGTTCTTTAAAATGTTTTCTACATTATAAGCAGGTCTTTTTCTTGCTAATTATATTCCTTTTAGAATTTTTCAATCTAATTATCCTTATTAATCTGTATATGTGCTAAAATAACTGTTCCGTTTTCTTGCTATTTTAACATTTAAATGTTTCGTTTTTTAACCTTGGTTTTGTAATTTCTTTGTTTATTAAGAAGATCAGCTTAGATATTTTTTTTTCCCTTAATGTAATAGATTTTAAAATTGAATTGGGATAGGAATATCATCCATTTTTTATATTTTTGGTTAAGTTTTTAAATAGTTATGAATTATATAAAGTTCTTATGATTTAAATAGATGTTAATGGGGTTTTTGGTTCCATTAAACCATAGTTCCCATTTTTTAAATGTTTAAATGATGGCTAGTAACTCCTTGTTATAAATCTTATATTTAAGTTTTGTATCATATAGTGCCTTTGAGTAGTACGTAACGGGGTATCATTTTTTGTTTAGTTTTTATTATTCCAAGACTGCTCCGATTGTAAAGTCTAAGGCATTTATTTTAAGTTGTTTGGCCTTTGTGTAATCTGGAAGCTTTTAAACTAGGTCTTCCATGATTATATCCTTAAAGCGTTGAAAAGCTGCTTTAGTTTTGTCATTAAATTTCTAGGTATCATCCTTCTACTGGACTTGACGAATTAGTTTTGTTAACGGTTTGGCAATGTTTTTAAAATTTGCGATTAATCTTTAAACATAATTTATAAAGCCATGAAATGCTTGTACTTCCGTGACGCTTTTTAGTTTCAGCCAGTCCTTGATTGCTACTATTTTGCCTTTTTAAATATGTATCTTTTTTAGGGTAATGGTGAAACCTAGGTAGTCTAGCTTTTTAACGTGCCATTTGTTTTTAATAAGATGGATTAACAAGTTAGCCTTTTAGAATGCTTCCAATACTAAGGCAACATGTTTTTTATAATCCTTTTTATTCTTAGAATATATAAATATGTTATCAAAATAGATAAATATAAAGATATCTAGGTATTTTTTAAGGATTGTTATAATCATATGTTGAAATGACGCTAAGACGTTAATAAGTCCAAAGGGCATTACCTTATACTCGTAATGTCCGTGTACTATTCTAAATGCTATGTACTACTTATATCCTTGGGCCATTCAAATCATATAATAGCCGTTTCTAAGGTCTAGCGCTGTGAAAATCTTGGCTCTACTAATCTATCCTTTCATAAGCTTCATTAATGGTAAAGCGTGGCCATTTTTCTTAATGATACTATTCAAGTGGCGGTAATCAATAACTCTATGCCATACTTTATTACCGTTTTTATCGATTTTCTGCTTTCCATCTTTATCAACTTTAAATACCATTACTATAGGATATCTGGATATTAATTTTAATTCTTAAATATATCCTTTTTTAAGATCTTTTTAGATTCCTTCCTATAATACTTGTAATTTTTCTTCATTTATGGGATATACTAAAAATAATTTTAAAAACTGTCCTTCCTTAAAGGTTATTTAATGGTTCCATTGGTTATGTTTTAACAATTCTTCTTTTATTTAATCTTTAAACAATTTGTAAAATTGTAAATACTCTTATGGTATTTTATATAATAGATCTTCGACTTTTGGTTTTTTAAGCATATAAGCAATATGCTTTTTGTTTTACTTTTTTAAGTTGCTTACATCCTTTTTCTTAAAAGCTTTAGAGGTTAACTTTTTTATTTGATCCTATTGGAGATAACCTGTTTTTTAATATATGCTTAAATGGCTTGTTTTAAGCCAATTAATTCCCAATATCATATCGTGATTGTTAATATTTGCAATGTTAAGGATAATCGTTTTGGGGTGGTTTTGGATTTTCATTGAGAAGGGTATGGTTTTTTTTAATATCTTACCATTTTAGTAGGTAAACTTACTTCCGTTTACCGTTATTAATTTGTATGAGTTTTCCTTATAAACCTATTTTATTTTATTTTACTATGCTATTTGTGTTAAGATATAGTTTCGTTAAACTTCTAAATTGATCATTATTTTATATATCTTTCTTTTGTATCGGATAGATACTATTAAGATGTTATCTAATCCTATTTGGATTTTATATAAGGTCTTGATTTTATTGGTTTCTTAATGCTTTACTTTTAAAAACCTTTCCATTTTTTTAAATAGGATTTTTAATACTTGCTTCTATTTCTACCTTATTGTTAAAATCTGGTGGATGCTCCTCCATGGCTGGAGTTTAAGCTAACCATATTCCAATAAGCTTTTTTTGGCGTTCTGGACATTCTTTTTCGGTTACTATTTCTCCATTCCCTTGCCTTTAAAAGGGTGTGGATTAAGTAATAATCTTTAAAGCAATCCTTCCAATAAGGTTCTATACAAAACTCATTAAAAAGCCTTCTTCTCATAATGAATTTCGCATATTGGTTTCGTAGCTTTATGAGAATCTTTTGCTTTTCTCTTTCGTACAAGTGTTCCCAAAAAAGTCTAATTTTTTCGTAAAGTGCTAAATACATGCCGTACTTCTCGTAGTTAATGATTGGAAAGAATTCTATTTCTCCATACTTGATCAAGTAATAATCTGGCCAATATCCTTGATTATTAGGGTTACTTTCCGTATAAAGTTTTCAAAGTTTTTTATATTAAACTTTGGTCTAATTAATCTATTCTTCCATATCTTCCTACGTAAAAACACTTTTAATATCGCTAGAATAAAGGCTTTTTAGTTCATCTTATACTTCTTCTAAACTTACTCCTATGTTTAAAAGGTTATGCAGGTTACATAGCATTAAACTATAACATATGCATCCTTTAAATATTACTGTCTCGCTACGTCCTGATCTTGGGTGAAGGTAGCAAGCTCTAGGGAATTCTAGCCATTATGGTTCTATTTCGCAAATACACTTGTTTTTTTCGGTGTTACTGCTTGGCTCCAAGTTTTCTAAAAACCATGCGTTATCAATCTTGGCGCTCATATGTACTTGGCAGAAATCATTTATGCAATATTTCCAATATTTGCAATCATGCTTATCTTGTTAATGTTTCTTGCAATCCTTGTCTTGATACTTACTCCAATGAAGTTGTTAATGGTCATTCTTCTACTACTTTTCCTAGGCAAGGTCAAGCCAACGTTGGCTTATAATTGGGATGTCTTCAGCTTTTTTAGTTTTTTAATATCTAAGATATTTAAAACTGGAAGATTTTTCTATAATTTTATTGTTAAGTTAGGCTGCTTTGAATTGTTCTTTTATTATTAAAAAGTTATCGTTATAATGTTTAATCTTATATTCTAAACATATTGCTAGGCTATCTTCATGGCATTTATAACCGTTCATGATTACCATTAGAGATTGGGGATGTCCAAAATGATATTTGCAAACGCGCATTATCTCTTCTTTGCAGATAAGGCACTTGTTAGTTTTAAGGCTTTTATTATCTTTCACCAAACTAATGGCTACCGTGAAAATGCTATTAATCTTCTTTTCTTCTTTAATTTTAACCTAAAACGCCTGTCTTCATTTAAGCTGCGATATTCCTTCTTATCAAAATAATTATTTCTTAAAGCTTCAACACTTGCTCCTAAAATATCCCATTTTATTATAATTAAAACATTTAATCTTTAATTTGTTAATTAGTTACCTTTATTATTGCTTTTAAATGTTATTTAACTTAATAAGGTTTAATCATATGCCTATGCCCTTATATCATCTATTTTATTATTATCTATTTCTAAAGTCATTATTCTTATTAAACTAAGGCCTTCCATTTCAAAAGATCCCTCCTTTCTTCTCAAAATATCTCTCAAAGTTTTCATTATCAATAATAATGACCTTCTCTACCAAAGTATTAAACTACTTGGAATCTCAATCTTTGTAAATTTTCTCGTTATAAAGTTTATTCTTAACATGCTTCTTCAATCCTTTATAAAAAAGATAGAAAAAACTTTTAACAAGTAAGCCTGATTTAATGACCAATTTCTTAAATTCAATGACATAATTAAAAGTTAACTTATTTTATTAAAGGTGGTGTAATTTAACTTCGACTTTTTATTTACGGATAGGGTTGCCAAACATAAGTTAAATCTTTTCTTCAAAATGGTCGAAGTTTTTAAAAATATATTTGGTGGTGTTTGGTACGTCTACTGGTTTCTTTTTAAATTAATCCTTAAAAATGGATTTAAACCATTTAAAAGCTGGTCTTATAAATAACTATAAAGCTATTAAAACCTTCTATTGCTTATCCTCAATTAAACCCTTGTAAAACTCAAAGTAGGTACGCATTTAAATAAAAAATGCATTTAAATCTTCTTTTCCATCATATCTATTAAAGGCAATAAGTTTAAAACCTTTGGCTTGAAGAAATGCCATATTTTCAATATACTATAGGTCTAACGGGTTCTTAAAAGGTTATATAAATTCAATCCCTTCTTCTTCTTTAAATTCTTCTTTTAATAATAACAATTCTTATTCTACAAATGGTATTATCTATTTTAGTTTATTGGTCCCTTCTTTTAAAACCTTTATAGGTTTAAACATTAAAGCTTTTACTATTACTTTAATAGATGTTACAATTATTATTTCTTATATAAATCTTCTAGTTTCTAAAAATAATCTTAAAAGTTTAAATGCCTTAACTATAACAATTTATAATTTAATTACCGGTAAATTCTACATCAAAGCTGTTAACGCGGTTGTTAGGTTTAATTTTAATGTTATTAAAACGTTTGTCTATTCCATTATTTTTTTTAATGGCATGCCTTAAAAATCTTTAAAAACTGTTTACAAATGAGTCCTCTCCTTCCTATATCAACACTAAATATTAACCAAATAAGCTATTAAAATATTACAATCCCGCCTATTATTTCTATTAATTTAACTTTATAGGTCGGATATATACTTTAAAAGTCTTAATTTAAAAAGTAATAATAATTTAAAATTAATATTTCTAATTATAAAAAAGGTTTCAAAGGTACTCTATATTTAAATGCAATCTAAATACTAAAAAGGCTTAAATACTTAAATTAATAGCTAGAAAATGAATGACTAAATATAGTAAGAAATCCATCCTTATATACTTATTTTCCTTTCCTATGAAATATACTTAAATCGCTAAGTCGCTTTTCTTATTTAAGCGATCCGGCGATTCCTTCGATCGCTTGGATTACACTTCTTGCTACTCGATTCCTGCAACTCAGTCACGTGACCATCGGCCTTTGAGTTCTTCCGGGGTGGTCGTAATTTAGGTCGTGACAAATTAAGATGTAATAAGATAGCAATATCCAAAAGATGCATGTATTATAATTTAATACCATGTAACTTGCATAACCTTTTAAATATAAAAGTAAATTTAAAAAAAATATAAAAAGAACTGAAAAGCCTTTATCCTAATAACATTAAAAATGTTTCTACATAAGAAAACATGGAAAAACAAATTATCCAAATTAAAACTTAATACAAAAAACTTTAAAAACTTTATATAAAAAGCAACCCCAATAATAAAAGATATTAGCCAAACTATTACCTGATCAAATATAAAAAAATAAAATTCTTCCCAACCATTAATTATAAAAAATACGGCATGTATTTAACATTTTATAAAGAGATTATGTCACGACCCAAATTACGACCACCCCGGAAGAATTTAAAGGCCGATGGTCACGTGACTAAGTCGCAAGAATCGAGTAGCAAAAAATGCAATCCAAGCGATCGAAGGAATCGCCGGATCGCTTAAATAAGAAAAGCAACTTAACGATTTAAATATATTTTATAAAAAAAAAAAATAAGTATATAAAAATGAATTTCCTACTATATCTAATCATTCATTTTCCAACTATCAATCTAAATATTCAAGCCTTTTTAATATTTAAACTACACTTAAATATAAAGTACCTTTAAAACCTTTTTTATAATTAAAAATATCAATCCTAGACTATTATTACCCTTTAAACCAAAACCCCTAAAATACGTATCCAACTTATAAAGTTAAACTAACAAAAGTAATAAGCGAGATTATAACATTTTAATAGCTTACTTGGTTAATACCTAATGTTAATACAGGAAGGAGAAGATTCACTCACAGACAGTTTTCAAAAACCTTCAAAACATGCCACCAAAAAAAATAACAAAACAAACAAACGTTTTAATAACACTAAAATCAAACCCGACAACCACGTTAACAGCCCTAACGCAAAATTTACCGGTAACCAGATCACAAATTACTACAATTAAGGCATTTAAACCTTTAAAACCATTTCTAAAGACTAGAAAACCCATACAAGAAATAATAACTATAACACCCACTGAAATAATAGTAAAAGCTTCAACGTCTAAACCCACAAAGGCCCCAAAAGAAGGGACTAATAAACCAAAACAAATAACATCATTTGTAAAATAAGAATTGTTATCATTAAAAGAAAAATCTAAAAAAAAAAAAGGGATTAAATTCACACAACCTTTTAAAAACCTGTCAAACCCATAAGATATTGAAAATATGGCATTTTCTTAAGCCAAAAGCTTTAAACCTATTACCTTTAACAGGTACAATGGAAAAGAAAACCCAGATACATTCCTTATCCAAATATGCACCCACTTTAAGTTTTATAAGGGCTTAATCAAGGATAAGTAACAAAAGGTTTTAATAGCTTTATAGTTATTTATAGGATCAACCTTTAAATGGTTTAAACCTATTTTTAAGGATTAATTTGAAAAGAAACCAGCAAACGTACCAGATATTATCAAGTATATTTTCAAAAATTTTAACCACTTTAAAAAAAAGATTTAACTTATGTTTGGCAACTTTATCTATAAATAAAAAGCTAAAACCAAGCTATACCACCTTTAACAGAACAAGTTAACCTTTAACTATATTATCAAATTTAAAAAATTGGCCATTAAATCAGGCTTACTTGTTAAAAGTCTCTTTTACCTTTTCTATAAAAGACTAAAAAAACATGTTAAAAATAAACTCTATAATAAGAAAATCTATAAGAATTAAAACCTTAAGTAGTTTAATATTTTGATAAAGAAAACCATTACCATTAACAATGAAAACTTCAAAAGATATCTCGAAAAAAAAGAAGAGACCTTCTGGAATAGAAGGCCCCAATCTAATAGGAACAATGACCTTAAAAACAGGCAATAATAAAACGAACGACACAAAGGCACAAGCATATAATCAAACCTTATTAAATTAAATAATATTTAAAAATAATAGCGAAAACAATTAATTAACAAATTAAAAATCAAATGCTTTAATTATAATAAAATAGGATACTTTAAAAGCAAGTGTTGAAGCTTTAAAAAACAACTACCTTAACAAAAAGAAATACCGCAGCTTAAACAAAGATAGGCGTTTTAAATTAAAATCAAGGAAAAAAAAAAAATTAGTAGCATCTTCACGGTAGCCACCAGCTTAATAAAAGATAACAAAAGCCCCAAAATCAACAAGTGCCCTATCTATAAAAGAAAAACAATGCGCGCTTGCAAATATCATCCTGGACACCCCCGATCCCTAATGGCAATTATGAACGGTTATAAATGCCATGAAGACAGCCCAACGATATGCCCAGAACACAAGATCGAACACCATAATAATAACTCTCCAACAATGAAGGAACAACTCAAGGCAACCCAACTTAGCAATAAAATCATGAAAGAATCTTCCAATTCCAAATATCTCAGACACTAAAAAGCTAAAGAAGCTAAAAACATCCCAACCATAAGCCAACGCTGGCTTGACCCCGCCTAGGAAGAGCAGTAGAAGAATAACCATCGACAACTCCACTAGAGTAAGTGTTAAGACAAGGATTGCAAAAAACATCGACAAGATAAGCATGACTGCGAATACTGGAAATATTGCACAAATGACTCCTGCCAAGTACACATGAGCGCTAAGATTGACAACGCATGGTTTCCAAAAAACCCAGAGCCAAGCAGTAACACCAAAGAAAACAAATGTATCTACAAAACAAAACCACAATGACCAGAATTCCCTAAAGCCTGCTACCTCCACCCAAGATCAGGACGTAGCGAAACAGCAATATCCAAAAGATGTATATGTTATAGTTCAATGCCATATAACCTATATAACCTTTTAAACATAGGAGTAAATTCAAAAAAAATATAAGATAAACTAAAGAGCCTCTATCCTAGCAACATCAAAAGTGTCTTTACGTAAAAAGATACGGAAGAATAGATTAACCAAACCAAAGCCTAATATAAAAAACTTCGAAGACTTTATGCAAAAAGCAACCCTAATAACCAAGGATATTAGCCAGATTATTACCTAATTAAGTATGAAGAAATAGAATTCTTCCCAATCATTAACTATAAGAAGTATAACATGTATTTAGCACTTTATAAAGAAATTAAACTCTTTTGGAAACACCTGTATAAAGGAAAAAAGCAAAAGATTCTCACAAAGCTACGAAACCAATATGCAAAATTCATTATAAAAAAAAGGCCCTTTAATAAGTTTTACATAGAACTTTACTGGAAGGATTGCTTTAAAGATTACTACTTGATCCACGCCTTTTTAAAGGCAAGGGAATGAAGAAATAATAACCGAAAAAAAACGTTCAAAACGCTAAAAAAAGCCTACTGGAATATGGTTAGTTTAAACTCCAACCATGGAGAAGCATCCACCAGATCTTAACAATAAAGTAAAAATAAAAGCAAGTATTAAAAATCTTATTTAAAAAAATGAAAAGGTCCTTAAAAGTAAAACATTAAAAGACTAATAAAATCAAGATTTTATATGAAATCCAGATAGGATTAGATAACATTTTAATAGTACCTGTCCGGTATAAAAGAAAAACATATAAAGTAATGATTAACTTAGGAGCTTAACAAAGTTATATTTTAATATAAACAACATAACAAGATAAGATAAAATGGGTTTATAAAAAAAACTTATATAAACTAATAACGGTAGATGGAAGCAAGTTTACCTACCAGAATGGTAGGATATTAAAAAAAATCATACCCCTCTTAATGAAAATCCAAGATCACCTTAAAACGATCACTTTTAACATTGCAAATATCAACAATCACGACATGATATTAAGAGTTAATTGGCTTAGGATAAGCCACCTAAACATACATTGGAAAATAGGTCGTCTCCAATGGGATTAGATAAAAAAGTTAGCCTTTGGAGCTTTTAAAAAAAAGGACGCAAGTAACTTAAAAAAGTAAAATAAAAAACATATTACCTATATGCTTAAAGAATCAAAAGTTAAAGATCCATTACGTAAAGTATTATAAAAGTATTTATAATTTTATAAATTGTTTAAAGATTAAATAAAAGAAAAATTGTTAAAACATAACCAATAGAACCACCAAATAACCTTTAAAGAAAGATAGTTTTCAAAATTATTTCTAATATATCCCATAAATGAAAAAAAGTCATAAGTATTATAGGAAGGAATCCAAAAGGATCTTAAAAAAAGATATATTTAAGAATTAGAATTAACATCCGGATATCCTATAATAATGGTACCCAAAATTAATAAAAATAGAAAGCAGAAAATTAATAAAAACGGCAACAAAATATGGCGCAAAGTCATCAACTACTGCCACCTAAACAGCATTACCAAAAAAAATAGCCACGCTTTACCACTAATAAAGCTCATAAAAGGATAGATCAGCAAAGCTAAGATTTTCACGGCGTTAAACCTCAAAAACAGCTATTACATAATCCAAATGACCCAAGGACATGAACAATACACAACATTCAAAACAATACACGAACATTACAAATATAAAATAATGCCCTTTAAACTTACCAACGCCCCAACGTTATTTCAACACATGATTATAACAGTCCTCAAAAAGTACCTAGATATCTTTATATTTGTTTACCTCGACGACATACTCATATACTCCAAAAATGAAAAAGATTACAAAAAACATGTTGCCCTAGTATTAGAAGCACTCCAAAAAGCCAACTTGTTAATCCACCCTACCAAAAGCAAATGACACACCAAAAAGCTAAACTACCTAGGTTTCACCATTACCCCAAAAAAAATACGCATTTAAAAAGGCAAAATAGCAACAATTAAGGACTGGCCAAAACCAAAAAGCATCATAGAAGTACAAGCATTTCATGGCTTTATAAACTACGTCCGAAAATTAGTCGCAAATTTTAGAAACATTGCCAAACCGTTAATAAAACTGACTCGTTAAGCCCAATAGAAAGATGATACCTGGAAATTTAATAATAAAACTAAAACAACTTTTTAACGCCTCAAAGATATAATCACGGAAAACCTAGTTTAAAAACTTCCAGATTACACAAAGGCCAAACAACTTAAAATAAATGCCTTAAACTTTGCAATTGAAACAGTTTTAAAATAGCAAGAACCAAACGGAAAATGGTACCCCATTGCATACTACTTAAAAACATTACATAATGTAAAACTTAAATATAAGATTTATAATAAGGAGTTACTAGCCATCATTCAAGCATTTAAAAAATAAAAACCATGGCTTAATGGAACCAAAAACCCCATTAACATCTATTCAAACCATAAAAACCTTACGCAATTTATAACTACTTAGAAACTTAACCAAAGATATAAAAGATAAATGATATTCCTATCCCAATTTAATTTTAAAATCCATCATATTAAAGGAAAAGAAAACATTTAAGCCAACCTTCTTAACAAACAAAAAAATTATAAAACCAAGGTTAAAAAACAAAACATCTAAATGCTAAAATAACAAAAAAACGGAACAGTTATCCTAGCACATATACAAATTAATAAAAACGATTAAATTAAAAAATTCTGGAAAGAATATAATTAGTAAAAAAAAAACTTGCTTATAATGCAAAAAACATCCCAAAAAACATTAATATACAAAGGCAAGGTTTATATTCCCAACAACATCTAAAAAAAATTTACTAAAGAATTTTATAAACATCCCTTATATGAACATCAAGGAATTTTTAAAATAAAATCAAGAATGCAAAAAATTTACAATTTCCCAGGACTTAAAGCATTAATCATTAAAGTAATCAAAGAATGTAACATATACAATCAAGTTAAAAGAACTAAATACAAGCCATATAGACTCCTCCAACCCATTAAAGTACCAGACAAACCCTTCGATACCATAGCATGGGATTTCATCACCGGATTACCAAAGTTAAAAAACCCAATTATAAAAGCACACTATAACTCAATCTAGATAATCGTTAATAAACTTATCAAGTATAGATACTTTGTACCATATAGAAAAGATCGCACCTCAGAATAGTTTGCGTACACATTTATTAAAAAAATCATTAACAAACACGGAATCTTTAAACAAATGATATTAGATAAAAACCCTATCTTTATATCACATTACTAACAAACATTTATAAAAAAAATTGGAAGCAAGTAAAAGCTTTTCACCATAGCTTATCCACAAACGGACAGATAGATAAAAAGACTTAATCAAACATTTAAGCAACACTTAAAAAGCTACGTTAACAAATAACAGGATAATTAAATAAAACTACTACCCTTGATTTAAAGCGTTTACAATATAGCAATTAATAAAAATATAAAACTATCACCACACATTGCGTTATACGGATATGATGCACACATTAAATAACAAGAACTGAATAATAACAAAGTATCAAAAATGCAAACACCTACCCTAAAAGCAGAAGTATTCGCAATAGAAATCCAAACATTACAGTCCACACTTTAAAAACAACTATAATTCATCTAGAATAAGATGGTAGAATACTATAATAGGAAAAGGATTAAAGGACCAATCTTTAAAAGAAAAGATAAGGTCTATCTACTCCAAAATAAACAAAATTCAATGCTTAAAACATCACAGATTCGCACGAAAAGGCCTAGCAAAAAATTAGATTTTAAGAAATTAAAACCTTTCCTCATAAAAGAAGTTCTATCTAAAACCAACTACCAACTAACAATCCCGTTAACAATAAAAATCCGCATCAAAGTCTTTCACATAACAATGCTAAAACTAACACCCAAGAACGCCAAACTTGCCAAAAATGTTAAATTAAAGAAAGACCCAAAAAAATACAAAGTCGAAATCATATTAAATTTAAAATTAAATAAAAGACAAATCAAATACCTTATCAAATGAAAGGAATACCCATACAAAAATAACACATAAGAACCTATTAAGCATTTTCAAAATGTGAAAGAGATGCTTAAAACATTCCACCGCCAAAATCTAGACCAGCCAAAACCTTAAAAAAATCCACGTTCAAATCCAAACCAGCCTAAAAAAAAAAGAAAAAGGCCACGAAAATATTAAAAGGACCAGCTTCTCGTTAACAAGCCTCTTCCTCCTTACGCTTAGTACGATCCAATTCCTTAATGAAATTAAAACCGCGCGTAATCATTTAACAAAGCTTTTCAGATCAAAGTTTACGCTAAGCGCGTAATTGTTTTATTTTATTCATGGCCGCCTCTTCGGCAGCTTAAACAGCGGAATGAGAGGACTCCGCCTATTCCAATTCCTCTTCAATCTTACAAAACTACTCGGTAATAAAGACCACGTTATCTCTTAAAATCTCGTACACGTTACATCTCAAACGCTTTAAACAAACACACTCCTTACAACAATCAAAATCTTCTAAGGCAATATAAAAAGTCTTTAACGCCTTGCATAAAAAATACGACATCTTTTTACAACCATTTAATTCAATGGAATTTAAAAAAGTTATGCGATTTTTGGTAACTTTTTAAAAACGATAAGAAGGTCTGTTCTTAAAACTTTTAATAATATACCCAAACATGATTTGAGAAATAAAAAAGTACAAACCTAGAATTATCTTTGGAATAAAGATTTTAGAAAAGAAAGAATAATGTTACAATTTAAATTACAACCACCCCGAAAAAACTTAAAAGCCGATGGTCACATGACTAAATCGCAGGAATTAAATAGCAAGAAATGCAATCTAGGCAATCGAAGGAATTACCAGATCGCTTAAATAAGAAAAGTAACTTAACGATTTAAATATATTTCATAAGAAAGGAAAATAAGTATATAAAGATGAATTTCCTACTATATCTAATCATTCATTCTCTAGCTATTAATCTAAATATTCAAACCTTTCTAATATTTAAACTACACTTAAATATAAAGTACCCTTAAAACCTTTTTTATAATTAAAAACGTTAATCCTAAACTATTATTACCTTTCAAACCAAGACCCCTAAAATACATATCCAACCTATAAAGTTAAACTAACAAAAGTAATAGGCGGGATCGTAACAGATTAAACTTCTTTAAAAACACCCGTATAAAAAAAAAAAATAAAAAATTCTCATAAAACTATAAAACCAATGTGCAAAATTTATTATAAGAAAAAGGCCTTTTAATAAGTTTTATACCAAACCTTATTAAAAGGATTGCTTTAAAAATTATTATTTAATCTACGCCCTTTTAAAGGTAAGGGAATAGAGAAATAATAACCGAAAAAAAACGTTTAAAACGCCAAAAAAAACCTATTAAAATATGACCAATTTAAACTCCAGCCATAAAAAAGCACCTACCAAATCTCAATAGCAAGGCAAAAACAAAAGCAAGTACCAAAAGTCCTATTTAAAAAAATGGAAAGGTCCTTAAAAGTAAAGCATCAAGAAATCAACAAAATCAAAACCTTATATAAAATCCAGATAGGATTAGATAACATCTTAATAATACCCGTCCGATATAAAGGAAAAACATATAAAGCAATGATCGATTTAGGAGTTTAATAAAGTTATATTTTAACATAAGTAGCATAACAAGATAAAATAAAATAGGTTTACAAGGAAAATTCATACGAATTAGTAACGGTAGACGGAAGCAAATTTACCTATTAAAATGGTAAAATACTAAAAGAAATCATACCCCTTTTAATGAAAATCCAAAACCACCCCGAAACGATCACTTTTGACATTGCAAATATCAACAATCACAATATAATATTGGGAGTTAACTGGCTTAAAATAAGCCACTTAAGCATACATTGAAAGATAGGTCGTCTCCAATGGGATCAGATAGAAAAGTTAGCCTTTGGAGCTTCCAAGAAAAAGGACGCAAGCAATTTGAAGAAGCAAAACGAAAAGCACATTGCCTATATATTTAAGGAACCAAAAGTCAAAAATCTAGTACGTAAAATATCATAAGAGTACTTATAATTTCACAAATTGTTCAAAGATCAAACAAAAAAAGAATTGCCAAAACACAACCAATGAAACTATCAAATAAACCTTAAAGAAAAACAATTCCCAAAATTGTTTCTAGTATATCCCATGAACGAAGAAAAGTCACAAGCACTATAGAAAGGAATTTAAAAGGATCTGGAGAAAGGATACATTTAAGAATTAGAATCAGCATCCGGATATCTTATAATAATGGTACCTAAAATCAACAAAAATGAAAAGCAAAAAATTAACGAAAACGGCAATAAAGTATGGCGTAAAGTCATCGACTACCGCCACCTAAACAGTATCACCAAGAAAAATGGCCACGCTTTACCACTAATAAAACTTATAAAAGGATAGATTAATAAAGCCAAGATTTTTACAGCGTTAAACCTTAGAAACAGCTATTATATAATTTAAATGGTTTAAGGATATAAGTAGTATATAGCATTTAAAATAATACACAGATATTATAAATATAAGGTAATGCCTTTTAAACTTACCAACGCTTTAACATTATTTTAACATATAATTATAACAATCTTTAGAAAATATCTAGATATTTTTATATTTATTTACCTTAACGATATACTTATATATTTTAAAAATAAGGAAGATTATAAGAAATATGTTGCTTTAGTATTGGAAGCATTCCAAAAAGCCAACTTGTTAATTCACTTTACCAAAAGTAAATGGCATGTTAAAAAGCTAGACTATCTAGGCTTTATTATCACCTTTAAAGAGATACGCATTTAAAAAGGCAAGATAGCAACAGTTAAGGACTAGCCGGAACTAAAAAGCGTCACGGAAGTACGAGCATTTCATGGCTTTATAAATTACATCCGAGGATTAATTGTAAATTTTAAAAATATTGCCAGACCGTTAATAAAATTAACTTGTTAAATCTAACAAAAAGATAATATTTAAAAATTTAATAATAAAGCTAGAGTAGCTTTTTAACGCTTTAAAAATATAATCATGGAAAACCTAGTCCGAAAGCTTTTAGATTATACAAAGGCTAAACAATTTAAAATAGATGCTTCAAACTTTATAATTAAAGCAGTTTTGGAATAGTAAAAATTAAATAAAAAATGGTACCCCATTGTGTATTATTCAAAGGCATTACACGATGTAGAACTTAGATATAAAATCTACGACAAGGAGTTACTAGCCATCATTTGAGCATTTAAAGAATGGAAGCCATGGCTTAATGGAACCAAAAACCCCATTGATATTTACTTAAACCATAAGAACCTTACGCAATTCATGATTATTTAAAAACTTAATTAAAGATATAAAAGATGAATGATATTCTTATCTCAGTTCAATTTTAAGATCTATCATATTAAGGGAAAGGAAAATATCCAAGCCGATCTTCTTAATAGAAAAAGAAACTACGAAATCAAGGTTAAAAAATAAAACATCTAAATGTTAAAATAGCAATAAGATGGAACAGTCATCCTAGCATATATATAGATTAATAAAGACAATTGGATTGAAAGATTCCAAAAGGAATACAATTAGTAAAAAAAAGACCTATTCGCAATATAGAAAACATTTTAAGAAACATTAACGTATAAAGGCAAGATTTATGTATTAGAAAACATTAGAAGGGAATTTACCAAGGAATTTTATAAATACCTTTTATATAAACACTAAGGAATCTTTAAAACAAGGTTAAAAATGTAAAAGACCTATAATTTCTTAGGACTTAAGGTAATAATCACTAAGGTAATCAAAGAATGCGACATATGCAATCGAGTTAAAAGAGCCAGATATAAGCCATATAAACTCCTTTAACCTATTAAAGTACCAAGCAAACCCTTTAATACCATAGTATAGGACTTTATTACAAGATTATTAAAGTTAAAAGACCTAGTTATAAGAATATATTGTAACTTAATCTGGGTAATTGTTAATAAACTTATCAAGTATGGATATTTTATATTATATAAAAAAGATTACACCTTAAAATAACTTGCGTATACATTTATTAAAAAAATTATTAGCAAGCATGGAATCTTTAGACAAATGATATTAAATAAAAACCTTATCTTTATATTATATTATTGATAGATATTTATAAAAAAAATCGGAAGCAAGTAAAAACTTTCCATCATAACTTATCCATAAATGAACGAATAAATAGAAAAACTTAATTAAACATTTAAGCAACACTTAAAAAACTATGTTAATGACTAATAAAATAATTAAATAAAGTTGCTACCCTTAACTTAAAGCGCTTATAATATAACAATTAATAAAGATATAAAAATGTTATCATATATTATATTATATGGACATGATATATATATTAAACAATAAAAACTAAATAATAACGAAGCATTAGAAATGCAAGCACCTGTTTTAAAAGTAGAAGTATTTACAATAGAAATCTAAACATTACAATCTACACTTTAAAAACGATTATAATTCATTTAAAATAAGATGACAAAATATTATAATAAGAAAAGGATTAAAGGACCAATCTTTAAAAGAGGAGATAAGGTTTATTTACTCCGAAATAAGTAAAATTCGATATTTAAAACACTATAAATTTGCATGAAAAGGCCTAGCAAAAAATTAAATTTTAAAAAATTAAAACCTTTTTTTATAAAAAAAGCCCTGTTTAAAATCAATTATCAATTAACAATCTTATTAATAATGAAAATCCGTATCAAAGTCTTCCATATAACAATGTTAGAACTAGTACCCAAGAACGCCAAACTTGCTAAAAACATCGAATTAAAAAAAGACCTAAAAAAATACGAAATCGAAACCATATTAAACTTAAGGTTAGATAAAGGATAAATCAAATACCTTATTAAATGAAAAGGATACCCATATGAAAATAATATATAAAAACCTATCAAGCACCTTTAAAATATAAAAGAAATGTTTAAAACATTCCACTACTAAAATCCAGATCGGCCAAGATTGCCGAAAGGTTTGCGTTTGAATCCAAGCCAGCCTAGGAGAAAGAAGGGGAGGCTGCGGAAATATTAAAAGTACTGGCTTTCGCTTGACAAGCCTTTTCCTCTTTACGCTCCAAATGCTCAAGCTTCTCTATGGACTGAACGCCCCAATCCACCATATGTTTCACCTTTCCAGCCTAGAATTTTTGCTGCTTACGCAATTTTTTAACACGACTAGCGGCCTATTCTTTAATCCATCTAGCCTCAGCTTTAGCAACCTCTGCTGCCTCTTTGGCAGCCTCTAATTCATCCTTAAAAAAATGAAACTTCTTTGCAATATCTACCACGTCAGCTTGCGAAAAATCGTACATATTACAGTGAGCGCAACCTAACCAAACACACTCCTAACAATAATCTAAGTCTTCAAAAGTAACGCAAGAAATGTTATGATCTTTGCAATAGAAATAAAGCATTTGAAAAAAACCCTTCTTTAAAATTAATTTAAAGAGAACAGCTTTATTTTCTAAAGCTTTTCTAATGCAACAAGAATTGCTAATCAATTTTTTAACTTTACCTGATATGATAATAATTAACAAAGATACTAGAAAGATTAACATAAGAAAGGAAAAAACTAACCTGTTTATCTTTAAAATAAAGATCCTAGAAAAAAAAGAATAATGTTACGACTTAAATTACAACCTTGTTAAAAGTTTAAATGGTTTAAAGGTCATGTAACTAAATTAAGATGCTTAATATCTAATTGAAGCTAACTTGGTTAAATTGGCAATAACTCCATTAAGTTGACATTAATTTAAAACAGTTAAGCCCAACTTAACTAATAGGTAAAAAACTTAAGTATAAAGAATAAGTATATAAGAATGGATTTCTTACTATATCTAGTCATTTATTTTTCAGCTATTAATTTAAGTATTTAAGCCTTTCTAATATACAGATTGCCTTTAAATATAAAATACCTTTGAAATCTTTTTTACGATCAAAATCGTTAACCCTAAACTATTGTTACCCTTCAAACCAAGCCTCCTAAAATACGTATCCGACCTATAAAGTCAAACTGACAGAAGTAATAAGCGGGATCGTAACAGCAAAAGTAGCGGCTATTTATACTTTAAAAATAGCGGTTATTTACGCTTTTTAAGTAACGAAAATAGCGAAAGGTGTCACGTAATTTTAATTACCAAATCGATCGGGTAAACTTTTTATCCGGTTGGCTTTTCTTAACCGTGTTGGCCACGTTTTATATCGGGTCCTTTTTCTAACTTATAAGCCACCAAATCATAACATTTTTTTTTATATTAACGTAAATTAATAAATTGTTTAAATATATAAAAAGACTTGCATTAATTAAATTATAGAAAATGTTATTTATTATAATTTAAAAAGTTATTAAAGCGTTAATAAGTTTTATAAGTATAATTATATATTTAAACAATTTATATTTATATTTAAATGCCGTTTTTTATTTATTACCTTTTTTAATTTATATAAAATGAAATCTTAATTTAAAGTTAATTTTTATAAATCATTTAACGGTATAAAATCTGGTTTAAAGTTTAATAATTAATAAGATAAAGTATTAAATTAAAATTATAATAACGTTAAAGTTTTAATAATTTATAATAAAATAAAAAAAGTTTTAAAGGTTTGATTTTTTAATAAATATCATTAAGGCTTTATAAAAAAAGGTAAACTTATATATATACCCGTTATTTAATATTTTATTTAATTAAAACTTAAAAGCGTTTAATTTTTACTTGTTTATAATATAAATAGGTTTTTATAACGGAAATTTCCTATTAATTAAATTAATAACGTGATTTTAAAATTAATGATTAAAAAAGTGCTAACCGGCCTTTTTTATTATAATTAAGAAAGATTTTTAATATTTTTTTAAAACGTTATTTATTATAATAATAAAATGCTTTTATTATAAAATGGTTATAGCTTTAAAAACCTTATTGTTTAAAATGTTTTAATTAATGTAATAGCGTTGACAATGTTTTAAAAAAAAGGTAATTAACCTTATATTAAAAAAAAAGTAAGTAAGTTGGTGCTATTTTAATTACTATTGTAAAAAAATAACATTATATTTGTTTTTTATATTTATTAATTTAAAGTTAAAGCAAGTAAAATGATTTTTTTAATATTAAAAAATAAAAGGATTAATATGGTATCGCCTTTTTTTAAATATTAAAATGACGTTAAAGGTTATTATTTAACAGGCTTAAATATATTTAATGATAAGCAGTTTTTACTTATAGGTTAAAGCGATTAAAAAAACGGGGACGGTGTTACCGATGTTAAAAAAAACTTTAATCGGATGCTTTTTATTATTAAATAATAAGGTTATTTTAACGATGGGCCGGCTGTTTAAACAAAGTTTATTAGGCTTGCTTTTTTTTTTATTTCGATTGGCTTTAAATATTTAATAGTTAAATTTATTGCTATTATTATTTAACGCTTGATATATTTTTAATAGCTTTACAAACATTAATATGATATTTTATTAAAGCTTTTTAAAAGAAAAAAATGTTATTATAGGTTTATTTATAAACTATAAGGTTTTTATTAATATATTTAGGTAATTTTTTAAAAATTTAAGTCGAAGTTTTTAATTTTTATGATTTTAAAAAAAGTTCTTTTGATTATTAAAACATTTATTCATACCTTTTTTTTAGCTGGTAAAGTGGAAGTGTTTTTTATTACCTTGCGTTTTGTTAAGAAAGTTTTTTTTAGTAAAATAGGCAACTTTTTACCTTTAACATTTTTTTTAACGTAATAAAAAAGGGTTTGGTAATTAAATTTATTATATTACTAACAAGCCTTTTTATTTTTTTTTTACTTGTTAATATTAACCTGGTTGATTTTCTTTAAAGCTTTTTTATTAAAAGTTTATTGCTTAGGTTTAAAATTAAAAATTGAGTTGTTTATTTAAAATTGTTTTTGATTTTTTAAAGATTGATTTTAATTAAGGTTAAAGTTTCTTTTTTAGCTTTAATTTTATTAGTTTAATTTTAAATGCTTTTTTATTAAAATAGGCCCATTTTTTTTAATAAAAAGGCCGGATTTACAAGTATATTTTTATAAATAAAGCTAGTTTTTTTAATAACGTTAAAGTAATTTTTATTATTTTCAAAAATATAATCTTATTATAAATAAATCATTTTAATGATTTTATGCGATATGGTTTTAACGATATAAATTTAAAATATAGTTTTAAACCATTAAACTTAGTTATTAAAATTTATTAATTTAATTAAATATTAAATAATATCCCTTTTATATTTAAGGTTATTTATTTTTATTAAGTTGTAATGTTTTTTAATTAGGTTTTTAAATTATTTAATAAAAACGATAATATATATTAATTAAGTATTTTTAACCATTAACCGTTTAAATTAACTTATTTATTATTAATATTATAATTAACTTTTATTTATAAATAACAAACCGATTTAATTAATGCGGTGATAATTATATAAAAAGTTTTTTATATATGTTTTTAAATATGTTTTAACTTTTATTTATTAAAAATAAAACTTTATTAGGTTTTTTTTATTATAAATAAACTGTTACGATCCCGCCTATTACTTCTGTTAGTCTGACTTCATAGGTTGGATACATATTCTAGGGGGCTTGGTTTGAAGGGTAACAATAGTTTAGGGTTGACGATTTTGATTGTAAAAGAGATTTCAAGGGTACTTTATATTCAAGGGCAGTCTGTATACTAGAAAGGCTTGAATACTTAAATTGATAGCTAAAGAATGAATAACTAGATATAGTAAAAAATCCATCCTTATATACTTATTCTCCCTTCTTATAAAATATTATTTAAATAGTTAAACCTATATGGTGAAACTTAGGTTTATAGGTCCAACCCGAATCTGTTAACCTATAATATGAGTTCCTAATTCATAGGTTATATCACGTGATTTGGAACCTTAATTATTCCGGGAATGGTTGTAATTTGGGCCGTGATATTATTCCCTCTTTTTTAGGATCTTTGTCTTAAAGATAACTAGGTTAGTTTCCTTTTTTTATTCTTTTTTATTTAGAACTAACTTCTATTATTCAAAATGCTAGAACATGGTATTTCCAAATCTAATTTTCAACCTTCTTGTCGAGCTAGGAAAGCTATTGAAAACCGTGCTGCTTTTATTTAAATAGTATTTTCTAAGGGTTGTTTTAAAATGTCTTGTTTATATTATAAGGATCATAAGATGGTTTGTATTATTTCTAAAGATTCTGATTATTGCGTCGAGTATATTTGTCTTGGTTGTTTGCGTTGTGATGTGTACGGAATTATTAGAAAGGAGGTTTTGAAAGTGGCTTCATAGTTCTATAATTTAGAGGAGGAGTTAGAGAAAGCCAAGAAAGAGGCGTAGGTTTTTACCGCCAAGGTTCTTCAACTTTGAAAATAGCGTAGATTTTGGGTTGAAAAACTTAAGCGAATGATAAAGTGTGGTTTTAATTTTATTGAGGAATTGGATCGTATTGAGTGTGAGGAGGAAGAGGCTTGTTAGGCGGAAGCTGGTCTTTTTAATGTTTCCGTGGCCTCCCTCTTTTTTTCTTGGGTTGGCTTAGATCCGAACGCAGATCCTTCTGAGGTTTTGGCCGGTTTGGATTTTAGCGGTGGAATGCCTTAAGCATCTCCTTCACGTTTTGAAGGTGCTTAATAGGTTCTTATGTGTTATCTTTATATGGGTATTTCTTTTATTTGATGAGGTATTTGATTTGTCCTTTGTTTAACCTTGAATCTAGTATGGTTTTGACTTTGTATTCTTCTGGGTTTTTTTTTAATTTGACATTTTTGGCAAGTTTGGCGTTCTTGGGTGCTGGTTTTAGCATTGCTATGTGGAAGACTTTGGTACGGATTTTCATTGTTGACGGGATTGTTAGTTGGTAATTGGTGTTAGATAGGACTTCTTTTATAAGAAAGGGTTTCAATTTTTTGAAATCTAATTTTTTGTTAGGCCTTTTTGTGCGAATCTGTGGTGTTTTAAGCGTTGAATTTTGCTTATCTTGGAGTAGATAGACCTTATTTCTTCTTTTAAGGATTGGTTTTTCAATTCTTCTTTTATTGTAGTATTCTATCATTTTGTTTTGAATGAATTATAGTTGTTTCTGGAGTGTGGATTGTAGTGTTTGAATTTCTATTGCAAATACTTTTGCTCTTGAGGCAAGTGCTTGCACTTTTGATGCTTTGTTATTATTTAATTCTTGTTGTTTGGTGTGTGCATTATGTCCGTATAGCGTAATATATAATGACACTTTCATATCCTTATTGATTGTTATATTGTAGGCGCTTTGAGCCAAGGGTAGCAGCTTTATCTAATTATCCTATTATTTGTTGATATAGCTTCTTAAGTGTTGCTTGAGTGTTTGATTGAGTCTTTTTATCTATCCGTCCGTTTGTGGATAAGCCGTGGTAAAAAGCTTTTACTTGCTTTCAATCTTTTTTATAAATATCTACTAGTAGTGTGATATAAAGATAGGGTCTTTATTTAATATTACTTATCTAGGGATTCCGTGCTTGTTAATAATTTCCTTAATGAATGCGTATGCAAGCTGTTTTAAGATGTGATCTTTTCTATATGATACAAAGTATTTATACTTGGTAAGTTTGTTAACAATTATCTAGATTGAGTTATAATATGTTCTTATAATTGGGTCTTTTGATTTTGGTAATCCTGTGATGAAATCCCATGCTATGGTATCGAAGGGTTTATCTGGTACTTCGATGGGTTGGAGGAGTTCATATGGCTTGTATCTGGCTTCTTTAACTTAATTGCATATGTTGCATTCTTTGATTACCTTAGTAACTATTGCCTTTAGTCCTGGGAAATCATAGGTCTCTTGCATTCTTGATTTTATCTTGAAGATTCCTTGGTGTCCATATAAGGGGTGTTCATGGAATTCCTTGGTAAATTCCTTTCTAATATTTTCTAATATATAAACCTTGCCTTTATACATTAGTATTCTTTAGGATGTTTTTTATATTATAAATAGGTCTTTTTCTTGCTAATTGTATTCCTTTTGGAATCTTTCAATCTAGTTGTTTTTATTGATTTGTATATGTGCTAGGATGATTGTTCCGTCTTTTTGTTATTTTAACATTTAGATGTCTCGTTTTTTGACCTTGGTTTTGTAATCTCTTTGTCTATTAAAAAGGTCGGCTTGGATGTTTTCTTTTTCCTTAATGTAATGGATCTTGAAATTGAACTGGGATAGGAATATCATTCATTTTTTATATCTTTGGTTAAGTTTTTAAGTAGTTATGAATTGTGTAAGATTTTTATAATTTAAGTAGATGTTAATAGGGTTTTTGATTCCATTAAGCCATGGTTCTCATTCTTCAAATGCTTGAATGACTGTTAATAATTCCTTGTTATAAATTTTATATCTAAGTTTTGCGTCGTGTAGTGCTTTTGAGTAGTACGCAATAAGGTATCATTTTTTATTTAATTTTTATTATTTTAAGACCGCTTTGATTGCAAAGTCTAAAGCGTTTATCTTAAGTCGTTTGGCCTTTATATAATCTGGAAGCTTCTAGATTAGGTTTTCCATGATTATATCCTTTAAACGTTAGAAAGTTGCTTTAACTTTATTATTGAATTTCCAGGTATCATCCTTTTGCTAGGCTTAACAAGTCAATTCTATTAACAGTTTGGCAATATTTTTAAAATTTGCGATTAATCTTTGGATGTAATTTATAAAGCCATAAAATGCTTATACTTCTATAACGCTTTTTGATTTTAGTCAATCCTTGACTGCTGCTATCTTGCCTTTTTGGATGTGTATCTTTCCAGAGGTGATGATGAAGCTTAGGTAATCTAGCTTCTTAACGTGCCATTTACTTTTGATGGGGTGGATTAACAGGTTGGCCTTTTAAAGTGCTTCCAGTATTAAGGCAACATGCTTCTTATAATCTTCCTCATTTTTGAAATATATAAATATGTTATTGAAATAAACAAATATAAAGATATCCAAGTATTTTCTAAAAACCGTCATAATCATATATTAAAATGACATTAAGACGTTGGTAAGTTTAAAAGGCATTACCTTATACTTATAATGTTTGTATACCGTTTTAAATGCTATATATTGCTTATGTCCTTAAGCTATTCAAATCATGTAATATCCGTCTTTAAGGTCTAACGCCGTGAAAATCTTGGCTCTGTTAATCTGTCCTTTTATAAGCTTTATTAATGGTAAAGCGTGGCCATTTTTCTTGGTAATGTTGTTTAGATGGCGGTAGTTGATAACTTTACGCCATATTTTGTTGCCGTTTTCGTTAATCTTTTACTTTCCATCTTTGTCGACTTTAGGTACCATTACTATAGGATATCCGGATGCTAATTCTAATTCTTAAATGTATCCTTTTTTAAGATCTTTCTAAATTTCTTCCCATAGTGCTTGTAACTTTTCTTCATTCATAAGATATACAAGAAACAGTTTTAAAAATTATCCTTCTTTAAAGATTATTTAATGATCTTATTAATTATGTTCTAACAATTCTTTTTTTATTTAATCTTTGAATAATTTGTAAAATCGTAAGTACTCTTATGATACTTTACACAATGGATCTTCAACTTTTGGTTCTTTAAGCATATAGGTAATATGCTTTTCATTTTGCTTTTTCAAATTGCTTGCGTCCTTTTTCTTAAAAGCTCCAAGGGCTAACTTTTCTATCTAATCTCATTAGAAACGACCTATTTTCCAATATATGCTTAGATAACTTATCCTAAGCCAGTTAACTCTCAATATTATATTATAATTGTTGATATTTGCAATGTTAAGAGTAATTATTTCGAGGTAATCTTGAATTTTTATTAAAAAAGGAATAATTTCTTTTAATATCCTATTATTCTGATAGGTAGACTTGCTTTTATCTATTGTTACCAGTTCGTATAAGTTTTTTTTATAAATCCATTTTATCTTATCTTATTATGCTACTTATGCTAAAATATAGCTTCGTTAAGCTTCTAAATTAATTATTGCTTTATATATCTTTTTTTTATATTAAACGGGTACTATTAAAATATTATCTAATCCTATCTAGATTTTATATAAGGTTTTAATTTTATAGATCTCTCAATGCCTTATTTTTAAAAACCTTTCCATTTTTTTAAATAAGTTTTTTAATATTTGCTTCTATTTTTGCCTTATTGTTAAGATCTGGTGGGTGCTTTTCTATGGTTGAAGTCTGAGCTGGCCATATTTCAGTGGGCTTTTTTTAGCGTTTTAGACGTTTTTTTTTGGTTATTATTTCTCCATTTCCTTGCCTTTAAAGGGGCGTGAATCAAGTAGTAGTTTTTAAGGCAATCCTTTCAATAAAGTTTGGTACAGAACTCATTAAAAAGCCTTCTTTTTATGATAAATTTTACATATTGATTTTATAACTTTGTAAAAATCTTTTATTTTTCTCCTTTATACAGGTGTTTTTAAAAAAGTTTAACTTCTTTGTAAAGTATTGAATATATGCCGTATTTTTTATAATTGGTAACTGGAAAGAATTTTATTTCTTTATATGTAATTAGGTAATAATCCAACCAATATTTTTGATTATTAGGATTGCTTTCCATATAAAGTTTTTAAAGTTTTTTATATTAAGCCTTAGTCTAAATAATTTGCTTTTTTATGTTTTCCTATATAGAAACGCTTTTAATGTTGCTAAAATAGAGGCTTTTTAATTCTTCTTGTACTTTTTCTAGACTTACTCCTATGTTTAGAAGGTTATGCAAATTATATGGTATTGAATTATAATATATGCATCTTTTGGATATTGCTATCTTGCTACATTCTAATCTCGGATGAAGGTAGCAGGCTTTAAGAAATTCTAGCCATTATGGTTTTACTTTGTAGATACACTTGTTTTTTTCGGTGTTACTGCTTGGCTCCAAGCTTTTTAAAAACCATGCGTTGTTGATCTTGGCGCTTATATGTACTTAATAGGAATTATTTATGCAATATCCCTAATATTTGTAGTTATGCTTATCCTGTTAATGTTTCTTGCAATCTTTGTCTTAATATTTACTCTAGTAAAGTTATTAATGGTCATTCTTTTGCTGCTCTTTTTAGGCAGGGTTAAGTTAGCATTGGCTTATGGTTAAGATGTCTTTAACTTTTTTAATTTTTTAATGTTTAAGATATTTAAAATTGAAAGGTTCTTCTATGATTTTGCTACTAAGTTGGGCTGCCTTAAGTTGTTTCCTCATTATTGGAAAGTTATTATTATGGTGTTTGATTTTATGTTTTAGGCATATTGCTGGGCTGTTTTTATGGCATTTATAACCATTTATAATTGCCATTAAAGATTGGGGGTGTCTAGGATGATATTTACAAGCGCGCATTATTTCTTTTTTGCAAATAAGACATTTGTTAATTTTAAGGCTTTTGTTGTTTTTCATTAAGCTAGTAGCTATTGTAAAAATGTTACTAATCTCCTTTTCTTCTTTAATTTTAGCCTAAAACGCCTGTCTAAGCTGCAATATTCTTTCTTATCAAAGTAGTTGTTTTTTAAAGCTTTAACACTTACTTCTAAAATATTCTATCTTGTTATAATTAAAGCATTTAATCTTTAACTTATTAATTAATTACCTTTGTTATTACTTTTAAATATTATTTAACTTAATAAGGTCTAATTATATGCTTGTGCCCTTATATTATTTGTTTTATTATTGCCCGCTTCTAAGGTTATTATTCCTATTAAATTAAAGCCTTCCGTTCCAAGCGATCCCTCCTTTTTTCTTAAGATATCTCTTGAAGTTTTTATTGTTAATAATAATAACCTTTTCTACTAAAATATTAAACTACTTAAAATCTTAATCCTTATAGATTTTCTTATTATAAAGTTTGTTCTTAACATACTTTTTCAATCTTTTATAAAAGGGATAAAAAAAACTTTTAACAGGTAGGCTTAATTCCATAGCCAATTTCTTAAATTTAATGGCATAATTAAAGGCTAACTTATTCTATTAAAAATGATATAACTTAGCTTTGGCTTTCTATTTGCAAATAAGATCGCTAAACATAAGTTAAATCTTTTCTTTAAAATGGTTGAAATCTTTAAAGATATACTTGGTAATGTCTGATATATCTACTAGTTTCTTTTTAAGTCAATCCTTAAAAATAGGTTTAAACCATTTAAAAGCTGGTCCTATAAATAGCTGTAAAGTTATTAAAACCTTCTGTTACTCGTTCTTAATTAAGCTTTTATAAAACTTAAAATGAGTACGCATTTAAATAAGAAATGCATTTAAATCTTCTTTTCCATTGTACCTATTAGGGGCAATAGGCTTAAAGTCTTTGGCTTAAGGAAATGCCATATTTTTAATATCTTATAGGTCTAACAGGTTCTTAGAAGGTTATATGAATTCAATCCCTTCTTCTTCTTTAAATTCTTCTTCTAATAATAATAATTCTTATTTTGTAAATAATGTTATCTATTTTAATTTACTGGTCCCTTTTTTTAAGGCTTTTATAAGTTTAAACATCAAAGCTTTTACTATTACTTTGGTAAATGTTGCAATTATTATTTCTTATATAGGTTTTTTAATCTCCAAAGATGGTTTTAAAGGTTCAAATGCTTTAACTATAGCAACTTGCAATCTGGTTACTAGTAAATTCTATGTTAAGGCTGTTAACGCAGTTGTTAGGTTTAATTTTAATGTTACTAGAACGTTTGTTTATTCCGTTATTTTCTTTAGTAGCATGCCTTAAAAGTTTTTAAAAACTATCCATAAATGAGTCCTCTTCTTCCTATATTAACATTAAATATTAACCAAATAAATTATCAAAATGTTACAATCCCACCTATTACTTCTATTAGTCTAACTTTATAAATTGAATACATACTTTAAAAGGCTTGATTTAAAGGATAATAATAATCTAAAATTAACGATTTTAATCGTAAAAAAGATTTTAAAGATATTTTATATTTAAAGGCAATTTATATACTAAAAAGGCTTGAATATTTAAATTGATAGCTAAAAAATGAATGATTAGATATAATAAAAAATTCATTTTTATATACTTATTCTCCTTTTTTATAAAATATTATTTAAATAGCTGGACCTATATAGTAAAACTTAGGTTTATAGGTCCAACTTGAATCTATTGACCTATAATACGAGTTCTTGATTCACAGGTTGTGTCACATGACTCGGAACCTTAATTATTCCGGGGATGGTCGTAATTTGGGCCGTGATATAAACGGTTTATTAAGTTATATTAAATTAATGGAAATAATAAAGGGGCGAATTAGCTTTTATAAAGTTTGAAATAATTGGTTATTAAGGTTTTATAAATTGTTCAAGCCTTTTAGGCCTTTTAATTAAAATGAAAATGGACCGTAAAGTGGTTTTAAAGGTGGCCGAAATGGCCTTTTATTATTAAAGTTATTCGGGTTAAAACTTGGAATTTTAAAGGCTTTTAAAGTTAATTAAAAAAGTAATCCTTTACCGTTAACATTTATTATAAAAGGTTTAACGCGAATTATATTAAATTAAACCTTGGCTTTTTTTAAAGCGGCACGGGCTTATACTTTTTAAATGGTTTTAGTAAAAAAAAATGCCTTTTTAATAAAGTTAAAGTTTTTAATTTAAGCGGCGTTAGTAACTTATAAAGGTTGTTAATTATAAATGGGTTAAAAAGGTTAAAAAGGTTATTAAAAAACAACGCGTTTTTTAAAGCTTTTAAAGATTAAATTGACGTTAATTAATTAATTAACGGCTAATTTTATTTAAACTTTAATAAAAATAGTAATAATATAAACATGTAAATTATTAAACTGGCATCGAAACTTTAAATTTATTTATAAGGGATTTATATATTAATAAATAAAAAGCTTGTTAATTTATATTTTTTTTTTATTAGCTTTAACTTTTAATTTATTTAATAAAGATTTATTAAATTTAAGCCTAGCTTTAAAATCTTTATTAAAAACTTTATATAACTTTATATTATTGCCAAGCTACTTTTTTAAATTTATTAATTGCTTGTTATTTATTTTTAATTTAAATGGTAAATTTAACAATGACTTTATATATTTATTAAAAAAAGATAAAAACGAAAGATTTAAATTATTATTTAATTTATTCAATTTATTCTTTTAATACTTTTAACTTGGCACGATATATAATAATTATAAAATTATATATATTTTATATTAAAAAGTATTATTAATAAAGTGTATTTTAATTTTAAATATAACTTATTTTAATTTAAATATTAAAAGTTTAAATGATATTATAAACTTTATATATATATTAATAAAGTTTTATAAGCTAAGGGTTTAAATTATTAATAATTATATTAATGATTATTATAATTTTAAAAGTTGTTATAATTATATTATAATTAAAAAAATTATATAAAGTTAATTGGTTATAATTAATAGGTTAAAAAAAGTAAGTTATTTATTTAAAAATAGAAATGTTTTTTATTATTATTTGGTAATTAAAGTTGACCAAATTTTATAAGCTAGGTTAAATTAAAAATTGTTTATATTTGTTTATTTAATAGCGGGGTTAAAAGGTTAATTGGTTAATTGCATTAAAGATTTATTAAAGCGAAGAAAAAAGGTTGGTTTTAAAAATAAGTTTTTAAAATAAAGCAAGCGAAAAAGCAAAATTAAAAACCGTTAAATTATATAACAATTTAAAAGCAAGGCTTTATATTTAAATTAAAAAAATAAATAAGTTTTTAATAAATTAAAAAGTTTTAAAAAAATTACGCGTAATAAAGTTTTAAATAATATGGTTTATAGCTTGTTTAAATGATAGTAATAAAAAAGCCTTAATAAAAAAAGCCAATTTAATTAGTTGTAATAAAAAAACCGTAATAAGGGATTTAAGTTGTAATTTGAAAAGTTTAAAAGCCGCAAAGGTATAAAAACGGCGTTTAACTTATTTTTAAACTTGAAATGATTAAGGCTTAAAAAATGAATATAAAAGAAAAAAAAGACTAAAGGAATTTATAAAAGATAATTCATTTAAAACCGTAAATGTTACAAACCAACCAGCCAGCAGGCCTGACCGGCGGCCTAATAAAAGTAGAACACCTTGGGTACTCGCATATGCAAGATTGGAAGAATTATGTAAGAAATCACATAACCACGCAATATGCTCAATTATGCTCAATGAGCAGCACTAAGTATGCTCAATCGCAATCAATGAATAGCACTGATTACTAGACAATTATTAAGCGAAAGAATTTAATATATATAATTCTATAGCTTTTTTATATTTCTAGTTATTCCTTTACTCAACTATTAATTTAAATATTTAAACCTTTTTAGTATTTAAACTGTATTTAAATATAAAGTACCCTTAAAATCTCTTTTATAATTAGAAACGTCAATCCTAAACTATTGTTACCCTTTAAACCAAAACCCTTAAAGTACATATCTAACCTATAAAGTTAAACTAATAGAAATAATAGGTGGGATTGTAACATTTTAATAACTTATTTGGTTAATACTTAGTATTAATATAAAAAAAAAAGGACTCATTTGCGGATAATTTTTAAAAACCTTTAAGGCATGCTACCAAAGAAAATAACGGAACAGACAAACGTTTTAATAACACCGAAATTAAACCTGATAATAGCGTTAATAATCCTAACGCAGAATTTACCGGTAACCAGATCACAAGTCATTGCAGCTAAGGCACCTAAACCTTCAAAACCTTCTCCAGAAACCAAAAAACCCATATAAGAAATAATAACTACAACACCTATCAAAGTAACCACAGAAGCTTTAACGTTTAAGCCAAAGGCCCTAAGAGAAGGGACCAGCAAACCAAAATAGATAGCATCATTTGCAGAACCAGAATCATTATTAGAAGAAGAATTTAAAGAAAAAGAAGGGATTGAACCCACATAGCCCCTTGAAAACTTGTCAGGCCCACAGGACACTGAAAATATGGCATTTCCTCAAACCAAAAGCTTTAAACCTATTGCCTTTAACAGGTACGATAGAAAGGAAGATCTAGATGCATTCCTCATCCAAATGCGCACCCATTTTAAATTCTATAAAAGCTTAATTAAAAACGAGCAATAGAAGGTTCTAATAACCTTATAGCTACTTATAAGACCAGCCTTTAAATGGTTCAAATCTATTCTTAAGGATCAATTTAAAAGGAAACTAGCTAATATATCAAATATCATTAAATATATCTTCGAGGATTTCGACCATTTTAAAAAAAAGATCTAACTTATGTTTAACAACCTTATTTATAAACAAAAAGCCGAAGTTAAGTTATACCACCTTTAATAGAATAAGTTAGCTTTTAATTATGCCATTAAATTTAAGAAATTGGCTATTAAATTAGGCCTACCTGTTAAGAGTTTTTTTTACCTTTTTTACAAAGGATTGAAGAAGCATGTTAAAAATAAACTCTATAACAAAAAAATTTACAAGGATTAAGACCTTAAGCAATTTAATACCTTAATAGAGAAGGCCATTATTATTAATAATAAAAACTTTAAGAGATATCTTAAAAAGAAAGAAGGGATTGTTTGGAATAAAAGGCCTTAGTTTAATAAAAATAATAACCTTAGAAACGGGCAATAATGAAACGAATGACATAAAGGTATAAATATATAATCAAACCCTATTAAATTAAACAATACTTAAAAGTAATAATAAAAGTAACCAATTAATAAGTTAAAGATTAAATGCTTTAATTGTGATAAGATAAGATATTTTAAAAGCAAGTGTTAAAGCTTTAAGAAACAATTATTTTAATAAAGAGGAATACCGTAGCCTGAATAAAGACAAGCGTTTTAGGCTAAAATCAAGAAAAAAAAGAAGATTAGTAGCATCTTTACGGTAGCCACCAACTTGATAAAAAATAATAAAAGCCTTAAAACCAATAAATGCCTTATTTATAAAGGAGAGATAATATGCGCTTATAAATATTATCTTGGATATCTTCGATCCTTAATGGTAATCATAAATGGTTATAAATGTTATAAAAATAGTCTAACGATATGCCTAAAACATAAGATCGGACATTATAATAATAACTTTTTAACAATAAAAAAACAATTTAAGGCAGTTTAACTTAACAATAAAATCATAAAAAAATCTTCCAATTCTAAATATCTCGGACATTAAAAAGTTAAAAAAGCTAAAGACATCCTAATCATAAGCCAACGTTGGCTTGACCTTACCTAAGAAGAGCAGTAAAAGAATGATCATTAACAACTCCACTGGAATAAGTGTTAAGATAAAGATTGTAAAAAACATTAATAAGATAAGTACAATTGTAAATATTAAAGATATTATATAAACAATTCCTGCCTAGTATATATAAACGCCAAAATCAATAACGCATGGTTTTTAGAAAGCCCGGAACTAAGCAATGATATCGAAAAAAACGAGTGTATCTACGAAATAAAACCATAATGGCTAGAATTCCTTAAAGCCTGCTACCTTCATTTAAGATTAGGACGTAGTAAAACAGCAATATTTAAAGGATGTATATGTTATAATTTAATATTATATAACTTGTATAACCTTTTAAATATAAAAGTAAGTTTAAAAAAAGTATAAGAAGAATTAAAAAGCCTTTATCCTAGCGATATTAAAAGTGTTTTTATGTAAGAAGATATGGAAAAGCAAATTATCTAAATTAAGACATGATATAAGAAACTTTAAAGACTTTATGCGAAAAGTAATCCCAATAACCAAGGATATTAACTAAATTATTATTTAATTAAATATAAAGAAATAAAATTCTTTCCAATTACTAATTATAAAAAGTTTGGCATGTATTTAGCACTTTATAAAGAGATTAAACTTTTTTGCGAACATTTATATAAAAAAGAAAAGCGAAAAATTTTTATAAAACTATAAAACCAATATGTAAAATTTATTATAAAAAGAAGGCCTTTTAATGAATTCTATATCAAACCTTATTAGAAAGATTATTTTAAAAATTACTACTTAATCCACACCCCTTTAAAAGCAAAGGAATAAAGAAATAATAACCAAAAAAGAACATTTAAAACGTTAAAAAAAGTTTACTAAAATATAGCCAGCTTAAATTTCAACCATGGAAAAGCACCTATTAAATTTTGATAGTAAAGTAGAAACAAAACTAAATACCAAAAGTCCTATTTAAAAAAAATGAAAAGGTCTTTAAAAATAAGGCATCAAAAAACCAATAAAATCAAGACCTTATATAAAATTTAAACAAGATTAAATAACATCTTAATAATACCTATCCGATATAAAAAAAAGATATATAAAATAATGATTAACTTAAAAACTTAACGAAGTTATATCTTAACATAAATAGCATAATAAAATAAAATAAAATGGGTTTATAAGGAAAATTTATATAAACTAATAACAATAGATAAAAGCAAGTTTACCTACCAAAATGGTAAGATATTAAAAAAAACTATTCCTTTTTTAATAAAAATTCAAGATCACCCCAAAATAATCACCTTTGATATTGTAAATATTAATAATTATAATATAATATTAAAAATTAACTGGCTTAAAATAAACCACCTAAACATATATTAAAAAATAAGTTATCTTTAATAAAATTAAATAAAAAAGTTAGCTTTTAAAGCTTCTAAGAAAAAAAACGCAAGCAATTTAAAGAAGTAAAACGAAAAACACATTACTTATATACTCAAAAAACCAAAAATTAATAATCCATTATATAAAGTATCACAAAAATACTTACGATTTTATAAATTATTTAAAGATTGAATAAAAAAAAAATTGCCAAAACATAACCAATAAAACCACCAAATAACCCTTAAAAAAGGATAATTTCCAAAACTATTTCCAGTATATCCTATAAACAAAAAAAAGTTAAAAGCACTATAAGAAAAAATCTAAAAAGATCTTAAAAAAGGATACATTTAAAAATTAAAATCAACATCCGAATATCCTATAATAATGATACCTAAAGTTAATAAAAATAAAAAGCAAAAGATCAATAAAAATAGTAACAAAATATAACATAAAATCATCAACTACCGCCACTTAAACAATATCACTAAAAAAAATAGCCACGCTTTACCACTAATAAAGCTTATAAAAAAACAAATCAGCAAAGCCAAGATTTTCACAGCGTTAAACCTTAGAAACAGCTATTACATAATCTAAATAACCTAAAAACATAAGCAATATATAACATTTAAAACAGTACACAAATATTATAAATATAAGATAATGCCTTTTAAACTTACCAACGCTTCAACGTCATTTTAATATATAATTATAACAATCCTTAAAAAATACCTAAACATCTTTATATTTATTTACCTTAACGATATACTTATATATTCCAAAAATAAAAAAGATTATAAAAAGCATGTTGCCCTAATACTAAAAGCACTTTAAAAGGCCAACCTATTAATCCACCCCACCAAAAGCAAATGGCATGTTAAAAAGCTAGATTACCTAGGCTTTACCATCACCCCTAAAAAAATACGCATCCAAAAAGGCAAAATAGCAATAGTTAAGGACTGGTTAAAATTAAAAAGCGTTACAAAAGTACAAGTATTTTATAGCTTTATAAATTACATCCAAAGATTAATTGCAAATTTTAAAGATATTACCAAACTATTAATAGAACTAACTTGTTAAGCCTAGCAAAAGAATGATACCTAAAAATTTAATAATAAAGCTAAAGTAGCTTTTTAACGTTTAAAGGATATAATCATGGAAAACCTAATCCAAAAGTTTCCAAATTATACAAAAACCAAATAACTTAAAATAAATGCTTTAAACTTCGCAATTGAAACAATTTTAAAATAATAAGAACCAAATAAAAAGTGATACCTTGTTACATATTATTTAAAAGCATTACACGATGTAAAACTTAGATATAAAATCTACGATAAGGAGTTACTAACAATCATTCGAGCATTTAAAAAATGGAAGCCATGGCTCAATGGAACCAAAAACCTTATTAACATTTACTTAAACCATAAAAACCTTACGCAATTTATAACTACTTAAAAACTTAACCAAAGACATGAAAGATGAATGATATTCCTATCCTAGTTCAACTTTAAGATCTATTATATCAAGAAAAAGGAAAATATTCAAGCCGATCTTCTTAGCAGAAGAGGAAACTACGAAACTAAAGTTGAAAAACAAGACAATCCAATTCATCTAACTCATCTAGCGTGCTAGCTCCACGCTGAACCATCTCCAAACCACGCTGGCAGAAGAAGTTCTTTTGCTTTTAAAAATGTATAAGCTTTAAAAATGCTTCGTTTATTTCCTATTAAGCTCAAAAAAGACGTTCCTCGGTCATGCTTTCCTCCTTTTTAATCCTCCGCCTCTTGGAATGAATGTTGTCCAACAAGGACAAAGGAATGCAATTTCCATCATACGTGACACCAAAGGACGTGCACTTTTTGCACTTCTTAACCCCTTTCATTATAATATAACAAAGATCCTTTAACTCATAACAAATGCAAGGTATAACTTCAAACCCAAATTTGTTAAAAGAATTGATAAGATTGTGGCGACGAATTGTGAAAATTTTCGGGGGCAAGCAGTTCTTTTCAATTCGACCTGACATGATGGCGCTTAAGTTAACAAGGGGGGAAGAACGAAGCAGAATAAAACATGGAGGATTTACACGCTATTTATCTTTGTTAAGAATAATAAAGGTGGAAGGAGGGGGATAATATTACAAACCAACCAGCTAGCAAGCCCAATTGGCGGCCTAGTGAAAGTAGAATATCCCGGGTACTTGCATATGTAGGATCGGAAGAATTATGTAAGGAATCACATGACCATGCGATATGCTTAGTTGTGCTTAGTGAGCAGCACTAAGCACGCTCAATCGCAATTAATGAACAGTACTGATCATTAAACAATTATTGAGCGAAGGAATTTAATATATATAGTTCCATAGCTTTCCTATATCTCTAGTTATTCCTTTGCTTAGTTATTAATCTAAGTATTCAAGCCTTTTTAATATTTAGACTGTACTTGAATATAAAGTACCTTTAAAATCTTTTTTACAATTAGAAACGTTAATCCTAGACTATTATTACCCTTTAAACCAAAACCTCTAAAGTATATATCCAACCTATAAAGTTAGACTGACAGAAGTAATAGGCGGGATTATAACAGTAAAGTAGGCGGGGTAATGGTTGTTTTAATATTTTATATGAATTTTAAAACTACCGGGACTTCTTTAAAAAGAAAGAGAATTATATTATAACAAAGGTTGGTATAAAACTTGAAATTAGTTATTTAAATTTAATTAATAATTCTTTTAAATTTTAAAGGCTTTGTTTTTCTCTTTTTTTAAGAAAAAGGAAGGAAAGGCTTTTACTTATACACGTTAGGCTAACCGCCTTTAATCAGTCATCCTTTATCTTTTCCAAGCGCCCTAAGCGTTGTTAGAGCTGTTGATACATTCTTGCAGGTCGTCGTATAGTGGTTCAGCCTATAGGAATATCCCCAATGCCTCCATCGCCAACACCTCTGCCTTGGGGCCATATCCATACGGGTATTTGTCTGATCGATTGGTTATAAGGCTTTGATATGTCTCTTGGCACCCCGGGCCGTATCCGGCCGTGTGACAGCGGAAGGGAGCCTTAACCGGTCCAGGTCAGTATGCTTCGCCACGTAATAAATAGTAAATGGTACATTGGGTAGATACCTGGCAATGTTGCTGCATGCCCTTAGAACTTCTTGTACAGCAAATAAGCGAGCCTTCTTCGAGCACACCGTGCTTCTATTTCAGAAGCCGAACGAGCAATATTGTGCCTGTTTCCTTACGAGGCTTAATGTGAAAGGTTTTCCCCGAGGTTGATAAATGCCGGGTACCTATTCGAATAAGCTCCGATTGGACACACGGATCTCCATGATCTCTCTACAAGTATATTGTCACTATTTTCGAAGATGGGGGCGTATCATGGCTTAGAACACAACCAGAAGTGCTACAGTTTGATATTATCTACTGTTCTCACTCGAGCTAATTCTTTCTCGCGATTAAGGCTACGTGAAAAGCACCAGATCATGCGACAAGCAATAAACAACGCCAAGAATGGGTCTAAAGACCTTCTAACATCATTTTGGATTTCACTTACCAGAGGTAGAAAACAGATTCTTTTGTTGACTGTTCACGTAGCTAATATCTTAAACCAGTCATGTTATACCTGACACGCGCTAAGATGCGAGCAATCAAAGATGTCCCTAAAGGATTTGATGGCCAAGACGTAACAATGGCCTCTGCGCCGGATACAGAAGTTGCAAAGTACCTTGCGCCGAGCCCTTGGAACGAAGAGAATACTTATCAAATCGGTATTGGGTTCGTGGGCAGGGGCCATGCCGAGATCATTATACGAGACGGTGCCGGCGTAAGCAGGATTCCACCTCCAAGACGCTTGGACCTCACCGTCAGTCCTTCGAGTATTGATCAGGACGAACTGACAAGATCTGGCCCTTATGCGGAATTTGAAACAGACGACATCCGCCTCAGAGTCCTCCATATCCATAATTCGAATGATAAAACTGACTCTCTAGAGTTGACGCTCGAGGAAAGGCCGAAGGTACGGTGCTACAGATACCTCGATCTATATCGTATCCGCACAACGGAGCGTCGACTGAAGTATCTTGCGCTGACATCTTGCCCACAAGAATACACCATTTTGGCAGATGATTGTGCTACGTTTTGCTACACGTTCCTTGAAGGATTGCTAGATCATCTCCTAGAGCGTGGAAAGGATCAGGGGGGTATAGACGGAAACCAGTATAGCCACCAAAAGCAACTGCTACAGCGCATTCACATCAAAGACGACTGGCTGGGGGGTATGGAGTGGCGATGGCCAGCTAGCTCTAGCGGCCCCGCACATTCACTATCGGGATGTCAGTGACATAAAGGTGTGGTGTAGGTGGTATCGGATCTCGGTTACTCTAGGTCTTCAAGCCCTCTTAATTTACAGAGGCCAAGAGAACTACCCTGTTCTGTAGGAGCCGAGCGATGACGACGATGATGAGTCTACGTACCTGACAGATAGATTTCCAGGCACCGCGACGCATTTCTATGCTGTATTGACACGTCTGTAATACTCCCTTTACCCAGGTAATACCCTACTGGCAAAGGAAGTATTGTGCCAGAATAAACAGAGCCAAAGCTTCACCTCATAGGCGAAACCCTCCACTTACTACTCGTGCATATCACTCTCTACCTCCAGTCCCTACCTAAGGTAGATGTACCTATCTAGGTAGGTACCTATCTGATCCATCCGGGGAATCCCCCCTATTCCAAAGTGCCTCTATTTTTACGTCTTAGAAGCCACCCACCCGACACCCAAAAAGCCTTATAATGGAAGAGAAAAAACCGAAGTTAGGGAAGTAAACATTAATCACAGTAGAACTCTAACGTCTTTGCATACATAAAATCCAAGCAATGCACGAACTATACGCTGGAAGGCATTTTAACCACCGCGCCGCGTAGGAAGGAGATAAACAATGGCGACGCTAGCAACCTACCAACCTGTAACTAGGTGATTCGCTACCTAGTTAAGTAGGCATTTCGTGACTCTATCTTCCACGAGTCGAATATGACGGGGTCGTCAACGACAAAAATAGACCAGACATGAGCCGTCTTCGAAGCCTGCCAACTCAGGAGAGCATAAACCAGTTGTGAATTGGAGTGCCTATCTACCTACCTAGGTACTCAGTTGAGTAGGAAGACTACCTAGGTACGTGTAGGTACCTTGGGCATCAAAAGTTTCCCCCCTCCCAACACAAACGACCAGATTGGGTCCTTGCGCTGTCGAAATATATCTACCTCGATACTTTCCTTTTCTTTACCCCCTATATGATACGTTACGCAGTACTCTTACTCCTACTTCAGATCATCAATCTCTTAGAAGCATCATGTGTATGTTTCTTTTTGTAAAGCGGAGAAAGCAATTCACTACGGGCGGAGCTCAGAGGTCCGAGATCCAATGCTCAGTGGGCTTCGACGACGACGCCATCCACGAAGCTAATAACATACGTAAAGACTCTAAGCTGCGACCAAGCCAACAGCCGTCAGATCTCAAGCCATTACGAATAGGCATTCAGATTGCAAACATGCATGCAGCGGCCATCATCGAGGAGCTGCAGGACTCGAACGATACCAATGCCCAAACCCCGATCGTTATTTCGAGGCCCGTCGAGGAGCTTCAAAATCATCCCATTCCATTGAGCAACGCGCCACACATACTCCACATACGAGTCGAGGACGAGCGAAGCGGGATAATGGTGCTGGCATTAGATAAAAAGAGGAGGGATCTTTGCTGCCCCAGGTATATTGGTGTATGCTGCGTCTACACAACGTGGAGGAAGTTACAATGCGCTGCACTGCTCACCTGTCCGGAGGAACATAGCATACTTCTTGAGGACTGTGCTACATTTACCTTAGACTTTGTCAAACGTTTGCTAGAAGACATGGAGGTTGGTCCGGATATCAAAAAGTACATGAAAGAATTGGGCGACGTGATCGTCATTGTGGACGAATCGGCTAGAGCTGAAGCCAGCTCGAGAAACTTGGCTGGCAGGCGATCAGAAACACCGGGTAGGACTGAGCTGTTTTTGTACTTCATTTTCTCTTCTTCTTTTTTTCTCCTCCTTGTCCTTCTCATCTGTTACGATCCCGCCTACTACTTCTGTCAGTCTGACTTCATAGGTCGGATACGTACTCTAGTGGCCTTGGTTTGAAGGGTAACAATAGTCTAGGGTTGATGATTCTGATCGTAAAAGAGGTTTTCGGGGTACTCTATATTCAAGTGCAGTCTGAATACTTAGATTGATAGCTGGAGAATGAGTGACTAGATACAGCAGGAAATCCATCCTTATATACTCATTCTTCCTTCCTAGGGAATAGTAACAATCGCTAGAGTCGCTGGCTGGACGAGCGATTCTCTGAATAGCTTCAATCGCTGGCGACTGCAGCGATTATAAGTGGGGATGTTGGATCCGAACTTTTACCGTGATTGGTACGGAGTGTTGGTCTCTTTTTGGGGTCGCCCTGGTCCGGGGACCGTAACATCATCTGTCCATGATACGATTCAGGAGACAGGCATCTCATCACCACGACTTCAGCCATCCAAGAGAGAGGTAAGCCATGTCAGCATATCGGGGGCTGTGCAACGGTTTCCATGTTATCAAATTGCTGTAACACTACTACTTAATGAAATCGATGATAAGATCATAAAGCATAGATTGAAATGACACATTTCAGTCGAAGGTTGGATCAGAAGACTGAAGCCCCCAAACTCTTCACAGTAGACAAAGAAGCTACCTCGACCTCCGGCAGAACGGACAGGACCTCCTTCGCGAATGCGGCTGACACGGCAGCCGCAGGTTCCTGCCAACTCTTACAGCTATCGCGCTGTTCATCGGCATAGTCGCAGATGCCGCGGATGACGATGCATGGAAAGTTGGCCATAAGGCCCGATGCCTCCGTGTAAATGCAAAGAAGACGACCGTTACCAAGACTTGATTCTAAATTACCGCGCGTAGCCTTGTCTTTGATCTGGAGGCTGGTGTTGGCGATCAAGCCATAATGAATCTCAGTCTCTCGGGGCTCCGACTCGGTGCTTGTCCCAGCTCCGGCAATGTCGTCGACGAGGAGTGGATCCTTGAGCGCATCGGACACTAGATATCTTGAGGCCAGTCTTTTGTTTTCCTTCAGCTTAGCCAAGTATTCAGGTACTTTTGACCCGTTCAACTCGTGAATACTCTTTAGCTTGGTAAGAGCGGAAAGCAGGATGCTTGGTGGGCGACCCATTTTCGCAGTCTTCTCAAACGCCTCGGTTTTACCACGCTGACACTCCACCACTCCTGGGAATTCGCCGTTCGGAACACCGACCACAACGTCGCCTAATCTGGCTTTAGGAGGAATGCCACTGCCTAAGCCGACCAGCAAGCAGAGCCGGATGGCCGGGAAGGTAGTTGTCATCCAAACGGCGATTGTTGCCACGGTAGAACCATTCCAGTCGAGGGGGAGGCAGGCAATGACAACATTGTGTTTCCCAACCGAGCCGAGGTTGTACGTGTTAGGGTCGTTGGTCTGTTTGTGAATATCTTCGTGTGTCTCATCCAACATTATGATAGCTGCAGTCTGTTCTTTTGCCAGTGTGCAGATCCACCCAATGGTGTAGTCCTCACAAGTGCGGACTCTGTCTGGAATCTTTGGAGGGTTGAGGCTCGCCATAGCGTTACTATAAGCGTCGAAGAGAGAGGCGGGAAACAATGTTGGACAGCGAAGGCGTATCAAACGTCAAGAGCACTTTCGAAAGGAGAACACCAGGATATAAAGAGATCGAAGGACTAAGGACTAAGAGATGAGACAGCGTCAGCGGACTACACAAGAATGAAGGGAGAGCGACGCGGCCGGTCTCCAAGGGTATCTTTCGCCCGTGCCGCACCACAGTCAGGGGGGAGTGGGTGTGTTTGAGTATTCGGTCTCCCCAACGTAATGTGTAAGACCGACAGGAACCAGATAAGGAATGCTCAGCTGATGACCTACAGCCCCTTGAATAAACCTAAGCCTCTGCTTTTCGTATATGCGGAACGCGGCTATACCCCCCTTCTCATCGAGCATGCATCATACAGGACGGGCGTGTCGAAACTCTGAGAATCCAACAGAACTCTACACCATAAGGGGGTCACCGAAGACTTCACCCTTAGATTGCTTATTCTTCGTCCGTGAGGCTCTCGTGAAGGAGGGGAGTCTACTTCCCTCAACCCCATCCAAGCCTTCCCTTACACACAGCCCCCTTTCCTCCCCCCACCGCCCCCCAACCAAGTCCATCCGGTCATCGGCCATCCCTGAAGAATGCCGTGCAGCTAACTGTTGCACAACACAATTTTTCCTAAATCGTGATGCTTACATCTGTTTCGTCCACCCAATCTTCACTTGATGACAAAACACCTCGTTCTCTTCATCTCCAAACCCTGGAAGTCCCGTATAGTCACCAGTGTTACCTATCTCCTCAGTTCTTGATTCTCGAACCGAGACACTAAGCTATGGCTACTGATCGTTCTAACTTGGAGGTGGTGGACTTTTCTTCTTTTAGTTCGGCCGCGCTTGGGACCTTGGAGTACGACGATGACACACAAGATTGGCTCTTGACGTTCGGACATGTTGTAGCGCATTATGAGTACCTCCGGACACATGCAGATCGCGGCCTACGAGACCCAGTCCGCCTCGACGATATCATCGAAGTCATCAACAGCACCGGTAGCAAATACATGAGCAGCTTCAAGATCCAAGACAACATCAGCGTCGGGGATTGTATCGCCCAGATCAGACGTTTCGTCAAAGCAACTCATAAAGAAAAATCATACGCACTGTTTCTGATTGCCGGTTGCTCATGGTATCTCAGCAAGAGCTACTGGTTGACCGCCGAGTCGGATTCGAGGCACCAGAAGCAGCTAAAACACGTGGCATGCAGCCACTTAAGGGAGCTCACAGCTAGCTGCCCAAATATTGCCATCCAGGAAAAGGTGCTTTGGACGAAGCTCAACCAGAAGCTACGCAAGCCTCACGACATCTCAACATACGATATACGAGAACTCCTCCAGGAGCTTTGCAGGCCTCTCAAGGTTCTCCTCTTCTCACCAGATCCGAGAGACGCGGGCTCAACACGGCCTGGGGCAGAGCGGAGGAAGCTCATGGAAGCGCGCTGTAAAGCAGCGTTCCGAGACAAGGTCAACGTCGAGGACATCCCCAGTTGTCGTGTTGAAGACATCGCTCACGAACTTGACAAACACAGGCCCGACATTGTGCAGTTCCTGGGGCACGGGGACGAGGCTGGACTATACTTTGAGGACGGAGATGGAAGAGCAAAACTGGTGCAAATCGAAGCATTTGCTGCTCTTCTCGGGCAGTACAAGAAGACTATCAAGCTCGTGATCCTCAATACGTGCTACTCGTCCCGGGCTCAGTGCATCGCAGATGAAGTCGGATGCCTCATCGGCATGGAGGGCAAGATTCGGAACAAGGACGCCATGGCCTTCACGGCGAGCTTCTACGGGGCTCTAGGGGACGGCCTTACAGTAAAGGAAAGCTTCGATCGCGCCAACACGTCCGCGAAACTAGATGGCACGGTTCGATTCCAGGCGCATCTTCTAGAAAAGGGGCAGGCATCTACTACAGCTGGTGCCCCAACGCGACCGCCGCCATACAACGACTATAGGGGTCTTGTCGAGAATAATACGAACCGACCAGTAGTCGTAGCAATCTTGCTATGTGTGCTAATACTGGTAGGACAGTCTCATAACGTGAAAGTTCGGGTAAGACGGCGGCTAATCTGTGACAGGCAACTTGGAATATATCATACCCCTAAAGGAGACAACCAAACTTTCTATGTACCTACAGAAGTAATGTAAGACTATTTGAATGGAGTAACTTTCAAACGTGATAATGATATTCTTTGGAGAACCATTTCATAAAAATTCATTTCTCATAAATATAAGGCATTGAATGTATGCGCCGATTATAGAGAGCGGAAATAGGCAGCTGGTGATATTACCCCTTTGATACTATTGGTACCTTAGATACTTGAAGCTATTCGCAATCCCACCCTCTTTCTCGTTCTCCTGCTATACCTTTCCTAATTTTAAGCTTTATACCTCTTTGTTTTAGCTAAAGCCACTTCATATATTTCTACAACTCACTCTCCTTCAAAGTCTAACATCTTTGTATTCTCAAGGTATTTTCAAACCTTCGGTCGTCTAGCCCCTGAGAGTAATAGGGGCAAGGGTGGGGGTAAAGTAACAAGCAAATGATTGGTAGTTGACTAGTCTCCGGATGCCAGCTGCGTGAAATCACTCTATGAACACTTTGTATCCAAGCCATTTTTCCACTTAGCACAGCTCACGTGGATGCAGCCGAATATCTATCAACTCTATCTGCATTCCTTGTATCTTATGCAGCGGCATGTGGGTAATAGCAGGGGCACCTATCGGAGAAAAGCTTAAGGTGGATAGGAATAACATGGGCCGATAGGTTGAAGGATAGCAAATGGCGACTCGCATCAGCGTAATGTGCCTGATTGATTATCATCGGTGTACAGATCTGTAAAGCAACTGAAGATCTCGTACCGCGAGCCTTTCAAGCCGGGCGACTTAGCTGTCCGAGAATCGGAGTGAAAATGACAGATGTTGTATAGAGTCATATACCAACCCGCTTGGGAAGGTAGGGGCCGTAGGTGCCTAAAGAACGTACCTTCGTACCTAGAGGTAGGTAGCAATGAAATATGAAGCCTAATAGATAAATCTTCGTATTAAAATATCCCATCCCATATCTAACACACGATTCCAACAAGCAACCCAACGTAAACCCCCCAAGCCATGGCCGCCACCAGCACCACAAGCCCGCCCTACGGCAATCTCCAATTCCGCGTCGCAACCCCCGACGACGCGGTCCCGATCCAAGCACTCGTCCAATCAGCGTACCGCGGCGAGAGCAGCCGGCAGGGGTGGACGACCGAGGCCGACATCCTGACGGACAACCGCATCGGCGTCGACGACTTGATCGCCAAGATAGCAGCGCCGGATCTCGAGATCCTGTTCATCACTGACTCGGCCGGCGCGCTCGTGGCCTGCTGCGAGCTATCGCGCCGCGATGACCTGGCCCACCTCGGGCTGTTCGCGGTGGACCCGCGACGCCAGAACGGCGGCGTCGGCCGCTACGTGCTGGCGTACGCCGAGGACTACTGCCACCGCGCGTGGGCTGCGCGGGCGATGGAGATAGGGGTTACGTGGACGCGCGCCGAGCTGCTGGAGTGGTACAAGCGCCGCGGCTTCCGCAGGTCGGGCCAGACGAAGCCGTTCCCGTACGAGGATATGGCTAGTCACGAGGCGTTGAGGGATGACTTGTATTTTGTGATCATGGAGAAAGATTTGGCAACGGCTTGATGCTGGTATGATTAGAGGTACCAAGCCGAGTTAAGAGTAGAGTCAGAGGCTCAGTGTTCTTTATTCAGTCTTCTAGCTTCGGAAATTGAAGCCGACCCTTAACGGGGATGCGCTTAGCTACAAGATGGCATTCTTGTTTATTTGATAGGGATCTATCTGTAAGAGGCAATGGGCTTCTCCTAGGTCCCAGGTGATGTTCAGGGCTGGCTAGGAGCCATTCCAAGTTATTCGTATCGGGGTCTCTCTGACAAACTGGCGACGAGCTAAGTCTCCTTTGCCGGATCACTATCCGTATTGTGCTAAGGAAGCGTGGAGTATATCGTTACCTTGTTACAAAAGTGCCGCCAATAATTACGTAGTACAGGCGAGCAATTGCACCTTATATGCCGAATACTGATGTACCCCTGGTTGGTGACGGGGAACGGGGAACCACTGATATAGTACTACCAATCCTCGTCTGACCCTTGTGCTTTGTGGGTTCAGAAGTAACCAGGAAGTAACATAAATGCCATTATTTTCCGCATCATATGCTAGGTATGCCGCGTACGCGGCAATTATGCGTACGAACCTGACTTTTTATGTGTCCAAATCTGGCGTGAGCTGTGAAGCCAGCGGAGAGTATCAAGAAATCCATCATTGTTAGCTATTCACATACTAAAGTCGCAAGTTTGAGATCTCCAAGTCGTCTTGTTATTATCTACCCGGCAGTGCGGCGGCCAGCCAGCCCGCACCGCTTCGTACAGCAGGCTAGGTAGCCAGATCGACTTCCTCCAGCGGCTTAAGTTTTGAAAAATCCATGCAGAATGGTGATCGAGGGGGTATCTTTGTGTGCACGCTTATACATCCCGGCTTCGCTTCTACGCGGAAGCCAATTTTCTGTTCCTCCTACATTTCCTTCGTCTTCCGCGATGAACCAAACCCGAAAGCGTTCTAGTAGAGACCGACGCAGATGTCACCCCTGACTCTGGCAGTCAGGTGGACCTCGGCCTCCAGGTCGAGCTTGATACCGACGAGGAGGGCGGCGGACTTCTGGTTGCCTTGCTCATCGGTGGCACCCCGGAGCAGTTGACCTAGAACGGAAGTCGTGTTAGCAATGACTCGTTGGTATGTCTGTGCGGAAGGTTGTCTTGCCAGCTGGCTGAGCTAGGCCGGCCGAGGTCGGCAGTTGAGGCAGAGCCTGCGAGACCTGGTTCTGGGGGCGGCGGCCACCACGGGCTTGGCCGTCGGAGTCCGAGTCGCTGTTGTAGGCGACGTTGTTCTTCATGGGGATAGCAGAGGTGCTAGAGCATGTTAGATAAAATCATCGGAGGCCGATGCCGATGCCGAAGATCAGGGGAACTTACGTGCTGGAGGCGGCCATTTTGAATTAGGTTTATTGTAGATTGATCAGGTGGAGATCTCAAAAAAATGAAAAGGATTGGCGAAGTGATCAGGCCGGCTGAAGATAGAAATGAAGATGTAAGTTGATGATGCTGGATGGGATGAAGCAAGTTTTTTTCTTCCTCGACGCCGAGCTAACAACTACTTTTATATCTTTTGAAGTTGAGCATTGACTCCGGCAGAGAATCCTCTTTCTCCAGACTCTGCCAGGGGTCGTCCTCGCAGTTGTCGAAACAACCGAAGGGTTTCTGGTTCACTGCGACTCAAATCTCATCCGTGAGCACGTCGATGTAACATACTCGTCCGATATGGCACGATAGAACTCACCCAATTATCCCTTGATAGAGTTACACTGAGGACTTAATCGCCTTCTCATTGCTCGCGTCTGGCTGGGATGTGGTTGATGGGGTGGAACCCCTGGATCAAAGCGTAGAGCCTCAGACATTCAGGGTCTCGCTAGACCCCTGTCTGGCCTGACGGAGGCACGGCGAAGTAGGATTCGGATCTGGAAATGGCATGACTTGATGAAGAATACGGCATCTTAAATGCCATATCATATTCATCTATTACAAGGACCCTGAAGCCGGCGCTGTTCTAGAGCTCTCGTGGCAATATTTTCTGTTGGTGCTTTGCCGCTGCTCGTAAGAAACACTGTTTATCCATCTCTCTTGGGCCCGGTCCTCGGAAATTATACGACACAATCAACTCTTTTCTCTTCTTTCCCTAATCGCCTGTTTCCTTGTCTCCTTTTGGTCTGAGTGCTGGTGTTCTGAGAACAAGACTCATGTCGTCTAGTAGTCACACATCGCAGACTTTCACATTCAAAGGGAAGACCCTACAAGAAGCGCTCGAAGAGGCAGCCATGTCTGTGCCTATGCTGCTGGCGCTCACAATTGCCCCTGCTCTATTAGGGACGCAAGAGGCTATCCGGCAAAGTCAGTCGAAAAACAAGCGCGAAGAACATCGTTCCCGTCGCTGTAATCTCGCGGTCTCCTGCGTGAAGCAATCAATCCGGAGTCGCGACATACACGGAAGATTAGTCGTCCTGAAAGATAACAAGGTTAGTTGCTTACCGTCGGGTAATCCCAAACTTGTTGCTCATGTGGAATCATCATAGCTCTATCTCTCTACCGGCGCCTCAGTGAGCGAAGATGTCCCGGCCACTACTGCAGGTAGCGGATATCCGTTCTCGGGGTACTATCTGCCGTACCCCGACAAGTCATACGAAGGTCTTGTCAGCACCATCAGCGACGACCCTCCGATGCTGAACTGGATATACGTCGACAAGAACACGTACGAAGTCAAGTACGGCGTCCGCGCCGACGCGCAAGAGCACATAACTGGACCATTCGATTGCACACGGCAGGACCGGCGCATGACTCTGGAAGGATGGGAGGGCTTCGTCGCGGTCGAGGAGTTCCCTGGAATATGGGCTCTGTACTTTGACCGAGACGACGACGGCTTGGTCACCAAGGTGCCCATGGGGACTAGAGTGCTCGAGATAGAGCTGACTAGGCGCGAGAAGAAGGAGCGCAAGCCCGAGCCTGACCCCAACCAGCCGCAGACGTTGGATGAGAAAATGAAGCAGCACAAGGAGCAGACGCGAAAAGAAGAGGAAGAGAAGCAAGAGATGATCCGGCAACAGCAGCAGCAAGCTGAAGTAAATCCGCAAACAGCAGAAGAGCCGCAGCAAAACGGTGTAGAAGCTGTGGATCACCAGCCGGAAGCTACTCAGACGGGCAACATATCGCTTGACATGGGGAAGCTGAATCTCGAGGTCCCTATTGCGGGACACCCATCAGGTTCCGCTCCTCACTCGCCGAGCGTAGCGACTGATAACCTGTCATTCTGGTCGGCGGCAAGGAAAGGCGACGGTACCAATGACAACGATTCAGTCACTGCGGCGAGCTCGGTCGCTGACAGAAATGAAGGTGACGAGCCCCAAGAACGTGGCTACAAACAGCCGTATGTCGAAGACGAGCCGGCGTCTGACGGGGTAGAGGGCGATGTAAATAGTACGTAGCTGAGATAGTTCATCTCCCAGTGTTAAGCTGGTGGAGGATTAACGCGCGGTGTAATATATCTTCATAATATTAGTGGCAATATGAAGTGCTCGATGAATTAAGACGATGGTGTTCATGGGAAGCCTGGGCAGCACTTTGACCACTTCTGCCACTGAGGGCTGTCCAGTGAGCTAATAAGCGGGTTACAGGGGGCGTTAGGGAGGGAGGACGCTAAGCTAGGCCCCCAGAACCCCCACGAAGCTCTCCAATAGCGCATCGGATTACACCGACTTTAGGCTTCTCCGGTGTTAAGTGTGCTTGGCCAACTCCAGCCTCAACTCTTCTCATTCACGCTCACGATCAAGATCGGACAGGTAGGTTTAGCATGGGAATGAGGCTGGGTTATCCTAGACCTTTACCCCAGCCATCTAGCTAACGTGGCTTTACGATCCGTACTTGTCTCCTCGGTAGATTCCCATGTCGCGAGTTTCAGATATCAGTGCGTCTTGAGGTCGAACTGGGCCCATATATCGGATATATCAGCTGTTTTCCAGGGACCTTGGTGTCTCATCTCGGACCCCCTTCGAGCCTCCTTACCATCCCCGATCATGCGTTTGCTCGCTTCCTAAGGTCATCTTCAACTTACTTTCTTGTTGATCAGGAGTACAGCTGCTGGCGGTTGATCGTAATGATGTGATCGTCCCTGATCGATGGGGGAAAATATCTACCAACGCTAATTTGTACTACTACCATGATCTTCGTCCTTTCGCTACACTACCTAATTTTTGAACACGATAGAGAAACGGCTGGCTACCGAATTGTATGAGTTATGGGCATGATCGGGAATGACAAGTAATGGGACACAGCAACATCGGGTAAAAAGAGAAGGAAAAGAAGTCATCCCTCTGCACATCTACGAATACCATGCACTCCCTAGCCAACGACAGCGCCGACTCGGGCGACATAGCGCAACTGGTCGTAACCGCCCTGGGTTCGGGCGGGCAGCATTACATCTGCTGGAAGACGCATTCCGGAGAATACAAGCAACGTGAGTCCACAGCTTCTGCCGGCTATTCCCTCCTTCTGAGAGGATACGAGTATCGAATGCTAACCCAGCCGCCCCGGTATGTAGGATCCAATGGCCTCCCGAAGACCTTACAGGACTGGCTGTTCCCGGCCGACGGCAGCACGCGAGACTTCGAGACCCTGCAGGTGGTGCTGTCGGGCGAGGACAGCTTCCGGGCGTCGGACCGGGACGGCGAGGTGCGAAGCGAGCCGTCCTTCTCACAGCAGCGGCTGCGGCGCGCGCTGACCATCAGCGGCGACAGTCCATCGTCGTCGACTCCAGGCGTCAGCGGGCGACGGCCGAGCCGGACGCGGGAGCTGCACTCCTCCTCCTCTTCTTCCACGTGGGAGACGGAGCGGCCGCGGTCGAGCACGCTGCCGGCAGCGTCCGCGGAAGACAAGCAGGACAGCAACTACCTACCGGGCCCGCACGCCAAGATGCCCGCGACCAGCCTCAACACAACCCACGGCCGCTCGTCGTCCGCCGACAAGCTGCGCCGCATCTCGCTCGTGTCCATGGCCTTCCACCAACCGCGCCGGTCCTGGGCCACGCGCCCGCACAGCTTCGTCGGCGCCGAGGACTTAGGCGTGCTGAAGGAGCAGCCCAGTCCGCGACGAGCCGAACGCCCACTAGCGCCGACACCGGCGACAAAACCCTTGCCCCGGCTACCTGCTCCGGCAATGGCTACGGCTACGGCTACAGCTGCGACCCCGAAGGATCACTGCACTTGCGGCCACCGCCACGAGAACGAGAAAGAAAAAGAGGACAGCAAATACCGTGCGCAAGACAGACCAAAGCCAAACACGGCGCCGAGGACAGGCTACGCCGACGCCGGCGTCCAAACCGATCCCCCGCCAGACCCGGAGCCCGAGATGACGATAGACGACTTCCGCCCGCGGCGGCGGCGCCACCACTACCGACGGGAGTCCTCCGAGTCGACGGCCTCGACGGCGGAGTCGTCCTACCGCAGCAGCAACAGCAGCAAGCGCTCGAGCTTCGAGACGACGACGACGCGGCCCGACTCGCAGTGCTTCTCGGACTCCGGCTGGGATAAGCAGCAGCAGCAGCAGCAGCAGCCGTCGAACCCCGTCATCATGGGACGCATGCAGGATTACTTCCGGTCGAACAATTACACGCTCGGGGCTGCCTTGCAGCCGCAAGCGGTGGTGCAGGAGCCTATCATCTACGCTAAATTTGTATAAAGAGGGAGAGACGGAGTTTCGCAAGGAGGTTATCGTTGTCTACAAAATCAAACCTAAGGGGCATTTGCTTCACATTCACCAACAGCTTGGTTACGCCGAGTCGCTTTACGTTAGAAGATACCTATTTAATTAGAAAAGCTCTCATTCTGCCTGGTATGCAGTGTGGTACAAATGAAAGCATGTAGCATATTACTTTAGATATTTGCTGTTACGATTGCTAGCATTTGTTATTTGTGATTGGTTCTCGGTAACCATCAATAAGTCATGTATAACGTAAACAAAACAATTGCTCGGCGTGAATCTTTATGTTCATTTTAATACCGACACATTACAGTAGCGAAGAGATCTACTCTACCTTCCCCTTAGGCCCTTTTAACTTACTCCCCAGCTTCATCACTACAGCAATAACCTTGCCCTTCAAACCGCCGACACTGACCTTGGGGCCTTCGTCAGCCCCTACAAATCGCCTTATAAGGATGTTGTACAAGCCTCCGAAGGCAAGCGCGATGGCAGTGCTCGTGAAGATGATGACGTTGTACGGCATGCTGAAGTCCGGCGTCGGCAAGCTAAGGAGCAGCGTCGTGGTCCTCAAGTTGGACGTCCTCTGCCGCTCCGCTGGGGCGTTCGGGGACGTTGAAGGAAGTATGGTGATGACGGCCGCGGCGACGTCAAAGCCGCGGTTGGCGTCTGGTGGGTACTCGGTGTATCGTAAGATGGACTTCTCAAAATCGTAGGTGAGGAAGACGGTGCTGGCTGGTGGAATGAGCATCCGAACCTCCAACTGAGTGCCTCGGACACGATCTAGTGCTGGTCTGTAATAAACCTCCTCGATCACGTCCCCGCTAGACCTTAATCCGCCCTCGATGTGAGTCTTAAGGGTATGAAGGTAAATTCGCATAAACCAAGGCAAACTCTCCATGTACACAAACTCAACCTCGGTGTCCGGGCTAGGGTTGGTGAGGATAGTCCTGACTCCACCGCGTTCGTACCCATGGCCTGTGAAACTACGCTCTGCGTACAGGAGTGGCGTTTCCGGCGTAACAATATCGGTAGGGATCCGTGCAGCGTCTTCGCCATCTTGCGATATGTGCGGAAGGATGAAAGAGAAATCGGCATCCGACGGAATTTGATAGCACCGTGCGAGGCCATTGGGGTTCTTGATCTCGGTTGCGCCAGCAGTAGTGTAGATATCCCTACTGTGGGGGGCCTGGATGCAAACAGGGGGGATGTTCGGGTCCGTCAACGGGCAGGCACCTTTAATTCCTTTGCCAAACACTTGATCGAGCGCCCAGTCTTGTCCCTGGACAAAGTCTTTTGGGAAGCACGTGTCTTCAGAGTGGTAGGGCTTTGACCCGTTACACTTTAACTCATGGCCAGGTGCTGGTCTCGGAATTGGGTTGTCTAGAGCTGTTAGATCATCGATTACAATGTTGAGGAGTGATCCCACTTACCCCTGGGTCGCTTGGATCTTTCGATATCCAGCACCATATCAATTGCTTGGTCGATCTGCAGCACACATTCCTCTCCGCTCGCACATATAGGTCGGATGTCGATTGCCATGCTCTGCCAAGACGCATCGAATAGCTTGTGTCCGTCAAGCAGAGTTGAAACTCCCGCCTTTCCTTTGCACGGCAATAACTTCAAAAATGGGGTCAAGTTCTCCGTACAGACTACTTCTCTCGGTAGCACGCCATGAAGCAGTTGCATATTCGCGAGTGTAGATTCGGGATGGTCTCCTTCGGGCTGGAAGGACATGACAGGCCGGGTGGTTCTTGTTTCGTCGATGAAGTTGAGAGAAGCGCAGAAGAGGCCAGACAGGGCGTTCGTCAGAGACAGCCATTTGTGATCGGCTCTAGACCAATTGTATATTAGCGATTGGAGATCCCAGAAGGTTGAATGAGAAGACATACTCTTCATCCGTCTCTGCTTCTAACCACGCCCACAGCTCAACGCCTGTCCCGCCTTCTTTCGTACCGTCCCACGGTCTCGCCCCCCAGCTCTCGGCATCCCATCTTCCCAAGCTGAACCTCAAATGCAGCTCCCTTATTCCCACATGCTGAAGAACCTGTCCTAGGGATCGAGGAAAGTATCGAAAGTTGTGCGCTTCGAATTGCGACAGGCTCGTATTAGACCTAAAATTGAAACTGGCAAGGAGGTTAGACTGAGGCAGCGGCTTCAGATTCAACTGCTCGTAGTAGTCGGAAGCGGCAGCAGCTAGACTCCAAAACAGAATTGAAAAGGGTATCAGATAAGAAAAGAAAGGACGCATCGTGGCCGTCGATGGTCCATCAGGGCGACCTGGCAAGCTTGTAGTTGAGAGATTGTAAAATGGACGGAGGCTCAGTTAATACGTCGATTATGCAACGCGGCTTCCAGCAACGTGGAACAATTTTCGGCGTGGTCTTAGTGGCAATGAGGTTGCATAAGGGTCCCCTGTTGGCCCGGAACCCCTGTAGAACTCGCCAGCTACACCGCCAAGAGAGCTCCTGATTGGTCCCCACTAGCTACCATCTTTCGCGATTGATTTCCGCCTTGTTGCCAACCTCAACTTTTCAATACTACACTATCTACCTACCAACTGGCACGATTTCTACTCATACTTCCCGAATAGATACCCAAAACACCATCTGGGGACATCTCGGAGACACCAGGCATACCTTCGAGCTTCAAAAGGCTTTATTCGCCTGATAACCCTCGCTATGGCGGCGGAACAGAGAAAGCTGCTTGGTAAGTCTCGAGTCTGAAGCTCCTCTCTTCAAGCTGCCTTTGCTAACCTCCCCCCAACAGAGCAGCTCATGGGCGGACCGCAGACGTCGCGCGCGACCCAAGTATCACTCACCGACCCGAAAGTGTGCCGCTCGTACATCGTAGGCACGTGTCCGCACGACCTCTTCACCAACACACGACAGGACCTGGGGCCGTGTCCGCGAATCCACGCGGAGGGGCTGAAGGCGGAGTACGAGGGTCTGCCGGAGGCAGCGCGACACAAGTACGGGTTCGAGGCGGACTACGCGCGGGACCTGCAGAAGTACATCGAGGAGTGCAACCGGCGGATCGACCAGGCGCAGCGGCGGCTCGAGAAGACGCCGGACGAGATCCGGCAGACCAACGTGCTGCTCAAAGCCATCGCGGACCTGGGCGCCTCGGTCGACTGCGGCCTGCGCGAGGTGCGCGTGCTCGGCGACCTCGGCGAGGTCGCCCGCGCCTACGACGACTTCTTCCGCGTCCGCCAGGCCGCCCAGGCCCGCGCCGAGCGCGAGCGCGAGCTCAAGACCCTCGCCGACACGAGCGGGCCCTCGGGCCACCAGAAGCTCCAGGTCTGCGACGTCTGCGGCGCGTACCTCTCCCGCCTCGACAACGACCGCCGCCTCGCTGACCACTTCTACGGCAAGATGCACCTCGGCTACGCGCAGATGCGCAAGACCTACGACGCGCTGCCCCGCGACGTCCGCGGCGGCGGCGGGCGCTCCGGCCGACCTCCGCCCCAGGACGATGGCCCTCGCGATGATGGCGGCTACGGCGACGGCTGGAAGGGCGGGCCTAGGGGGCCTAGACGCGGTGGCGGCCACGGAGGTAGAAGTGGGCGGAGCGGACGAAATTACGGCGGTGGAGGATGGTAATAAATACCACTTACCTACCTGTACTAAGACAAGACAAGCATCATTCATCGGATGGAGTTATTGGAGTCTGGGGCCTGGCGGTGTCAAAAACAAGTCATGTGATATCACTCGGTACGGGCAAGCAGCTATGCAAAAGGCACATGTGCATATGCCATGAATCGGTGCTCGATAGTCAAATTTATCTTTATAATAATAGCTTGTCGCTTTCTGGTATCTAAACTGTCGTTATCCAGCTCTGAGTCGGGGATCACCCCGTGAGCTTGAAGTCATGGAATTTGCTTACTCCTCAATCTATAAAATAATCTTATATCTCTTCGCTTTTTGGGGGGGATCGCCCCGACGCTTGAGGAAAGCCACTTCTAAGGCTTTGGGTTATCGAGTGCTGACATCTCCTCGTCCCACTTTCCGATGGGAGCTGAACTGAGGTCTGGCGACAGGGTAGAATTAGTCGCAGCGGCTGGCGTTTGGCCTGTCGTATCCAGCTTCTTAGCTCCCGGTAGAGCTGGGAAGTCATCGGCGGTAGGAGGAACCTGGGGTGCTTTTTGCTGGTAAGAAGCGTCACCATTCTGACCTCTGCCGCCTCTCTCGAATTCGTTATATCCGCCCCGTCCACCCCTACCGCCTCCCCTCCCGCCTCCTCTTCCGCGTCCGCCCCGCCCCCTTCCTCTGAAATCATCAGCGCCAAACTCCCTCGGCGCAGCATCGTCCCTCTCAGCGAACCGGCTAGCGCCCATGCCGGTACTGCGCGCCCCGCGGATGCCGCCGTTGGCGCCGCGGAAGCCGGCGCGGCGGTCGCGCTCGTCGTCGACGTGCTTGCCCTCGTCCCAGTTGCCGTCGTCCTTGACGCCCATGGCCTTCAGCTTGCGCTCGCGGTTGGCGGCGCGCTCCTCGTTCATGCGCCGGCGCTCCTCGTCGCCCCGGCGGCGGCGTTCGGCCTCCTCGGCGCGCCGCCGCCGCGCCTCCTCCATGCCCTTCTCGTACGCGATGGCGTGCGACCGGCTGTCGCGCTCCGCCTGCTCGAACCGCCGCGTCTTCTCCGCCGCCAGGATCCGCATCTGGTCCATCTTGGCTGCCAGCTCCGTCTCCGTCAGCTTCGTCCGCGGGTTCGCCCCCGACGCCAGACGGTCTGCCAGCGCCGTGTTCTGCCCCGGCCGCGCGGGCGTCACCTGCGCCTTCTTGCCGCCCTCGCCACCCTTGGCTGCCGACTCGGGCGACTCGGGCGGCCCGCTGCCCGGTGCGGCGGCTGCCGGTTTCGGAGACTGCTTACGCGGTCGCGGGTGCGAGTGGTGCGACGAGGACGAGGGCTTCGCATTCGCATGTCGTGATTGAGCTAGAGACGATCGGGGTGCACTAGGCGCAGGCGTCGTCTCCGTCGTTGTCGCAGGCGCATCAGAACCAGGGGCTTCTTTGCTTTCGGAAGCTGGAGGGATTGGCTGCTCTTCATGGGCTTCTTGCGGTTCGAGCACTTCTTGGGACTCAACAGGCTCGAAGTCGTCGGCGAACAGGTCGTCGTCCGTTCGGCCGTTGAATTGATCGTCCATGGTCGGTTCAGCTAAGTATGCTTCGAGTCAAGGAATAAAGCGAGAAGCAACCTGGTCATAGAAGAAAGCGGTGTGTATAATGAGCTACCCAATTTCTCTATAAAAGTCGAGTTCGAGACCGAAAGGGATGCGATTTATACTGTAGAACTCGAGGAATTGAAGCCCCGCCACTTTGATATTTGCTATACAGTATACGTTTTCCGCCAAAGAGCAAGGCGGGGCGACTTGCTTTAGCTGTCTTGGCCAACTGACCAAGCTGTCCTCGACCTAGCATAGCGCCGAAGCCCCAAAAATTCAAGGTGTAGCAAACTTCAGCAGCCTCCCGTAGCACCCTGCAGGCCCTGTAGCCGGAGGTACCTAGGTATCTTTGTACGAACTCTAGCATCCCCGCCCTTAGCTTAAGCGGAGAAACCCCGGACCGCATTTCCCAAGCTGCAGCTGTTTGAAGTACCTAGGTACCTTTCCATCTTTTTCACTCCCTTTCCCAGACATACATGTATGCGAACAACCGGAGGAGTTAAAACAAATTAATACAATATTAGTGAGACTCGGCTGGCATTCTCGCAATGATCTCAGTCTTCACGGACTCAAAACTCTCTACAATCATGAGTCCGTGGACCTCGCATACTATCTGCACGTTTCCGCGCTTCTGGTATCCCTGTGGGCATACCACGATGGGCTTCGCGGTCCTGGCGGCGAGACCAAGCTCTAGGAGAGTGATGGGCGCGAGGGTGCTCGGGTCGAAGTAGAAGACGATGACGTCGGCGAAGTCCTGCATACCAAGCTCCCACTGCACCTGTTCCCGAAAGGGCTGGCAGTCCATCTCTTCCCGCCAGCTCGAATCCCAGTCCGGGCGGTACGGGTTGATGACGGTCACGGGCAGATCCGCCAGTAGCTCCGTCATGAGCGCGCGCCAGTCGCGGTCAGCCGTCGGCGTAGTAGTTCCGGCTAAAAAGACGGACAGCGCTCCCGAGTGCGTAGCTCCCGATGGCGCGAAGACGACTTCGTTTCTGGGATGACGTGCCGACATCATTGCTCGTTTCTGTTGCTAGTCGTTTACTGCGCTGTTTGTAAGAGAAGATGGTCAGGCGAGGCTTTGCGAGGCTCGGATATGCCAGCGGAGTTGAGTCTTTGCCATTTCAAGCTTCCTCGGAATGCTACCTTAGGTACGCGAGCCTGACGAGTAGGACAGCAGTTTCAGGCTCGATTAACACGGCTGACTGCAAGGTAAGTATCACCTCAGCTGCTTCGTACCCGAATATCGACGGGAGCTTGCATGTCTACCCAAGATACCAAGGTACACACACATATAGGGGTACGAGATAGGACAAGGAAAAGGAAATCATTTTCCTCACGTACGAGCGCAACAAACGCCTCGCGCTATGCATGTCAGCCATACGGCCATACGGCCACACATACATCCGATACGTATATCACCCCTGTCTTATCTGGGGTGGCAAAGGACGTGGGATCTATATCTGTAGATAAGCCTAGCTCGCAATCAGTCTCTGAGGTCCAGTCTCGCCTCGGTATTTCACCGTATTACTCCTATCTCCAACATCCAGGCGCCCAGCTATGTATCTCGGTTCATATCGGTCCCAATCTTCCGAGCCACATGGCTTAAGCCACCATGAACTGTCTGAGATACTTGGAAGCCGACTTGTCCGCTTTCAGCTCAAGCTCGTCTCCAACCTTGTCGTCTGGGCCACCATCTAGAGCCAGACTTGATGTTTTGGGAAGGTCGGATCACTCCAACTGGGGGGCTGGTGGACAATGCGGGGAGCGTCCAGGGTGTGCGATACCAATCGCTTGTTCAACTTGGCATTTCCCAATGGTTATGTGAGCTTCTGATAAGTACCTTTCGGGGATGAAGCGATAAAATATGTACTACGTATTCTTGCTCGGGAACAAGTAGAAGAGATAAGACCCAGACCCGTCTTTAACCCTTCATTATGGTGTCGTTTATATCCTCGAGTGCCGCCAGCTAGGTACTTCCAGCCATAATTCTGCATCAACTGCAGACCACGGATCGCCATGGGTTTTCCGTTCAAGAGAGCGGCCGCGTCTGCGACGACCGAGATCAATCCTAACCCGGCCGAGAAGTCGACACCTAACTCGTCCGACGAGAAGCTCCGTAACGTAGATGTGGCTACTGCCATTGCGGACCTCGACAAGATCCAGCACGCTCATCAATGGGATCCCAATCTTCCCCGGGGCAAGCTTGACGCGGTCAAGTCGGTGCTCGAGCATGGAAACGACAAGGAAATTGCCGAGACCGAGCTGCTTTTCACCGAAAACTCGCCCTACGAAGAAGTGCGCGCCGCCGTGCGCAATACCGATGGCGGCGAGATTGCCTCTACCCTGAGGGCGTGGATATTGGGCATGATCTTCGTCACTCTCGGCAGCGGCTTGAACATGTTGCTGAGCATGCGAAGCCCGCAGGTCAACTTCCCGGCCTTGGTAGTTGTCCTGTTGGTCTATCCGATCGGGTGTCTCTGGGCCAAGGTTATGCCCACGAGAGTGTTCAATACCTTCGGCGTAGAGTGGACGCTGAACCCGGGCCCTTTCACCATCAAAGAGCACGTTGTCGTCACTCTGATGTCCAACGTCTCGATCGCGTACGCGTACAGTACCGATGCGCTACTCGCACTTCAGGGGAAGCCGTTCTACAACCTCAACCTGGGCTGGGGCTTCGCCTTGATATTTACCCTGAGCTCTCAGCTTATCGGGATCGCGCTGTCCGGAATGTTCAGGCGGTTTCTGATCTGGCCCTCGGCGATGCTGTGGCCCACCCAGTTTGCCTACACGTCGCTCTTCTACGCGCTTCACGACAAGAGCAAGAGTGACGGCAGTACTACCAACGGATGGGTCATCAGTCGCTATCGTTACTTTTTCCTCGTCACCGGCGGCATGTTCTGCTATTACTGGATCCCTGGCGTGATATGGCAAGGTCTGTCCGTATTTGCCTTCGTAACCTGGATCCGGCCGAACAATGTTGTCCTCAATCAACTGTTTGGGGGGTATTCGGGACTCAGTCTTCTACCCATCACCTTTGATTGGACATATGTGTCGGCCTACCTCTATAACCCGCTGCTCTCACCAACCCAATCTCATGTTAACACGCTGCTGGGCGTTCTCCTGGTGATCATCGCATCGATCGGTATTGCTTACACCGGCGCGCTGTAAGTCCACATCAGTTACTCAACAATATTCAGTAGCGAATGAAATTCCTAACATGTTAGCAGATACGGTGATTATCTTCCGCTCGTGACATCACAGACATATGACAATACTCAGTCAGCCTACGACGTCTCAAAGATCCTGGGCGAGGGCTTCACTCTCGATGTCGAGAAATACCACCATTATTCGCCGCTGTTCCTCTCGCCCTCGCTGGCTCTAAACTACGGACTTTCGTTCGCGGCTCTGACGGCTTCCATCGTCCATATCGCTCTCTTCCACGGCAAGGAGATCTGGTATCGCTTCAAGACTGCTCGGAACCAGGAACCCGACATTCATCTCAAGCTGATGAAGAAGTACCCCGATGCGCCCGAATACTGGTACCTCAGTCTCCTGGCAGTTTCGCTCGCGTTCGGTCTGGCGTGTGTATTGGGCTACGACTCTCAGCTGCCGTGGTGGGGATTTCTGGTTTCCGTCATCTTGGCATTCGTCTTCGTGATTCCTACTTGCATGATCATGGCCATGTCGAACATCGTCCTGTCCTTGAACGTCATCGCTCCCTTCATTGCCGGATTTCTCTTCCCAGGTCGGCCGATCGGCGTCATGGTCTTCAAGGTCTTCAGCACCATTACTTTGGGACAAGCTCAGACATATGGTATGTAACTCGGACCAGACCATCCCTCTCCGTGCCGTCATCGCACTTCACGCTGAAGAATGCTAACATGTTAATAGTACGTAACGAAGGTCGAACATCGGCTATTCCGTCAGATTGCTAACGTTAAAGCAGAGCTCCGATCTGAAGATGGCCCATTACATGAAAATTCCTCCGCGGCTCACCTTTTGGTGTCAGGTAGTCGCAAGTATCTGGGCCGTGTTCGTGCAGATTGCCGTGATGAACTGGACTCTTGGTGCCCTCCCCGAAGTCTGTTCGCTGTAAGCCGTTCATATCACTTCCAATGACTCTTTGGCCCAACTGACGTCTTCGCAGCACCCAGGCTAGCCACTTCAGCTGTCCCAACGGACGAGCCTTCTTCTCGGCGTCCATTGTATGGGGTGTCCTCGGCCCCGAGCGCATGTTCGGTCCTGGCTCCATGTATGTCAACTTCAACTGGTTCTGGCTCATCGGCGCCGGGTCTCCGGTAATAATCTGGTTCCTCGCCCGCAAGCTGAAGATACGCTTTGCCGGCTACCTCCACGCGCCGATATGCTTCGGCTCGATTTCGTGGTTGCCGCCGGCGACGCCTCTCAGCTTCTCGACCTGGGCCCTCTTCGGCCTGCTCTTCAACTACTACATCAGAAAGAGGTGGAACGGCTGGTGGTGTACGTACAACTACGTGACGTCGGCGGCGCTCGATGCCGGTCTCATACTAAGCACCATCGTCGTCTTCTTCGCCATCACCCTTCCTGGCGTGACTATCCCTCAATGGTGGGGGAACGTCGATGTCTACAACACAGTCGTAGGTGCACCCCTGGCTGGACCGGCAGCTTCCCACGTGGTCACTCTGGCTGGTGCTAACCGCGTTGAATAGGACGCATCTATTACGAGTTGGCTGAAGACGGTACCGGAAGGTGGCACGTTCGGGCCGGCGACGTGGAAGTAAGAATGGAAGTAAGGAGTGGAAGCCTCACGCCGCGTAACATCTACGTACTTACTTGGTAGGTTATTAGATTATTATTATGCTGGGTTGCGGTTGCGGTTGAGGACCTACCTAAGGTACCTAATCTTGTCTAAGATACAAGGCTAGAAGCGACGGGAAACTTGGAAGTCGTAGAATGATTCGTCCACCTTATGCAGACTTTGGTACTTGCCTGTCTGTAGGTAAATACCCAGGTAGGCACCTAGGTAAGCTGGCACTTGGCAAAGTTCTCGGCACAAAACGTCGACTCAACCATCATCCGGCTGCAATCCGCCAAGTAGACTTCACCGTTGAGTGTCTTATTCAAGCTGTTACAGAGAGCACATACTTCACCATGGCGTTCTCAGTTTTTCCTATTTACGAAGCCCAACCAAAAAGCACCACGGCCTACCGTGAGACGGAGCATAGACCGATACGTAATAATTCGCCAAGTACAAGTTCATCTGTGCTGTCACTGGACTCGGACTCGGACAGCGATCGAGGGGAACGGAAGCCCGCACCGAGTAATATACCCACCCACATATTGATAGCGAGTCAGACGATAGCAAATCTCTACAACAGCGGCGCGAGGCTCTACGTAAAGGAAGATCTGGAAAGAATCGAGCGGCAGCTTTCCAATTGCACGACCACCCCGAGGTTTGACATTCGTTGTCTGGACTCCACGTTCGTATCAAGCATAAATCCGATGTTCGGAAACCCCCAACCAGTATGGTACGCACGCATTGCCCATTCTCCTTTTCAACGCCTGTCAGAGAGTATATATTCTCCGAGATGAGACATCTCTAGCTCGCGTTTTCCTCTAATACCCGTCCACCAGGAAGCCGGTCGTCAAGTTCCGACAGTACTGGGATTTGGTCACAGCGAATCAGAGGGCAAACGCGCAGCATGGCGTGGCCATGGACGACACGTACTACATTTCGTGGGTTAACCTCGCCTACGATCAGTTCGCCGCGAGCGAGGAGCTTGATCAGGCACGGGAGCTACGCATGGCTATATCGCGGTTGAGGCTCAGCACGACGAGCGGTTCTTTTAGGAGAATAATCTCCATCCTCTTGGGTTGCCACCGCGTCACCAAGATCGTGTGCTTTGGCCTCGGTCGGATAACGCCCAGTCTCTCGTACGAGGCCAGCGGCCCCAAATCCGCTGCCGAGGCGAATAACCAGCGAGGCCGGGCCTTAATGCAGCACGCGCTCGCGCTGCAGGCCCGCGACAGGCTCCGCCTACCAGATGATTTCTCCTTCGACACCCTCCGCCACGTCGAGCTCTACGCCCAGGATCCTGCTTATAGTGCGGCCGACCGCGCCGCACTCCAGGCCTTCGGGTTTGAAGTCGTCGGCCAGCACGGCGCCGGCGGCTTCGCTCTCGTGGACGATAACTCCCTCGTCATCACGTGTCACCCGTCAGCCCCCGTCACCCAGATTCTGGCCGATATTGCCAGGCCCGCCGCCATCTTAACCACCGCCGACGTCGATCCTATCAGGACCAAAAAGATGCACAGCCTTCCGCTTAGGCAAGTGGTTAACTTTTCTTTCTTCTCGCCATCAAATAGCAGCCCTGGGGGTGAACTGGTGAAGATGAAATACATATACCGGCACATATCCTAGATACATCAGGTCAGGGGCAAAGGCTCTCCGCTAACACGTTAGACATAGTTCTCCTTTGCATTTCTACGACTCTCCTTCCCCGCGCACGAGGGAAATGATGCGGGAGTATAAGGAAAATACCATCGAGGATCCGACGAACATGATTAGCTCTACGGGGTTGAGGATGTACATCCGGGAAGCTGGAAGTACAGATGCTGACATGGACATGTGCCCTGGATTCTAAGTAGAATTCCCTTCCTTTTTTTTTCATTTTCAGTAGCGAGAGCTGGTGGCCTTGTGAAGAGGCCTAGGGTATCAGCAGTCTGCATTCCAGGAAATAGCTGTACGATCCAATCATTAGCGGATGCTTCATGAATAAAAACATACTTGTATTCTTCAAGCTTCGTATTTTGTTAATATACAGAGTGTGAGCATGGCCTTCCGAGCAATGCAAGCGCAAGTCGTCACGGAGCAAATATCACCAGTGTCAGCACCTTTACCACGTCGTCTCCAGCCCGTTGACGCCGACCGGGCGCTCGCCAATGGTGGTGATGCGGAAGCCGTGTCGCAGGCCCTCCTCGGGGTTGTGCACGTCGTAGTCGGATATGGCCGTGTGCGCCGTCACCCTGTTGTCCCAGAGAGACACCGTCTCGTCATCCCACTTGACCCGGACCTGGACGTCTGTACTATGGGATATGTGCTATCATATCGGTTAGTAATTAGAAAATGCTCAGGTGCCAGAACACTCGCAGAGACAAACCTTAAAAAGAAGCTGGAGTATGGCGTCGGACTCCTCTGTCTTCAGCCCGACGATCCTCTTCGTGAAACCCGGGTTGACGTAAAGAGCCTTCTGGCCAGTCACCTAGCAAAGAATTATCAGACATAAAAGGTCGGGCTAAAACGGAAGCCGAAAACCTACCGGATGCACCCTGACGACGGGGTGGTACGACCTAACGGGCTCGCGACGCACGAACTTGCCATCGCGGCGGTAGTTCTCGGCCTGCGGGAAGCCGCTGTGCTCGGCGCGCAGGCCCTCGAGAAGCGCCTTTATCGGGTCCGAGAGGCGGTCGTACGCGGCGACCTGCGAGGTCCAGGCCGTGTCGCCGCCCGTCGACGGCACCGACAGCAGCGTCAGCATGGTGACGCCCGGCGGCTGGTGCTCGTACGACACGTCCGAGTGGTAGTCGGTCGTCGTCAGCCGCGACAGCTGCTGCTGCAGGCGGTACAGGTTGTCCGAGCCCAGGTAGATGTTGTGGAACTCGATGGCGCCGTCGACGTGCGCGCCCACGGGCTGCACTTTGTTAGAGCAGCTCCGACATAGAACGAAGAGGGTTTACTTACGTGGACGTGCAGAGGCCCAAAGTACCGGCCGAACTCCTTCTGCCTCTCGACGCCGATGTCCTTGAAGTCCTGGCCGCGGAAGACGACGACGCCGCGCTCGGCGATCAGCAGCGCCAGCTCGTTCTTCTGCTCGTCCGTCAGCCGCGACAGCTGCAGCCCGCGGATCTCGGTGCCGACGCGCGGCGTCAGCTTCGTGATCTGCACGGCCGGGTCGTCCAGCCCCAGCAGGTGCGGCTTGGCCTTGTCCGCGAGCAGGCCCCGGTCGGCGACGTCGACGGGCTCCGTGGGCGGGAACATCGTCGTCTCGTCGTGCACCGGCAGGTACGCCGCGTACTTGTACTTTTTCGGAAAGCTATTAGTACCCCTGACTGCGAGTATCCTTTCGCAGGAAACTTACGGAGGCGTGCTTGGCGCTGTCGTAGGCTCGGTTCAGCTTCTGCTCCGCCTTCTCCTTCAACTCGCCGGTGCTCGGCAATGCTTCTTCTGCAGCTGAGGGAGCCATTATGTGTTGGTTCTAGTTGATCAATTCGATCTTCACAGAACCTCCCACTAGATAGCTGGCATACCCGGCATTTATCTACCACCGTCAACAGCAGCCCTGACGATGTTATCGGGCCCCTGTTGGCGTTCCTCCCCGCACATTGCTCATCCCCTCCTCATATGATGCGATACAACCATTACCTCCAACGACCAAGGCCAGATTGCTACCCTCCGTCTGCGAGTTTGAGAGATGGGTCAAATCCGGCTGCTTAGCTTCGCGTACAGGTCTGTATGTGTCGTTGCGTTATGTCGTCATATGTCGCGGGGATGCTGTCATCAAGGTCGGCAGCATGCAATGAGATGACTATACGCTACAGAACGAATGGCAAGTTGGAGTAGTTGGATGCTATCATGTAGTATCGTAGCTCGGCCTCAAGTTTGGCTCCGAGGTCGTCCGGCTTTCCTTGCTGCTCGAGTCCCTGTTTATCATTGCCTTGATAATTGTGCTTGTATTCCTGTGCGTTTTTTGCACGCCTCCGTCGTCTTGATTCTGTCAAGATAGAGCAGAGGACTGATTAGAGCTTAAAAGATACAGGTCCTCGCTGGACTCTCTGTCCATTGAAAGGTACTGAAATCTCGATACCGAAGGAGATACTTGCTTGTAATTCCGGCAAGGACTGGTGTGATCCAAGCACTGACAGACCATGACATAACGAAACCCTGGCCCTACTTGTTCCGCCTCTCCTCTCGGGCACCAAGTAATGGCCAAGTAATAGAAGTACAATTGAGTCAATCATTAGGCTACCCTACCCTAGGTTGGCCAGGCTAGGTAAAGATGAATTGATCCTACCGTCCGCCCGAACCACCGCGTCTCTCGGCTTCTAGCATGGCATCAAACTCCTTCTGCGCCTGCTCCTTCTCGTAGTTCTTCTGCTCCTTTCTCTCCTCGTCCTGCGTGTAAGAGTAATTTTCCGTTCTCCGTTGGGCGTCCCCGGTGTTCTGGGTCTTGTCCTGCCGCAGTCTGCCCCATCCTCGCTCCTGGCCGGAGGAATCGCCCCGCCTCCACTGAGCGCTTCCGGACTGCGATTGCTGTCTCACGCGATCCCAGGTGGAGCCGCCTTGGGCACTTCGATCCTGCTGCAGCTCGGCTCTCCGCACCGAGGCAGGCACTGGCGAGCCGTCATCGTCGTCGAACAAATCTGAGACGTCGTCCCGAGGCTGGAGGCTCTGTGACCAGGCCGGCAGTGGTGTGGGAGTTGTTGCAGCTGTGCTGGGGGATGGAGCTGATCCACCCATGGCGTCTTCTGGCTGGCTATTGGTTCCAGGTCCATCATGCTGGAATTGTCGATTCTCGGGCAGCTGGTTGGCTACGCGTTGTCCCTGCCGCTGCTGCGCCCTCATAGCCGAATTTGTCTTTATGTCTTGAAGCAGATTTTGGAGACGTGAATCTAAACGAACGTTCGCGTCGAAGGTCATTCGCACCAAAGACCCTAAGAAGGGCAGGGAGAGGAAGTAAAAGAACGGCGCATGCGAAAGTATGCGAGCGATCTGCCAGGCAGCCGCGGCATTGGCACCCGTGAGAAGAGGTAGGCGTTTGGTAGGGAAAATGTTGGGGTCGAATCTCAAGGCCTTGAGCCGGACGAACATGAAAGATTGTTTCTCTTGCCTATACTGTGTATATAGGAAGGCTCCTGCCAGAGACATAGGTCTTGCCCAAGTGAAATATAGGCTTGCGTTGGCAGCAATCTCACTTGTAGCCTCAACCTCGCCGGCGGTCAAGGGACGCTGAGCTGCTTTGGCCGAATCGGTCACCAGGGCGAGAATGCTATAGGGGACAGCGGCAGATTTGATGAGGAGGAAGTTACGCATATGAAGTCTATCAAAATGAATAGTGGCGCCGTCTTGGAATAAGCGACGCTCAATCATTCCCTGATTAGCGGCAGACAGTACTGGCCAACGGGGGTGGATGGTGGGAGCCTTGTCAGAATCGGACCACGAATCGCCATCCGCCTGGTCAGGGTTGTTGTTTGGCGGCATATTGCAAGATGACTGACTATATGCCTGAGCACATTTGGACGCGCCCTCGGGAGTGTCTGGGTGTTGTACGTGGCAGCCGGGGACGAAGACGAAGATATAGAATGAGACAAGTCGAGAAATAAGAAGAGGCTTTGAAGCTAAAGCCACTCTCGTCGCACAGTCACCCCACACAGTCATGTCATAGCTGCAGCCACATATCGTTATCGTTATCGTTATCGCCATCATCATTACCCCACCTATCCACTTAACCGCCCTTAGCGCGTTCACAATGGCGCATCAGTCTAACCCAGCCACGAGAACAGCCACAGTCGCGCTTTATTGACTTATAGTCGTTTGTAAACGCGTCTTGGTCGCGTCGTAGAATTCCAATTCCATCAACCATTTGCTACCACATCGCACGTTGCAAAGACCCCCCTCCCTCTTGGCCCCAAGGTTCGGACCAGAATCGAGCTAGCTGACTTCAGATCTCTTTTTGAGGCTTGCAACAGTCTTCTAGTCTTTGGTTTTTTTTTTCTCATTTTCCCTCCTCACTTCCCACTCCTTCATCCCATATTGCCCAATCATCCCGAGTCTACAATACGTCGTATTCCCACCCAGAAGCCAATTATGATGAAAATAAAATTCTAAAACACAATGCCTCTTCAAAAATCACTTTCGGAGCAGAACGGCTCTCATAGAGTATGTATAACTTGCTTATATCCTTACACTCTTCCCAGCCTAGGTCTAACATGAAGTCGTAGAATCGTCAATGGAACAAAACTAGAAGCCATTCCGCCGCACACCACCCCAATACCACTCGGAACGCCGTCTCGAAGCCGCTACAGCCTATTTCTGCCGCCTCAAGGAACAAGCTCAATGCCTTCAAGTGCCCGAACCCAGCCAAGTCCAACGATGACGAGACACAAACGCCAATTCCAGTCATTAGCGTTGATGGCCCGCCAAACGACGAGGGCAACCCCACGAAGCAAGCCGGTAAGGGCACGCCAGACGAAAACACTCACATTCCCGCTTCCAGAGACAGCGTAGCTACGCCCGTGAGCCGACTAGCATGGCAGGATCTTATCGGGAAAACCGAGATCAGGGAGAAAGAGGACGAAACGAGTCCCAATGACAAGATCGGCTGGGACACAAGGGAGGATTCACAGCAAGGACTGAAGATGTCGCCAGTGATGCCGGGTAGGAGGGGCAAAAAACGAGCCCGTAGTTCCTCTCCCGTCTCGTCACCAGCCAATTCGAAGCCCCATACTCCGGCCGTCAACGTCGAGAAACTATCACGAGCCCTCAAATCTCCCCACGCCGATCCCGCAATGGAATTATGGGACCGGTTTTCTCTCGGCGGGCCTACTACCATCACACCTATCGGCGCAATGAACTCGGCTCTAGCCCAGATCATGGTATCGTCTTCGCCTCGACCGTCAAGGACGCCGGGCGAAGGTGGTCTGCGCAGGGCTATCAGCTGCGGTGCCAATTGGCCGAAACGCAGGAGGGTGGAGCGTGCAGAAGCTCCGAGGCCGATGGATGTAATCGTCGACGAGAGCCCAAGCGGTGGTTCGAAATCGTCTATGGTAAATGCTTTGTTGCAAACCGTCAACGGGGAGATCAACAAGTCTAAGGCGATCAAAACCCATCACCACAGCGCAAAGTCCCCTTCACCCAACAAGAAGCGCGCACCAACCATCGCGCAACCTTCTGGTTCACCTACTCGACGAAAATCTCCTTCAAAGCCAGTCCTTCCCTCAAATGTCGACAGGACGGCACAAACAACGGACAAGCCGCGGCCTAATGCGTCGATGGACGCCTTGTCGGACTACGGAGACGACGATTTCGACGACGATACGCTCATGGAACTAGACGCAAGCGTATATCAAACGCGCGAGGAGCACGCACAAGCAGATATTAAGGTGCCGACAGCGGATACCGGGCAAGATCCAGTTCAGCAGCAACCCCTTCAAGGATCAGAATCATCTGATGACGAATTTGCGGATATGGACGACGACGTATTTGCTGCTGCGGAAAACTTGATGACACAGATTGATTCAAGCCACAATCCAGTCGATAAACCGGATACCCTCCCACAAACGAGTGTTGCCGCGCAAGAGAAGCCAACAGATGTGGCTAATGACTTTGCCGAAGATGCGTTTGAGGATGATTTTGGGGATTTTGATTTCGAGGCTGCCGAAATAGCTGCTACGCAAAGTGCTTCCTCCAAGAAAGCGAACGGATCGTTGCCTGTACGTACGTGGCAATAAAATCTACGTAGACTTAGTTGCTAAAAGAATCTGTAGGTGACCAACAAGGCAAAGACAATCCAGAGATATCTTGTGACTAAGGTGTTGCAAAGCCAATATATCGATGACCGCGGAAGGGAATCGGTAGAGAAGGTAAGTTTTTATTTTGACCTTTTTCTTCTTTTCTTTTATATTGTCATTACGGAAACCCGCTCACATGCCTAGATCCTGTTCGTTCAAGTCGATAGAAGCAATGTGATGAAAGCGGTTCATCTTCGAGGAGATTGGGTAGACACGCCGGCAAGTCAGAAAGCCTACGTGCATATAATTGGCGAGTTTCAGTCAACTGGCCAATGCATCATAGACAACTCGCAAAATATCCTGATTCTCCATCCGGATCAGCTGATATCCGCGACAGTCGTGGCGGACAGCTTTACGTGTATGCGCCGGGCTGTGCTGCAAGATCGCGTCAAGGCAACGAGCGACAAGACTCCGCCGCTCGTGTACGGGACTCTGCTACACGAGATCTTCCAGGAGGCGCTCACGTCGAACAAATGGGACACGAAGTTCTTGAACGGCGTCATTTGCGATATTACCGACAAGCACGTGGAGGACTTGTACATCATCAAAGTCTCGGTGAATGATGCCCGCGAGCATCTCCGGTCGAAAATGCCAGAGTTGAAGAGCTGGGCCGCGGCCTTTGTGACTCCATTCCCCAAGGTAAGAGCTCTAGTCGATGGATGGCAGACTTCCGGGGCCCGAATCATTTTTGCTAATGCTTGCTAGTCTGATGCCGTTGTTCAAGGCCGGAACGGGGACAAGGCAAACATGTGTGTTACCAAGCTACTCGACGTCGAGGAGCACGTCTGGTCTCCGATGTACGGGCTGAAGGGTAATATCGACGCGACAGTACAGGTAACCATGAAAGACGGGGCCCAACGGCGTGTCTTGACTGTGCCTTTCGAGGTGAAGACGGGCCACAATGCGACAAGCAACCACCAGGCCCAGACATCTCTATATAATCTCTTATTGTCGGATCGATATGACCTCGAGATTGCTTACGGTATTCTTTACTACATGGAGACGTCTCAGACTTTCCGCATCCCAACCATCCGCCACGAGCTTCGCCATATGATTATGCAGCGCAACCAGCTTGCCTGCTACATCCGAGAGCGCAGCGTTCAGCTCCCACCTATGAAACGAAGCACGAACACATGCGGGAAATGCTACGCGAAGACATCTTGCTTCATATATCACAAGCTAGCAGATAATGGTGACCATGAGACGAGTGGCATGAAAGCCAAGTTCGACGAAGTGGTCCAACACCTGACCCCGGCTCACCAGGAATTCTTTTTAAAGTGGGAAAATCTGCTGACAAAGGAAGAAAAGGAGAGTCAGAAGCTGCGCCGAGAGCTCTGGACCATGGTGAGCACGGAACGAGAGAAGGCGGGCCGATGCTTTGCCAATGTCATCGTCGAGGAGGGCTCGGTCGCCGAGGATGCCCATAGTCCCAAGATCAACAGGTTCCGCTACACGTTCGTCAAGGAAAATGCGCCGTCGAGCTTTTCCTTCCTAGATTCTCAGCTTACGGTAGGAGAGCCGGTCGTGGTGTCGGACGAGAACGGGCATTTTGCCCTGGCGCTTGGGTTCGTCACGTCAGTTCGAAAGCAGAAGATCAGTGTCGCGGTTGATCGTCGACTTCACAATGCCCGTATACGCCGGCCAGGGTTCGACGAGTCCAACAATCAGGTATTTGCTAGCATTATGGATGTAGCACCTGAAGGGGCGACACCTGCGCAATCACAAGGCAAGGTCAAGGAAGCGCCTCTTAAATACCGTCTAGATAAAGACGAATTTAGCAACGGCATGTCGACCGTCCGAAACAACTTGGTTCAAGTGATGGCGGACGGCGTGTTTGGATCAAAAGCAATCCGACGGCTAGTGGTCGACCTCGCTCCGCCGACCTTCAAAGCTATTACAACGCAATACACGGTGTGTGACGGGGGGGATCTCAATATCGACCAGAGAAAGGCCATCGAGAAGGTCATGAGCGCCAACGACTACGCGCTCGTACTGGGAATGCCTGGTACCGGCAAGACAACCACAATCGCCCACATCATCCGCGCCCTTGTCGGACAGGGGAAGAGCGTGCTCTTGACCTCATATACGCATTCGGCCGTCGACAACATCTTATTGAAATTGAAGGACGACAAGATGCCAGTCCTACGACTCGGGGCACCTGCCAAAGTCCACCCCGATGTACAGGACTTTGCAATACTTGCAGGACAACCAATGGACAGTTTCGAGGAGATTCGAGGCGCTTGGCACGATACGCCGATTGTGGCAACGACCTGTTTAGGTGTCAGCCACCCAGTCTTCAACGAACGCACCTTTGACTACTGCATCGTCGACGAGGCCTCGCAGATTACGCTTCCTATCTGCCTAGGACCAATCCGTCTCGCTCGTACATTCGTATTGGTCGGAGACCATAACCAGCTACCCCCCCTTGTACAAAACGAGGAGGCTCGAGTCGGCGGTCTAGATATCAGTCTCTTCAAGTTGCTTTCAGACACTCACCCTGACTCAGTCGTCAACCTCGAACATCAGTATCGGATGTGCGAAGACGTCATGATGCTCAGCAACAAGCTCATCTACGAAGGCCGTCTTAAGTGCGGCACCGAAGCTCTTCGCCATCGCAAGCTCGAGATACCCAACATGGAAAGTCTGCGACATAACCACTACGACGCCGGCACCATCATGCGCTATGGCACACCGCGATCCTTCTGCACAGCCTGGACAAACGACAACTGCTGGCTGCGGCACCTCCTAGATCCCGAGTCCCGTGTCCGCTTCATCAACACGGATTCCCTGCCAGGAGCGCGGGAAGAGGCAAAGGGGAACCGCATCGTCAACCCGACAGAAGCGCGCATCGTGGTGCAGCTGGTAGACGCGCTCCTGGCGACGGGGGTGCCGGCGGCGGAGATCGGGGTTATGACACACTACCGGTCGCAGCTGTCGCTGCTGAAGCACGGGCTGCGGGGCCACGGCAACGCGGTGGAGCTGCACACGGCGGACCGGTTCCAGGGGCGCGACAAGGAGGTGGTGGTGCTGAGCCTGGTGCGCAGCAACGAGGCGTGCAGCATCGGCGACCTGCTCAAGGACTGGCGCCGCATCAACGTGGCATTCACGCGCGCCAAGACCAAGCTCCTCGTCGTCGGCAGCCGCGACACTCTCCGCGGCTGCGGCGACGCCGAGATGCTCGGCCGTTTTGTACGCCTCATGGAGGACCGCGACTGGGTCTACGACCTGCCCCCGGACGCCCTGGATAGCCACCTGTTCGACGACGTCGGCCCCGCTACCCAGGTCACGCCGATTTCCGGGCGACAGCAGCAGCTCTCTCCGGGGAAGAAATCACCAAAGAAGGGTTTTGTTGGCCGCTCGGCCAAGAGCAGCCAGGTCTTGGACGGCAAGAAGAACAGACGTCCAGACGGGCCCAAGAGGGGCAAGATCACCGAGAGGGCCTTGCTCAGGGGGAACATGATCACGCGCGATATCTTTAACGAGATCACGGACGGCCGCTTCTAGGTCGTCTTGTCTACTTCTCCCCGGGCGCAGTCCTTTTTTCGCATTTTATAAATAGATAGGATTAACACATGGGTACCGCATCTTCGGGCATCGGTTATGGATACATGCTTAAAGAGATGTATTGGGAGCATTTTATGGATGAGCAGAGGCGCATTAGATAGTAACGCATGACATATCATGAAGTAGTTGTTTATTCGTATAACCTTGGTTCAATTGACTTGTATTCAATTGGCATATAATGCCTCTGCTTAGACAGTTGATGTTGTTATCCCGTTAACTGTACGCAAGGCATCAATTACCAGGCCAAATCAGGTCTCTTAAGGTTAACTGAAATGCATTCGATCATATTCGATTGTGATATAGTATAATCTCAAATAAATCGTACATGTCGTGATTTTACATTGATCAGCGTCAAGAGGTATTCGTACACAGCATAAAATCGTCAGGACACGCAGAACTCCGAAACCCGACATCCGTCCGTAGCATAACCAACACCGCCTTGAAATGCGGTGATAAAACGTTTCCAACTCTCACTTGTGCGCGGAATCGTTCGAATCTTCCGAAATCCGCGCCACCGGCTCGACCATCGGGAAGCCCGACGGCCGCCGAGCGAAAGTCGGGGAGACGATGCTCGCGCCGTCATGGCCGCGCTCCTCCTTAGCATCCTCACCACCTCCACCACCACCGCCGCCAGCCCCGCCCATCGTATACGCATACCAGTCCTGCCGCCGCACTCCTCCTTCTTCCTCGTCCCCACCATAGCCCTGCGTCCGCGCACGTTCCTTCTGCCATATGAGGTCGACGTACAGCTCGGGCTTGTCCGGGCCCGGGCGGCGCAGGACGTGGGTGCGCAGGAACCAGGGCAGGTACCGCAGCGCCTGGTGGCGGATAAAGTCTCGCTTGCGCACGGCGAAGACGAGGTCGAGGTCCTCGAGTGACCGCCGCTTGGTCTCTTCGACGAGAAGGAAGACGAGGGCGAGGGCGACTAGGTCTAGCCCTGCGAATAGGCCGAGGGAGCCGCCGTCGCGGAGGCCTGCATTGATGCTGTTTAGAACGACGTCGTTAGCTGTGCGATGGGAAACTCTTATTCCAGTCTCGGGGGAAAGGTGTAGAGTTAGGGCTTGCGGGTGAGGGGAGGAGGGGGGAAGAAATGCCCATACCTTGGGAAGAACATCTGGATAAGTCCCGCGAATAGGAGGTTGGTTGCGATGGCGAACGCGCACCCCTAGTTGCAACGTTAGCTACGACACGCATCCGAGACGTTATGTGCATCTGCGTACGGCTTCGCGATGAGATAGCGGAAAGCTGTTCTCTTGTCAGCGGTATATCCAATGGGAAGTACTAATAGGCGATGAACAGACAGACCTTTCGGAAGCTAGAGTAAACGGAATAGGACCTAAACGGTTATCAGTCTCCTATAGGTAACGTCTCCGGTAGAGGTAGCGTCAGCTTACCCATCCCAGGCGAATACGCTGCCGTGAAGACTGCGAAGCGAGCCTCATTAGCTACCCCCTAATGCATGCGTGTCCACGCGTCCACTTACGAAACACGAAAAGGGCGATGATCCCAGCCCTCGTCTCTGGGTTTTCAATGAAAGTCGACAGAGAAGCAGCGAGCATGAAGAGGCACATAAAGGGCAACGTCAGGACGAGCCACTTGCGACGACCTAGCGTGTCGATGGTCCGTATCGCCGGTAGACCGAAGACGAAGTTTACCGCCCCTGTGGTTTGGACGGTTAGATTAACGTGGGAAATTGACAATCACCATAGAGTTGGCTGCTGAACAGAACATACCGTTTGCTAAGCTGTAGATCATGGGTTTGAGTTGGTCTCGCTGTCCCAGTGCCCCGCTGAACAGCGTGCCCGAATAGAAGGCGAAGACGTTGACTAGGTCGAGTAATCAGTGCTGCAGATTTTCGTCTTCAGTCATACAACATCGCCAAGTGTCTCAGGGGCCACGCGACTAAAGGTGTACACGTACTACCGCATAACTGCTGGGCCAAGGAGACTATGGAGCTGCTTATCAGGGCGTTTCTCAGCCGCCTTCGTGTGAAGAGCTGCTTGTATTGGACGGCGTAGCCCTTCACGTGAGCGACGAAGCCTTGGGGGAGGTTGTCGGGTTCTAAGCCGAGCTCGGCTGGGTATTCTTCGAGCTGAACGGACTTGTAGACTAGGTAGACATCGCGGAGTGCTTGAAGCTATTGGATAAGGCCATGTTAGTAATTGGTTACCTTAGTTGTAGTTTGTATGCGCACCTCTGTTTTGCGAAGTCTCCGGAGAATATCATAGGCCTTCTGGGGATTGTATCTGGCAGACTTCCGCATGTAGTAGCGAGGACTCTCCGGGCAGAACCACAGCCCGACCATGAGGAAGATACTTGGGACAAAAGGAGCCCCCAAGATTAGTTGAAATGCCAGCCAGTCATTCTTTGTTGAGTAGAAGATCAAGTTGAAGGCAAAGCCTATCATAATTCCGAAAGCAACCCTAGATCCATGTCAACTATTCCCTTCCTCTCATTTCAGGGGCAGTATTTAAGCATACCATAATTGCCAGGCGAGGATGAAGCTACCTCTCCAGTAACCGATAGCAGTTTCAGATGCCAGAATCGGCGTGCTCACAGCTTTCAGCCCCATGCCTAATGTCCGATGTTAGTTAAATATCATTAAATATTACGGAGATAATCTCAACAAAAGGGGCTAAGAAACCTACCAATCCCGTTCAATATACGGACCGAAAAGAGCTGCACCCAGTTAGTACAAAACGGTGCGCCGAGGGAGCTCGCGAAGATAAGGCCAGCAGCCACGGCCATCGCGCCCCTGCGGCCGATCCAGTCGTTGATGGGCAGGGACATCCAGCAGCCGAGGAGCGCGGCGAAGAAGAAGGGGGAGGCGTTCATGGCACCGAGCTTCAGCTGGTCCCCCAGAGACTTGGCGTCGAGGTCGTCGGCGGCGGCCGACGAGTTGGAATGGGTCTGCACCGCGTTGATGAGCCCGAGCAGGTAGGCGTACAGGGAGGCGCCGTTGATGGACGACTGGACGAAGCCCTGCAGGAAGGCCGCGAGCGAGACGGTCAGGATGACGGGCAGCATCTTCTGCTGCGAGAACAGCGAGTCCTTCTCCGCCTTCAGCGCCGTCTTCTCCTCTTCGTCGAGTTGCACCGGCAGGTCCCGCCCGGCCTCCGGGTCGTCCGACCGCGCGATCTCGTCGTAGGACCGCACATTCTGCGCGACCCGGGCCGCGCGGAGCAGCCTGGCGCGGTCGACCTTGGGCAGACAGCTCTTCTGGAATGCCGACACGTCTGCGTCTAGCTCTTCATCGTTGAGATGAGCTACTCCCGTGTTAGTGAGTATTGAGGAAGTCGAGTTCTGGTATGCAAGTTCTTTACCTAGGGGGTTCTCGATAATCCGATGCCTATTACTCCGTCTTCTATTGACCTGGTCTTGGTGGTGGGAATTTCCGGTCTCTACTGCGGTAACCACCCTCTCTGCTAGTTCGGCCTGGAGACCTGATCTCGATAGGGGGAACGAGTAACCAAGGGACGATCTGCGGAGATCGGTCATGATGCTAAAGCTTCTGTGCCCACCTGTTGCAGCAGTCGGGTCTATGAGTGGACCTCGCAAAAGTGTGTGTGATTTGGGTCAAGACAGGGTAAGGTAAGACGGATAGGGCTGTTCCCCAGATGAGACAGACATCGTGTCAGGTGACGAATATCGACTTCGAGCCTCCGTCCTAATGTCGGGTCTGGTCCGCACCGAGTCAGCCTTGGGGATTTGAAATGACATAATAGTGCATGAGGAAAGGATCAGTTCGGCGGTAGAAGCCTCGCTTTCATTTGTTACGTGTGAGGCTGCTGAGTAGGGCAAAAGCAAGTCTACCTACTCCAAGCAACCACCCTTACCGAGGGTTGGAAGGATCTCGCAGTGCTACCCAACCGCCAGCGGACGCAGGCTTCGGGCTCATCGTCTGGTTAGCACCTCTGCGAGCATGCAGGTCTCATCTTGACATGGGCATCGTGTTACGAGATGTCTCACTTTCCTCAGTATATGGTCGGATGCGTACGTGCCACCGTGCTTGTTTGCGGAGCCGGAGCCTTGCTTATACGAGTCCTTAAATGCCCAGGTGGGCATATCCACGTGCTGATCTGAGAGATTTGTGTAACCAGTACCAGTTATCGGCTTATGTGCTGCTTTGGGTCAGCTTATGGCCCGCCTACCCCAGAAGCACGTAGTCGTCGTCACCGTCATAGTTACCGTGGTGGCTGATGCACATCAAAGCGGTACAGCTGAGGCTTGAAGCCTGTAGCCTAAACCAGTTGCCCGCTCACCCTAGTCACGAGATATAGATATGTGAGGATATTCGCCTCATCAGGACACGTCCCCCCAAAGAAGAGAATGAGAAGGAATCGATCACGTTTTTACTCAGCCTGGGACGGGAAAAGAGGCAGTGTGGCTGAGTGAAGCAGCCCGTCCCGTCCTTGTGCGAAGACCGACCTGGTTCGGGAGACCGGCAAACTGGCACACCGGCAAGGATAGCTATCAGTGGTCAGCAGGAGTAGGGGGTGTGGCAACTTGAGACTCCTCGGGGCAAGGGTCCCGGTAGTTAGGTACCTAGGTGCCTTGGGTAGGAGGTTGCGATGTGCGTAGCCCAAGCCACTGTTCGCATCTCGATTCTACCTCTTGATAATACCGTACGGTGTAGGTCTTCTGGACGGGTCTGATGTTTCCCATCTGTTTCCTTCCGTCATCCCTTGTCTCTGATTCACTCAATCTACCGTAACATTGGACCCTTAGATTGCGAGGTAATGGGCGGCTAGTCAGGCTGTAAGACCCAATCTCAAGTGTTGCAAAATCTCAGTTCAACTACATGGATCCATTGTCCATCCTGTCGATCGCTGCCGGCGTAGCACAGCTCATCTCGGCCGTTGACACCATAACCAAGCGTCTGACTGCTTTCATTGGGAAGACCAAATCATTACCAGATTATATCCACGACGTACACGACGAAATCAAGGCTCTGAAAGCGGTCCTGAGCGACGTCAAACATGTGCTCAACAAGCGAGAGCAGCAATTGCCATTTGAGCGCAATCACCACGCGAAGACTCACCAGATCATCCAGTCATGTCATAATTCGCTGAAGGCGTTAGGCGAGGAACTTCCGGTGATGAAGAACGAGAGTGGGAAGTTGAGTCGGTTATGGAGGGGCATAGAACATTCCCTTAACGAGGAGAGGATCAAGCAGATTACCCAACGCATTGGCTCGTACAAATCTATATTGAGTATAAGCCTGACGACGCTCTTATTGCCAGTTGTGAATGAGACGGCGAACTCCCAGCAGGAGGTCCAGGTCGAACTTCGGAAGCTGACCAGTCTAATACAGTCGAACCCTCTTTTCCAGGGGCAGGCTGGCTACGGAGACAACATGCCAGTCCGCGCGCGCAGCACTAACTCGGGAGGAGAGGGGTCGGAAGACAGCACGTTGGAAAAGGAGATCGACGATTGGCGTCAGACAGTCGAGGACGTGAAGTCGGGTGTGGCTCTGAGCGAGGTATCCTACGGTGCGCACTCTGTCGCTCCAGACTCGTCTGTAAGTGTCGACACGCGATCGTTGACATTATGCGACGACAATTTCGATCCGGAACCCCACCTGAAAGACCTAGTAGACGAACAAGATAGCGACATACTCATACGCCAGCTCGACGCGAACCAAATTCTCGTACGAGAATTAATGGACGGGGATATGTTGGTAAAGGCATCATCGTTCCAGCGGAAAGGCATCAACTTCATGAAGGAGTTATTGGATGCCCAAGGTGAAATCACGTCGGAGAATGCCTCGCACGAGCGGCTTGCGGACATGGAGGAAGAGTTGGCAGACATTCTCTTGGCGTGTGGAAACAAGGAAGAAGCGATGGAAGTACTGAAGAGACTACTAAAGGGAGAAGTGGACAAGACGGACCAGACTGACAAGGTCCGGCGATCCAGGCTCTACCATAAGCTAGGGGACCTGTACTCTCAAAGAGGGAGTGTGAGACAAGCACGCATGTTCCTTCAGCGCGCTCTGAAAGGTCGCCGGCAGATCGAGCCTATGCCACGCGAGCTCGTCGAGGAATCGGCCGAGTTGCTGGTTAAGATCCTGCGACAAGACCAAGCCTTCGACGAAGCAAACGGTCTCCACGACTGGATCCGAGACGTGTTACTTCAAGACACAACTACCCCTACTTCGTCGACATCGGCACATGTGATGCATGAGATCCCCGAGAATATTGATCCAACCACCGCGTATTCGTGGTGTAAGGATCACGGAAGTAAGTTCACCTCTACACGCCCCTGTCGTAGTTAGTCCTCTAAGCTGCAGGTGCTAACTTCGATTATAGTAGACATAGATAGCGAGAGCTTCCGATTCGGCGACTGCGACCCTGTATCAGGGACGACTCCGATGCATCGAGCCATTCGGGAAGAGAATATCGACATATTACGAGATATGCTTCAGTATGAAGGAGGCGTCGAGCGGCGCGATATGTCGGGATCAACACTACTCCACGCCGCAGCCGCGACGCGAAACCACAAGATCTGCGAGCTGATACTCGATGAGCACTTCGCAGACCCGATGGTGTTTGACCGTAGCGGCATGACGCCACTGCACAGATGCCAGTCAGGCTCCGGCGGCGTGGGAGTAGCCAAGCTGCTCCTTGAAGCCTGTCCGGAGCTCTGCAACCACGCCGACAATTTCGGAAAGACGGCGCTTCACATAGCATGCGAGAAGGGAAACCCGAAGATGGTCAAGTTCTTGCTGATGGAGGGCAAAGCTCAGCCAAATGTCCAGGGTCCGGGTCAGCGCACACCACTCATCACCGCCATTGACGATGTTACTCAATCATCTCGGAAGATTGCCATAGTAGTAACGCTGATAAAATACCAGGCCGACCCGTGGATAAAGGACGGCGATGGCCGGACAGCTTTCACGGCCGCTACCAATAGCGGGCTTGCTGGTAGCGAAATCAAGCGTATGCTGAACTGCGTCCCTAGGAGGGCAAGCACGGCAACAGTAATGACCTCGACCAGTAGTAGAAGGAGATCAGATCAAACTGGCTTTACCGTTTGACGACGGATATAGCTAGGTGTAATTAGATTGCCCTCATGAGAGGTACCTAAGCGGTTAATATAAACGATGTCAAGACAACGCAACTCCCGGCGTTGTCGACAACCGCGCAAAGCCTCTCGTAACCGCCCGCACTGTGTCATTGGGTATCATATCTTATCCTTCCTTTCGTCGTAAAGCGAGAATACTCGCAAGTTTAAGGTGTCCCTTTGCCCCCCAGCCCGAAGGACCACTCTCTACATCAGGTCGTACAGCCACGTACCAGCCCCAGGCTCGTCGATCAAGCTCGGTCGCGGTCAGATGGCCTACCCAACTCTCATAAAGGAGTCGTAAAGCACCGAGTAGCCTCGCAACATTCTCTTCTTTCTCGACTTCCAAGACTTTCGCTGACTTTTTCTTCGGCGTCGCTTTGGCTGTCGGAGCTTGTGGGCCATCTGCCTCGCTGGTGCCACCGCTTGGGTTGTCTATCCTCGTAGCGAAGCTCCTCAGGAGGTATGCCTTCGCTGCTTCGGGTCGGTGGATAGGCATGCCTACTACGCCTGCTTCGTAAGATCTACTGGATGCCGAGCCAGCTGTTCCAGATTTATTCTTCATGTCCTCGAGATCCAGCCCCCAGATTGCTTCATCACCCAAGGTAGCTTGCTCTCCAGTCACGCGCAGACGCTCTGCCAAAGCATCTTTCAAGCAGTCGCGCATTATCCTCCATCTATCTGGCCCAAGCATGACTCCTCCATACCACCTCGTCATCACCACGAGCGTGTCGACGGCGTTTGTTTCGCGCATATTCTTTAGCAAAAAATCGCCGCAACCGCTTTCTCCATCGTCAAATGACTCTTCTTTGATAGTGGTCGCATTGAACAGATTTGTCGCAACTTTGGTACGATATGCCCAAGCATTATGTGTCGCATCCTGCAGAGAAGGATTCGCTGCAAACAGTGATTGCATGATTGATTGACGTTGAGAGGGCGATGTGATCTTAGTTGCCCGTACTATAAAAGTTGACTGCTTCAAAGTAACGGGCCGACTGGCTGACCAGGATCGTGGTGGCTCTTGAGCGGGAGTATCAGACGATACATCTGTACTGACACCCGTTTCTGTAGCACTTGAAGCGGCAGTCATTGTTTTGGCCGGATCTTCCTCGAGTTTGTGTTGCTCCTCTGGTTCCTCATCTCCTTTCCACTCGTAGCCACCCCTTTTCATTACAGTCACCTCACGTCCCATCACTTTGACTCTGGGTTGGCCATGACCCCAACCTTGATCGTCGGCGCTTGGTCCCTTGTCTATGCCTATCGAGACAGCTTTGCTTCTTGAGTTGGCGCTCACGACCGCTTGGGCTAGGCTTAATCGACTAGAGGGGGGTTGAGCCGGCATCGTAAAACGTAGGAGCTCGACGGCAAAAGCAAGAACGATCGGGGCACGATTCGTCAATAGTACAGTGTTGGCGATTAGTTTCTCGTCCGTTTCGACCGCGAATGTAGATGATGCCTCGAATTCCTGTGGAGAAACGGGTTCTGGCCCATTGGTGAATCCCGTATCATTGGACTGTCTTGCCCGCTTCGAGGAATTTTCGAGAGTAGATCCAGTCCTCTTGGTCGTCGCAGGCCCTAATGGTTGCTTTACGCGAGCTTTGCAGGCGTTGTGAAGTGATCGGGCAGCCTTGGCGTCTTGAACGGCAGAGGTGACATCCGCGAGGGAAGACTCAGCTATCTGCTCTATACTATACATAAATTAGAGTCATCTGGAGAACAGGATAGCTGTCTTGTATACATACCTACGAAGATTGTTTGTCTGGAGAGCTTTGACTCGTCCCAAGGCATCCTTCATAGGAACCTTCATACCAGCAGTCATGAGCCGGATGAGCTCTTGGAGGTCCTGTTGGGAAGCCATAGCGGCAATCAAATGTTCCACTTCCTATGTTGACAGTCTCGTAGACTCTCCAGGTGCTTTATTTACCCGCATGTAGGCGCGCGAGTGAAGTTGAGAAAGTTGAATTACGATAGGCAGATTTGATAAACGCGTCAACGTCTTGGTAAGAAGTTGAAAGCGCGTCAAGCTCCTGACTAATTGATTCAGTACCGTGCGAGCAGATAAGGTACCCCGCGACCCACCTGCAGGCACCTACATGTCGGTAAGCAGCTAAGCTGGAGAATCCCTGCAGCGGCAAAAAAGAAACGTCTCAGCGACTGTCTCACGCGATACAGTACTACCACAGAGAAGTAAGCCAGCCCACACTGTACCGGAGAAATCTCGCATTATCCGCCACAGAAAATTCCGCCGCAATTGGTCGACGACTACCTCAACACCAAGGTCCAGGGATCAATTGATCACGAGCTGGACCCCCCCTTGAAGTTCCTTATTGCCGGACCCATAAGTATCGTCCGTTTCTCGTTTCTGGGTTCAGGAACAAATGGGCTTGGCACCACACCTTAGTCGTTAGCTTGGGCCATCTTGGTTTTTGGAGGTTTGGCGGATGATGGATCGGTAGCTAGATCGCCCATCTCCCCGTCTACTGCTTCACCTACCAAGGCTATCAGGTTTACGAGTATACTTGGTTGGATCCAAGTGTAGAGAGAGGGCAGCACGAGAACCTGCTTACGGCTGGCGAGCAACGCACGTCACAATGCAACCCATAAAAGTACCTGGCGCTGTCGTGGGGGTTACAACACAGGGCTGCAGGAGGGCTGGGAATAGCTTCACGTGGGCCGGGGCTAGACGTAGCTCCAGGCGACACTACGCCACGCCCAAATCCAAGCGGACACCCCCGCCGCCACCATCGCCCAACAGGCAGCGGGGTCCTGCTACTCCAAAACCGCTTCCTTTCAAGCCCGCCACACCGAAGCCAGCCCCTGTCCCCAAGTCTAAATCATCAAGTCAGGAGGCCAGCAGCTCCAGGGAAGAATTCGGGCGGGACAGGCGGCGGCCGGTGTCGGAGCTGGTGCGGACGCGCTGGTTCCCGCTGTTCGGGGCGGGGGCGGCGGCGATGTGCGTGGGGCTGTTCACGGTGTCGCTGGCGACGTACTGGCGGTCGCGGCCGGCGGAGCGCTGGCCGGCGGGGCGCGAGCCCGAGACGCCGACGGGCCGGCCGTCGGTCCAGTCGCCGCGCGAGTTCGACCAGCACCTCGACAAGAGCGAGTGGCGCTACGGCATCACCGCCCTGCGCCGCCGCGTCGCCGCCGACATGGCCCGCGGCCACGTCCTCGAGGTCGCCGTCGGCACCGGCCGCAACTTCGACTACTACGACTGGACCCGCGTCACCGACGGCCTCGCGCCCGCCCCCGCCGAGGAGAAGAGGAGGGGCTGGCTCGGCTTGCTGGGGGGAGGCGACGGAAAGGAAAAGGAGGAGGGGGACGCAAAAGGAGAGAGGGGGAAAGCGGAAGAGAAGAAGCTACCATCACCACAACCACGAACACCCCAAGACAAAAAGCCGCACCCCAACGCCCTTCTCAGCTTCACAGGCCTGGACATCGCGCCGTCCGTGCTGGACCTGGCGCTGACGCGGATCCGGCAGGTAGTACCGCATATGGACTCCCAAGTGCCCAAGAAGCCCACATACGCACAGCTAGCCACCTCGACCACCGGCAGCGAAGGCGTCACCCTCGCCAACGGCCGGATCCGCCTCCTCCGCGCCGACGCCCAAACCTCTCTCCCAGCCCCACCCTCCACCACCACCCCCGCCCCCGAGTACTACGACACCATAATCCAAACCTTCGGCCTCTGCAGCGTCCGGGACCCCGTCGCCCTCCTGCGCGCCATGGCCTCGCGCGTGCGCCCCGGCACGGGCCGCATCGTGCTCCTCGAGCACGGGCGCACCGGCGAGGCCGGCTGGGTCGGCCGCTTCGTCGACGGGCTGCTGGACCGCGGCGCGCGCGAGCACTTTGCGCGCTTCGGGTGCTGGTGGAACCGCGACGTCGAGCTCGTCGTCGCCGCCGCGCGCCGCGATGTCCCCGGCCTCGAGGTCCTGCGTCTCGAGCGCCCGGGCTGGGCGACTCTCGGCACGCACGTCCTTGTTGAGCTGCGCGTTCGCGAGGACGCTGCTGCGTCGTCTCCTGGGTCCGGAGCTGAGGACGGCGTCGCGGGTAGGGAGGAGGAGGCGGCGAGTGCGGTCTGGTGGCCGTCGTTCTTGTCTGTGAGCAACAAGTCGAAGACGAAGAAGGATTGATTAGGGTCCTAATTGGTTGTCTGGGGGAACGGGGGTTGGCCAGATCATGTACCTCTGGCATCGTATATGATAGGGCAGTAAGATCAGTGTATGATCAAGTATTCGTGTACATAAACGGTACATCAGCTGCTGTATACCAACTTATACCACTCTCACATTACAATTCAAAGACACCCGCTTGCTCTCATATCACAAGCTGACCATATCTCACATTGTATCGCATTCAAGAAAATGACGGGAGATTTCTTTTCGCATTTTAAATAGTCCTCTTGTTCTTTTTCGTTTCTATCCGGCCTCTTCCCAGCTGAGTTCTAACGTCTAACTAGCAGGCCTTCTTGTCCGCTTTCTTGTATGCTATTTGTACATACAGGTTCGTACTCGGAAACCGAGCGGCAAACCACACCGCTGTATGCCTCTCCCCTTTTGATCCAGACCGTCAACGACATGTTTCAGTTCGCGGTGGATCCCCGGCCGTCATCATGCAGCCTCGTCGCTTGTCGCCGTCTAAGCGCTCTTCTATTCATAGTCATACACACCCCTCGGCCAATAGATATGCAGACGACAAATGCGTAGTCATCTGCAAGGAAATAAACAAGGAGACTTTTGAATGGAAAATGGCGTAAATCATCAATTGAGAAAAAAAAAAAAAAAAAAAACAAGGAATTGGCAAATCAAATCAATTAGCGCCGCCGCTCCCTAACTCCTTTTTGCTCATCAAACGACACCTCTCTTTCGTCTCATCATACATGGCTAGCCGTCTGCCAGCTGCACGGAAAACCGTTACTCGGTAAGGGATATTGGATTGAATATGAGGAAAATGTGGGGTTAGACAGGATCCTCGGCGTTTAGAAGTTGTCGAGTAAGCCGTCAAGCTCGTCGAGCTCGATAGTCTCAGGACTTCTGTCCCAATCAAGGATGCCTTCGAACTTGGCCCAGCTCTCAACCTCGCCATCTTTCTTGGTAGGTATGATTAAGCTGGGTCGCATGGCAGGACTAGTCATGAAAGCCATGTGAGGTAGTAGACTCGGCGCAAGCATCCTGGGCGGTTCGCCAAAGAGCTGTTCGTTTTGCATGCCGTCATCTATGCCTGCTTGCTCGAGAGGATCGACTCTGAGCAAGCGTCCGCTGGCCTTCAGCTTCTGTAGCCCATCTGCCGTTTGCGTGAACTCCTTCTCGTCTTTTTCCAGCGGGGGTTCTTCCGCCTTGGTGTTGCGCGAGATGTTGGGAAGCGACCGGTGGCGCCCCGACACGGAGCCCATAGGCGTACCCGGCATAGGTATATCGTCTTCCATATCATCAAACTCGGGTGACGAGAGGTCGACCTCGGGCGACATGCTCAGCTCTCTTCTTCGCTCGAAGTCGGCATCCTCGGACGTCGAGTCAGAGCTTGACAGTGATGGCGTAATGATGGCGCGGGCAGCAGAGGGGTCCGGCAGAGGTTGGTGGGGGTAAGTGGTAAGGTAGAAATAGGTGCGCCTCGGGTGAACGGTCTCGAGCTCCTTAGCCAACGGGCAGGGCGCAATGGCGCTCCAACACGATCGCTTCAGGTACGTAGACAACCGCGACGATATTATGGCAGAAGGGTTAGCAGATCTAAAAGAGCCAAGTTAGTATGCAATGTGTACGGTAATAAAACGGAGCTGTACTTACTGTTGAACTATTTTGACATTGTTCATGAGGGAGGCAGCTAGCTCCTTGACCAGATGAGGACGGTTTCGCGTCTCTTCTAGTCGCAGGATAACAGCCTCGACGATCTCGTCATTTATGCCTTGCAAATCGACCTTCTTTATTTCAGGAAGTTCGGATTCGTCCATCTCAATGGATGTTTGAAGGCGGGGCGAGGGCGGTGGTGTGCGATCGAACCTCACAGAGGCGACACCTTGTTTGAAGAGAGGCGCTGCGCTTGCAGAAGATGACGAGTCGTTGTGCGAGCGCTTGACTCTCTTGTTCGGGTGCGACGAACTCTCGGAAGAGGATCTAGAGCTTGCCATGTTGGAATTACTGGGCGAGGACCGGTTTACTGGTATGTGTATGCCGAGGGACGGCAGGGACAGCGACTTGCGACGGGTGTTGTACGGCATGGTGGGCAAGACACGGTAGAGGTGGATTTATTTGCAGCGCAACTGTATATGCCGTGTGTGCATGAATCGAGAACACGAACAGGCGAGTTGTAGTCTCTCAGCTCAGAGGAATCAACTCCGACGAGGCGAGGGTTGCGATGCAAGACAAGAGGTGCAAACAACACGGTGGGATCGTAGAGTATTATGGAGGGGGGGGCAATAATAATATTGTATGAGTGACCGAGGGAGGGACGAGGAAAGGCGGTGGGAGAAAAGGACGAGGATCGCGACGGCGATGATGGAACGGACGAATCGTAAGGGGAGGAAAAGCAAAGAGTACTAGTACGACACTCTCTGCTATGAGCTAGGAAGACGGTGGCGGCGAGAAGGCTTAACAGAGGCCTCTCTGTTTGTATGTACGTATGTGATGGGGGAGGGGGGTAGGAGAAAAAAAAAAAAAAAAAAAAAAAAAAAAGAGCTGAGGAATGCTTGCTGCCGGGGGGATGGGACGAGCCTTGGGGGAAGAAGCAGGGGAGCTGTGGAGGTACAAACGGTACAACGGCCGTGTGGGACCCACAATTGGACAAGGCATGAGACAGGGAAGAAGACAAGAGGCAGAAAAAAAAAGGGAAAAAATTGGGGTGACTTTTTTCTGCTCGTCAGTCCCTTAGTAACATGCGTTGAAACCTATGAGAACGTTCGCATTTTGCTGCGAATCGCATATGAGAATTGAGGAAAAGGCTGTCGCTGCACGAGTGCCGTACCTCCTGGCCAGTACCTTTAGTTACTTTCAGTACGCAGTACCTCCTAGCCCCAAAGTCGTATCGTAGGATCATCCTTTGTACGTCTATTGCCCCGTTTGGAAGTGCTCGACCAATGAAATTATACTTGATTTTCGATGGCTGGGTCGAGTTGATCGTTCGTCACTCACAGTTTTTTTTTTTTTTTTTTTTTTTTTTTTTTACTCTTCAATTTTTCAGGGTCTTGTCCGTGCTTCCCGTACTATCGGGGATACCCATTCTTACGCAAGAGATTGCCACTTTAAGGGTCAAGGTTGGCCTCACAACGAGCAATAATCACGACTAACATATTCATGTAAAATACACGAGTTTGCAAGAACTGCAGGTTATTTACTTCCAAGATCGCAGCAGGCTTGTGCAGCAGAAAGAGGCGGTAAGAGGTACGTACAGACGTAGACATGCAGGCAATGCATTGTGCATGCGACGTGACCCCAAAAGTAGCAAGGCTTCTGGCAGCCTGCAGACTGCCAGTCCGGCTGGCATATTGGGGGAGACAGGCGAGACAGGCAAATTGGGTACATACATCAGCACGTTGCATGGTGTTGATCAGGTTTATTTTTTTTTTTTTTCTTTCTTCTTTTCACTCTCTTCCCCCCCCCCCTCTACCCCTCCAGTTTACGTATTAGATTTCCAGGATTGTTCCCATTCGGCCTTAGACTTTCCTCTTTCTTATTAGACAGCTGAAGATCTTAGCATGTTAGCGTTAAGAGAGCGGCGGGTGGACAGCCAAAAAGGAAATTTGAGAGAGAAGGTTAAAAAAAGAGAAAAAAAAAATTGAGGCTTGGTGTGTGCGGAGCAAAATAGATGGGAGGTGGTCTAGTAGGGGTTAATGCATGTACACAGGGTTTCTACAGGGTTCAGACACTTGACCGATACTTCTTGTCGATACCCGATAATCCCATCCTCACCGATAAACCGGTAGTGACCTGCGCACACCTACGTAAGGCATCGTTTGCTGGGCATTCCCATGTACAGTTTACTAGCATCGTCATCTTCATTGACCAATTCGTGAGTGAGCCATGACGGAAGCTTCCTTTCCACTCCCTCCCATATAACCCGGTGCCGCGTACTACGCGTGTTCAGTGCACGGCCGTAACGGTCGTATCCGTTATATCGCAGAGCAGCAGGTTGGCTGACCTGCATGACTGCCTGGCAGCCTGGCAGACCTGGCTCGCCCGGTACCTACTGCAGTGGTCCGCAGCCGACTTGCAGCAGAGAGCAGAGACGTACTGCCATGTACGTGCATAGTATTGCAAAGTTTCATATATGGAGCGGCCGATGTGGTCTTTGCTCACGCATCAGGTCTGCTCGCCCAATCACAGGCGGCTTGGCTTCCCAAAGTGGTTGCTGACCGGAAGATTCCCGCGAAGCCAGAGCCAGACTTGTTCTAGCGCTTCGGTAATCCAGATGTACTGTCAAGTACCGTCTTAACCGCCTTCCCATTTGTGGATGAGACCTGAACCAATCTGAAACTTGCGGAGCTGCATGACGTTAAGCAATAAGGAGGAAAGTCGAGTCTCGAGTCCTTTTTTTCTCCTCGTATGTTTCCCTCGCCTGCCTCACGCGAGAAACTTCCCCCCTACTACGCAAACATGTTAAACGCCTATTCATCCCATTGACCTCATTGGGTCACAGTTACATATATGTATATAGCAGCCGTGTAGTATCATCGAGGAATCGCATGTAAATCTTGTGCTTATCAGAGAAGAATTCCGTCACTGCGGCTTTTGCGAACCTCCCCGAACCTCCCCGGCCCGCCCCAGCCCAGCTCCCCTTGCTGCCAACCAGGCCAGCTCACCCTATCACAAACACCCCCAGCTCGTCAACCTCATCAAGCTGTCAGGGCGGTTCTGATAGATAATCTGATGATGCTATGTATGGCGAATAACACATCGCCCACCAACCCCCCCTTTCCTCGGCTTCTTCCCCAACCCTGCCCGCTCTTCCGGGCTGCCGGGCAAGTTCCAAAACTCAGGTTGGCCGCACACCTTGACACTCTGACATGCAAACTAGGACTACCAAGGCGAGCTAGGCATCAGTTGTGATGTGATGTGAATGACACGGAGACGGTCCCTGACTCGCATCTGCCTAAGCTAGATAGCAAGACGTTGTCATACCCGTTGAGCTAGTGTTCACATGTGGCATGAGCGTGAGTGTCAAGACTGTACATAGTAGGCATACATCTGCCTATTGCGATATCCAATACTTTGAGATACTTGGTACTGTACCGTATCCGATGTGCGTCTGACCACCCAATTTTTCTTTTTCTCTCTTTTTTTTTTTTTTTTTTTTTTTTCTTCTTCGTCTGTGGGTTCGAATTCGTGTGGGTTGGGCCGTTCCACCCATTCGGCCCAGTTTGCTAGTTACCCCTCTCCAGCCAACCAGAGGCTCTCTGCTCTCCCTCATTCGGAAATCAACTGCAGGCGAGCGGGATCTCATCCTGTGCTGCTGTTTTAGACGGTGGGGCGATTGAGCTGAGATGGACCAAGTACGTCAAAGCCTAGACCGCGCAGACCGTCCGTGTGTGGCTGACGAGACACAGGACTGCCGACTGTCTCGAAATATGAGCTCCACTCGGCATAAACAGTCGAGAGCTCAGGGTCTGCCGAATATTGTCCTAGCTCTCTATGAACTGGGCCTCATCTGCCATACGAGCGAGAACGAGCAACATCCCACGTGCCCGCCGCCCAAAATCGTGTCCGCACTGCCGGGTCTGCCGGGGCTACCGGGCGCGTTGACCCAGAACGTACTAGCCTATATCTCACAGCGGCGGAATGAGACGCAGCCTCGGCTTTCACCACACAGCAACCAGATGCAAGCTTGAGGCTCCAGCTCGAGCCCTGCGGTGGTGCTTGATTTCGATAATCTGTTTTGGGGGGCCTCTGGGCCTGACTTGTGAATACTCGGTCCGAGTCAACACAGAATCAAATCTACCTGGTACTATGATATCTTGTACGTATGTGCATGTAGCTGGGTAGCTCGACCAGCCCCCAGCGTAAACGGGATAAAAACCAAAACTGCCACCAATTGGTTCCCGTTCATCGTGCTACTCTGGGGCAGCAATGGGATAGTAAACCCCGAAATCACTAAAATTGGACAGTCTACGGTAAGTTTTTCAGGCCTTCCATAGGAGGATTAAATCGGCGATCACTCATGTTAGATCACATTGCCAATGCTACGATCACACAGCGTCCGTCGGCACCAAGTAGAATACCACACTCTGCACTCTGCGCTCTGCACACTGCACACTGCACCAAGAACAGCCTTACCAGCCTACGCACGAACGCGGACATAGTACTAGAGCCGACAGGGTGTCGACATATAGATATAAGCCCAACGAAAATTTGAAATTTCAGCACGCCTCAATCAAGTCAATGTAGTAGTTTATTTACCCAGACACATGGATAAAAAGAGGAATAACGTATTCTCCTTGCTTCCCTTTTCTAGTTTCACTACCTGTCGTCGCTGTTCATAGCAGGTAAATGCCCGCCTAAGCAGCATCACGTGAGGGAGCGTACAGCGATTGCAACTGACATATATTTCAGCCACTCACGATACGTACGAGCTTCTAGCACAGCCGAACATACAGCTGAGTCAGGACGCGAGATAGTTCCACGTCGTGCAAGCATCATGTCAAAGTAGTCATATTATATATCTCATTATAGCAACACGTCGGACACATGTAGACATGCGTCTGAGTTTCACATATCCGACTTCTGAGAAATTAAAGAGGTAATGACTCGTAGATGACCACCACGTCTAGCAACAGCGATTGGACTTGTAAATCCAAAACTGTTAACTAGAGCCTATACGAGAATAATGAAACAGTCCACCAGCAAACTCGGCAGTAGTATCACTCTCTAGAATAACACGTGTAGGATGTCGGGGCTCATAGGAGCGGCGCACCATCTTAGCACGGGGGATTTCTCCAAGTGAACGGGCATTACCAACAGCATCGGTGACTATCATAATAACAATCCGTATAGCCCGTCGAGGGTTGTGAGAAGAGGTCATAGTTCGGTCACCGAATACCGAACAGAGGCTCTTCCCGGATACTCTGATATATCAATGTCCGTGCCGAGCACACCAGCGTAGAAGAAATGAATCGAGGCCGGATCTTGTAAAAAAAAAAAAAAAAAAAAAAAAAAAAAAAAAAAGCAACTGACCGAAATAACCAGGCTCAACAGAGGGGGAAATTTTCAACTGTTATTTGACGATAATTTCACTGATAAAGATGATATTCGAGTTAGCGCTGACAGAACTCGCTTTGCGAATTAGGCAACCTCGATACTGTTCGGCCTGCTTGTCACCAATAGGCTACGAATATCAGATCGAACGGAAACACGGAACATAAACACCGTAGCTAACGACGTACCTCGTATCTAAACTGTGAGACGAGTTTACCTAGGTATCAGATTAGGTACCTACTAGGTATTTAAGTAGGTATCTTCGCTGCTTAAGGGTATCCTGAGGTGTCTGCGTGGGTAATTAATGGGTGTACTACCGGAAGATAGTAATTATTTAGCCCCTAACCCGATAGAAAAAGCCTTACCCCTCATTAAATGTGTGGCGTTGACAAGGCTGGGTATAAATGACCAATGGCGACTCCAAAACTTACTGAAATTTCTTCGTCTTCAGGTTCTGCCGTGACCGACCTTCTACCATCTACGAAGTTGAGACGTTGAAATTGACATTCTACGACGACCTACGTGATATCTTTGTTATGGCAAGTTTTCTCTATCCATAACCTGGGAGTTTCAAAAGACCAGCCCGATCTCACGTACCATATAGCTGACTGATTCGCTTTAGGCTACGATCTCAAGCGGTCGAGTGCTAGGACTCCGGAAAGTTGCCCCGTATGGCAGTTCCATCGATAGTACCACGATTGAGTACGTTATACCTCCTATAACTGGTTGCCGTGACCTAAATTTGACAGCATCATCGCAATCCATGGCTTCGGAGACCGATCCCTAGAAGCTTGGTTGTTCCAGCAGGAAGAGTATGGCTGGGAGACCAACTGGCTAAGCGACAGCGATATGCTTCCAGCGGCTATCCCGGAAGCTAGCATCTTCACCTACGACTGGGACGTTGGTGATTCTACTCAGTCTCCCCCGGAGACATTGACCAGTCTTGCCAAAAACCTCCTTGCAAATATAGCTCAAAGACGAGATTCCGCATCGCGGCCCATTATATTCATCGCTCATTCTATTGGCGGCCTCGTCCTGGCCGAGGTGAGGAATTGATCTCAATGGGTGAATATCTTAGCTAACTCCGACAGGCTATCAATCAAGCGTCTCGGGCGAGTAATAGCAGATATCGATCGGTCCTCTCCAACATAACCGGAGTTGTGTTCCTATCTACCCCCTTTCATATTGGCTATGGCAGCGTACTAAGTCGACTGAAAAATCTGCTGAGCTACACGGGGAAATGGACATCAATGCAATTTCTTCAGAGTGTGCAAATGGAGTCTCGCCGAGTAGCCCAGTCATTCGCCAAACTTGTGCACGAGGACTCTGTCAGACTTTCTGTCCATTGCTTCTTTGAAACCAATAATACAGGATCGCGACGAGAGCTAGTATGCTACTACTTCTATGAGTCATGCTAGTAGCTAACTTGAATTAGGTTGTCCCTGAACAGTCTGCATGCCTCGATGGTGTTCCTTCCACAGGTCTTGATGCAGGCCATTTGGAAATGCAGAGGTTTGACGGTAGCTCCCGCGCTGACTTCGGCCTAGGAATGGGCGTTGTAAAGCGCCTTGCTGATGATGCACCTGCTGCTATAAGGCGCCGAAAGAACCGTAAGTTCACCATCCAGAACATATTTGCCATATTCTAACTGCTTGAAATTCGCCAAGGCCGTAGTTTTACCGTCCCGTTTGGACGCAACGAGAACTTTGTCGGGCGTGAGGCTATCTTACAGCAGCTCCTCGAGTGGGTTTCCCAAGATGGGCGTTCTGCCAGTTCCCATCAAATCATCCTTGAGGGTCTCGCGGGTATCGGTAAGACTCAAATTGCACTTGAGGCTGCGTATCGCATCCGCGATCAGCATTCGTCCTACTCTATATTTTGGGCTCCGGCCGTCGATGCTGATAGCTTTGAGCACGCCTACGGTGAGATTGCTCGACAAATAGGATTAGGAGGAATCGGTGATGATAGTATCGTGGGTGCCGTCCGGGATGCCCTAAGTGATGAGAAAGCTGGAAACTGGCTTTTTATTATCGACAACGCTGATGATCTAGAGTTGCTAGTCGAGCTTTCTGACTATTTTCCATCTAGCCAGAAAGGCCATTTCGTCTTCACAACCAGAAATAGCGGTGTTTCAGTCCGGCTCAACATTCCACGAGAAGGCGTTATAGTTGTAGATGGACTGATCGAAGGCAAAGCCGCGGAGCTGATGCGAGCTGGCTCACAGGATGCCCAGCTATCTGATCCGAAAAATACAGAACGCCTGATGGAACCGCGTATACTCGAGAACGACTCCATGTATCGTCACCGAGACACAAACACAGAACTCAAAGAGCGGATGTTCGGTAGAGGGCATCCCGAGACACTTGCGAGCATGGATGAGCTTGAAATTCTCCATGGTATCCAGGAGAAACAGGAAAAAGCAGAACAAATGTACCGACAGATGACAGCATTGATGAAACAGGTGTCAGAACAGGAGCAAACCGATACACTTGCAAGCATCACCTTGAACCCATTTACGGATTCAGGCTATGCTTCTGGGAGTGCAACGAAGCCACACTATCAAGCAGTCACGACAGTAGAAGACCCAGTCATCGATGATGACGCACAGACTACCTACTCAGCGGCAACTAGCCTTGCTGATTCAGATGTGGACAAACAAATAGCCGATATAGCCGACGATTTACTTGACGCTGCCGCTGGGGTTACTCGAAGCATCTGCCCTCAAAATTGGGAACGAGACGTCTAACGCACTTAACACTGAAATTATGAGATTCATTTACAGATATCGCAGGTAAGAGCCTGAGCTAATATTATCCATGCACTACAGTTTCCTGCTGGTGATCAAAAGTCTAGGAAAATTGTTGACAAATTTCGAGAACAGTTCCAGTCTCAGGCACGAAAGAGATCACAGCCTTTGATTTCCTTAGGCGACAAGATGGCCCTATGGGGTGAGCGACCATTAACCGGAACAGTCGACATGCCTAAGGAAAATGCGGACGGAAACCCGGAGTTGCGGAACTCGGGCGACGCTAGTAATGTTGACGAGGAGCAGCCATTTGTGTCATCGAGCAGAGAAGAGGTAGATGGAATGAGTAGTACTGGTAACTTCCACAGCGCATGGAGAAATAGCGCTGCGCGTGATTGGCTACGCACTACTTTACGTCACTTTCTCAACCTCTCATACCCAGATAACGATGCAGCTTACAGCCAATTCCAAGATGTCATCGTTCGAGGGCTACCCAGAACAACACAAATAAGCCGTAACGCACCCCCACAGCCTTGCTTAGCCCGCTTCGACGTAACGTGGGATCCATGGACATTTCATTCTAACGAGGAATATGAGGACGACGTACACGAAGTGCTAGCCAGAGCAATTACACTCACGGAATGCGATGGACGAGCACAAGTGTCGATTAGTCTGGACTACGTCCTCCAAACATGGCCGGACTCGGGGCCAGGCATGATGAGACTCCTGCAGAATGCTACTAGTAGCACCCAAGGGACGCTTCATACATGTAGGTATACTATGTGTAAAGTTTAGCCTTGATATCAGCTGACTTCATCCAGGCCAGCTACTAGATGGCACACGCCTTATTGCCTAATTCAACTACGGTGACCTTACGATACAGGCCCATGGCATCCCATATGCTATACTAGAAGTAGGTCGGCAATTGGGGTGGATTACAACGGCACTGCGGTCGTCTTCCCACCCTGATGGAGCTGATGTCCTTCGGCCATCCATTCGATACGACGGGTCAAAGACTATACTGAAAGACGAACCAGCATTGGAGCATTGGGTAGACACTTGTGCTGGGTTTAAGATAACTTCCCAACTAGCGGATCCACGATTGGCAGTTTCTACGCCGCTCAAGAGTTGCTGGGAGAGTATGTTCCGCAACCCGATACTCGTCCAAGGGTTTCCCGTGCTCAAACAAGACATGGCCGAGTTTGGCATCGAAATGCCACTGCACATCATGGGAGGCTTGATACAAGCAGACCGTATCACCATATTCAAGGACAAGTTTTTTATCAAAGGGTTCTCTTCTTTGGCGGTTGCGGTCCGTAAAGTGGAGAACTATATTGTATGGCACCATGTTTATCAACAAGATGGTGCTTACATCTCCTACACGGATTCCAGAATCCCGAATTGCACTACAGAGCACGGGGGTAACATCGGAAGGTTCGACATCATGACGTGCCGCCACATCATGGGGTGGTGTGATGAGGCACAGAACTACACTGGTGAATACAGTAGAAACAACTCATGATAGGAGACTCACGCTGATAGAATGAAAAGGTACAAACCAAGCAACATATAACATCAGAACATCAGCCAAAAGCCTTCTAGAATCCCGACAGGGTCTCAAGATAGATCGCTGGACGCTTTCACTAGGAATTCCAACGCCGCATGCCACTCCTTCTGCCGCTATTAGCGGTGCCTTTGGAAAGAGGGATAAGGCCTTTCATGTTCTGTGGCAAGGGAGTTACGAGTTCAATCTCGCTAGTCTCCGCCGTAGAAAGGTGCTTACTTTATGACTTGGATGTTTGCGTGGGCTGGTTTGTTGATGGCACCAGTGCTCTCCTTCACCTAGTCAGAGCCCATTTAACACACATGGCGGCCACGTACAAGGAGATCGGGTTATTTCAATTCGATGACAGCCAGCTCGAAACAGCTCCAGAACACGTGTCATATCAAGGCCACCTCGCTTCACTGTCTGTCCTGACTAGCAAGCACAACAGGAATCTTGATGTCGGGGGGTCCAACCAAGAATCTTATCACGAAACAACAGTCGAACCTGTGCCGGGGGGGACAGCGACAACCCAGGACAAGAACACTACGAAGGTCTATAAGACGAAGGAGACGCATACCTGCTTCGAGCAAATTGTCAAGGAGTATTACATTTATCTGGAACTACTCTTTGCTTATGAAAATGACAGATGCAACGCGGATGGGATCTCAATCACTGGGCAGCATCGGTTCCAGGGATACGACTTTGTCCAAATTTACGACGGTAACGGCGATCTACGCGCCCAGGAACCCGAGAGAAAATGTCCTGCACACAAGTGGGCAGATTTGGTGCAATCAGTTGGCGCGCTCACACTGTTTGGCAAGGGGTTCGGTAAGTTGATTCGGTCATCTGAAGCCAGTCAGACTTGTAACGTGTGTTTCGACGTACCCAATGGCCAAAACTTGCTCGTCGCATGCGGTGATGAGCTGAAGCATATCCTCGACACAGACGAGAAACTCTGGGATCGGATAGACAAGACTCACTGGCATGACGCGAATCAACGATTTAGATGCTCATGTGGGGGGCTTGCAGAAGCTGTCGGAAAACGAGCCGGGCACCTACCATGGAAAGCCTCCAAAAGGATCGAACCACCAGATCACGCACAATGGGAGAAAAACACAGCCGCCATTTTTAAACTCGAACCAGTAGAGTGGCACGGGAATGGCCTCGATACTGCGGACAATGGTGCTCCACGGAGAGAAAGCGAGCTAGTAGGCCTTTCGGAAGACAATGATCATAACTTGTCTAGCGAAATGAACATGAGCGGTCCGTCGTCAACTGCTGGGACGTCAACAACTCCTGCGACTGCACCGCCATCAGCGTTATCAGATGAAGGTACCGAGCTGTCACGCACGGTGGATAAGTATATACAACGAAAGCCTGTGGCATCACGCAGCCCGCGAAGCCATTCTTCAAATGCCGACCCGGTATCATCTCTCAATGACGATGGCCCGTCGAAAATCAAGGCCAAACTTGGGCCACAAGATGTCAGCGTTGAAAATGCTCTACGAGGGAACTAGGCGGCCGGAGCTCACAGCGAGCAGCCATTGCAACCTCTCCTGGCCTGCATCGTGATTCTAGACCGCGAGAGCTGAGACCAGGTATTACGAGGAGAGCATAGAGCGTAAAGATGAAAGATGGGCGTATGGAGGTAAAAACTTGGTTTAGGAAAGTAACCCAAGGACGACGAGGAAATTCGATATAGCGTGTGGAGCGTGTGAAACGCGGGAACTAATTGGATGAAGAAGCTTGACAAGCCTAGGGTATTTCATTGCGGAGGACCAGCGTATCTCTTAAGCAGATGTCCTATGAGCCGAAGATTGTATAAGGTAGATATGGGGGACCTGGGAGTTGGTAATAGATACTTCCGGAGCATACGACGTCCAAGGCTTTACTCTGACTTGAGCTGTCTCGATTCACCACGGAGGTCGCTCTGCCCCTCTCGTTTCTCTTACTGTGGCGCCTCATCTGCTAGGCTCCGCCTTAGTTGACATATTTTGAAATTCTCTACAGTTACTGCCGCCACGAAGCTTTCCAACCCCTCCGCCGCTACCGCCCTGACCTCTGTGGTTTCGGGCCATGTTATATTCTGTCAGCTCAGGACGAGTGCTCATACTTGTCGGCATTTTGCACATATGTCTGAGGTGTGTTGTCATGGCCGGATGCTTTAGGTCCAAGAAACGGCGTCCCTTATGCCGATGTTCCGGTCCATCGACTGGATGAGCGTGGTACGAGTAATATATATCATGGATTTTAGGTATATATGTACGTGTATGCTTCGGTCGCCGAGGATTGGCACCTATGGCGGCTAATGTGGGCCATCTATAAAAGGTCCTTCATAGGGTGTCATGGCGGTCGACCCTCGAACGCCACGGCACATCACGTTGGGAGGTTAGTTTGAAGTTTCCGTGATACGAAGCAGCTACATTAATCTGGCCTCATTGGGAACGAGAGTACCATGGATTGGTAAACTCGTAGGGTTAGTCGTTGGGGCCACTAGGACAATGATGATCACTGACCCTCGCAGGTCAATTTCTGAGTCTTGGAGAGGAGGGCTTTTATATCACTGGTGGCTGAGTTGTTGGCACCGCGGAGTACACACTTGGTTACCAAAAGGATGATAGGGTGGACAGGTCAGCATGATAAAACGTACCTTTCAGAGAGGAAAATGCGATCATTGATTCACGGAACGTAGCTTCTGACTGTGGTGCTAATAATACTCAGGAAAGCAGTATATACGTATATCCAAACACGCTACACGCTATCTGAGGACCTCGAGGTCTTGGAAGACAGACAAAAGGCGAGGGTGAGGGGCTTCTCTGGTACGCAAGGTATCGTGATTGGCGGGAAGGCCTTTAAGGAGCCCATGACGGCCAGTATCCCGGGAATTTATTACAAGGTCGCTACCAGCCCTGATTAGTTCTTCAACAGGCCACGCTTTGGCTAACTTGCGGACCAGTCCAACAACAACCCCAAACTTCTGACCGACATCTACAGCAAGCCCCCAACCTCTAGCAACACTGCAATACTCCTGGAGAGTTGTGTCTGATATGATTTGACGATGCTTGAATACCTTGGTACCTATGTTGCGGGAGGCTAGCAGATGAGTATAGATCCTGCCGTCTTCGGTTGCCAAGGAGCGTGGGGAGTCAGTGGCTCGCGATGTTCCACAGGGACGGAAACGAATTATCGGCATATGTAGAAGGTATGCTGACGAGCCTGATTCTTAAACCACACAGAAATAAATTGAAATATGAAAATAAAATGACGACGAGTTGCCGGTGATAGTGTGAAGCTGTGAAGACTGCTGTGCTATTCTCCCAACACGAACAATGCGTCCCTTTCTCTCCCAACTAGTCTCAAATCGAAAGATCTATACGTCCTTGTTCTTGCGTGTCCATCCAGAAGGAGCCGAATCCATTACCAAAATCAGTCCTCGAACCTCTCAGAGCACGGCACTCCACTGCACTTCTCCTCAACGTCGGGCATGTTCTTAGCAAGCTGGTAATTGGCCATGACGAGGACGGTGCCTATCACTATGTACCCCACCAGAACCGCGTTCCTCCGACTAAGGTACATCACTAACAAGGCGAAGAGGAATATGAGGTTCCCGGCGGCCATGAGGAGAGTCGGGCAGTGGCCCTCGTGGCACGCGTTTACCACCGGTTGATAGAAGCCGCTCGTGGGATTGCCTCCGAATGGGTCGGAGGTCGGCAATAGTCGTTCGGGGTAATTTAAGAGCCTCACGAGGGTGACTATGCTTTCGGTAACGTAATTGCGCTCGGTTTGGTTTTGTGAGGGGGGTATAGGAGACATGCTGGAATGTTTTCTGAGGTAAGGAGTTAGTGATTGAATATCTGTGAGTGCTCCCGTTTCTAGAATTCATCAAGTACTTACTTAGGTAAGTAGCTTTATATGACTGAAAGTTTGTTTTGTGAGAGACGTGAGTATTCGATGGTAAACAGAATGGCGGTCTGTGGGTGGTGGACGACGGGGGAAAAGGAGTGAAAAGCACCTCGTATGAAAAACGCCCAAGCATTGTCCGAAGTGCAATTATCTTTGAAGAGCTTACGTTGCAACTGCCCCCATTTCCCATGCTTGCTTCGGGACTCCGTACATGTACACGCAGCATGGGATATGACCGAACATGGCCTATCCTACATGTTTTGGTCGGTCCAAGAAAAACTTAAACAAATGCTGCAGGTTCCGAGCTCTCACTTTATGTGTCTTCGCTAAAATATTTGACACTTTTCACATATCGAATATAACCATAGAAACAGATTTAGTTTCCATTTTTACTCTTCTCTCATAATATTCCAAGAGGTATTCTTAGAATTGGAAGGTCTTTCTGCTTTCACATATGGACCTAGCCAAGTTCTCACCTGAAGCCCATATCCCACTCATCAGGTTCTCCTATGAGCTCTCGGGACAAGGTGTCTAGGGTAACCCCCGTAGTAGTGCATCACAAAGCCAACCCTATCCCTACCCTCGACCGCGGACCCCCCAAGCACCGAGCACGTTTTTTGCTGAGCCACCATCAGCCGCGCCCCTTCTCGTAGCGCGACCCTCGAGCTTCTTGACCCGACGCACCAAAAGGCCGACGAGGACGGGGCCGGCGATAGTGCACAGAACGATGGCCCACGTGACGATGAGGAACAGTTCCGAGGTCTCGTTTTCGTTGCTATCAGCGTTTGAAGGCCTCCCGAATACGCCATGGCTTTCTGCCACAGCCGAGATCAGGAACCCGATTTCGCCCCGTGCCACCATGGCCGACGATACGATGGCGGCCGGATACAGCGAAAGCGGTTTTGCTGGGACTACAGACGGGTGAGGATGGCTGCTACTGTCGTTACTATCGTTGGAGGCTAATGTTGGTTGTTGCTGCTGCTCTGGGGTTGTTCTCCGGACATCCCCATCTGCTGGAGACATGTCACCAGCATTCACCGCAGGGCGCGGTTGTCGTCTAAGCTCCACAGGCTCGCTCCTCTGCGGCGTCATGTACGCACGTAACCGCCGGATTGCGGAGGATACGGCACGGCATCTGGAAGAGACGAGAGAGCGGAGGGTGGCGGAGACCGAGATGGGAAGTCGTGCGAGCCAGAGGCCGCACAGCATCTTGCCGAGGGCCATGAGGATGCCGTAGACGACGCCGCGCCACACGACGTCGCCCGTGAACATGGCCGAGACGGGGATCGAGAACCCAATGGAGGCGAAGAAGAAAGGCTTAAGGGTCCGTCGTACGACCTGTGCGTAGAAGATTTCGTAGACATCGGGGACCGGATGTGCCGGCCGTTGTAGCTGTCGCTCTTCCGGGCGATCTGCCATTTGAGGGTCAATATCACTATTGTCCTCCAACCCCTGATCAGTTGTATTTACGCCCTCACTCGGCTCGCCCTCCCGATCTTCTGTCGTAGTCTTCGCATGATTCTCCTGCAAATCTTGCCACCAGCTAACCACGATGCCAGCAAGATATGCCGCGAGCAACACCGAGGCGCCCGCATAGCTCGCAGCGACGACAAGCGCGACCAGGAGTGCCGTTTGAGCAATAAAAGACACGTGCGTCAGACCCAAAAAGCCCTCACCCTCTTCCTCCGCCTCTTCACCCGTCCTACCCTTAACCTTTCCCTTACCCCTCGTCCTCCTCTCCGCCACCCACCCAACAAGCAGCGGCACCCCAAACCTCGCCACAACCGGCACAACAACCGCAAACGCAACAGAGACAAGCACAGGCCTCACAATCGCACCCACAACATCCACATCCACATCCGCCTGCCCCGTGCCCCCAAGCCGCGCCACGACCTGTGCAGCCACAAGCCCGACAACATCGTCCATGGTAGCCGCGGCGCCCAAAAGACGACCCAGCCGAGACCGGGCGAGCCCCGTGGCGGCCAGCACGGCGAACGTGGTGCCGAGACTCGTGCTGCACAGCGCAGCCGCCGCCGCGAACCGCTGGACGGGCGACGTGGCGCCAGCTAATGGCCCTAGCGCTGCGAAGCTGAGGGCGGTGGGGCCCGCGATGCCGGTGAGCGCGACGGCGGCGGCGAGTGCCAGGTCTACGGCACTGCTGTTGCTCCTACTGCAGTGGCGAGACCAAGACTGGCCAGTCGCGTTAGTGGATTTAGTACGGTTACCAACAGGAGGAGCAGGCGCGGTAGCAGCCCCGCCCTCGAAGACGACGAGCACGAGGCCCAGGTACCCGAGCTGTGCAACGGCGGCCTGGACGTCGGCGTCGAGCCAGCGGGCGCCGGGCGCGCCCCACGCGACGCCGACGAGGATCTGGCCGACGAGCCCGCACCATAGCGCGCGGTCGAGGACGGCGTCGGCGGCGTTGAGGGCGAGCAGGAAGGACGACAGGACCAGGATCTGGCGGATCGACGGCTCGTGGTACGGCAGAGAGGACATTGTCAGGTCGTCGGCCGTGAGGAAAGATGCCCGAGGTGCATATTTACCGTATAATTGAAGAGTGAGGGAGCTAGGAAATGAAGCTATGTAGGTGGGTTCAAAAGGTTGAAATTGAGGTCATAATTATTTGAGCGCCAAGATTTAGTAATAAAAAAGACAATATTTTCACCACTTTAAATAAACGAAAATCGAGGTTGACGACACGAAAAGTCCACGAAGCATGTCAAATATAAAAACCAGTTACTCATTGGTACAATAGGCCTGTGCCGCGCCTATGTATATATTAATACACTGATGCCCACCGTCATGCCCTGGAGGGAAAGCCAGAACTCCTGCCATCCGGTCATCTTTCTCTTCCTCCTTCTAGTCGCAGTCCCGGCGCATCGTTTGTCAAGATAAGTTACAAAAGCATCGTGAATCGATCCATGAGACGCCGTGAAATGCCATTCATCGCAAATAGCCATCTACCGCTTTTTCTTTTGGGCGCCAGTGTGGTATCACCTAGTCAACGAAACCCCTTCCCCTTTCCCCTTCATACACTTCCGAGGCCTGGGTTGTTCCCTTCAAGTAAAGATCGCGTTTGACCAATCGGTCGACTCATCTGATCGTCGTCTATCCGGTATTGTTGTATGAGGCAGCGTTGATAGCTTCTCATCTACCGTTCCTAGTCTCATTATAATCAAGTCTTCACCACACGACATTCATAGCCGTTTCTCCTTTCCTCTGAACTGCCATTCGCTGCATCGGCAAAGAGGCAAAAGGGGACTATGTCACGATTGGTTGATATGCTGCCGTGCAATTGCCGCGAACTGGTCCGCGATCTACGTTCTGTCAGCTTGACGCAGTTCATTCTTGTTTGAAGTGGTGGCAATAAACAAAAACGTATCACGTACGTCGCGATCTGCTTTGATAAATGGCTGGTCGAAGAAGTGGAACTTCTCCTTAGACACAAGCTCCATTGTGACCATCATCAGGCCCCAGGGCTGAGGCCAGAAGCCGGCAATACGTTCAAGCAGCACCCGAACGATCTGCTGCCGGATATCCGTGTCTTCGGGGTCGTCCATATCCTGGCCGAATATCTCAAAGATGACGTAGCTGAAATACTCGGTCGAGGGACTGTAGTGGCGCAGACGGTCGATAATGTTGTTTAGGAGGTAGTATCGAGCCTGGGGCTGCAGCTCGTGTACCAGCAGGGACAGCGTCGCAACGTCCGGCGCAGTAGGGACGAAGAGTGGCCTTTCTTGAGGGGCCTTGGACACGGCATAGTTGCCTATGAAAGTGACAACACCGTCGATGAGCTTCAGATCGACACCGACCGGCACGTTGCCGTAAGTCGTATCGCTCACATTGCCTTTGCTGATAGCATGCGTAAGGTGAGCAATGGCGTCCTCTGACGGCGGTGCTTGCACGAGCTGCTCGAGTATCTCGAGCATACCGACCTCCTGAAGATACGACAAGCTGGATCCCCCATCGAGTTGAGAATCCTGGGCGATGAGTTCCCCCGCTTCTGATCGGGGGCCGCAGTTGAGAATGATGTTTCTCAGCTGAGTACAATGCGGCGAGAGGCTCAGGTAAAGCTGAGACGCGTTGGCCCAGACGTAGTCCGAGAAATCGTGCGCGATAACCACCATGAGTTTGACGACGGCCCGGCAGTACTCCTTAACGACATCAGTCACGTCAATTCCCTTCATGTGCCCCGAGACGTGTCTCAGAAGGGACTGCAAGAGTCTGGTGTACGGAAGCCAACCGCGTCTCGACTCGAGGAGGAGCAGGTCAGGTGCGAATCGTCTATGTCCGATCAGACTGAGATATCCAAACGCGAAACCAGGGAAGCGTTCGGGGCCGAGCTGCAAGAACGTCTTCGCCAGCGAGAGCAGAAACTCCTGGCGACAGGCGTCCAGACTTGGGCTTTCCATGAATATCGTGTCGGCCCCGTGCATGAGCATAGAGTAGAGGCGGAGAAAGACTCTTTGGTTGAACTGTTCGCCCCGCGTAACGTGGTGGTTGAGAACAATGGCGATGAGCGATGCGACGGCTTCAAGGACCTGAACAAGCCCAGTCTTGGGGTCCTCATGCTCAATACCTGTCTCTCTGGCGAAGATGGTCACCAACTTTATGAGCGCATCTGCCGCGGCGAACGCCTCCGTGTTGCTTCCGACGTGCAGCACCTGCTCGTAGTAAACGACAGACATGTCGATGGCTCGTCGGCAGAAGACTAGAAAGTCGTCCTTGCTAGCGATCACTTTCCTGGACCGCATCTGTCTCACGAATGCGACCTGGGTTTTCTCCGGAGTGTTGTAGTTGTTGTACATCTTAAGCCACTCTTCGAAGATATACTCGAACTGATCTAGTCGCTCCGCGTCGTCCGGAACGTCCTCGGGCTTCGCAAGGCCAGAACCAAGGAACTTAGACTTTAGTCGCTGCCCGACTTCAAGGGAAGGCTCGTCGTTGATCCAGCTCCACGCGAGTTCTATGCTACGAACAAAGTCGGAGAATAGCGCGATAGGTCTGTCGTTGAACAATGTCAGGCCAAGGAGCTTCTCGAAGAACTCGAGGTAGCCTTCCTCTCGCTGTGACAGCACCTTAGCCATCATACGATCGATACTGTGTAGATCAAGGAAGTCCGTCGGAAGTAGGGCGGTAATAAGCGATATGTTCAGGATGCTCTGTGGCGACTGCTGGTAGAAGTTCATCTGTACCCGGTCGTGCAGCGCGGTACCAGAGCTCGCCGCGATCTTTAAGAGCTGCTCCAGTATGTGGACTAGACTTTCTAGGAATAGAGTGTTTTCTACTCCGCTGAAGAGCAGCTGGCAGATCTTCTCAGCCACGTAAAATGCAAACTCTTCCGAGCTCTGCGACGTGTTGATGATGAGCTGCGTAAAGACATCGACAACTTCTAGCACAGGATGCGATCTTGGAAGGTCGCTGAAGTGCTCCTCGTCTGTTGACGTAGTAGTCCGCTTCAGCTCGGATAAGAGCCTCTCTATCTTCTCCATCACTCCTCTCCCATCTATGGGATGCGCCGAGGGGCGACCGTTAGCCATTCCCGCGTGCACATGGGAGTACGGTACCTGCGTGTTGAGGTGGGGAAGAGAAGGCGTCTCCGCCGGCGTGGTGAGGTTGGGAACAGCCGTGTATTGATCTTGGAGGACCTCATTTGCGATGTTCCTCGTCGCGTCTGAAGCCGACGATGCATGAGTTCCAGCGACTTGGGTCGTAACCCTCGGCTGTCTTGCGAAATCCTCGTAGATAGCCATCTGATCTGAGTTCAAGCCAGCCATGCTCGGCGACAGTTTGTACGGGTGCGGGATAGTCATCGCCCATCGGCTCAGACTGGGGTCCACGAACGGCTCATTTGGACGCTGTAGACGATGACGGCGACGGTTTTCTATCTCGCTTTCTATCATCTCTTCGATCTCTGGAACGGCGCGCTCCTCGGCCTGCTTTTCGATAACGCTACATGCTAGATCGAGGTTTGAGTTGACGCACATAATGATTGTGCCCTCGGGCAGCGAATGGGGCAGTTCCGTTGCGGCATTTCGCATGTAGTTGGTAATGTTGGCCCTAAGGGGCTCCTTCGAAGTAACCTGGGCTAGGCTCCCAGCCGTAGCCTTAACCATGTTCACTGCCGATGTCCGAAGCTTATTTTCATCGGGCTCAGTGGCGAAATCCTTGTGGATCATCTGCTGGGTACTAATCGCGGCAATGGTAACGGATCTATCGACGACTGGCTGAATGATATCCTGCAGCGCCTTCGTTACAGCGGTACGAACTATTTCGTGAAGACGGACATGGTTGACGACCATATCGTTCGTCGGCGGAATTGTCAACGAACTACTGATGTCGGGAATGGAGACCGGGATGGGATGCGGAGCAAGGCCGGTCGGGATAGTACTGCCCATTCCATTCATCGACATGTTGTCGAATTGTTCCATGGCATCTTGCGTCGCCAGATCCATCACCTCCTCAACCGGCACGCGGTCTTGGAGTTCGCTCGAGGGGTCGATGCTCTTGTGGTCTAGGTTGAGATCTTTGCAGAGGACCTCGATCTCGAACTTCTGGTTCAGCTTCAATTCGGCGGTGTGGTAGAGCTCGATGAGCAGGTGGATAATATCCATCAGCCACGGATTCGGCGGGCGGAAGATGGTCGACTTGGACGCCTGGATAAGCACCTTGCAGACGAAAGGTACCACGACGACTAGCCTCTTGGTGTCGTGAGCTTCAATAAGGAGCTGCTTGAACGCGATGTTTTTATGCCTGATGGGCTGATCCCTTGCTATCGTCAAGAGGCCAAGCCACGCGCCCAAATACTTTAGATGGGTTCTATCCGACGGATTTTGCATCGTGCTCTCCGAGTTCAGCATACGGGCAACGCTGATATAGGTTTGCCTCAACACCTCAGCCCACAGATCGGCATCCTGAAACAGCTTGACCAAGTCGAAATAGACCTGGTGATAATTCGGCTGCATCTTGGCTCGGGCTTCTACGAGGTGATTCGCGAACCACTGCTGGTGCCGCTCATCTAGAACCTCGTGGAGCTCTCTGTAGGTGGACTGGAGCGACGTCGAGGTCAGGTTGTTAAGCCCAAATTGCACCTTGTCTTGGACATCGACGATGGGCTCCTCGAAGACGGCCCCCGCAGGAGGGGGGTCGACGTTAATGGCCGCAAAGGGAGACGCATGCATCTCTGGTCCGTCAACGGCTCCGTTCAACAGCGGCTCGTTCCCTATGCGAGTTGGGGTCGATGTGCCGTTCTGAGTCTGGGCCCGTTCTTCTTCGTCTTCCCGCACTACCTCTCCGGCTCGTCTATAGGGTTCGGTATCATGCAGGTGTGAGATCTGCACGAGCTGTTTGCAGAGTCCCGGCCATTCGCCAAATCGAGGGGTTATCTGGATAAGAGCCTGGAGCCCAAACTTATACATGGGATGTTCTGGGCCGTGGTCCTTAACAGCTTCCAGGATCATACCGAGCCCAATCTTCAGGGGAAGATCCGCGATCAACTTACGGGATATGATCCCACCAAACAGCACGGCTGTGGTAGCCAACGCTTCGAGCGGATAGTCTACGAAGTGAGTATACTCGTCGAAGAGCCCGTGGATCATACAGACGAATATGTCCTGGTCCAAGGGGTCGCGAGATCGTTTGTACTCCTCAAGCTTCTGGACGATGACCTTAACTTCCGACTCTTCGCCATACATGCGCTTATAATGCTCCTCCATCTTGGCGATGGCAGCCGGCGAGAGGCCGTTGCCGTCTTTTCCATTGGCGTCAATAATGTCATCGTAGCCCTCCCCGTAGTTGATAAGTCGAGGGTAGGCGGTAATGCAGGTGCGCTGAACAATGATCAGATCTCTCACGGGTTGGCGCGGTAGGAAGTCTTCGAGAATTTGCAGCAAAGCCAGGACCGTCTTTACTTGAAGAGGCGTAGTGGACTTCGCTACCGGCTGTCCATCGACCGTCTTTTGGGACGCCATTTCGCGGTCTGCTTTTATCATCAAGAACTGCGACAGCGACGGAGAGATGGCCGGACTGCGCTCGGTGTAGTTCTGAGCCCACTGCGCGAGGTCAAGATGACCCTCAGCGTGCGCTAGAGCGGCCAGGTCATACCCGAAGCCGTTGGGTAGGTACACCAGTTCGTCAAGCCAGCCGTGCTTGATGACATGCTCGAAAATCAACGTAAGATCCATTGGCTTCGCGACGTGCGCCTCTATGAGCCTGGTCGTAACCCACGCATTGTCCTTTCTCCAGAGGCTATCCAGCACGAAGTCGTGGTACTCGGAGCGTCGGTGTAGGAAATTGTCAAAGAGGGAGGTCAGAGTATCCATAGCCATGGGCGGCCAGGGTTTGGGGACCCCGAAAGCAGAGACTATGAAGATGTCGAGATTCGGAACGACCACCTCCTGGAACAGTCGTTTCGCCTCGGTGCTTTGAGATGCGTGCAAGGAATGAAGCGCGACCTGAAAGATGGCGGACAGAGCCAGACTCGAGACAAGAGGGTGCTTAACAGCAGTCTGAGCTCGTTCGCGGACCTCGGGAGGAGACTGCGCGTACTCGTCAAGCGTAAAGGTCGGTTGAAGGCCGGGAATAGTGCTCGCGTCCAGCTCGTTCGGCGTCAAGGACGCAAAGGCACATATGAAGGACAGCTGAGTCTCTGGATTTTCCCAGTGCGAACCTCCCCACAGGCTTTGAATGCTGAAGTGCGGCAGTCGTTCGTCACGGGCTTGCGCGATGGGTAGCAAGGCTTCGTACAGGCGGAGGAACTGGGCGGAGGATACCCGTACGTCTCGCTGATCGAAGTAGGCCACGACATCGTGCCAGCTGAAAGTCGAAGGGAGTATGCGGCGCAGAGCGGCGACCAGTACGGACGGGTTATGACGATAGGTAATGCTAACCGTCGTGTAAGACAGAGCCGCGGATACCTGCTCCTCGCTGAGCTGTATGTTTGCGGGTCGGTTCTGAAGGAAAGATAGGCAGGTTTCTTCGTCGCGGGTGAAGTCGGCGCCGGTCCTTTGTATGAAGAGGGCCAGCGCATTTGGAGGCTTCTCGCCTAGCACCCTGATGAGGTCCAAGGCAGCCAAGACCTCCATGGGCGGTGCCTGGTCTTGCAGCAACCAGCGAGACTGGACTTTGTGGCTCAGCTCGTGCTTAGCGGCCGAGTTAAAGTTGGGGGGATGGCCCTGGATATATCTGTCTACTATAGTAGCGATGAAGGAGGCTGTAAGGTCGGCATGCTCAGCATAATCGATGCGCGAGATTATGTTGACAAAGGTTGGGAAATTTGTAGATAGAATCGCATCGGCTTTAGCAATCGTTGTTAGCTTCCTGAAACTAGTATCCGGCGAGGACACCAGCAGGGGCTTACCCTTAGTCTTAAGATCCTGACGGGAGCCGAACTTAAAGGCTAGAGCTAGTATGGTCTTCTCCAAGGCATCGAGTTTGAAGTGTTCCATGAATGTGGACAGGTCGAAGTCGCGGAAGATATCTTCGTTGGCCGTCTCGATGGACTCGGCTATTCTTGGGGCTTGGCTGGGATCGTGAGAGATCTTGTCCATCTCGCCAGCCAGGATCGTGTAGTTGCCTGGGTTGGCGACGGGCCTGTTGATGCCAGGGAAGATCTGGGGTGCGTTGCCGGCTATCAGCCGCGTAAAGTATCTTGAAAAAACCTCCATACCGTGATCATCGAGGAGCTGGAGAGAAGAGAAGAAATGTCAGAACATGGCTGGCAGAATAGACGTGCGAAATAGTAAGGGGGGGAGGAAAAAACATAGCAAGGTGGACAAGGTAGACACACCTTTTTCAGCTGATCTAATTGCAACTCCCACTTAGCACGGTCCTTGTCCTCCTTGATAGTGCTAAGAAGCAAGTAGACCTGGGCGACAACAATTTTAGTAAGAGAACTTGGGCCCGTGGTCGGGCTGCTGGTACTGGGACTGGCGCCAGCACTCAGAGGACCGGCCTGGGACGGATGGGGAGAATGTGTCGGCCCTGTCTGCAGACTCTGACTCGGAGCAGGAACAGGCGAGAAAGTTCCAGATCGTGACTGTGGCGGCGGTGGGGGGACCATGAGGGTGGTGGTCTCGCGGTTTGGGAAGGGGAGAAGGAGGGAGAAAAGAAAAGGCGAGATGCGAATCCCCTAGAGCCCCTCGTAGCACAGATCACGAAAGCACGAATCACGCAGTGTTGCCAATCAAGGGCGATAAAAATATGCTCTGGGCAGGCCTTGGACGACTGGAGACAGTAGGCGCGGGTTCATGGACGACTCGGGTATGGAGGTCATGAGCTTGGCTTGCAGTCGAATCGGGTCGGCGTGTACTGGTCGTGATCGATGAGGTGGGTGTTGATGACCCAGTAGCTGTGGGAGGGGAGAAGAGGCTGACAGGAAGTCGGGCGATGTATTTCCTGCGCACCACGCCTAGAAGTCTATGCTCGTCGAATGAGACGTATGTTGTGTGGCGCGCTCAGAGGTAGAGTAGATAAGTAGAGAGATGTCTGGTAGAAAAGGTGTCGAGTGTAGATATTCGCGTTTTTTGTACGGGTACGTGTGCGAATAGAGGAGCGGTTGAAGGGTGTTTATGATGTACAGTTGAGGGTGGATTGGATGGAAGCAAGATCAGGAAAAAGACCAGGCTCTCCGCGTGGCTGCTTCTAGCCTTGGCAGCTTGGGCGTTCAAGGTCCGGTCCAGGCAGCGCTGCGGCTGGTGTCGCAGGCACTTATGGGGGGGGGCTAACGGGGCTAATGGGGGGCTAACGAGGCTGATGGAGGTAGCAGAGCCACTTTTGCGGGAGACTGGACCAATGATGCCACGTAGGGCTTGCCTTGGCTAAGGTACAAGATACGGACACGGCAACGAAGCAGTTGACAAACGAGAAGCCGTAAGCCACAAGTCATGAGCGATAAACCACAAGCCACACCCTTCAAATGTCGTTTGAATCGTTTGTAGGAGGAAGGCAGGGTTACGTAATCCGCTAGCATATCGAATTATTGCAAGATTTAACTGTTAACTGTAGGATAGGTATTCCTCTTCCGTCATCCATCAGTCCCCCGTCCCTGTCGACTATAACTTATCTTCTCCAGCGCGGTAATCGTGTCCTACCGGGCGCCACATCAAGAACACACGTAGGTCGTCCGCAGCGAACTCCTTCCACTTCTCGCTCGAATTCGGGATGGCCATGTCCGGACTGAGGCAGTCCATGTTACCAAACCCGTACTTTTCGTACATGGGTACAGCGTACGGGACAGACTCAACACATGTCCCTAATGCCAGCTCATCCGACTTCTTGATGCCCCACCTGGCGAGCAGCCTTCCAATGCCCCTATTGCGATAACCAGGGTGTACAACCAGCTGTTCCAGCTCTGAAAGGGAACATCAGCCCACCGAGTCAAGTCCCATGAACGGATACGTACCAATATGAGGCCGAGTCATTCTCTCTTTCATGAACCCCTTCAGATGTGTGATGGGTTTTCCAGCAAAGTCTTTCTCTTCTGAACCCTCAATATGCCACGACGCAGTGATTGGTTTCAACGGCTTGTCCGATGGGCTCGTATCTTTGCGGATCTCCCACTCCGCCGCTCCGACAACCTGGCCAGATTCAGTGTCAACCGCCTTAATCCAGTGGATGCCGTCGTGCTGCTTCCATGACTTGATATTTCGCGTCTTGGAGTCTTCAATTGCCGCTTCGACAGTCGTGTGTACCGGGATGAACCATCTGCGCAGAGAGTTGTAGGGCTCTCCAAAAGTAGCATAGAGCATAGGAAGAATCTCGTCGAAGTCCTTCTCGTCTTTGACTTCCTGGATGATGAACGGCATTTTGGATCACGATAGAAGGCAGGTAAGCAGAGGAGATCAGAAACGAGCACAGTGTACAGAAATGACAAATGATCTTCAACTAACTGAAGAGGGGTTGTCATGGGATAAGTTGTTAGCACCAGCCGTCGGCTTTGTCGTGAATGATTTCGGAGAAACTGATCCACATGTACATACAGGCAGGAGATACATTAGGTATAGATAGCCTATAAGAGGTAGAGTTATTACCCCCTTGTTTTTTTACCAACATAACATACACGCACCTTGTAAGTATCACAATCACCACTCCTTGCGTCTCCTCTACACCCTCACACCGCCTCGACCCCTCTAACCCTCCTCAGCAACCCGGCACAGCCGGCCGTTCTGCGTCGGCAGACCATCCTCGGTGACGACCACCCAGGCCTCGCTACCGACGGTGACGGGGGCATAGAAGAGGCCCCAGGGGTCCCTGGCCGCCTTGACTGCTTGCAGTCGGGGGTACCCGTCGCCGAAGAAGGCCTGCTGCCAGTTGGGCTCCTCGAGGTCCGCCTCGTTGAAGTAGGCGCCGGCGCCGGGGCTCACCGCGCGCCACCGGTCCATGGCCGCCGCGAGCCGGCCGTGCGCCGCCTCGAACGCTGCCGGGCTCAGCCCCCGCTGCCGCGTCGAGTCGAACAGGTCCGCGTGGATGGCTGCGCGCCGGAACGCCGGGTTCGCCGCGTTGTCCGCCGCGTGCGCACCGCCCGCTTCCAATGTCGGCGCCAGCTGAAAACATTAGCATTTATGACGCAGATCTCTCGAATATACCAGGCGCTGCTCTCTTCAACTCGACAGCGAAGAAACTAGAATGCTTACTGTTAGAATGTTAGCGAGATCACCATGTTCTTTGAGCTTGGGATTATTCTTGAAAGGTGCAATGAAGACGCTAACACGACATGTTTTTATACATACCATGGATTCCGTGGAACATATACCCGTCCTCGATCGACTGCCGGATCGCTTGCTGCGTCGCCACGAACAACGCCGGGTCCTGGAAGTTCTCCCGCGGGAACAGCCGGCTCCCGAACCGCGAGCTGCCCGGCTGGTCACCCCGTCCCTGAGAACCAGCGCCCCAGTTCGATGCAGCTTCCGGCGCTGACGGCGTTACGTTGAGGCCCACCGCCTGCAGGTCCTCGACAAGCGGCCTCACGAACTCGGCAAGGAAGTCCCCGGATACGTCGGGGAGCTCGACGTCGGCCGTAAAGCTGTAGCTCGTGTTTGAGCGCTGCGAAACGTAGGTGTCTAGCAATCTGTCTGTTAATGTCTCTCATAAGAGGTCAAGTGTGTTAACTACCGTGACATACTACAGGTTTGTCAGCATTATTAGAAGTTGCTAAATTGCTAAATGCTCAACACGTACCATGCAGTGCCTTGGTTGTCCAGAATCACGTTGGAAAACTTATGAAAGATGTCGAATCCCTCCCAGAACTTGTCGACGTCTCCAGGCGCGGGAACACTGGAGCGGCCGCCCACGGAAAAGGCTACGGTGGAAGACAGGACGGTCGTCGGCGGATGCGCTTTCACCACGAGCGACGTCACCACACCGAAAGTGCCTAGTATCATACCGTTAGCAAGTCCTATTGTTGATGGGCGGTACTGGCGATGAGCTTATGGGTAGTGGAGAATTTTCTTACTCCCTCCGCCTCCACGCAGCGCGTAAAAGAGGTCCGTGTTCTGGGTCGGATCCGCAGTAATGAACCGGCCATCAGCTGTGACAACCTGGATAGACAGGGCCTGGTCGGCGCCGAGGCCGTACTTAGAGGCCAGCGCGGAATGTCCGCCGCCCTGTATCCAGCCGCCGTACGCGCCGACAGTGTAGCCTCCGGCGACCACCGTCGTCATGTTGTGGTCGCTCATGTGCGCGGCCATCTCCCAGCTCTCGATACCCGTGCCGACCCGGGCCGCCATGCCGCTGTACTCGCCGATCTCGTACTCCGGTACGAACTCGAAGTCCTTGAGCCAGTGCGTCCAGATACTCAGGGATCCGGCGCCGGTCGACCTGCCGATGAAATCGTGGCCGGTGTTTCTAAACACAGGTGATTAGGAACCAATCTCCGACTTTAATTGCGTCGACTAATAGTTGCGTTTAGATGAAAAGGGGTCAGGGGCTATCCGTAACCCCACGGCGGCGGCTCTCGTTAAACCTCGTCTACCCAGCACAGATCACTTACTTGATAACCAGCCTAAGGTTCTTATTCCTCGCAAAGTTCACAGCCATCTGTATCTGCTTAACCGTCGTAGCATTAACCACATACGTCGGGAACCCGCCCTGGGTGCAAGTCTCGCCCTCGGCCGGGCGAGTATGGCACGTGTCGCCCTCGGGCCACTCGCTCAGCACGCTGACGGGGTCGTCGATGTAGTAGCGGCCGGACGACGCGTTGAACAGCAGCAGGTCACACGCGGCCTCGTCCATCGCGGGCCCGTCGTAGCACACGGCCGCCGGCGGCGCCGCTCCGATCAGCGCGCCCCCTAGCGAGCTGTTGAGTCGCGCCCACTCCCGCTCCAGCGGCCACTCGGGCGTCCCCGGCGACGCCCGGCAGCCCGCGAGACGCGTCGCCGTCGACGCGTCGCCGAACGCTAGCGCCGTGAAGTTGCCGATGTCGGCGTCCGTCAACTGCTCCGTCTCGTAGCTGAAGTTGACGCCCTCTACGCCGGCGAGGACGGCGAGGAGGGTCGTAATGACGAGAGGCCGCATCTTGTCTGCGGTAGGTGATGGTAATAGTCCGATATTTCGTGCAATCAGTCTCCTATACCAAGGGGAGGCGAGCAGACTCTGCGGGGGTACTTATATGGAAGCCTCTCTTAGTCGAGTGTTTCGATCCCGCGTTCCATGAACAGGAGGTACTAAAACCAAATTACAGGCCGAGTTCATGGCTAAGTGCTTATCGACCAGGTTATGTGTGTCTTTGCTGGTATGGGACATGTTATGGTGTGCTACATCATGGCTACTCTACCGGGTGGGAACCATTGCAGCGGTCGATGGCGCTTCTTGTGCTCGTGGGGTGAGCCAGGGGGAAGAATAATATCGTGATAACAACGTAGGATACTTTATTTATAAGTCCACGAATCACAAATGTTCTCCGGGTGTACGTATATGGCCTCGGTCATACCAGAGCATGAGCAGTCGCTTTGACTGACGGGCACGTCATAAATACCGACGAGTACCAGACCGGTTTCATGGTCGTCGAAGCAGGAATCCAAGGATCATGTGCGGGATGGTATAGTCTAGACTGGCCCTGCTGGTCTAGTATCAGGGCTGGTGCTGAAAGCCACTGGATCTGGCGACTGGCGGATTGATATCCATCTAGTTTTTCCCACAATAAGCGAGGAAATATGGTAATTATTGACTCGAATTAGGTCCGATTCCCACGAGACTAGAAATGGCTATTCTTCTAAGGCTGAGTTTATTTCCTGAGCACATTGCAAGCCTGCGGACTGACAGGAATGTTTCGGATTAAATGACTATGCGGCGAGAAAGCTGAGATACTGCGTGCGACATTCTTGCTTGGCCAAATTCGAGCCTCTTTCCCAAGCATATCCCCGGGACCTGGCGTCCATTCGCTATCAAACCTCGTGGCAGTTGTATATAGCGCGGTATTCCATGCGGCCGAGATTTCACGCGGTAACCCCGAGGGTAGCATCCGGATGAAATGTACCGCTACAGGCAGGGCTTCTAGAACACCGACACTTCATGCAGTCTATCACTATTGAAGTACAACACGAACTTATGTAACCGACCGTCTGTCAGCATAAGAATTAGTTACTCTGACCTATCCGTCCTCCCAGCTACCCCGTACTCCAACTTCACGTAGCCGTGGCCGGTGCAGAGGTGGTGGTGCTAGAGCAGACACAGCCCTGGCCGGAAATACTCGTGATTGGCGGCGCCGCGCACGTGGCCTCGGCCGTCCAGGAGCGGACAGTAGTAGTCGCAGGTTCGCCCCCGCTCATCCTAACAGCTTTTACCAGCGCGGGAATCGCCTGGCCGGTCGACAGGCTGAAGGGGATGTGGCCCAGGACCTTGAGGTTGGTGGTGATCTGGCCCGAGTGCGTCGTGATGCTGACGAAGGCACTGTCGTCGCTGCTAAAGATGTCGTCCATGACGGCCTTGGTCCGCTGCAGCTGCGCCGCGTCCGTCTCCGCCTCGTACCCCTTCCACAGCTCGTCGTCTTCGGTGAAGCCCTCCTCGAAGCTGAAGGCCGGGAGGAAGTCGTGGATGTATGTCTTGTTCGAGCGCTCGTCGCACGTCCGCATTGATATACCCTCGCGGAGCAGCTCCTTGACTGTCGGGGCAAATGGTCTCTCGGCTGGAAGCGCGAGGCCGTTGAAGGTCAGGTTCGCCGTCGTCGCCGAGCGAATCATGGGGCTGCTGTAGTAAGATTGTGGTGCTGGAATCTTCGCGGCGGTCAACGCGTGACTCCAAAAATCATTCGCCTTGGTACACTGCGCCAAACCGGCCTCAGTCAGGTGCGCGTCTCTCCAGACGGAAGTGCCGATGCCATCAAGCTGACCCCAATAGCACTGCGAACACTGTTAGACCAAGAGGTAAAATGGCACTATGGCTCGTCAAAAGCTTACATTCCATGCCGGAGTGCCGTAGTAACTTTCTGCAGCATTGTGGTATCCCTCGCCGTGCCGGCCCATGAAGAGGACTTTGTACTGGGTGTTTGGGTCACAGTCCTGATTCAAACTATTCACGTAAAACTCGAAGCGTTCCCATTGTGTCTTCTCTCCGTCGGGATCAAAATCATCATCCGTTGGGTATGAGCGGTCGATTAGCCCATAGTTAGTTTTGGTCTGCATCGTATTAATACCATCTCCCACGAAGGGCTGAGCATAGTTGCTGGGTCATACGTAATCGAAGTTCTTGGAATCGGTAGCCGAGTCATCCTGTTTGAAGAAGCCTGATATGGTCGTGTAGTTGATGGTTGACTCCGTCTTCTGATCCCATTTCCCACTCTTCCCCCATTCCCAACCAAAGGTGGTTGAGGTTAGAGAAAGGATACCAAAAAGAGCAGTAGCCAACATCTTCATTCAAAGTGAATATGACATGAAGACAACAAGAACATCCTTCTGCGAGTTGACCATTAAAAAACGGCGACCCGAAGAGCAGGAAGTGGATATGGCGTCAGACAACGTCGTATTCATATGCCTACCAGATTAAGGATGCCTAAATTGCATTCATTAAGGTCCAAACGCAAAATACATACGTGACGGACCCAGCAGGCTGGGCCATATGAATTGGCCTACGATACGTGCATTCACGATATTTCCTGGGGTCCCATCTTCGAAGCTTTTTTGATATAGGTCGTCGCATCTTGATATAGGTATTCGTATGCCAAGCTGAGAGAGGCGGGTAACAAAAGAGGAGTCATTTTCTCGTTTACGGAGATCATCTACGGATTAGAATGTGGACAGATCGCCGATGCAAGCAATGCAACCAAGATTGAAGACCCCACGGATTCGACAGTTCGAGTCGACCAATTAATGAGCAACGTGGGGAAAGCAAAATAGGCGTTAGGGTCTGGAAGCTCTCAATACACATCACCAACTCTCATCGGTATATGTACAATCAAACCTGCGATACTTCGTTAGCACTACTTCTTCAGCGTTAACAGGTGGTACGGGAAACACTAACCCCTGTTCTCCAACGATGGCTTTCGTAAATTTCTCCAGCTCCTCGAGCTGTTCTACGCAGCCCGTCAGACTCTCGTTATACGAGTAGCTGTAGATCTGTGCCCATTTTCTTCCTTCGGTCTTTTCTTCGGCACTCAGCTTGCCGTTCGCAGCAAGCTCCCCCTCGAGCACTCTCATCTGGTCTAGCAGCTGCTTTCGAGAAGCTGAAGCGCTCGGCAGGTATTTCTGTCAAGTCCACTCTTAGTTACCATCATCCCCGAGTGGTCTATTAAGGTCATGCGAACATACCGGTACTTTCCTGTCGGCTCGCAGAGCTCCGGAGAGAACGTACAAGTTTGACAAGATGGTAGCAATTGCATCTCTTCTGTGACCCAACAGATCTGCGGCAAACTCGGTGTTATCCCTAATGAAGTGCGGATGGTAAAAGAGAGATGCTTGGCGTGCTGTGACGATATACTCGAAGAAGCGCTCGCAGGCATCAATAAGTGCGGAATAAGGCAGCGGATCGAACGGGGCTCGTAACCGTACTTCATGGCGCGTCAAGCCCTTATTAAGGTCAATGTCTCGGTACCTTGAGGTAGGGAGAAGACCGCCAACTCACCAATAGCTGTCTCAGCCGCACAAATCCTTCTCGCAGGCGCCCCTCGAGTATTTCAGATGCCTGTATGTCCTCCTTGGTAGGTTCATCGCCGATTTCGTAATACACATATCTCGACACGATGCCTAAGAACTTGTTAGAAGATATGAGAGTTATTCGTGCCTTAACCTACTTCTGTAGACAATGCTGCAATAAAAGAGCATAGTAGCAACAGCTTTGCGGAGATCATGACGAGCGATGAACGGCCATAGAATCCAGTTAACGATGATTGAGGCCACGACACCGACTACCATTGCAACTCCGTGTGTTGCTGCGACGGTGGCTGGTGAAGGCTTGCCTTCTGCAAAAACTTCGGCTAGAGACACGACTATAAACGAGATGCATCCCACGAGTCCAGACCTCTGCAATATGTTTATTAGTTTGAATCATGAAGATGACATGGAATATAGGGCAGGCCATACCGGATGCGTGCTTTGTGTGTATCTGTAAATCATGGGAAGCATGTAGATGACGGCAAAGACTGCAATAACATAGCGGTTTCCATTCCCGGCTCCATATGCCAGCCCAGCCCAGAGAGATCCGAGGACGGCACATAGAGCTCGCGTGAAGAGATCTTGTATATTTCCACCCGTTCTGCGAAAGTTAGAAGCCATGCCATCGTGAGGTCCACTTCAGTGAAGACGGCGACTTACCTGGGGCCCATGATAAGCCAAGCCATCACGACTCCCCACCATACCTCGTGGCTATCCCACCAGCCGTGGTTCCGAGGAAGCCATGCGGGTATAGACAGAAGAGAGGTGATGGCAGCAGTCTTCAGTCCGAACCGTGTCTCGAAGCCTTGTAGGCGGTGTAGGATGCCCCAGATCTCATGCCGCATATAATTCTTCTTGGTGCCTTCTTCATCTTCAAGCTCGTCAGCCGTCATTGTCGCAAATGAAGTGTCTTGTCCCTTATTTGTCTTTTCATCGCCCTCCCTCGGTAAGGGCTGGAACTCCCGAGCTTTTATCTTTTGAATGATGTCCGCTATGTCACTAAAGCTCTTGAAATAGGAACCTGCGGTCACACCTCCTCGATCATGCCGAACTTGGGCATTCGTACGATGTAACGCCTTCCAGAAGGGATAAGATGGCAGGTGAAATTTGGGATATTTTGGTCTCCTCTGTTGCATCTCGTTGACCTTTACCAGCAGCGCCTCGATGGCCGTGGCTGCTTGATGGACAGGGCGGCAGTAGGAGAAAAGTCTGACAACTTCAGTTGATTCCGCGTATGTTGGAGGCAGAGTTTTGCTGGCCAAGACATTATCTTGGCAGTTACTGAATGCCATGATGCGCTTACGCAGCTTCACGAGCGAGCCTAGCACATCGTCTGATACGTCTTTCGGAGGACCCAGATATAGGCGATGGCCACACATGTCCATCAATACAGCGTCGCAGCTTTGCAAGCCGAACTTCATGGCTAAGAGGAGCTGCTCCGTTGGTTCGGCAAGGTTGCTAGCAACGAACTTGATCAGCTCCCTTTCCTCCTCGCTCTGCGACATGCGAAGACTCCCCTCCATGTCGATGACGATTTCATCGAGAATAGGTCGATCTCGGCTTAAGTTGGCCAGTGGCGTATCCGTCTGCTTCTCGAACATCATCGCCTCGCTGTTCAAGCTGAGTAGTGCACGGATGACGCCCTGAATCAGGTTACGTAGGGTCTGTATATCCTTTGGGTCAAAAAGAGTTACAGAGAAGTCGAGGACAAGATCCCTATATGCTTGCGACATGCTAGCGAAGGTCTGCGTCAACTTTCGCCGAGTCCTTACACCCTCCAGCCGGGTCAACCCAAGGCCTTCCTGATAGAAGGTCAGCTAGACTAATCTCATTGAGGCGACATAAAAGGACTTACCAGCATGACACCAAAAGCATTATGAAGCGCCACGGCCAGCGGACGAGCGCCCGCATCAGGAATCAACAGACAACAAATGACAAGGGAGATAGCCTCTCCTATAGCCCAGGGGATGCCGTAGTTGAGGAGTTTAGACCATGAGACTTCGGTTCCCGATACCTCGGCCAGGCAAGTATACGAGATGGCAATGCCGGCGCAGATGACCGCTTGGTAGGTACGAATGTAGTATGTTCGAAGACAGGCGATGATGAAGATGTATATGAACAGGAAGACGGCGAGGATACCTCCGTAACCGACACGTGCCGTTGCCGTAGCAGTCGACACCCACAGCCCAAAGGCTCCCCAGCCTAGGCCGGATGCCGTCCCGACTATCGTAAGTATGGCACCGTCTACCTGTGCTCCCAAGGTCCTAGCAGGGTGGTTGATGATGGTCGAAATTACCATTATGTAGCTGTAAGGGCCGAGTCTCTCCTGTACACGAGGGATGAGACATAGGATGTAAGCTATAAAGAAGGCGAGGAAAGATTTGAACAGCCTGGGACCGGATCTCGTAGTAGTAACACGGCGAAAGACGCCTTTGGCCTCGTGCCACTGCTTGGGTAAGAAGCTGCGTAGGGATAAAGGATCCCTTTTTCGAAGGGCATAGGGTAGAGTCAGCTCGGCTTGCTTCATGAGATATTTGAAGCTGACTTCTTCGGGTGGGAGGAAGATGGCATCGAAAAAGCCATCCCGTAGCTCGGTAACTCCGTACGTGTTGCTAGCATAGTGCTTGTCTTCCGAGGTCATAGACCTCTGGTAAGGTTGAGCTCGAGGGACTTCCGAGTCGTTCCGAGTGTCGAAGATCCTGTCTAGAGAGCCTACAGAGGGATCCCGCGCATGGAGTCTCAGATTTGGACTGCGTCGGCGCAAGAGACGGGAGAAACCAGTTCCAGCATGTACGTCATCGTGTACCTGTAGATGATCCTCGGCGGGTGGAATGCTGTCAGAAGTCATCTTTACCTGAACAGTTCATAGATACCGCATGAGGAAGAAGAAAAGAGATGCTTGATCCTCCCCCGAGATTAGAAAGGGTCGATCTCTCGGTCCCTATTTCAGGAAGGAAACTTGGCCAGAACGTGGGAGTCTTGGGATGGCACAAACAAGCTGAGTCACGACCAGTACAATGCATCTGATTGCGAAGTTGGAGGAGTAGATCATGCTGATGATTCTGATTGTGAATTTCCATGCTAACTCGTGCAGCCTGTGACATATATTGGTAGGTGACTCCGTCTTTAGTTGATTGACTGTAAGGTCAAGGACAACGCGAAGAACGGACGTCACACATCGCGGTGTGAACCGCGGTTAACGGCGTGTTTCCACTGAGTGGATAGCGAGAGATGGTGGGGATTAATGGGGTGAATGGGGTGAATGGGGTAAATAATGCGAATGATAAGGTGTGCTATGTAAGCCTGGAATGGCACCTAGGTGGCTAATCGATAATTGCCTGACGCAACCTAATCTCAGCAGCCTTACCGCTACCGGCCCAGCCTGATCCCTACGATAATCGCCTAACAAAAGACGCAATAGAAAAAAAAAAAAAAAACAAAAGAAAAAAAATTACCCCGCCAGCGACATTCCAAGATACACCAAGCTGGGATAAATAAGTGGGTATCTCTCCCTAATGCCCCTCCAACCTGAATGGCCTCACCTAAACTTCTTCCATTTCCCGTCAAGGCTGCCAACTACCCGTAACATCGATTCCGTCTTCCACCCGCTAGGCTGCCCGCGTCTACATATTTTCGGCAGTATTCTTTCGTCTGACAATCGATTCAACAGACCCGTACAGAAACATCTTCCTTTCCAAGCTCTTCCAAGAAGAATCACCTTCCAAGATGTCTGCCAGTAAGTCCGCTGTCCCCCCTCTTTGCGACGCGTCGCATTTACTGCCCAATACGCCAAAGCCGCGATGTCGGCTTCACAACGCTCGACACATTCATTTATGCTAACTGATAAACAGATCTTGAACAGGTAGCGAGTAAGTTTCCTTGGGAGGCCTTAGCCTTGCTCGCCCTCGACTCGAAAGCGATCCTGCGGCCCAACTAACATGCGATCCTTTCTTCAGCGATGTTCGTCGAATACTACTACAACCAGTTCGACCAGAACCGTGCCGGACTGGCCACCCTCTACGTATGCTGCCCCGCGCTCAATCTGCTACGACTTGACCTTATCTAATGTGCATGCAGCGCGAAGGCTCCATGTTGACCTTCGAGTCCTCTTCCTTCAAGGGCACCCCGTCCATCATCGAGAAGCTCCAGGTACTATTAAACATCAATACCTCCGAATGCGACCAAGTGCTAACCCAAGCTCCAGGGCCTGCCCTTCCAGCAGATCAAGCACCAGGTGTCCACCATGGACCCTCAGCCCGGCGTCGCCCCGGATCACATCATGGTTCTGGTCACGGGCCAGCTTCTGGTTCGTCCGCTATCCTAACTCCTCATAATAGATGGAATGGAATTCTAACGCGCGTAAACTAGGTCGATGAGGAGCAGCGACCGATGAGCTACACCCAGACCTTCTACCTGGTGCCCGAGAACGCTGGCGGCCAGACCCAGTACTACGTCCACAACGACATCTTCAAGCTCGTCTACGGTTAGACCTGACACTGCCATCGGGTCTACATGGCGGTCTGGTACGACCTAGGCTTACAAGTTACACCGTGACTGCAACTAAGGGGACGTGATGCACTGGTGGGAATGGGTTTTCCTTGAATCTAGATAGGTTGACTGCAGAGCTTCTATAGGAGGATGGTTTTGCTGCCCGATACGGACCGGTGCTCTTTCAGATAGGCTGCATAGGAGTTTTCCCAATTCACACTTACAGCAAGTGGTTTCCATGTTCAATGTGATATGTAACGGATGATATTACTCGCTTTTGCCTCGGAAATTCAGTGGCGCAAATGTAATGTTTGTCACCGCCTGTCATCCTTAGCCCTTGGGGCAGAGAGCTGGGAGTGAACTGATAGATCATGTACGGCCGAAGTTTGTGACCGATACACCACACCGAGGACTTTGCCTCTTCACGTGTACACAAAGGCTCTGTTAACGGGTTACTTCTAGTCTCATCCTGATATGGTTCTCTTTATCGACGACGTCTAGCTTGGCGTGTCTATAAATTTTTGATGCTTGGAGCTTCAGGCTATCGAAGCGAAGAGTCGGAATAAATCACTCCAATCCAATGATACGGAATCCAAACTCAATATGAAACACCTTCGTTCTTTGGCCCTGGCATACCTTAGGTAGGTTCATCCTATCTAGAGCAACTTATTTCACATCTCATACTAGTAACTACCTACACTCCAAATACCTACAGGTAGTCCTCTTTTACAATATTCAAACCAAGTCTCATCCAACGGCTTCTCTCGGTAATATATCGGATCACATGCCGTCGCTACGGAGTTACACCTTGCTCGAGACAAGGTAGAATAGAAACCAAGGACCGCTTGTCCATGTTGAGCACAGCTATGCGGAGAAATGGCAGCTCGCCCAAAAGACTGTGACCATGCATCGATCAGCGGCCGTCTTACCCCAGCTTTTACAATACCCCACAAACCTCCTCCGCCTTCTCGTCCTCCACACAGCTCCTTGGGGTATGATATGAGCTAGCAAGGGTTGAGAAGCCAGCATAAGAGCGAGTTCGGCAGCTCGAGCTCTCTTCTCCGGGGGTGCTAGTCTTTTCCGTTCTCTTCCTCGTTTGGTCTCATTGCCAGCCGGGTCGTTATTTTCAAGATGGCGGACAAGGAAGCGTCGGTAACGCTCCACGAGAAGACGGACTTGCCGTTGGAAGCGCCCTGCTCGCCAGCCTCGGAAGCGGACGAGCGCGATGCCAAGTTCGAGCGGCGGGTGCTGCGCAAGATCGACGTGCGGCTGGTGCCCGTCCTCGGGGCGCTCTACACGATCGCCATGGTGGACCGGAGCAACATCTCGGTGGCGCGCATCTCGGGGCTCGACGAGGACCTGGGGCTCGCCGTCGGCGACCGCGCCTCCGTCGCCCTGCTCGTCTTCTTCGTCGGCTACATGCTCTTCGAGCTGCCCAGCAACATGGTCATCCACCGCGTCGGCGCCGCCAACTGGATCTCCCTCATCGTCTTCGCCTGGGGCCTCGTCTCTCTCGGCATCGGCTTTCTGGATAGCTGGGTCTCCCTGGCTGTGCTAAGAGCGTTTGGTATGTGAATAGGGACATGCTACCCCCCCCCCCCGTTTTGGGGCTCCTACATATTTGTGTTTACCCTATTTGCAAATTGCTAACATTACCTGTAGTGAGTTTCACCTTTCCTACCCGAATCGCTGGTTCCATGGGATAGGAGTTCACTACTAACACAGCTTGCCCAGCTCGGCGCCTTCGAGGCCGGCTTCTACCCAGGCTGCGTGTACCTGATCTCGTCGTGGTACAAGCGGTACGAGGTGCAGCAGCGCCTGGCCGTCTTCTTCATGACGGGGTCTGCGCTGTCGGCCTTCGCCAACATCCTGGCGCTCGGGCTGATCCAGATCGCGCGCACCGGCGCCGGCGGCTACAAGGGCTGGCGCTGGATCTACATCGTCGAGGGCGCGCTCACCTGCGCCGCCGCCGTCGCCGCGCGCTTCGTCATCGTCGACTTCCCGGACTCGGACCGCAACGCCTCGTTCCTGTCGGCGGAGGAGCGCGCCTTCGTCCGGGCGCGGCTCGCCGCCGACCGCGGTGGTGACGGCGGGAACGAGGCGGAGACCCGCGAGACCGTGACCTGGGCCGTCTTCGCGGCCACGATGGCCGACTGGAAGGTGTGGTCGTTCGGGCTCATGTACTCGGCGGGGGCGGTGGGCGTGTACGCGTTCCTGTTCTTCCTGCCGCTGATCCTGCGCGACGGCATGGGGTACTCGCAGGAGCTGGCGTTCGTGCTGTCGGCGCCGCCGGCGCTCTTCTCCGTCGTCGAGGGCCTGGCCGTGTCGTGGCTCGCCGACCGCGCGCGCCTGCGCGGCCCCTTCGTCGTCGCCCAGGGCCTCGTCGCCGTCCTCGGCCTCTGCATGACCGGCTTCCTCGCCGCCCCCGTGCCCCGCTACGTCGGCACCTTCCTCGGCGAGGCCGGCGTCAACGGCCTCGTCGTCACCACCCTCGCCTGGCAGGCTAACAACCTCCGCGGCGACGCCAAGCGCGCCTGCGCCACCGCCGTCATGATCACCATCAGCGGGCTTGGCGGCATATATTCGTCTCTAGTCTTTCGCCAGCAGGTACGTCAAGGATGTTTTTTTTTTTTTTTTTTTTTTTTTTTTTTTTTTTTTTTTTTTTGGATATCAAGTGAAGCATGCTAACAAAGATAGGACGCCCCTGATTATATCCCCGGAATAATAGCGGTCATGGCCATCTGTATAGCTGCCGTCATTGCTGCCTCTGTCTCAATAGTAGTCCTGAGATGGGAAAATACGCGCGCGGATCAAGGGAAGACGATCATAGATGGTTCTGCGGAATTCCGATATACCATTTAGAATTTGAGCTTGAACTATCTTTACAGTAGATAGCCAGCTAAAAGAAATAAAGATCGACTTATGGGGATATATTGAACATATGCATTTTCTATGTACAAACCCGGTCCCTTGTGCAAGCAGTGGAATGCTATTGCTATATACTCCGACGGCCAGAAAACTTAGGCACTTGTTGAAATGCCGACGACGCTTTCGCGTCCGGGAGAGATAGACGTTCCGCTCCCACTTTCTGTCATCTCCCTTCTTTCCTTTCGTTTTCTTTTCCCCTCGTCTCTCCAGCCTCTTCCACCTAGCCCTCCCAGACGTACTTCTGCTCCACCCCCTCTCCTATCAGCTTCCTCAGCGCAAAACCGTAGTCGCCCGCGTTAGGCGTGCGTAGGAGAGTGTGAATATGGAACTTGGCGGGCTGCTCGTTAGCGAGGAAGACGCCGGAGTGGTGGTCGAACTCGACGACGACGACGGGGCTCTGAATACGGTAATAGAACGGATCATCATCGCCGCAGCCGCCGATCCAGCAGAAGTACGTCTCGGCGAAGCGCTCCTCGCAGTCGCGCAGCCGCAGCTCGCGCGCGCGCCCCGGCAGGTACAGCAGGTACTGGAACAGGATGCGGCGGACGATATCCTGCTGGGCCGCGGACAGCTCGCCGACGACGACGCCCTCGTACGGGACCACGCGGTTGTCACGGTACGCGCCGAGCAGGTGTCGCTGGTCGTCGTGGTTCCAGCGGCCGCGCGGCATGCTTGCGTCCTTCATATCCGCGTACACGCGGGCCTGCGCCTGCAGCCCCGGCGCGAGCCCCTGCATGAGCTCGAGCCCGAGCCGCTCCTCCTCGTGCAGGATGCGGGTGCCTTTGTGCGGGCCCGCGTCGATGACGTTGGGCTCGGCGCCGGTGAACCAGGGGGACACGACGATCTGGGTGCGGTGCAGGAACACGCTGAGGCACAGGTGGTGGCCGTAGAAGCTGAAGCCCCAGGGCGCGGTCTCCGAGGGCGCGCCGAACAGCGCCAGGTTGTAGCTGTGCTCGTTCATGACCTTGGGCGCGTTGACTAGCTCGCCCAGGAAGTGGTTCACGCGCATCGCGCCGATGGCCTTGGCGTAGCCCTCGGGGCTCAGCGTCGCGCGCAGCAGCGCCAGCGCCGCGTCCCGCACCGGCGCCGGCACCTCGTCCAGCCGGATCCCCTTGTCGCTCAGCAGGAACTCCGGGTTCGACCACGACCGCCACTCGGGCGAGTCCACGTGCAACAGCGTCTTGGCCGCCTGCGCCGGCGTTAGTTGCGACACCAGGTCTTGCGCCGCGGCCACGATGGTGCCGATGGGCACGCCTTCGTCGCGGAGCTCGAAGAGGTCCGGTTGGACGGCGCCTAGAACTTGATGTGAGCTTCTGAACCCATATTGTCTTAGCCGGATCTCTTTGCCCCCTTTTCTACTAGTGAGCGGGGAGAGATGGAGGGTGTAAGCATACCGTCATTGGTTATGCCCTTGAACGGTTCTTGGAACAGCTTCCGCCAGTGCATGTATAGCCCGTACAACCACGGTGGCCTGTGATGCTCAAGCAACTCTTTAGCATGACCATGCGCATCGTTGGTTGCAATGGTCTGGAACCGCGGCGTGTTCAGGTCGGGTAGATATTGCCGAAAGCCGCTGTGCTGGGCTTCTTGCTTCTCGGCGGATGTCATGATGCCAGTATTGCTACCCGGCAAGCTATCTGACTTCGTAGGGGGTTAAAAGTGTCGAGGGGAAAGGGGGGCCAGGATCAGCGGTAAGTATTAGGTCTGAATCTCTTTACGGAAGCTCGCTGGGCTGTGTGAGCTCTTTGCAAACGGCAAGCCGAGTTTTATAACTGGAGTATCAAGTTTGAGCTCGACAACCTCATGGCAACGCTGCGGCTCACCTCGAAAGTAAAACTACCACCTTCTATATATCTTCTGGACCCTTAGGGAAGTATTTCACTCGGAGATACTATAAGACATGATGAACTTCCACAAATGGTCGGGGCCATCCGATCGAACGGTGCGTCGGCAAGGGTCCACGGAGTGGATCCTACGCGGGGAAATGTATCGGCTATTGTATGGCGAGGCCGAAGCCGTAGCGGCATCACCATTTTCCTGTCCTTGTCAGTGTCTCGACTATCTGAGGCATCAAGCTGTAAGTTAGGCACATACCATTTATGTATCTGGTGTAGGCAGGAGTGAAGTCAAGTAGTGGAATAACCAAGCTATCACAGCAGTATAGGCCAAAGAAATCTTTTTTTTTTTTTTCGAAAGTGGCGAAGGCCATTACGAGCGGCCGTTTCTCATTTCTCGTTGAAAATTATCTAGTACAACTGGCATGCTATGAAACATCCAGTCTGATAGTACTGCCACAGCTGTGCGCTCTCATTTCTCTCTGTCTCCTTTTCGTAGCACGACAACTCCAAGTCGCAAGCCATGCAAAACCTGCCCAATGATGACGCCTCCGCCGTGAACCGTGATATATGCAATGCTTGCCATCCCTTTCCTGTCCGCCCCTATGCCTTGTACGCCTCTGCATTTTGTAATTTCCGACGATGCATTTTTGCGACTTCTCAACGCCGACTGAATATTTGTGCTGGGTATCATACACCCGATATCACCTCTGCTAGCCATGGCTCAGTGCTAGACAGCAACGCCGCGCTACAAACTTAACGCTTACGCGTGTCCTTGCCTTTCTTACTCTTGCCCTTCTTCTTGTCTTTGGGGAGCTCTAGAGCCGTACCCTCGAGCTGTATGCTCATCGAAGCAAGCATGTAGTCGTCGATGTTACGCATTCTCTCCCCCCATGCATTGTTCTCTGCCGCATCGGGGGCATCCGTATCAGCTATCTCTGAGTACAACCCGAGATTCGACCTGCCGATGGTTGGTGCAGCTGACCCGTCTCGTGTCGTTGGTGTGCCTTGCCTGGCGCTTGATGTTCCGGACGCGTTTGCTGTCGGAGGTTTCTCGGCGAAGTCGGCCTCGTCTTCTTGAATCTCCTTTTCTGCGACATGGGCTGCGTTGACATCTTCACGGTCTTCAGCTTGTTCGAGAACATGCCCGACAGTGCGTTGGTCACTATTCTCAACACCGCCCAGAACACGGTCCATGGCACTACCGACTACGTCAGTCGCGTCTGGGGTGCCGCCAATAACGTCACGCACAGAGAGCTTGTTGAAGTAGTCTGTTGTGAAACCACCCTCCTGGATGACCACGTCGTCCAGCATTTGCTTCTGACTCGCTTTCCGCAGAATGTTCGCTTCGATCGTATGCTCGCTGACAAGTCGATAAATATGCACATCCCTCGTTTGACCGATCCGATGGCAGCGATCTTGGCATTGCTTGTCCATTGCCGGATTCCAGTCCTGGTCGTAGAAGACGACCGTATCAGCACCAGTCAGATTGATACCGAGACCACCCGATCGCGTTGACAGGATGAAGCAAAGAATCCGCGTATCGTGGTTGAAACGGTCTGTCAGTATCTGCCGCTGCTCCACCTTCGTAGCACCGTCGAGTCGCAGGTATTTATGGCCGTGAATGTTGAGGAATTGCTCTAGAATGTCAAGCACCTTCGTCATCTGCGTGAAGATCAAGGCGCGGTGGCCACCGGCTTGTAATTTGCGTAAGAGACGGTCGAGGGCCTGGAGTTTTCCGCAGTCGTATTGGAGTAGCCGCTTATCAGGAAATTGGATGCTGAGTCTCATGCGGGCTTCGTGCCATGGATCGGGCGGCGCTTCTTTCTGCATGAAAGGCGCGTAACGTACTGGAGCTGAGAGCTTGAGATTCGTCTCATCAAACGTCTCGACACCTCCGGCGCCTAGGAGGAATCGATCAAAGTCTCGAGTGATGACAGCTGGTGTTACGCACGAGAACTTGGAGATGGTGGTCTTCATCGACTCGGCACGTTGGCCAAGCGTGGGCACTATGGAACTCAGCACCGGGGAATCTTCCTCAAACCAGCTCATGATCTTTTGGGGTATCTTTGGACGCGGTTTGTGTGGCTTGTTGTTCAGGTCGAGGGTCAGGAAATCTGTGAGCCGTTTGCCGTATATTGGGCGTTGCTGTCTTCTTAGCGCATTCAGATATACACAATGCTGTAGCTCCTCGAAACGACCCCATCGCGCGGCACTTTCAAGGTACGCGATGTTTGACTCTACCGTCGAAGGATCCAAATTTGAAGCGGTACTTTGCGCTCGCTCCTGCTGGGCTTCTCTGAGGTCCACGAGCGAACGGTGGGCAGTGAGCTCCGAAATGCGTTCGCACGCCGTTTTCGACAAGTGTTCGTGCTTAGTTGGTATCAGGTTGAGAAAGCTCATGCTCACAAGGCTCATAGGCTTCGGCGCGAGGAACCGTTTTCGAAGAGTCCTCTCCGTGGAATCATATTCGGCTATGACGGACCTACGCTGTCGGAAGGACGTCATGATGGGACGCTCGACGAAGAGGTCGGGATGGTTGCAGACCTTGCGAAGCTGCATGAGACAGTTGATAACCGAGATGTAATTCCCAGAAGACAGCGCTTCTCTGGTGTCGGTACGCGCCAAGAACCCGTCGTACAGCTCGCGCTGCCTGCGTGATAGCCGACAGAACTCGACGTGCTCGTACTTGGCTGGCATCTGCTTCTCCACGTCTGCCTTGAGTCGTCGCAGGAGATACGGTCTCAACACCTTGTGCAGCTTAGCGATAATCGCACGAGCCTCGTCGTCCATCTGTTCCCTGCCGCTCTCTAGGATCTGGGACTCGGGCTTGTGGAACCAGTCCTGGAACTCCGCCAGATCTGCGAAGCCCCCGACTCCGTTTTCGGATGGCATCAAGAAGAATAGCAGCGACCACAGCTCGGTCAGGTTGTTCTGCAATGGCGTACCTGTGAGCAAGAGTCGTGCTCGAGTATTGAAGGTGAGTAATGTCTGCCAACGCTTGGACTTGAAGTTCTTGATATTGTGAGCCTCATCCAGAATCATGTAATGCCACTGTCTGCGCTTGAACACCTGCTGGTCCTGCAGGACAATCTGATATGACGTGATGCATACGTTCCATATGTCATCAGTCTTCCACCCTTGGCGCTTTCGTTTGCGCTCGTCGATGCTGCCGTAGTAAGATAAAACCTTGAAGCCAGGGCACCACTTCTTGAATTCCATCTCCCAGTTGAGCATCACGCTGGTCGGGACAATGACCAGATGCGGCCCCCATACCTCGTGATTACAAGCAAGATGAGCCAGAAGCGCAATTGTCTGGATAGTCTTTCCGAGGCCCATCTCATCAGCGAGGATGCCGTTGGTTTGGTTCCTATACAAACCAGCGAGCCAGTCCAAGCCGTAATGTTGGTATTCGCGCAGAGTTCCTCGGAGCAGGAATGGAACGTCTGTCCTAGGCACCTGATGCTGAGGTGAACTAGACCTACTAGCACCGGATTTCATGACAGAAGAGGCCGTGTCGACTTCCGAGGGTTTAGTATCAGACGTCCGAGGTGACTGACTTCGGTCACGACTCAGAGGGTTGGTGATCGCATCTGTATCCGAGCTCGCCTGGGGATGATCGGACGAACCGGCTCCCAACTCAACGCTCGTTACCACTGTGGTTCCAGATTTCGTGGCTGCAATCGCGCCATTCGTCTGGCTCTTCTCTTTGACTTGTTCGACAGCATCGAGAATTTCCTTCCCCACATCCTGTGCATGCAGCCGTTCCGGTACTTTTGCGAGAGCATCAGGTTTGTTAGCTGCATGAGGATCCTTCGGCGGTTGGGCTGTTGCAGACACAATGTCAGCTGGGGTTGCTTCATCATGGTCTCGGATAGTGCCGTTAATAGGGGCGTGCGATCCATTGGTTAGCTTCGATACAGAGTTATCTGACGACGCTGTATTGCCCAGTGTCTTGTCATTCTGAACGCCTTTTTCAGATGTCACGGCGGCAGAAGAACTGGTGTCTGCAGCTTCCGGAGCATCTTCCATTTCGACGTCTGGCTGAGATGGCTCTTCAGTTCCGGCTTCCTGCTTCATCTTCTTCAGCTCCGACTTGCCGAAGAAGAGACCGAGAAGCCCCGAAGGTGCCTCATCATCCTCGGAGTCTTCGTCGCTGTCAGGCTGACCATCATCTTCTTCGGTATCCATCTCCTCGTCACTCGACCCCAGATCATCGTCCATATCAACAGACTCGTCTGTAGTTTCGCCTTGGTCATCCGGTTCCGTTGCCGGCTGACCGTCGCCGCTGCTAGCACGATTTGTTAATCCGTCTCGAGAAAGATCCGGAATATTTGCATATTTCTTTCTCAATTGGTCTTGCGTGAGGCCCTCGTCAGAAATGCTCGACTTCGCATCATCGTCGTCATCAGACGATGACATATTGTCCTCATCCTGGCCTTCATTCGACCCCTCGCCGCCCATTGACTCTTCGTCAGAAAGTAGATCGTCGTCTTCCTCGTCGACCTCAACCTCCTCATCTGATTCTTCCATTTCGTCCTCCTCTTCGTCGGACATGTGTTCCGAGTCAAAACGTGCCCTGCGCGCCTGAAGCTTCAGCTCGGACATATTTACAGCCTCGTTCAAGGCAGCCTTGACTCGTTTTTGTTCGGCAGCCTCCCATTCCTCTAGCCGGCGACGGTTGACTTCTGTTCTAACATTGTCCCATGTCCCATTAATAGCCTTGGCGACGGTCTTGTAGCGGGCGATCCATGCGGCCGTGGCTTCGGCTTCAATCTGCTCGGCCGTCTTGGGTTGTCGACGTAACCACTCATCCCGACATGCTTCCGCTAGTCGTTTTGCTGTGGCCTTATGCCTTTGGTGTTCCATAAGCATAAGCTTTCTGAAATTCGCCATTTGTTTGACGAGGTGATCCATATGTGCCCACTGCCTTGGGGGCTCCTCTGCCGGCTCGGGGACAAATAAGGTAGACCGTTCCTCGCTGAGCAATCCGCCAGGTTCAGCTTCCGTTTCGATCCGTGTGATAGCCACAGCATCTTTCTCGGCTGCCTCTTGGGAGTATGGCTCGCCCTCGTCCACAACGTCGCGCCACCCTCCATCTTTGACATCTATAGCCGGCGCGCGATCCACAAAGTCGTGGAAATCGGATGTTATTTTTGCACGGGCAAGTGTTTGCCCCGGAAAGACATTGACCTGAGCCGGGTGGACGGTAGGGATGGAGGTGGCCTTAAGCCGTACTCGAATCTTGGTTGGGTGTTGGTTAGGGCTTTCGTCGGGAGCCTTGCTGCGGTCGAGGGTGGGGGAATCTGGGCAATCACGAAGACTCCTAGAGCTTCGTCGAGTTCTGGTCGATCGTCTCGGCGGTGTAATTTGAGGTGGGGGACTTTGAGAGCGTCGTCGGGTCCTAGAAACAGATTTAGAGTCGTTCATCGAGCTTCTCCTTGTATTCGGCTTTGCACTAGGCGCGGGCATTTTGGACGGGACTGCCTTTCCGGCCGTCGTGCTTCTTGGTGTTCCATTAAGATGGCCGTTGACGGAATTACGTTTCTCTTTCTGAGGTGTAGGCGGGTGAGCATTGTGAAGAGCTCCTCTAGTCATCCTCCTGTTGCCTTGCGGTTGTAGCTCTATCGGGACTTGGTTGGTTCGCCCCGATCTGCGTTTGCCATTTTCGGTGAAGGAAGTAGGTCCATCAGCCTCTATCTTCTTCCACGGAGGTGACTCGGGTTTGGGTCGACGGGTTGCATTATTGGGTGTCGTGTCACGGACTCGGCGGCGTTTGGCAGGTCTTTCATCAACATCGCTGTTTTGTACAGGGGTATCGATGAGGGACTTGGTCGTGTCGACATTGTTTGTGTCGAGGTCCGCAGGGGATGATTGTGTCGAATTGTCTGCTTCTGACTTGACTACAGGATCGGTCAGAGCATCTGATGGCTCGCCACGAGATAGGTGAGTGGATTCGCAGAGTACGACGTCTGAGCTGGCGGGCTGTGCGGTGTCGTGTGTTGGCGCAGGCTCGGGCGACGCGAAGGTCGTCATAGCTGTCCGGGGGTGATGAGAAAGAAAAAAGACGCGAGTCTGGACGGAATGGACATTTGGTGTGGTAAAAAGTACGTCGGCAGTTAGGGAATTAACAGAGGATTATCATGGCGGAATCTGGCTATGCACAGGGTATCGGGTAGACAATTATGATGGAATCAGTGCTGGAATTGCCTTTCATCAAGCGTTTTGATCATGATTTAAAAATTTCGTCGGGTCCGCCTCGCCTTAGACAGGAATAGCAAGCTTGCAGGGCTTGGTCCGAGTGTCCTCCAGCACAAATGATACCTACAGCCAAGGTTACCTAGTGGACGTGATAGGCCTAGAAAAAAGAATTAGAGCCTATTTAGCGCCTGATGCACGCAATGAAGTGCTAATTCTTTAGCAGCTCACCCACTACGCCACCAAGTAGCACTACTGTTACCCCAGCTGTCCAACCGTTGTTTTACGTAATCTGCACGACATTCACGTAAACGGTACGAAACAGATTGTATCCAATCGGCTGGAGCTTTTGAAATTAAGCCGATAGAAAGATTACTAACCTGTTCAATGGTTCGTCACCTCCAAGCTTTCAATTGAACAAGTGAAGCACCCAAACCCACCATACAATCCGACGGCATTGAGCTTTGTAGCTCCCAGGAAGCCTACCGTACGTTCAATGAGCTTCCTATCCTCTCTCTCATCGATAATACTAACGTTATTTCCTGTCCAGATGCTTACCCGAAGAATCGCGAGGGCCTCGGCTCTCCGATCAGCCTCGCTGGCATCGCGTAGATTACCCATCGTCCAACAGCGCGCCTTCGTCCCTCGGTCGGTCAATGACCCGGCCATCGTCGAGGAGAAGTACCCGGAAAACCCGAAACTTACCGAGGCAGAAGATCCGGGCATGGTTAGCAAGCTCCCGGGAGTGTATTAGGCCCGCGCCGGTGGCTGACGCATCACAGAACGGTGGCTACATCAACCCCCCGCGAATCAAGCGACAGTTTCGCGATCCTCACGGAGACTGGTGGGACAAGCAGGAGCGACGTAACTATGGCGAGCCTGTTCACGAAGACCATGACCTACTGGGCATGTTCACTCCGTACGAATACACCTGGATCTCCTCCGGCAAGGGCCTGGCACAAATTGGCGCATTCATTGCCACCACCGTCGGCCTCTGCTGGGTCGTTGCCCAAGTATATCCGGACAGGCCCTCATACCCGCGCGAGTTCGAGGGGGGGTTAGAGCGAGAACTAGGTGGTCCTGGTGCGTTGAGGGTAAGTCGAAATCTGTCCCGACTTGGGGAATAAGGTACCTAGACATATTAACCATGATATGCAGGCCAGAGCTCCTGGTGACCCAGAGCCCTACCAGACAGAAGCGGCAGAGGAAGAATAGGTAGTCAGATGACTTGTACATATATACCTAAGGTGACGATCGACTTGACCACACTTGCACAGCGCATGATAAAGATTGCGATCATTACGGCCCCAGGAACATTAGTTGGCTTTTGTACCTTGCGTGCGGACACGGACATGGCCAGTCACATAGCAAAAAGCTAAGCCTGTTTCCTGTGCACGCGGTTGAATTTGCCTTGCACTCCTAGCAATCCATCAAGATTTCTTCTGTTCAGTTGATTATGTTGCCTGTGTGTCTAATGCCTACCTCGTCTTAGGTTAGCCAATATGCTTAGTTACGCAATGGAGGCTTCGGAGTGCCGAGACGCGGCACATCAACTGGAAAGAGGCAAGTGTTCATTGCACGATTAGAGTCTGGGCTTTTAGCTACATATGTATGGTGTTGCTACCTGGATATTACATGACATTAGGTTTCCCCCGGCATTCTTGCTAAGCCTGTCCTTGTTCCTATCTTGATGCTAACCGCGAGACTATGCCGCGGTTGGAAGTTCGAGTCCCACTTCAGCTAATGAGGGTAAGCAGCGCTGGTATATGTACATCGTACATATGGCCTGGAAGAGCGCGATGTGTAGGCATATCTGAAGGGAGGTATGTATGCCCGTGCCCCTTCGCGGTGTACAGTACGGATGGTCGTGGAAGGCAGGAACTCGTAATAGACCTAACATCGGAACCCGGAAGGACTCGAGCGAGCAGCATTCTTGACATAAACAACTTTACAGCAAATCCATCAACCTTGCAAGTCTTACAGTATTCAGCCAAACCCATCTTGCTTCACCAAGCATCGTCCACAAACCAATCTTACGACAGCCTCGCTCGTGGTGATTGGCTTGCTGTTATCAAGTTTTGTTCACTCTAACACCCACCTATTCTACTAGATTTGCTCGCTCTTCCTTTTGATACCGTCTCTGTTTACTACCCAAGATGCGTTTCGAAGACTGGGACGTGCTCTTGTTTCCCAAGGACAGCAAAATTCCCATGAAGGAGTTCAAGACTAACTGCCATGTAGTCCACGACACTGGTGAGTGTCTATGCATGACAGTATCCCTTACGTTCCTGCAGCAGCCTCCGGCTACGATAGCAAGCCCAGGAGTCTATTCTACTCTAGATTATCAGCCCAAAGAGCTAACCCATAACTCCCAGAGTTTGCGTACACCCACGGATCTTTTGGTCTGCCCACAATGACCTGCTTCATGCCCGCAATGCCCCCTAGTACCCCGTTCAACATCTCGGTCCATTGCTGGGACACGCCCCAAATCAGCAAATTCACCGAGAGCTACAGCAAGCACCCAGAACTCGTCAAATTAGAAGCACGGGTCCTGATCGACGGCCGTGTGGTCGCGTATGCTCTCCCAATATATCGTTTCCTGGTTAATTCGGACCTAACCAGCCGTCTCGCAGTTCATCCTCCTTCAATCGTTCCGGGCCATGGCCTCAGCTAATCACCCACAGCTTCGGTAGGCAGACCAGACCTGCTCCTACAGAATGCTTGTAAAAGCTAACAGTCTGGAAACCACAGAATTTACCAAGAACGGGGACCTCGAAACCCTCAGGTTCCCTCCGTTCCGGAGCGAAGTGCTCAAGCAAAACTACTGGAGCCCCGGAGACGAAGTCGGACGGATCAAGATCGTCATAAGCGAAGGGTTCCCGAGGGACTCCTTGACCGTCCCGATCGAAAGGGTCAAGAATGTCGTCGCCTTTTCTTTCCAACACGCTCCGCTCGGTAGGGAACCAATTCTTTCTTTCTCTTTTTCCGTTAGAGATATTATTTCCCCGTATACTGACGTTTACATGTCCAGACATTCTCGAGAGCTCTGGAATTGCATGGCCCAACCCCGGTATGTGGCGCCGCAGTACCAACTCTACTATGCCTGTCCCAACTCACCATCACGAAGATGGTCCGGACGCCCACCTCCACTCCCCTCGTCGTCGTACGGGCTTCATGAAAGGTAACTCGAACCTGTCGGAATATAACTCTGGCTCTTCCAGTCTGGCACAGGCCAGTTCCAACAACCTGCTCAACTCCATGCCGAACACCCAAGCCATGCTTCAACGCGGCGGGCCCAGGTCCGGCTCCAGCTGGGCAGATCCCTTTCACTCGCAGAAATATAGCACCACGGCTTCTTATGACTGGGCAAATTTCAACCCGGTGGGATATACCCAGCCTACCGAGAGCGGCAAGGCCAACTTCAATACTATGCCCAGTCGAAGGGCCATGGGCGCTGGCAGAATGTCCCTTTCTGATGTTAGCATGCCGGACTATACGGCTAGCAACTCCGAAAGCATGTCGGATCACCAGTTCCTCAATCTTTCGACTTCGGGTCTTGCAGATCCTGATGCTACGACTCATGATCCCAAAGCGCCAACTAACACGCCGACAACCATGACGGGATCCAGCTTTGTGGACGATATTGATATGGACGTGAGCAAGATCAGTACTCCTGGCAGTATGTATCCTATCGGTGCGGCGGCTCCCCAAATCTTGGTTAAGAGGACAAAGCTGACAGGAAGTCTATCGCAGCCATATCGATGAGTGAATATTTCACCAACCACGCAAACTTTTCACCCGAGCTTGCGACCACTCTCACTCATTCGCTGTTGAACCAACCACACCCGCTCCCCGTGAAGCCCGGTAGCTTTGCTCCGCCTGCTCCGGAAGCGAAGCCGCGTAAGGAGATTCGTATGGGTCATAAGTCTCTGACGGAGCGGACCTCTGCCAACGACGAGGCAGAGATGCGCAAAACGTCCGAATCGTCGCAGAGCACCCTTGGTAAAGAGAACCAGCTCCTTGGTGTAGCTTACTCTCCTCCTGGTCAGAGCACATTCTCGGGGGTGTTCTCGAACCGGTCTGGATCCGCGGGGGACTTCGGCAACGACCTCACCAATACTGCAAACGCTCCAAGTGTTTTCACGCAGCCCACTCTAGTCTCTCATGAGGACGGCGATTCGAGCCCGGATTCCCGCGGCACGGAGGGTCCCGAGAAGAGCGTCAAGCGCAACCGTCACTTCACTCCAGCCAGCAGCAAGATGGCGGATGACGACGGAAAATCACTGCTTCGAACTCCAAGTGTCCAGGATATCCTTGAAGACCACTTCGGGGCACAAATTTGATCGATACAACAACCCCGCCATTCCCCTTTCGCACTGATCATCAGTAGCATCATATATACCATCCCCTTTTTGTGTCATCATTGAATATTCGCCTACTGTCGGGCGAATTGCTACGGAAAGATATTGGGCGTTTCGTCTATCATAAAACTAGTACAGGCCAAGTGTGTTGCCAACCACGGAGGCAAATACCGCCTACCCAGGCGCTCACAGGGCCTGGGACATGATTTGGGAGCGGTTGCGATATCGACAGCTTCGGGTTGGCTTGAAAGATATTATTGGCCTGGCAGGAAGGGTCTTTTGGAACGTGCATTGCCGCCAGGGTATAGTCACCATTGTTCACCTCTGAGAGATGAAAAAAGGCATCAACTTGTGGTCAGTACGGCGTATTGATAGATTAAGCCGGCTTCATAGATATTTAGGCCGGTCTGCAAGAAGAAAGAACTGTAGGTAGTTTCTAATGCTACTATTCCTATCAACCCGGTTTTTGATGCAGCTTCTCGTGCTGAATTGATCTTCTAGTCAAGAATCCATACCTCCAGATCTTAACTAGGTACCTAACTACCTAGGTAGGTAGGTAGTGTTACCTGATAGAAGTTGCTGGTTTATTCTATCTCAGTCAAATACACGATAATAGCAATGTCTGCGTCACTCTAGCCAAACTAGGTACCAACTCATGTGAAGAGATACTCCAGACCGTTGATACTTGACGCCGACATAAGAAGGCATGGTTAGGAGAAACGATCAATCCATAGCCTTATGTTACTATATTATGTTCGTTTGACACTCTCCATACGGGATTGGCCTGCGGAGGATGTATAGCTGAGTCTCAGGCTCTGATCATGCGCCCATTCAAGTTGGTGAGTGAGTGGAGCTGAGGGTTAGAAGCATTTAGGGCTGTATACCTATCCTATTATTAGGAATATATAAATAAACGCATGGTGCATATATTATCTACGTGCAGGTAAGCAACGGCATCTGATTTGTTAAGGATCAAGGGGAGCAGCACTGGAACTGGTCAGGGGTTAGACCAAGCTCAGTTTTTGAAACAAGACATGGCAACCCCCAATACAAACCGAATACCAAGCTCAAGGTTCCTGTCCAAATATGTTACCTGGGCTGAACATCATACTGAATATCGTCGAAACCCATCATGGAGAAGTGGAACGCGGATATTGTCTCGCTGCTCTACAAGCCGCTCAGTGGGTCACTGCCCATCCGCCTGCTCCGTCTCCACCCCGGGAAGCCTGGAGAGGGCCTCAAAGCCGAGCTCGTACCGACGAGCATCGAAGAGGTCGAAGGTCGGTACGAGGCTACGTCGTATACCTGGGGATCGCCAGTGGATCCGCAGTCGATGACCTGCGATGGCTTAAAGGTTATAATTCAGAAGAATGCATTCCATATGCTCAACGACCTGCGGCGTACGGACATGGCGAGAACCGTGTGGATCGATGCCATCTGCATTGACCAATCCAACATCAAGGAGCGGGCGGCGCAGGTTGCCATCATGCATCACATATACCGCCGAGCAGAGAGGGTCGTGATCTGGCTCGGCAGGCCAGACGAATATAGCGCTTTGTCTATGGCTTACGCCGCCGGGTTGGACGTAACCAAGCTTCTAGGGGAGTCGAGAGATATCGGAGACAGCGCGATAAAAGACTGGGACATCTACGATCGAAAGTCGTACTTCTTCGAGCCCGAAGAAGAGGGGGACCCAGATCAGCACCGGACTCTTGGGATTGCGCTTGTCAAGTTTATCAACAGGCCGTGGTTCAACCGGGTATGGGTGCAGCAGGAGGCGGCGCTCTGTCGCGAGACGTGCGCAATATGCGGCGACCAGGAAGTCGGCTGGGACAACATCTTCGCGCTGGCGTGGATGCTGCTACCGAGAAGCATCGGGCTGTACCCCGACTACATCGCCGACGACCTCAACCGGACGCTGAACAACATATCGGCCGCGGAGAACATCCAGCGGCGGAGGAGACGGCTCTTCGGGGACGTGTACCAGACGAGAGGCGAGCTGATCTTCCAGCCGCTGATCTCGAGGCTGGTCAACTCGAGCCGCTTCGGGGCCACGGACCCGCGCGACAAGCTGTACTCGCTGCGGTACTTCGCCGAGGACGCCGACGCGTGGTTCGACATCGACTACGGCGTGCCGTGGCAGGTCCTGTACGCAGACGTGGCGCGGCGCTTCCTCGAGCGCGGCGTGCTCGGGTTCCTCAAGAACGCCGGCAGGGTGCGGCAGAAGCCGGACGGCGGGGCGCCGCCGCCGCTGCTGCCGTCGTGGGTGCCCGACTTCCGCGACGGGAGCTGGGGCAGCGACGTCATAACCGAGCACCCGCGCTGGATGCCCGGCGGCCCCAAGACGGACACCGCGTACGACGTCCCCGGAAGGGCCGCCGGGAGCGTGCACAGCCTGCCTAGGCGCCACCGGAGACGGCCAGATCTTCCCAAGGAGATTAAGGACTTTAAGGGCCCGCGCAAGGCATTGCTGCAGAGCTACGCCAGCTTCAAGGCCATCATGGCCGACGAGATCGTCTACCTCGGCGGCGTCCTGGACGACCCATTCGACATCGAGGCCACGCTGCGTATCTTGAGAGATGATCTGGACTACGTCGGGAAGCTTGATTCGCAGGCCTACCTCAACGCCGAGGGCCTCTCGGCCGCTTACAAACTCACGCTCATCCTCTCGAGTAACCGCGATCAGGGGCTTGCCGACTCCAAATACGCCGACGACAACTGGGACGACTGGATTCGATGGGCCCAAGACTCGGCCCAGGGGCGCGAAACGATGCCGGCGTGGCAGTACTCGATGGAAGCGTCGGGCGCGCTGCAGAGCTTCCGGTTCGCCGTCACGAGACACGGGTACTTCTGCCTGGTGCCACGCCCCACGCAGACCGGCGACGCGGTGTGCATCCTCGTCGGATACGCGACGGGCGTGGCGCTCCGCCGCTGGCAGCCTCCCGGCTTAGCGCAAGCGGGCAGCGGCGTATCCCGCGAGGGTCTAAAGTCTTCGGGAGCTGCGACGACGGCGGAATACTTTGAGCTGATCGGCGACGCGTACATCCACGGGATGATGGCGAACGAGGCCCGGTGCATCATCGACGAGTTCAGGTGCAGGCACAACCCCACCCAGTCCCAGCTGCAGGCTATGAGCAGAGCTTCGGACTCGGGGCGCGGAGAGGCGTGGAGGACGGTGGGACTTCCGGGCGGGTACGCGGCGGTATTGGAGACGCTGGGAGATCATCTTGTAAATATGGTGTGAGGTGCTGAATGCCTGATCGTGATATCCCTCTCCTCTTGGATTCCAGGTAGGTTTACAAGTTATTCGCCAAATAGCCATGAGAAGCTACGCCATGATTTCCCCCAGAGTTGAAATTATTAGGTGTAACATTTTTGGCGGACTACTAAAATCGAGCATCGTATAATCCGTGAGCGCCGTCAAGCGTGGCACTATCTTGATTTTACCCCTGAAATCGTTTTGACTTCGTCTACCATTCAATTTCTGTTTTCTTCTAATTGCCCTCTCGATCCACCCGGCCATGGACGAAAGAGCTGAAACTATCCCATTTTACCAATTATACCATCGTCCAGTCCGCTATGCTGGGTTTCCTTACTTTTCTCCTTCGAGCGTTTCTTGGTTGGACCCGCTGGAACGCGTGGCCCTCGGGATGCAATTCCTCGCGATGCAAGTAGCACTTGAAGCAGAACCAATAGTGGGCACATGAATCGCAGCGATAGCCTGTCCCGTATATTCGCTACGCCGAGATGGATCAATTGTCAGCAAGTTGTTCTTACGATTTACGATTTTACAGGATCGGGGAGACCTACGCTGTAGCACTAATCACATTCGCTCTCGGTCACCTTCTTCGCCGCCTCGGTGGGCAATCCTTCGTCGTCGCTTTTATCTCCGTCCTCGGGCAGGAGCTCGAGGTCCCCCGATGCCCCGTGATAGATAGCAACGTGTTTAGGAGTCCATCCCTCGTGCGTCTTGGCTTTTCTCTCGGCTCCGTGCTTGATCAGGCACTTCATCATTTCCGGGTCGCCTTTCCTCGCGGCCCAGTGAAGCGGCGTCCATCCATCGCGGTCGGGAAGGTTGATCAGGCCAGGACATTCCTTGAGGATATCTTCTACCAAGGAAGCCTTGCCAGCAAGAGACGCCCAGGAAAGAACATTGCGTCCTTGCTTATCTTGGCTCCCGAAAGTAGACCTGTCGGTCAACAACAGCTTGAGATGTTGCATATCCCTTTCTCCAACTACTGCTAGGTGGATTGGTAGTCTTCCCAGCTGATCTGCAGCATCTCGTGATACCCCCGGTTGCCTCAAAACCAAATCAAGTAGCTCATAGTCTGGGCTCTGGCAAACCGTGTTTAGAAGTGTACCGTATCTTCCACTCGATATGCTCGCGTCAGCTCCGTACTGTAGTAGCAACTCTATCGTTTGCATCCTGGTCTTAGATGGATGGACCACAGCGATATTGAGGGGCGTGTCGCGATAGTCATCTATCCTATTGAGATCTACGGGTGTAGTCGCATTGTCAAGGAGAAATTTCACAGTGTCGGAGTCGCCGTATACCACGGCAATCCCAATAGGTGAACCGTGCTTTATGTTCAACTTCGTGATCATGGCATTCGGATCTGCCCCGTACTCGAGCAATAGCCGTAAGGCCTCGAATTTGTGTGAATACGCAGCCATCCCAAGAGCTTCGTTAAGTTCCGAGGAAAAGGCTTCGTCGCTGACTCGGGGCTTTAGATGCTCCAGATAGATCCTGACTACGTCAACACCACACGCACCAACGAGGCCCGCGAGGAAGGAGACTCCAACCGAGAAAGGACCAGAATCTGGTTTCTCTATGTTTTCAGGTAGGACTGTTTGTGCGCCACGCTCCAAAAGAAGTCGGAAACAGTCGGGGCTTCTTTCTGCTGCGATCATTACTGGAAGAGAATAAAGCGTTAGAGAATGGGACGCAATGCATATATTGGAACACGGTACGGAGAGTAAGGCATGTAGTTCGATGGCGAAATACAACAGTCCGATTCGAAGCTGGAGAGGAAGAGAAGAAAACAGGGAAAGGGGGAAACGGGGGAAGGGAGGGAAGAGGGAGAAGGGAGGGAAGAGGGAGAAGGGAGGGAAGAGGGAGAAGGGAGGGGAGAAGGAGAAGGGAGAGAGAGAGTAACTTCAAAATAAGATACGTACAAGCTCTCTTAACGTTCGAATCCTCAACCTCAACATCCGCACGGGCATCGAGAAGTAGCTTGAGGCACTCGAGCGCACCTCTCCCTGCCGCATAGAATGTTGGAGTACAGCTTTTACAGTCCGTGTAGTTGGTGTCCGGCATCCGAGAAAGTAGGACCTGGGTGACTCTCGCATTCGAGTTCCAGCTGGCAAAATGCAGCGGCGTGTTGCCGTACACGTCCGTGTAGTCGATGTCGGCCCCCGCGTCGAGAAGCATCGTCAAGATCTTGTGGTAGCCTTTTTGCGCTGCAGAGAGCATCGCACGGCATATGTTCTCTCGAGAACTCACGGGTATCATCTGCTTGACGCAACGGTGAACGGAGAACCGAGCCGCCATGGTAATAGGAGATCTCTTTTCCTCGTCGACGTGGTTGGGCTCTGCGTTTCGGTTGAGCAGCTCCTCGACAACTTCCTGACTGCCCCAGATACAAGCGTCGTGAAGACAACGTCGGCCGTCAGAACGATCGCTATCGACGTCGCAACCGTTATCCGCCATAACGCGAACTATATCCACATGATTTATCATCGCGGCTCTACGCATGGCATTGTAGCCATAGTAATCTTGGAGGCCTACGTCCGCTCCGACGTCTACAAGGGTCTTTACCAGATCCAGGTTGCCAACGCTGGCCGCATACATGAGGGCCGTCTTTTTATCGGCGCCGTTTTGCGCATTGATGATGGCAGCGAAACCTTGGGAATCCTGACTACCATCCTCCCTGAAGCGCGGGAATTGCTTCTTCAGAGCCTCAATCAGCATGTTAGCTATGCTGTTTGCTTTGGGCATGTAAGAATATCTCGCCGGGAAGTGTAGCGGCTGTTGCCAATATGCCGCGTCACCCATCGTAACAATAGCTCCGTGTTCGACCAGCAGTTGACACATGGAAGTATGATACTCCAAACTCGCAGTCCATAGCGGCGTGATCCCATCATCGGCAGCAAGCCTGACGTCTGCGCCCGCATCGAGTAGCAAGCGTACGATACCTAGGTCGGCAAGCTGGCCGGCGATATGTAGTGGGGCGGCGTCGCGCCCCAGGAATCCTCTCCTATTAGGGATTAATGCATTGAGATCAGCGCCTGTGTCAACAAGACACTGAATCGTCTGTTTATCTCCTGTTATGATGGCGGTTTGAAAGAGCGATGGCTTCTCCGTGTCGATCTGCAGGCCACGAGGAAGTGTCACTTGGTAACTCAGTAGCGTCTTTGTAATATCAGCCAATCCCCAAAAAACCGCATCATGTAGGGCATTGGCTGATGTCTCGGCGAGACTGATATGTTCATCGAGTGTCTGCCCATCGAGCTTGTCGAGAAAATTCAAGAGCAAGGGATGATCATTACGGGAGACGATGGACACGAGTATGTCAGATGCGTTGCTGAATAACGAATCCTTGTCATGTTCGAAGAGCCAGTCCAGAACGTGAGGGTGATTCAAGATACTTTCGGACACGGTAAACCGGGGATAATTGGAAAGCAGCCACTCGCGCACCGAGGTCGCGTCTTCCGACGGTGTAGGGGGGTATATGAGATCCACGAAGGCACGACTCTGTTGACGGTCAACCGTCTGTACCGCCAATCTAAATGCGTCGAACTCGGTCATCCCAAGCTTCTGCCTTAGGTTCTCCGGTAGGAGTTCCTTAGGCAAGCGATCATCGTCGCTAAGTCGCGGCTTACTATAATGTCGCAAGGCTAACATGTCCTTGAACAGATCTGGTTCTCCCAGCCAAGGCATCGAAGGTTGGTCGTCCTTGGAACATAGGAAATGGTCGCACCAATACAGACTGGCGTATTGGGAAAACTGAAAGACCGGGCTCTTCAGTCGAGTCTCTTTAAGATATCCTGGCGCCGCCCGGGCTTGCCGCGTCTCGACAATGATAGCTGCCAGTGTCTCTACTCCACCGCGGCCGTAGCGCAGGTTGATGGAAAGATAATTGTAGCACGCCAATGCCATGTTCAGATGGCCATCCCCTATATGATACCAAGCATCATCCGGGCTCTGGGTGAGCAGGGACTTGAGCTCGTCATGAACGATGTATATTCCCCCCTCCTGTATTCTCAATATACCAGGAATTAATGCCACGACGTGTTGCGTGGTCCCGTAACCAACCCTTTCTGCGAGTTCGTAGACGCCTTGACAATCCGTAGCAGCCCGAGCAGCCATAGCAATCTCAAGTTCGGTTGTGGTCAATGGCCTGAAGGAAAAGCAGGTAAGTTCGAATACTTGGCGCACCCAAGCCCGGCTGTACTTGGGGACGCGCTCAAGGACAGCTAGCAAGGCTGTTTCGGTTGACGAGAATGCATCTGCGAAGTCGGCTAGGACCTCCGGGGTTGGCGGAGAGAAGTATGGCAAAGTCTGTAGGAAGAATCCTGCCAACTTGAGATTTGGCAGCAGTTTTCGAACCATCTGCCGTGCTTTGCTCTTCGCGTAGGATACGGAAGAGTGTGCACGGATGACCAGATCTAGTTGTGATTCGACGTCTTTCTCGATCGAGTCTTTGAGCATATCTTGGCTCAAAGTCATCCTGAAGAATGACCTTGGTGACGGGATATTTACCATAGATTGGGAATCGCTGACGAGAATAACTTTCCACGCAATCTCGGCCATGTCGTCCAAATACCGCAATTTACTCAGCAGTCGTAGTACAAGTTCGTTCTGGCCTGGGCTTCCTGTCATGTGGATGAGCCAGACTCCTGTGCATTCGGAAGTAAAAGTAGAAACCACTCTCAGGCATGTCCAGAGAGCTCGCACTTTCAGGTCAGGATTCGATCCCCGTAAGGCGGAAAGAATCCGATCGAAAATTACGTGCAGTAGGTTGCTTGTTGCCATGGGATACTGCTTCAGAACTTGGACCAGAAAGCTTGATAGCAGCCCAATTTCAGCCAAGGAAGAGGGCTCGTTGGGGGTGATTGCAGAGCAGGCGATACAGACGCCTGGAAAGGGTGGTAGAGTCTAGCGGATAAAATCTCATAGACCAGATAGCAGCTGTTGAGCGTCGGCATCAGTTTCTATTCCCAACAAGACAACTCCCGCTTCGTCATTGCGAATGAAGGCCTCTATCTTTTCCGAATGAACGATACGATTCGCAAGATTGCTGCATCCTGGAACACGGAAGCCAGCCTCGACGCCATCTGCTTCTAGAGAAAGCCACTGGACAAGTTGATTATAATCCTTAGCGGAATCTTGGGTTTGATTAGCAGCTACGAAAAGAAGATTGCAATAAGAAACTAACATCTTGGTGCGTCTTCCATACGCCTCGCAATAAAATTTTCTGCGGGCGAACCGACCGGAAAGCAATCAAGTTCATAATGAGTGACATTGAGTCCGAAGCTGCTGATATTGAACCCTTCGAGCTCAGCGCATGCTTTAGGGACGATCTAGATGGTTTTGCGTTTCAGCCGATAGGAATCTGAAAGGAGACGTGAAAGGGATGGCTTGGGTCGCTTACCACAACCTCGGGGCTAGACTCGGCCAAGTCTTGGAAGAAGTTGACGATCCTGAATTTTGCCATAATTTTCTTGAAGTCTGACGCGGACCGCTCAAGCCATCCTGATAATTGATGCACGCGATCAAGAAGCCAAGGTCCCAGTATACATCGATAGGAGTCTTCGATAATGCTGAGCGTTGTCTGCCCCCAGCTCCATTCCGGGGAAGCTTGATGTGGAGTGCCGAAGAAAACCTACGGGTTTCTTCTCAGTATCCCGAGTCTGTAGAACATGACGTGATGAAAATGGCTTACCAGTATATGTGTTCTGGCATATATGGGCCGATATTTATCATTTACTGCAGTGCGGGATAGAGCCTAGAACAGATGGTCAATATCAAGGACGAGAGCAGGATTTGTTAATAGCCACGCGAACCTCCTTCACGATCAGACCTCCGAAGTCAGGGGCCGTAAAGGCAAGGGAGTAGCAAGACAGGTCCTAGCAAATCAAGTTGGCGAACAAGGGAACATCGAAAGCGTGTCTCAACAAGAGAGACGTACGGCATCTGCATTCTCCCAAGTTGATAGGGCGAAATCTAGTAATTCTTCCGCGATGTTGTCCAGGTTATCTACGGAGCCCTTCTCACCAAAGATCCTGTCTGCTCTGAAATAAAACTTGGCGACTTGGCCTTCCGGGTCTACCACTTTGTTGTGCTCGGAGATCAGTCCCGCAAGATATATCATCAAGGTCTTGGGCTGTTCAGGCGATGAAACAGAACTCTCCTGCGAGATCTCGCTGGCGGTTTGAGAAGCCGAGCTATCATCGTCTTCACTCGAGGCATCTTCGTCCGTGTTCGTTCCTCTCTTAACATCAGTCCCGGCCTCGCCGTCACTCGATCTCTCTAGCTCAGTAGGGTCTTCGTTCCCCGCTGAGTCTGCCATGCCCGCTGCGGGCTCTTTCATCGGGCCTAGCTGGACGTTCATGAGTGTAAGCTCGTGCAAGGCGGTGATGGCTAAGACGTCGACAGTATGGCATACAGCAAGAAATGCCTAGATTGTGAGGGGTTTAGCACGCCAAGCAGAAGGATGTTGGCTCCCAACTGATGAGGCAGAGCAGAGGCGGACCGTGGCCGTCTAGGCCTGTCAAATCGCACGACCTGCTTTACTCGTGATGATTCAGTGCGGATTTAGCGACCATCCTGCCTAAAACCCCCGCTAAAAGTGCAAATCTTTGCCTTTTTATGAGATCTCCTTGCCATTATTTACCGTCTTCTGGGCGCACTCTATTGGTCATGTAGTACGATGATGAAGCTCTCGGTCAATTGGCACTCGCTTTCACGTTATTCGGAAGAAGAATCATGGATACTCAAGAGCACGACAGGGCTGCGCCTGAGGACTTAACCGTGGTACATGACACAACAAGTAACAACACGCGTGCCGGAGAAGATTCCCAAATGTCGACGATGTGTGTAGATATTATCCATAAGAAGGCGCCCAATGTGGCTCAATTATGGCTTCATTCCGGCGGAATTAATGCTAGTAAGGCGAGCCGACGTTCTTGAATGTCCTACAGGTAGAAACGAATAGCTCCCATTGCCAATTTCTCCTTTTCAGTTTTATGGTCCTGGTCCGACGCCAGTGATCTTAGGAGCTTACCCTAGGTAACCCGCTCTCTCGTTACTGTGTGACTCGAGCTAACATCCAGTAACAAGTTAAGCCAGGTGTATCTACAGCTAGAAAGTGGTTAGAGAGCTACAAACGGAATGAAGAGAATGTACAGAATTTTAAGAAGCACCCAAGTCAACCAATCCACGATCCAGGCTTGCCCGTACCTGGGTAGTTTTGGGACGAGGATGGGGATGTAATGTTATACCGGAAATATCACACCGACACGTTTGGTGATATAAATTGATGTATGTTGATCAAACTTCAAAAATGCATCACTAATGCTTTATTATATGCTCATTCCTATAACCAACTATATGCCTAAATACCTAGGTACGCTTTCGGGTATTCGCTACAAGTACGTATCGCTCTTCCTACCCTTGTTTTGGTTCCTATTTGTACAAACTCTTCCTCCATATAGACCTAATCCCATGATATGAAATAGATGGTCGACTACCTCATATGTAGTAAGTAATGACTCTTGTGCAGTTGAGGGTATTCCGTGCTCATATGAAAACCATAACAGCGCCGACAACTACCAGAATGCTCTATCTCGGCCCTCGAACACAAAGTTCAGCACGACGCCCACAAAGAGCGAGATGCATAGCACAGACGGTCCCAGCCTGTCGTAGTATTTGATAGCTCTGCGCTGGCGGATACCTGCGCTTCGGTAGAGGTAGATGCCAACCGAGTAGCACAGCGAGAGTATGGCAATCACCGTGAAGATGCCTGACACGGCGAACGACATCTTCGTCGGCTTTGTGTCGAAGTTAAGTAGCGTGACCGCGATTGTGCCGATGTATATAGAAAACTCGAGCTGAAACATAGTCGTTAGTAAGACAAGGGGAAGAGGAGTGCTCGAGAAGGTCACGTACCCAGCCCAGATAAGTCCTCTCCGCCGCGAAGTAAACCTTCGGCTCAACTCGGACTGGCACGTAAATCCTCTTGCCCTTCGGGGCCTTAAATTTCTTCGTCTGGACGTCCTGGTTGCCGAAAAACATCTGCGTTCGGTTGCTGTGAGGCACCGTCGAAGCTCGAGGGCGCGGCGTGATTGCTTCTAACACCGACCAGGCACCTCGGCCAGTGGCCCTCCCATACTTCTTTGCTAGAGCTGAGTAGTAGGTCCACCCACCAACTCTCTTTGCCTCCTCGAATGCATCATCCTCGTCGGATTCGTTATCCGAGTCATAGAGGGTGTAGTCTGCGTTGCCAGTTGCCCCTTCTACCGTCTGTCCCTCGATATCCCCTAGGATAAGGGGCTGGGCGCCTCGTGACATGCTGTTTCCGTTATGTGATTGGCCTGTAGATTCGACTTCCATATCATCCTCAGCATCTGAGTCGATATCGTCTTCATCGTCATCAGAAGTTGTGCCACTCGCATGTGATTGCGTTTGGCGACGGATGCCAAAGTCATGCGTGACCGGTTTGCGAATGTCTACGTCCATCTGCGGCATCCAGTAGGGTAGCAACTTTATCCTATCTGGAAAGAGAGAAGCCGTGCCATGAATGAACTTGGAAAATTTGGGTACGGCTTCGACAAGGTGGCTTGAGATGAGCTGCCGAACCCATTCCGGCGGCTCTTGTCCGTGTTGGGTTTGGAGCTTCACTTCCAAGACAGCGTATGGGAAACGCACAACGTCCCCAGGAGGCAGCTGTGAGAAGGGATAGTCGATCCCGATATCCATCCGCCTCCAGTTATCGCCGGCTCGTTTGGCACCATCCAGGTTGTCCTCTCGTACCATTGTGAGCTCGGTGTCGAGAGAAATTCGAACACGCGCGTCCGCAGGTAGCTGGAAGGCTGTCCGGTTGTAGAAGGATCTACAAACTGGCTTGTATCCATGTTTCAAGACCGAGTATTGAACCTCTTTTGCTAGCGTTTCATCCTCAGCAATGGCCTTTTCTGATTTTCTGCCGTCCTTCCGAGCCTTTTCGAACAAGGCCGGCGGCAGAAGATCGCCTCGCAAGTAGGCGTTGACATTTTTCTCTTTCGCAGAGAAGCGGGCCTTGACAGACTTCTCTCCAGTCCAATCTTCTCGATGCGTTTTGCGCTCCACGAAAATGGTATCAGATTGCATACCGCCATACCATCGTAGACGAATGGCTTCGGCACCCTCCGTCTTCTTCAGTCGGCCTTCGTACAGGTCCCATTTCTCGGGGTTATCATAGTAGATGGAGGATATAGCGGAATCTTGCGTTTCGAATTCTTTGCCGGCGTTGAATACCAACACTGGCAAGTGCTTCAGAATGACGAGCTTTAGCTCGGTAACATTGTCCGGATGTACCCAGTACTTGGTCGTCTGGCGCACGAAACTGCCCTGCGTGCCACCGGCCGCGCTGTCGCCGGTTACGGGATTTCCACGTGTTCGGACGTTGTTGTACATATTAGATAGCTTGACGACCTCGGCATCGAAATCCTCGTTGTAGAAGGGCTTGTTCTTGAGTGCGGTATCGAACGACGGTCGAAGATGCCAGTTCGTCATTTTCTGCAACATGGCTATTGTTAGAGAGGCTCCTGACTGAGTTATTTTTCCTACGAGTAGGGGTACGTACGTCGTGCTTCTTAATTATCTTGTAGAACCCAGTGTAGTTGACCTGGACATACTTGGCGAGGTCGTGAACGTCAGCGATAATGTCGCTCAAGTCTTCTTCCAGCAGTATGAACTCCTCTTCCGAAGGACCCTGTTCTGTCAAGCCTCGCTCCGTGACCTTGGAGACGACCTCCTTGACCTCGCGCTCGCTAACAGCAATACGGCGCTGGATCTCGGATTGCTTGACCTTGGTCTTGGTGTAGACCTTCTCGAGCTCCGTGTAGAGCCTGCCGATAAATCGCTGCTCGTCCTCCTCGGTCCATCTGCTCTTCTGCTGGCCCTTGGCCTTACCTTTGCCCTTACTGTTCGGCGAACTGGTTGGACTGGCCGTGGCGTCTGCGTTGATATCTATGAGGGGTCCGGAGGCGGCCTTGAGCTCGGCTTTCAGTCCATCGTAATCAATGTAGTACCACTGGTACTCGCGAATGATGCTCGAACGTAGCTGCTCCCCGAATTTCATGACGATCAAGCTCGGGCGAGCGTGCTACTTCTTGATGGGACCAGCGGATAGAGTCGAGAGTTAGGTGCCTTCTTATCTTCTCAAGTCTTCAATAGGAGCAATATGATTCTCGGTCGTTTATGTCGCGTGACTATCGAGTTCGCTACTTGACGCAAGCGAAGGAACAACAGTAAATGGGAGAAGGAAAAAAATAATATCTGAAGTAAATAAATAAGGAATGGATAATGGTAGTCACAAGAAGAATAGGGATAATTTGCACAAGGAGTTCTACAACCACCTGATAGAGGTTAAGAATATCGGCAGCGATAAAGGATGAAAAGCTGGACGATAATGAATTACAGGTAAAGCTTCAGCAATTTCCAGTCTCTTGTTGTTGTTTATGACGCTACAAGCCTTGAAAGCCCCCACTATGATGCCGTAACAACTGCGCTAAACTGTCCAGAATTTGGCTGGTTCAGGCGTCCATTGTCCAATCGCTCAAGCTCGTGTCAGCACTCTGTCCAGGGCCCGAGAGGCCTAAAGACTAGCACTGCTACCCTGCATCTTAGCGTGGGGATTAGCGATGAGGCTTACCGAATAAGCACTCAGGCACTGCTAGCATCTCGAGAACCCCTGAAATTTTTCTTTGCTACCCCGCCATGAGCTGTACCTCGAGCTCATAACTGTTCTGAGGCGAGGTAGCTCTCACCATGGCGGCACCAGCAAACGATAGCATCGAAGCGCGGATCCCGGCGACATGCCCGGACTCGATCTCGCAGATCCTGCACCGGGCGTGGCACCACGACCTGGCGGGCCTGAAGCCGCTGCTGGGCGCCCCGGGCCGCGCCAGCGTGCAGGAGCCCACGACGGGCGAGACGCCGCTGCACGCGGCGATCCGGGCGTGCGCTCCAAGCAACCGTCCCTCGGACCATAACCAAGACGAAAAAGAAGAGGCGGAACGAACCGCCGCAGCAGAGCCAGTTGTGCGCCAGCTCCTCCTCTCCGGCGCCATCTGGAACGATGTCGACGACCGCGACGAGACCCCCGGGTGCCTGGCCGACCGCCTCGGGCTGCGCGACCTGTACGGCCTGTGCGTCGACGCCGGCGTCCGCGCGGAGCTGCTTTTCGGGCTGCTGAACGAGTACGAGGAGCTCGAGTCCGAGGAAGAAGCGGAAAACGAGGAGACGACGACGACGACGCAGCAGGAGGGCCAAGGCGAAGACGCGGACGAGGAGCAGGTCGAGATCGTCGACGCTGACCCCGACCGCGCCTTCGTCCCGCCGAAGCGGCCCCCCGGCCCCGACGTCAACAGCGAGGACTACCTGCGCTCAGACCTGACGTACAGCGACGGCAAGCTGGTGGACTCGGAGCAGAACGGCGTGATGAGTACGTCCTCCCCATATGAGGGCTATCTGTTCCCCTGTTATACCCAACACATCCTTACTAACCACTGATTCCCACTGCAGTGGCCTGGGAAACGTCCATCATGCGGACCTCCGTCGACCAGCTGCTCCCGGGCCTACCCGCCGGGCGCCGAATCCTGAACATAGGCTTCGGGATGGGCATCGTGGACGGCATGTTCGCAGCGACAAAGCCCGCACGACACCACATCATCGAGGCGCACGCGGGCGTCCTCTCGCACATGAACAAACCAGATTCGCACTTCGGCTCCTCCTGGGCAGCCTCGGGCCCCAGCGACGGCGCGTACCGTGTGCACGCGGGGCGGTGGCAGGACGTAGTGCCGCAGCTGATGGCGGCGGGCGAGACGTACGACGCGGTCTACTTCGACACCTTTGGCGAGGACTACGCGCAGCTGCGGCTCTTCTTCACCGAGTACGTCCCCGCCCTCCTGGAGGAGGACGGCCGGTTCGGCTTCTTCAACGGCCTCGGCGCCGACCGCCGCGTCTGCTACGACGTCTACGCCCGCGTCGTCGAGATGCACCTCAGCGACGCCGGCCTCGACGTCGAGTGGCAGGACCTCGACGTCGACATGAAAGACATGAGCGCCGAGGGCGAGGGCGAGTGGCAGGGCGTAAGGAGGCGCTACTGGACCCTGGATAGTAAGTCAAGAGAGTCAAACTCGGCGATTTCTTTTTTTATTATCTGCGCTAACATATGACAAGAGTATCGGCTTCCGACGTGTACCCTCATGACATGAAATAAAAGACTCCGCGCCGGATCTCGTCTTGGTCTAGTCCCGTAGCCAGATACCAACTGCCTGTTTATTTGTCTTTTACGTATTTGGATTGTCCGCTCTATAGCTATCCCTTTTTAGGGGGGGCACGTCGTTCTTATACTCTGCCCGTGTTTTTCCCGTTTGAAACTAGGTATGCCGCGTCTTTCCCGTCCGGACTGATTTCGTCCGTCCCTCTATTTGAAATTTTCCGGGTGAAGAATACCAGCAACGTTACCCTTCTGCACGCGCTTCAACGTGAGCGCGGCGATGACGGCGGCGCCGACACCGCTTCCGTCCTCGGCGGCCAGGATCTCCACCGGGTCTTCCTCCTTGAAGCCCTTCTTGGCAGGCCAGTCCAGGATCTCCCGGAGAGCCTGCGCGCCGCGCGCCTTGAAGTGCGGGTACTTGTTGAACACGGAGCCGTCGGCACCGACGTGACACGGCTGGAGGTTCTTCTTGGTGCAGATGGCAGCAACTCCGCAAGCCGACAGACGAGCTGCACGAGTGCCAATCAGCTCGGCCGCTCGGCGGATCAGCTCCAGCTCGTGGCGGGTAGTAGCCAGATTGAGCCTGTCGTGGAACAGGTCTGCAGTCTCTTGCAAGTTCTCGAACGGGTCACTGCATCATGTCAGCCCATCAAATTCGGGATAATACCAGATTTATCTATAAAAAAAGACTTACTCCTCGATAGCCGAGAGGAAGGACGAGTCCAGGGTATACGCCTTGCGGAGTTGTTTAATGTCCTGCCCCTCGAAGATGTGAACATCCTTGTTGTCGTGCAGGTCGACGAGGATTAACCGGAAGATTTCACCAAGGTAGAGACCGGCGATGCACTTCTCGAAGGCCTGCTGGCCTGGTCGAGGAGACTCCTTGTCGACGATAATGTCGTAGGGTGTACGTGGGAGGACCTTGTTTTCGTTGTCGAAAGCACCCCACTCGCAGTTGATGGCCATGGGCAAGTTGGGGTCGAGGTTCAAGTGCGCGAGCTTGGGAATAGAGCCGCAGTTCTCCATGTATGCCGCATTACATCCGGTTCCGAAGATGCAACCGATCTTCATCTTGGGATCAGTGTAAGCAGAAGCGATAAGAGTTCCGGTAGTATCGTTGATGAGAGCCGAAACTGCGATAGGAACTTTCTGTACTCGTGTCAATATTGCTTTCCCCTCACAGTTTTGCTGTGCTCTGAATGACTTACCTGCTGATCCAGGGCATCTTCTAGCATGGGAACAACATTCTTGCCTTCGACGCCGTTGATATCAAAACCCTTGGTCCACCGCTGTAGGATACCCTCGTCGATGTAGTTCTGGGTAGCAGGGTAGGAGAAGGTAAAACCGAGAGGAATCTTTTTCTCCGTTGCCGGTACTTCTCCGTGATGGGTCTCGATGAACTGCTTCAAGCAATCGGCGATATATTCCCAGAGCTCATCAGACTCTCCAGTCTTGAGCTCCTCAGGCATGCGGTACTTGGACTGGATAATGTCGAACTCGGACTTGTTGTCGGTCAGAGTAATTTCACAAACACGCAGGTTGGTGCCGCCCATATCCAGAGCCAAGTAGGTGCCTGTCTCATGTCCATCGGGAAAGTCCATAACCCATGTTGGATTCATTGGCTTCGCAGCATATTAGTATGGCCACACTTGGAGTATGTACTTCCGACGGAGAGCTTACGATACTGCCGCCCCCTACACTCAGACCTACAAAGATGTCAGTGCTTTGATCCACGTAAAGTATCGACGATCCGCTTACCCTTGTCCAGTTCGGACACGAAGTGCTTGGTGATCTCCTTCAGTTTGGCCGAGTCGATAGTGAATAGATCCTCCAGTCTCTTAATCTGGGATAGGAGGTCTTTCGGCACATCGGCCATCGACCCTGCGTCAGATGGTGTTAGCGGTTTACCCAAGTTACCAGATAAAGGCTCAGATAACGCCTGAGCCAGTGCATGAAAGTCATGACGATGGTGGTGATATGCATGGGGGCGAATTCTGATGCCATTTTCCGCGATTCTCTCTTCAGAGTCCATGACGACTTGCAAGAACAGGCAATATGACTTCTCTTAAAAAGATAGGAAGCGAAGCTTAGGAGTAGAGAGTATGGTGTAGAGAATATGTTGAAACAACAAGGGAGATTATGAAAGACGCTCGGCTTGAAGCCCACGAAAGCAAGGAAGGCGCAGTGGTAAGCAAACAGGCGGACATTCCGGTCGAAATCTGAGTCCTCAAACGCACTAATGATAGTGGCTTTCTTTGCTTTCGGGAGACGCCAAAACAGAGAGTCAAAAGCAAGAGGCGGGAAGGTTATCATACGTACCCTTTCGGGACGGAGGCTTTCGTGGACCTAGACCGACCATTTTGACGCTTTAGTGATGATATCAGCACCTAATTGGCGTCTAAGTGATATTAAGTATCAAGTAAGTTAAATGGTAGTAAACTAATCAAGGCTGAGATGTGAGTTGTGAGATAATCTGGATAGCCTGAGATACCGTGTTTGTGTTAGTATTCTGATATAGGATGATAGTAGTGATAGGTATGACTAGATAAGTTGTTGGGGAAGATTCAAAGAAGAAGGGGGAAAAAAAGGACTAAGCGGATAGCTCCGGGGGCGCGCAGTGCACTATGTAATAAATAGGTGAGGTGAGGTGAGGTGAGAGGTGTTTGGATGGGCTTCGAGGTGGTCATGCCGGAGCTTAACATGCAATGGACGAGAAAAGTCCGAAAGCAAGGTAGCTCCCAGGGTACGTCAGGTGCGTGGTAATAAGGCTGTGGGTATGTATGATGGTATACTCTTGGGCAGATTTACTTACTCAGCTCGGAAATGTCGTTGGCATAGGCAAGCAGACAAGGCAATGGGAGAAGGGAATAGAATAAAAGATCTTTTTGTATGAGTGAGGGGAATTTTTCGAGGTTGACGCAAAGTGCCCCTCCATCCATCCACCTCCGCCATCCGCCCATCCATGGAATAGCTCATCCTTGCGTCTTGCTGGCCCACCATATTGGCTTCAATGGGTTTTCTATTGGTTTTTTTTATGTCAGTCTTGGTAACATTTGCTGGACTGGAGCTTGGCTCTGGCTAGACTCCTTGCCCGTTTGACCGGGGCTGGCTGAGTGGATCGATTATTCGAATATCACAGGCAAGTATTCTTGTATTCACCACGCAACCGTTGGAGGGGCTAGAATTCCATCCTAACGTGTCCTGCGCGTCTCCATGTTGTCCACCAATGACCAAAGATATGATTGCCAGATAGACATGTACGACCAGAGATCTTAGATTGTTTGATACGACTTCCTTGGTTTCCGCGCCGCCTATCAAAAGTGCTTATTGAAAGTGCTCCGGAACAGCGGTGTGCTTGATTTTGCACATCGGCGCGGTCCGCGAACAGAGAAGAACTTGGTGTACAACCTTGGTATACAAGAATTACACCTCTACACTTATACCTCTAGGTCCTCCAACATAGGTACAAGCACGGCCTCGTCACAATGGAACTCCGCAAGTTTGCTATGCTAAGTATCGTATGAGCTGACGCCCCAGTTAGTTTCAACATCTGCATTGCCCCTCACCCCGCACTCAACACTGAAAACCCCCAGATCCCTCGACGGCTTACCATGCCACTTCGAGCGTTGCTGTCGTGGGGGCTGATTGCCATGTCTGGTGATGGACAAAGCTAGGAGGCGGATGAGAGGGATTTGAGCGATTTGTTGACTTGTAACTTGTAAGGCATAAGAGATGTTACAGCAGTCCCATATGACACCTCGGTGGATGATTGTTATCTTGAGGTTGAAGCTTTTTTCTTTTGTTACGCAGCCCTGTTAACCACGTACACGGTACATGTGATTAATACGGCTTTAATATACGTATATGTATGTAGCTTGAGGAGTGAATGCTTCTAGAAAGCTTCTAAAATTTGTCTGTGCTATAGAGCTTCGACTGTAACTGCTCATAGTCGATACGTACCCCCAAACACGGACTCAAGCGGCAGAAGCGGGTCCAGACAGGTCCGGCCCCATCAAGACTTATGGGCTCACCGTACCTGCCGGCATGCGCTAACCACCCCTGGACTAGTGTCATCTGTCTGCATCTCTGGATAACAAACGGATTAACGTGCTTCCTGTTTCCTGGGTCTACCCATGCAACCCACGGGAAACGCGCATTGGGCAAGCTGGCAACGTAATCTGGCACCTTTCTTGAAAGGTGTACCTTTGAAAAAGTGTACCTTTTGGTTGGAGAAAAGCCACATGTAGCTTGTCTTGCAAGCTCAACAACAACGCCGTCGATCAATTTCGAATTGACGCTACTCTTCCTTCCATGAGTTGCCCATACGTCCTTCTTTCGCCATGAAGTTCTCTGCGGTAGCAGCAGCCTGCTTCTCCCTATTCTCGCAGGTTCTAGGCGATACCAACGTTGCTGGCCCGTCCTCGTCCAAGGTCATCCTCCCAGCTACCTTCAAACCGCCACAAGTCTTTAAGAATGCCAACTTGGTGCATATTGTCACCCTAGAGAAGAACTATGCCAGGGAGAATGTCAATGTCCTGATCGAAAATGTGTCGCCGCAACCTCAAGATGAATACTTCCTGCCGTTCACGAGCGACCAGATGGCGAGGATCGGAGGCATCGAGGTCAAGGACAGAAAGGATGCAGCTGTCTCGGGCTTCGTTGTAGAAGCAGTCGAGTTTGACCAGACCAGGTAAGCATCATATTCATTGCCAAGTAATCAAGTTTTATTTTTCTAATTCTTGGTCACCCGTCACCAGTAACACTCAGTATTATCGCATTCGACTACCTGCACCCTTGCCGGCCAAGGGTCAACAGACCCTGGGTATCTCCTTCTTCTACCTCGATGCGTATGCGCCTCTGCCAGCTGCGATCCAGCAATCCGACAAGCAGTATCTCGTATACGAATTCTCTGCCTACTGCGCATCGGCCTACCCCACGTTGAAGCAGAAGACGGAGGTTAAGCTGCCCTCCTCTGATATTACCGACTTTACCAAGATCGCTGGTAGCGGCGAGACGAAGGAGTTCCCCCAGAAGCAGGGCTCCAAGCTCACCTACGGCCCCTTCCCCGAAGTCCCAGCCGGCGCCGTGTCTCCAGCCAAGGTACGATACGAGTTTACCAAGCCTGTTACCCACGTGTCGCAGCTGGAGCGCGATGTTGAGGTCAGCCATTGGGGTGGAAATGTTGCGTTCGAAGAGCGATACACCCTGTACAACCACGGCGCAAACCTTTCCTCGCAATTTAACAGGGTGAAATGGGCGCAGTCGCAGTACTTCAACCCTCAGTCTTACGCCCTGAAGGACCTGAAGTTCCCTCTCCGCGTCGGAAGCAAGGATACGTACTTCACGGATGCTATCGGCAACGTGTCTACGTCGCGATTCCGTTCTAACAGGCGTGAGGCTGTATTAGAGCTGAAGCCTCGATACCCCGTTTTTGGAGGCTGGAAGTATCCCTTCACCATTGGCTGGAACGCCGACGCGAAGCAGTTCTTGAAGAAGTCTGGCAACACGTACATGCTAAACGTCCCCTTTATTGAGGGACCCAAGCAGCAGGAGGGTGTCGCGTTCGAGCAAGTCCAAGTTCGTGTACTCCTACCAGAGGGTGCCGAGTAAGTTTTCATAGACGCTATCCCAGCTGTGCATTCTCCTAATTGTGTCACAGGAATGTTCGATTCTATACGACAATTCCCGAGTCGTCCATCACGGATCATACCGTGGACCTACAGCAGACGTATCTGGACACGATTGGTCGCACAGTGCTAACAATCAAGGCGAGGAACTTGGTAGACGACTTCCGAGATCGCGAGCTTATCGTCTCGTACGATTATTCGCTGGCGGCAAGCCTTCGCAAGCCACTGATCGTCTTCTCAAGCATGGTGACGGTGTTTGTTGGTATGTGGGCAATCTCCAAAGTAGACGTCAGATTCTCGACGAAATAAGGGGGCATGTATATGTCCTTTTTCCCATTGTCATCGAGATACCTACCTCATATTGCTTCATGTACGATTACATGGTTTCCGGAACGGAATGGTTCGACGAGGGCCCTGGAAAAGTGTAGACAGCCTAGTTCGTGCCGCGGATTTGGCACAGATGAAAAGAAAAATGAGATCCAAAGAGGGATGCGAGATTCTTCGATTCATTGGTGAAGCAGTCTTCTTCAACTCCGTCAACTCCAGGTCAGGTTGTAGCTCTAGGTAGTAGACGGGACGTGAGCCAAGCAATGTGCATGTTTCCATCACCGATCCGCTGCCTGACTTTCGATTGATGATTAGAGCTCCAAGCTGTTGTCAACCTCCTGTTTTTGTCACCCGGCTTCTTATCTCTCGACACGAAGATCACGAAGATGTGATATGATGAGCTATAATATAAGATGGTGTGCTATCAACTGCCCAGGCCGGTGTGGTAAAGGGTCAGCCAAGGGTCCAAGGGGTAGGTCGCACTACCGCGATACTTACCCGGTACACAACCGAGACAGCTAAGCCATACGACCCAGGCTGCCAGACTAAACTAGCCGGGGCGCTTGGCTGCGATTAGAGCTGCGGGCTGACGTCGGTGCAACATCATAGGTCCTACGCCGCAAAGACCTTCCATCGCCCTAAAGACGCCGGTCGGAGACGGAAATGCAACAAGAACTGCGTGCCCGGCGCCCCGACGACACAGTGGAAAGCAGCGAGATGGGACTTGTCCGCCGTCTAGTCGGCCACGTCTCACGTCGGACGCGCAGACGGGACGGAACACCTGCAGCCGGCTATGTATCGCGGTGGATATCTCGCTGCGGCGACATCTGCACACGAAATCAGGCACGGAAAGAATATTACCTAGGCACTTCTTGACAGGGCATCGTACACGAGTCGTTCTAGACGGGCGCATGCGAGCCATCCTACCCGGGTGCACGGGTATGCGACGGCCCATCTCGTGTTATGTAGGGGGTCGCCACGAACTGGGTCCCATGCGGGCTCTCTGGGACCCTTGGCCGAGCCTCGCTCGTACGAGTGCATGCATAGCATAGACCTGACAGACAGGCTGACAGACATACAACTTCGACATGTCGAAACGACTGGCATCCGGGAAATCCTGATACGTAGGTGGTATCCGTGGCGTAATGTAGCATCTTCCATACGACTCGCGGAACTTCCCTCTTCGGCCCACACCACCATGTTCGACATGGCAGTGTCCGCGAGGCGAGTAAGGGTCGCACATGAGAGAGAAAAGACGGGATGTGCACGAGGATCCCTCCAGATTTTTCAGGATCTTTTGGCGGATCTCTGAGATTAGCGCGGTGCCCAGACGATCCAGGCTGCCAGGATTGTCTAAGAGGCTGTATATCCTCCTTCTCGGTATGAGGTAAGAAATGGTTACACGCTACAAGTCACCGCTCCCGCGTGACGCCGATGGCTCAGCCCTTCGCTGACCTTGGGCTTGCTTGGGCTGCCTCGCTGGTCATGAGAGGGACTTGGATAAATACCTGCTTGCCGTCCGCTCTCTCAACTCTCAGGATTCTCTTTTTATTCCATCCAGCTTCTGTACCAGAGTCACGCATATTTCCAGCTAAGCTTGAGCTCACACGCCGAGCTATTTCAACAATACAAGACTCCTCCTCCTTATAGAAGCCCACAACAACCTCTATCTTCGTCGTCAGACAGAGGAGTCGGCGATATTCTAGAACAATATTCTAGACATCTCGGCGTCAACTTACATGACGTTAACAACCACCGTCTCCATCTCTACAGAATCAAGCAAGATGTGCTTTCGAGCCGAGCCGTCGCGCAAGTACTACTACCACGAGGAGTACATTCCCGTGAGACAAGCCCACCACCATCACCATCACCGCTCGTCGACCCCGCGGGCCAGCTACAACTCCCACCACCATCACAGCCCGCGCGTGAGCACTACCAGCTACCGACGCAGCACTCCGGTCCTGGTCGAGAGAACCAGCCAGACGAGATACCGTTAAACTACCCATCTCCCATACGGCGATAAACATACGAAGTCTGTTTCGGCCAAACCGTTCTTCACCTTGATACACAATCCCACTTAATACATGGGAACAAACAACTCGAGTGGATTTGAGGATATAAAATGGGTTACCATTATACTATTGTTTAATACCGGATTTGTTTAATGTCTATTTCGCCTGGCCATTCACAATGGGCCAGTAATGCGCTCTGAACGAGCCGACGAACTGACGGGAAGACGAAGGATCGGACGGGTGTCGTCATTGGAGAAGTTCAGCGGGGAGGCGGGGTCCTGGACGAAGTGCAAATACATAATAGCGAGTTTGCGAGCTTCAGCTCCCTTAGAGCTGTGGGCTGTGTTGGGGTCATGGGTTTTCTCCAAGAACGAGCTTTGACAGCTTGGCGTCCGATAGCTCAAGAAATGATAAATGACATCATGATCAATCATTTTCGCGGAGCCTTTCCGAGCTCTCCGCCGTCATATGTGAATAGTCCTAGACCTAGACCTACATGTACCTAAAGTGCCTATCTCCTCCTCTTTGACACCGGCAAGACGGGCTAGCTGGACGGATTTCACTCTGTGGCAACATCCATGCTTCTTGTGTGTGCGTGTGTGCAATGGATAGGTGATGTGATGCGTGTTTAACAGTAGGGAGGGGTCGGTAGGAGAGATACGAGACCTAAGACAAAGAAATCCTTCTAGCTACATTGCCTATTCGCGTGCCTGAGTCCTACACGTAATCACTACTCAAGATAACTCGAACGAAGAATTACATAGCACTGGCTTCTACTTACCTATCTACATATTCACAGTATCAGGTAGACAGTATTGTACATATTTGCAAATCCCTGTTCCAAAGATCTGGTCTGGCTCTCGTCTGATCTAGCAGTACAAGTATAGAGTACGCCCCACCCAGGCCGGTAACACCCGAATACACCCTCAGATCCATACCTCAAGCTTGGATACGTATAGCAAAGGCTTCGTTGAGGAGGTTGTTTCTGTAAGTTAGATCCTTCTTTCTTTCTGAGTATTTACATCAGTTCATGTATACACGTAGATAGTGGGTAGATCTAGCATAGAAAGAGCTTCGTGTCTCCCCGTCATAAGGTAGACAGACGCTGTCATTGTATCGCCAGAGCTACGAGGGGATACTCTGCCCGTGGGCGTTTCCTACTCGAGAAAGAAGATTCAAAAGGGAAGCCGTTCTCTTGTCTCTTATTAGACGCATGGAAGAATCTAAGAAGGCGACATCTACTAACTACCCGTGCAGTTGGTCGTAGCCAAGAAAAGAAAACCAGGTCAAAAGGACCAACTATAACCTTACCTGGAACATCGTCATCATGTAGGTCGTGATGGATTTCCCATTCTTCAGCAGTAATTCGAAAGGCATCGCGGAGCTCGAGAAGAGGTCTACTTCTCAGCTCAGTCGCAGGAACAGCAGTCGATCCTTGGGCTCAACCTATCTGTAATTTTCTCTTTACGAGCTCACCTTCTTCCCAATCCTCACCATCTAGTAAACGGTTGAGCTGGGTAGGGTATATAGCATGCTGACCATTCGAGCTTAGGAATCGCTCCCTATCGATCCGCTCGGGCAAGGGGGGCGCTCCGGGCTCGCCGGCGCCGGCGCGCAAGAAGGGCTTCTCGTTCGCGTCGCTGCGGGGCTCGATCCAGCCGGAGCTGTCGCGGCGGCTGTACCAGGTGATCAAGTCGGCCAACAGCCTGGTGTCGGCGCACGAGGCGGCGGGGCGGGAGCGCGAGGGCATCGCGCGGCAGCTGTCGGAGTGGGGCGAGCAGACGGGCGACGACGCCGTGTCGGACATCAGCGACAAGGTCGGCGTCGTGCTCTCGGAGCTCGGCGCCCACGAGGAGGCCTACGCCCACGGCCTCGACGACGCCCGTGCCCGCCTCAAGACCATCCGTAACACGGAGAAGAGCGTCCAGCCCAGCCGCGACGCCAAGGCCAAGATCGCAGACGACATCCAGCGCCTCAAGCTCCGCGAGCCGCAGAGCCCCCGCCTCGTCATCCTCGAGCAGGAGCTCGTCCGCGCCGAGGCCGAGAACCTGGTCGCCGAGGCCCAGCTGACGAATATCGTACGATTTCTTTTTCTTTCTTTCTTTCTCTCGTTATCTATTCCTCTTCTGCAGAGTGTAATGTGCTGGCTAACACGGCGCGTGATCTCGCCGGGCTGCCAGACTCGCAAGAAGCTCAAGGAGTCGTACGACGCCGAGTTCGCCGCCGTCATCGAGCGCGCCGAGAAGCAGATCATCCTCGCCAAGCACGGCCGACGCCTGCTCGACCTCCTCGACGACTCGGCCGTGACGCCCGGCGACGCGATGCGCGCCTACGAGAACGGGAACGCCGCGCGCCAGGTGCTCAACGACGCCGAGGACGACCTCAAGAGCTACGCCGAGAACAACGCCAACGGCGTCGATCCGATCATGGGACGCGATGACGACGTAGCAGACATCGGATACGCTGTTAGCGAGAACTACACTCATACTCAGACTCGCGGCAGCGGTGGAGGAGCAGGAGGAGGAGGCGGAGCCGCTGAGACGCCCGTCATGACTGGTGGTACCGGCCAGTCTGTCGAAAATGTCCCCTACGTGAGCCCGACGCCTACTTCTTCCAACGACGATAGGACGTGAGACGATGGAAGGAAGAACTAGGTTAAAAATGCCAAGGGAGACGCTTCTCAGTAAGCTCATCATAAGAAATGGAAAAACAGGTCTATTCCGTTAGGATATCAGGAGGGTTATACGGTTGACTTTCGACATTGATATTTTGGTCGGGTTGTATTCGGCAGGGTGGGAGAATCCCGGTGACATACATCCACTTCAGCTCCCAAGGGCAGAGAAACACTTGCGGTTCAAGGTATCAAGACAGCCAGGAGATTGTTCTCAATGTATTTTTAATCCTCTGAGGGGAAAAATCGTGAATATTATCTCTTGGTCAGTAGTCCAACTTGCGGCCAGCCTGCCAGCTTAACATACAGTTCGTACTGCGTTTGTCCTGCGGTAAATCCTCGGCCAAGATTTACCCTTGCATCTTCTCGATAAAGCTCCATCAAAAATGACGATCACCTTTCTTTCCGGATTTACAAGACGGACATCTGAGCAGAATGGATTGCGTCGTCTTATCTCGACGGCAGCTTCAGAGTCCCTTGTCAAACCTATGTAGGAGCTGCAGCCGTCGATTTCTGCCTCGATTGGTCCGAGCCTACGTCAGCACCTCTGCCCAGCCCGACATCTACGATGTCGTCTGCGTGGGCGGGGGGCCGGCCGGCCTGAGCCTGCTTACCGCACTTCGTGAGTAGTCTGTCTCTTCCGCTTGACATTTTTCACTGCAAAGCTCACACCGTCGTCCACAGGTTCGGACCCAACGACCGCCGGCCTCCGCGTGGCCCTCGTCGAAGCCCAGGACCTGAGCAAAGTCCGCTCGTGGAAGCTACCCCCCGACCGCTTCTCGAACCGCTGCAGCTCGCTGACGCCGTCGTCCGCGCAGTTCCTCGACCGCATCGGCGCCTGGGGCCACATGCAGCGCGACCGCGTCCAGGCGTACCACGAGATGCAGGTCTGGGACGGCGTGACGGACGCGCGCATCGAGTTCGAGCGGGAGTCCCGGCAGGCGGGCGGCAAGACCATCATCGCCTACATGAACGAGAACCTGAACCTGACATCGGGGCTCCTGCGGCGGCTGGACGAGCTCGGCGGCGTGGCAATGTTCGACGGGGCCAAGGTCGAGACGATCGCGCTGGGCGAGGACACCGAGGAGGTGGACTTTGGCGAGTGGCCCATGGTGCACCTGGCGGGCGGGAAGCAGCTAGCTGCGCGGCTGCTGGTGGGCGCCGACGGGGCCAACAGCCCCGTGCGCGCGTTCGCCGGCATCGAGAGCCGCGGCTGGGACTACGGGCGGCACGGCGTCGTGGCCACGCTCGAGCTCGAGGGCGGCGGCTTCGACGACGGCACCACCAAGACCGCGTACCAGCGGTTCCTGCCCACGGGGCCCGTCGCCATGCTGCCGCTGCCGGGCAACCTCGCGTCGCTGGTGTGGTCGACAACGCCGGCCAACGCGGCGCTGCTCAAGAGCCTTTCCGCAAAAGACTTCATCGCGCTCGTCAACGCGGCCTTCCGGCTGCCGCCCGTCGACCTCGCCTTCATGCACACGCTGACCTCGGGGCAGGAGGACGAGCTGGCGTGGCGGCTGCAGCACACGCCGGCCGCGCGAACTTCAAAGCTGCCGGAGCCCGTCGTCGGCGTGCAGGACGGCACCGTCGCGTCGTTCCCGCTGCGCCTGCGCCACGCCGACGCGTACGTCGGCGAGCGCGTCGCGCTCGTCGGCGACGCCGCCCACACCATCCACCCGCTCGCCGGCCAGGGCCTGAACCAGGGCCAGGCCGACGCCGCGAGCCTGGCGCGCACGCTGGCCGGCGCCGTCGCCCACGGCCAGGATATAGGCGCCCGCGCTGCCCTCGAGCCGTACCCCGCGGAGCGATACGCTGCGAACCATGTGCTGCTTGGCGTCTGCGATAAGCTGCACAAGCTGTACTCGGTGGAGTCCGGACCCCTCGTGCCTCTGCGCTCGCTGGGGCTTCGTGCTGTGAACGCGGCTGGGCCGCTGAAGGGGTTTCTTATGGATCGGGCTGCGGGGCGTGGTGTTAAGCTTAACGAGCTGTTCTAAGCGGGCGGAAGTAAAGGGGTGTGATGTTCGCGATGGGGAGTCGTTCTGCAGTGTATTGTGTTGCATTGCTACTAGGCGAGTATTCGTACCGACCTCGGTGTATCATACCTGTACTATTCAAAGGTGCCCGAAAAGCCTAGAGGAATGGCGTAGATAAAAATAAATGCATAGGCGACTCAGTGATTCACAGTAGTGCTTTGCGTGGATGGGCAGCTTGGCTGCTTCCCATGTCTATCGCCAAAATACATCGCGGAGCGAGCGAGCATCACACCAAGCCATTTACAGATGTAGACGTTATTGAATTGACAGCTACGATATCTAGCGAAGGTAGAGTGCGCAAGGGGCCGCGCGAGAGCAGGGCATAGCAAACAGATCGACAGGTGTACCATCTCGGGTCAACTGCGCTGTGTGCGCGAGATCAAGAGCAAGTCTTCTTCATGGCGACGCGTCAAGGCGCCGATCATAATGAAAACAGAAAGAGAATGACAGCAAAAATTCCACCGCCTACGATCCACGAGGGATAATAGAAGAGGGCCGACTCCGCGATGTGCAATGCAGGTCTTCCCCCTTGAGAGCCCTCCAGCTTGATCGAGGGCTCTCCCAGCAAGGTAAGTATGAAGAAGAAAAGGAAAAGAAGAGAGGAAGATGGTGGGCGGCGGGCAATTATTATATAGTATTTTTTCCGGGCGGTGTAGAGGCGGCAGTATTCTAGGGCGGTCACAGCCGGCAGTAACCTGAGCTGCCTGAGCTAGAGGGGTGGGGAAACCGTCGCACAGGTACTGCAAGGGGAGTGTACGTAGCCAAACACCCAGCAGATAATTTGTTGATAAGATAAGATGGTCCCTTGCGTTCTTTGTCCGCATATTTTTTTTTCTTTGGACAGTCTCGAATCCGTACACCCCACCAAAGTCTCAAGTCTCAAGTCACACATCGCAACCATGGCGCCTTCGTCAGGACGTCGACCGCCGCCGAGCGCGGAAGATTTGGAAGAGCGAAATGTACTACGCCATGTTCCTCTTATACTCGTTGTATTAGCATAACTAACATCTCCTCCAGATTGTAGGCATAAACAAAGAGACCATTACGAACACCGTTTCGAACGACTACCCGGATAACTACCCAAATGAAGAGCACGCCTGGGACAAGGAGGCCTTTCGTCGAAGCTTCAAAGTCGAATGGCACGATAACCAACAATATGACGCGCAGTTCTCTCTCATCGGAATCGACGCGTCCATAGCCAACGCCTTCCGCCGCATCCTCATCTCAGAAATACCTACCCTGGCCATCGATATCGTCTTTGTCCACAACAACACCTCTGTGATACAGGATGAGGTCCTCGCCCACCGCCTCGGTCTGATACCCTTCACCGGAAGCAAGAAGGGTATCCGGGACTGGCTGCGCTTCTGGCGCAAGCCCGCCGCGGGCGAGGACACGTACGCCACCACCTTCGACTCCAACACGGTCTGCCTGAAGCTGCAGGTCCAGTGCACGCACAACAGGGACGCGCCGCCGGACTCGCGGGACCCCGCCGAGCTGTACCACAACGCGCACGTGTACGCGCGCGACATCACGTTCGAGCCGCTGGGGGTGCAGCAGGAGCACTTCGCGGGCGACGACGCGATCCGGCCCTTCAACCCCCTCATCCTCGTGGCCAAGCTGCGGCCGGGCCAGGAGATCGACGTCGAGATGCATATGCACAAGGGCTTCGGCTGGGACCACGCCAAGTGGTCGCCCGTCGCCACCGCCAGCTACCGCCTCATGCCCACCATCACCATCACCAAGCCCATCCTCGGCGCCGACGCCGCGAAGTTCGCCAGCTGCTTCATGGACGGCGTCGTGGGGCTCGAGCCCGTCACGCGCAAGGAGGCGCGCGCCAAGGGCAGCGTGTACGAGGGCCATGAAGGCGAGATGAAGGCCGTCGTCAAGAACCCCATGCGCGACACCGTCAGCCGCGAGGTGCTGCGCCACCCCGAGTTCGACGGCAAGGTCAAGCTCGGCCGCCGCAGGGACCACTTCATCTTCTCCGTCGAGAGCACCGGCCAGTGGGACAGCGACGAGCTCTTCCTCGAGGCCGTCAGGACCCTCAAGAAGAAGTGCCAGGTCCTCCGACCCCAGGTCACCAACATGGTCTACACGTACTAGACCTGTGCCAGTGATGGGAGCTTGGGTATTTTCCCAGGGGAAGGTTGAGGTGGTAGAGGATTATGAGGGCTTGGTTGCTTGCTTACTTGCTTCACGCGTAGCCGTGTAAAAGGGCGTTCTAATTAATTTTGCGACATGTAAATCATGGGCGGCGTTGCATGGAATATAAAAAATCAACTCGATTCCCAAAGGGTAGATAGAGTGAGAAGAAACTTTACAAGTTCGCATATGCGCATTTTCCAGCCTTGCACAATGAGGTATCACAACGCCAAAGTGCTTAGAATTAACATGTTTCTGGCCCGTAATTGCCTCTCGCCTCACTTCGTGGTGATTAGGAACGTCAACTTAATGTAACCATTATCATAGCACACCCATTATTCGCAATATATTCCTTGAAATATCCGCCCTGCTGCGAGTAAGTATAGTGTAGGCAGTGATATATAATAGGCTCTGAAGAAATCTGACGAGGTGCCCGGAACCGCAACTGATATAGAATAACCTCCGGCCCATTGTCAGGCGCGGGACGGGCTCGTGTGAAGACGAGCAACGGAAATTCGTACGAGAGCTCCTAATCTGGAGTCGTCAGCGAGCGGGCAAAAGGGAAATTCAAGCGTATGCTTACCTATAATAACCTCTAAGCAGCGGCTATGGATATGCTTTGGAGGGAGGGCAGTAGGTATACAAGATGGTAGAAGGACGCTATACACTGGCGGCATCCCCTTCTTCCTATCCTTATGAAATCAAGTTGGCTGAGTACCTGAAGTCGTTGTCATAACAGAGCCATACGGTTAGTAATACGAATTCCTACCGGAGCCACCTTCATACGGGCTGCTTATGCTGCGAGCATACTGGTCGTGCGTGCCCGGGAACGCGCCGACCGGCGTCGCAGCAGCTGTCCTCTCGTCGTCGTCCGAGCTCGCCTGCTCGTCTCCGAAATCGTCGGACCGGTCCGGCGGGGCGCGCATCGCCTCTAGCGTCTCTCGTCCGAGCTCCGGGGGCTGGTAGGGCTTGATCGTGTGCATGTCCCGCCCGGACGGGAGACTCGCTATCAGCGTCCCGGGAGCCGGGATCGACTGTGTGAGCATCTATTCGCAGGTATAAGCCATGGGCTACTGTTCCACGCCGGGGCATCGTCTATCATTCGGGTGGCAGGCAGACTTACCGTATCGTTGATCTTAGTCCACTTGGCCTCGAGCATCTCAATGACCCGAGTCTCCTCGAGCCTACCAGCGTCGGCGCCCCAGTTGGTACCCCTCTCGACCTTCTTATCCTCCCTCCTCTCGGTCCAGTCCTTCTTCATGCGGCTAAGACTCAGGCCCTTGCGGGCGCCGCCGCCGCCGTCCCTCGGGGTCTCGACGCCGAGCTCGCGCAGGCCGCAGCGCAGCCATCCGATGGCGGCGCCCGTCTGGCCCGAGAGCTCGGCGTCGATGCCGAAGAAGCGGCAGGCCCTGGCGCGGCTGGCGCGGCGGAGGTCCTCGAGGTAGCGGGGCAGTGCGGCGTCGAGGCGGCGCGCGCCGGCCTGCTGGGCCTGGCACAGCGACGCGGCCTGGGCGGCGTGGTCGGCGGCGGCGACGCACAGCCGCGCGAACAGGTGCGCGCGCACCTTGGGGATCTCGGGCGCCCTGTACATCCACTCGCGGTCGTCGTCGTTGCGCGCCTGCGCCACGACCGCCGGGTACGGGTCGTCCTTGAGCACGGCGAGCAGCGTAGCCTCGGCGAGCGCCAGCAGCGCCAGCGCGCGCGCCGTCGGCTGCGCGACGTCGGCGCACGGCGGCGGCGCCAGGCCCTCGGTCCGCCGCGCCAGGTAGTCGTGCGCCGCCGCCGCCTCCAGCAGGTGCCGCGTTGCGCCCGTGATGGCCGCCGCGCGCGCCTGCGCGCCCGGCGGCGCCCCCGACGTCGCGTACAGCGGGTGCAGCTGCGACCGCGCCAGCTGCGTGTGCGCGTAGCCGACGGCGGACAGCACGAAGAAGATTTCGTACTCCAGGGACTGGATCTTGATCCGCGCCGTCTCCTTGCCGGGCACGGCGTGGTCTGATAGCGTCGGGCGCCACTCTATGGCTGGCGTTGAGGTGAGCACCACACTGAGCTCCTCGCCCGAGACTAGCTTGTTGCCCAGCCCGGCGTCGATGGCGAGGAGATATGGAAGATAGCCATTCAGGTCTGACAGTATCGAGGGCAAGTTGGAGCCCTGAGATGCGGCAGGCAGCCTCTTATGCTTCTTCAGCGAGGATCTCACGACGCCTCGGTGCGTGCTCGCGTTGAGGGTCAGTGAGGGGTGCGACTCGCAGGTGAAACTAGAGGAGAAGGAGAATGACGATGTGGTGGGCAGTATAAATGGGAAAGGCATCTCGATTCAATGCTAACTGCGAATTGTTAGATATCGCACACTCTTGAGTGAAGCGAGTATACTCGCTTGCTTAGTCTTTGTTTCTTTTTATCGGTTTTTATCACGGTATATCCAATTATAAATATGTATATAAGGCAGGTCATTCATTCTTGTCAGGTAATGTAGATAGATGACTTGGCTCTGTCCATTCCAAGTCGATGCTGTGCTCTTGCGCCTAATGCTTGGTATGACATATGTAGCAACGAGATTATCTGACAGGCCGAATCATCTATCAAAGCGAAACATGTCTCAACCAGGTTACTGGGTAGAGCACGTCAGCTGTGAGCGGCCCTGGCAGCTGACAGAAGCAGCTTGACAGCTTGAGCGCACCTCCTGTTCTCCACTTCTTCTGTCAACCCTGCTGCACCTCGTAATTCGCAAAGTGGTTAACGATCCTTGTGCGAAAAGCGAAGCTCGAGTCGTATTACGCTCCACGCGAATTCCCACGAGAAATGTCAGCTTGACCTCGACAACACTCCCTCCCAGACCTGACCCAACGTTCGAGAAAAGCGCACCACTTACCCAAATGATTCGAGCTGCCAAATTGTATCCAACGGCCACACGGTAGAGGTGTAGACGATGGCTTCGACCCCGTCGCCAGGACACAAGCCGCGGCGCAAGAACAAGAACGCGACACACGTTGTCCACGCCAAGCCCGAAGCTCTGATCCGGACTCCGTCATTCCCTCTCGCAGCTTTTCTCTGGCCTGCCAGGAGCTCTCTTTCGCAATGGGAGGTCTTGCCGCTCATTCTCATGATCGTTGGACTATTCAGATGGGCTGCTGGACTATGGGGATACTCAGGTCAGCCGCGCACTCTGTTGAATCTGCCAATGCCGGTAGATTCTTGTTATGTTGGACCTGACTAACATACTGCTCAAATATAGGGTTTAAGAAACCTCCCATGTTTGGCGACTACGAGGCACAGAGACATTGGATGGAGATCACGACACATCTACCAATCTCGCAATGGTACTTTCACGACCTACAGTGGTGGGGCCTCGACTACCCTCCCCTGACCGCATACCACAGCTGGCTACTCGGCAAGGTTGGATCTATGATTGACCCGTCGTGGTTTGCGCTCTTCACGTCGCGGGGCTCGGACGACCTGAATCTAAAGGTCTTCATGAGAGGATCCGTCATCGTGTCCGAATACCTCATCTACATACCGGCTGCCGTCATATTCGTCAGGAGGTACAGCAGGCTCTTCGGCGTTGCTCAATGGACGGCTTCGGTAGCGCTTGTTGCTATCCTCATGCAGCCTGCTACCATCCTCATCGATCACGTTCACTTCCAGTACAACACCGTCATGCTCGGCTTCGTCCTGGCGAGCATGTCTAGCATGGTGGCAGGCCGGTTCATGTGGGCTTCCATCTTCTTCGTCGCGGCTTTAGGATTCAAGCAAATGGCACTGTACTATGCGCCAGCTGTGTTTGCCTTTCTCCTCGGAAGCTGCACGTTCCCTCGTATCAACATTGGGCGGCTGATGGGCATCGCGGCTGTCACTCTGGCATCTTTCGCTGTTCTTGTACTTCCCATCATCCTGGGTACACTGTACGATGCCAGCCGTGGGATCGACTCACGACCTGATCTAGATGGCCCTCGACCCCCACTACCCATATTAGCATTTCTAGCAGACTATCTAGATACGGAAGCCTTCTACTATCCGGTAGTTGAGCAGATGGTTCAGATGGTTCATCGGATCTTCCCCTTCGCTCGAGGACTGTTCGAGGACAAAGTCGCCAACTTCTGGTGTGCTGCCAACGTGGTCATCAAGCTGAAGCAGTATCCAACCGAACTTCTTCAGCGAGCTTCGCTGGCGGCAACCCTCGCTTCGATCACTCCGCCTTGTCTCTTCGTATTCTTCCAACCGCGTAAGGAAATACTACCGTACGCTTTCAGCGCAACCGCTTGGGGCTTCTTCCTGTTCAGCTACCAGGTCCATGAGAAGAGCGCACTCCTCCCACTTATGCCAATGACCATGCTCCTCGCTGGACAACAGGGACTAGGAAAAGAAGTCAGGTCATGGGTTGGATTTGCTAACCTCGTTGGCGTATGGACCATGTTCCCCCTACTACAAAGGGTTGATCTTCGAATCCCTTATGCAGTACTGACACTCCTGTGGGCCTACCTACTCGGTCTTCCTCCCGTGTCTACCAGTGCGTATTTTGAGGAGCGGCAGAACATCTGGACCCAGTGGATGACAGCGATCGTCCACGCTGCCTTTTACGCCGCCATGGGGGTCTGGCACATACTTGACCTGCTTGTCGCCCCGCCCCCCGACAAGCCCGATCTCTGGGTCGTCGCCAACGTGGGCATCGGTGCTGCCGGGTTCGCGCTCTGCTACCTGTGGTGCATATGGAAACTAGTGGAGGAGAGCGGCATCTTTCGACAGAGACCCCCAGGATCCAAGGTCAAGAAGACGTGAGTCTGCCGTTCGCGGCTATCATCATACTCCACTGTTTGTAGTATATAAATGAAGTACAAATACAAAATCTTTCTCTAGAGACGCATGCCTTGCAGCTACCCGGCCTCGAATTGATAGCGTGTGTGCCTGGATGGCGGGAATATGCGCGTTCTATGTTGATTCCCTCGTCTCGATGCTGTTTGCTTTCCTACAGAATGAATTTCATCTTAGTCAAGCCATGACGACGCTACTTGGTCATTTGACAGATGGCTGGAAGAGAAAAGACGGCTGGAGAATCGAAGGGCATGGACGCCGGACGCATGTCTCGGCACGGATAACTTAGGTACCTCCTGACGGACGGCCCAACACTTTTCTCTCAGCTTAGGTCAAGCAGCCAGGTCAAGCAGCCAAGTCCAGAGCAGAATCTGGTGCTGCTTATATCTGTTTCTCCTTATCCGAGGCTCTGTCGGTATAAAAGTTCGAAAAGTCTTCACGGGTAGGTACTGTCCGCTGCGGTTTTCTGCAGAATCTAGCTGGCTTTGCATACAAGGCTTACCCGTGTTACCACACCTTCTCCCGACTACTTTCCATCCCGTGTCTGTTAGATGTCTCGGGGTTCTGGCACGCAGTCAACCGAGTCTAGACCGTGCTGCCGGCTTCCGAGACGAGGATGTCTGCGATGGTCGTTGGTCTCCCGTCGGAAACTCACATATCTCCAGTACTTAGGTACCTTAGGTAGATATACGCCTCTCCAACAGGCAACACAGATGCCCGGGTCCGAGTCATGTGGGATCGTGGCTCACCATTGATCTCACCAAGGTCCGAGGATATATATATAGGGGTTGAGTCCCCTCATCCTGCTTCTTCTACGTCCCGTCAACTCACTCACATCTCTCTGTGTGGTTTTTCTCTTCCTATCTATTTCAATTTTTCTTTTCTTTTCTTTTCCTCTCTTTTCTTCTCTTCTCCACTGCTCCCTATTTATTACCTCGTTTCCCGTTTATATATATATATATATATACCTATTCTCAAGACAACAAGAACAACATTCATTTTTTTCTCGGCGTATGGTCTGTGAGTCGAACGCTTATCTGCAAAGCAGCGAAAGCTGAGACGGATGCAGCCGGCAGGTTGGTTGGTATTGGCGGGCCAAAGGTGATTAATACCATATCCCTCTTGTATGCTCATGTCTAATGAGGGTAGGATGCCAGCTCTCTTTCTCTCGTCTCCTCCAAGCCTGCGGCCAATCCTCGATAGGTTATGGTTACTGGCACCGTCGGAGAGGTTAGGGAAGATGGTAGTCCGCGACGGGGGTCGTAGTGTTTAACGTTTCAGTGGTAGCCTGCTCAGCGGAGCGAAGGAGGCTCACACCAACCGTCCCCGAGGATATGGAGTTTCCCTGGCTCCGTCTAAATACTTCACCCGGCCGGTCAACGGCAGGAAACGACATATTCACCGACTTACGGAATACTGAGACTGGATCAGTTGACGGAAAAGCTGCTCTTGTCTTAGACACTTTACTTCGTATAACCCCTTCCTTGGACAGGCCTGCCTGTCATTGTTGCAGGTTGGCAGGTACCAAGCCACACTCATGCTCTAATCCCCTCCTTGGATTTCCCAATACCTTTTCTCATGAGACCAGCATCTCCCCGTTCGGTTCGGAGAGAACCAAGGGAGAGGATTGTGAGCCAGCGATATCTGCTCGCCGAGGTCGTGGACAAGAAGATATTGAAGGGCAACACTTACTATCTTGTCAAGTGGGCGGGCCTGCCGTCAAAATACAATGAACGGGTACACATTGATGACATGGAGAATATCAAGAAGCGCATGAAATCTGAGGAAAACAAGAAAGCGTTGCGTAGTCGTTTGGATACGATATCGATTGGAGGAGGACAGACCCAGAGTACCGCTTGTAGATAGCTTCCCTAGTTACCTGCGGGAGTAAGCTTGGGACACAGCAATTCCCGATTTTCACGATTCCAGACAATAGTAGTCACCGACAGCCAGCTAGACGCAGCAATGGATTCCTAGCTTGGTATACACAAACCCATGAGACTTGAACCCAAGTTGCTTCCATCTCGCGTCACCACTCGAGATCTGCCTTGCGTGATGGTAGATATCCTACATATATGAATTATCAGGTCCTCTCGGCCCCTAAGTGGCTCAACGCAAGTAGGCAAGACAAGGTCAGAAGCTGTCATCAGGTTCAGCTCGCGTACAGTAGGCAGCATACAAGCACGGGCACGTTAGCAAAGTAATCCGAGCTTCTCATTTCCCATAAAATGTATGAACTTTTTTTTATTTTCCCTTCTTTGACAACCGAAGATCCTTTTACAAGGTGGGCAGAGCGACCAAGCAAAAGAAGGGGGGGACTGGGAACGCCACACCCATCTTCTCAGCTGATCCTGCGGTCGGGACATATATGCCAGAAAACCCTCGCTCTCATACGCCTGTTACGCCACATAATACGTTTTGCTTCCTCCCGTCGGGCATCGGCACATGGTAGCAAAATGTAGACCTCTCTGAAGATCTAGTCTCATGCGATCGCGATGCAGAAAAAAAAAGGTATCGTCGAGTGGCGATCGAGTTTGGCGGTTCGGTCCCGCGAGCCATTGCTCTGGCCTAGTAGACCTTCTTCTTCTCGTCGATGCTGAACTGGCCCGGGCCGCTGTTAACGAGCAATAGCAGGCCGCCAACAATAGACAGGATCTGGAAGAAGTCGTACTTGGCGAAGTCCTTGTGGGGGTGGTGTTCGTGGAGCTGTGTTACGGGGTTAGTTTACGCGCTATGTGACACAAATACGTAGCGTAGAGAAACTCACAGTCCAGAAGTTGTTTACTAGGACGTTGAAGACGCTCAGGATGAGAACGAGGAGGGTGGCGCTGAACTTGGCCTTGAAACCGACGACGACCATTACGCAGGCAATCAGGCCGACGACGGACACGCCGATTCTCCAGACGGACCATTCTCCGCTGAAGACGAAGCCGATGAAGAGGAAGATGAGCAGTATGCGGCCGGCCAGCTGGAAGTACATCTTACGGTCCTTCTCGTCGAGCTGGGGCAGGCCGGCGAACACCTGCGTCTTCCTGACCCACGAGTCGGACAGGACCATGATCAAGCCGCCGATGACAGACAGGTTGCGGAGAAAGAAGTTGAGATCGAAGATCAGGCCGTATCCCAGCGCCTGGGTAACCACGACTCCCATAAGACCGGCCACGGCGTAGTCCGAGTGCTTTCGGATGATGACGAGCGTGGAGCAGGCAAACATGGTTACGACGTTGACGAGGAGGAACAGATGCGTCAGACCGGTCGGGACTAGCTGGAAGTTAGCTCAAGAGGACACGATTTATTCGTTCTTCGCCGTCCGACGTACTATGCCTATAGGAGTTGAGGTATACCAGCTGGTCACTCCATTGTGTCATGATTCTTAGGGCATCTTCGAGGAATGTGACAACAATCAGGAAACGCCCAATGGCCGGTAGGTATCTGTAATAGGGAGCGCGTTAGTCGCAGATTGAACAATTGGGCTTCCCTTTTTTCTGCTGCTCTTCTCAAGATACACTCAAGGAGAAAAGTCCGTAAGCCCCATATCGTAATCCTTGCTAAGGGAGAAAACAGGAGACTAGAACAGAGGTTGAACGTACGGCTTCACGGGTTCACTGATGGTATCTAGGACATCTTCGATCTTGCTGGTCTGCTCCCTGATTGCGTCGAGGGGACTCGGGTCCGCCACGTCGCTTTTCGAACCCCCAAAAGGATTCGGGTTACCAAGGTGGTAGCCAGCTGTACCTCTGATCTGGGCCATTTTGTATTATCCCAGTAATCGCTTCGTATACTGTTCAGACCAGCTGTTTTATTTGGTGCGCGACGGAGAGACAGGAGCCGGTATAGAGGAGTCGAGAGGTGTAGGTGTGCGCAACTCGAAGAATGCAGTCGGGAAAAAAGTCGAGCTTAAGTTGGCTGCTTAAGCTTCGGGGTTTAGGTACAGGACAGCTGGGTGAGGGCGAGGCGCTGTCGACGTGTGGCCGGTCAAAAGAGGGGACGCGACAGACGGAAATAGCGTCAAGGTCTGGGAATATAACGAGAACAAGAACGTGAAGGAGATCTCGGGGGGAAATGTGGAGGGGAAGGGAGAAGAAGAGGACTATGGATTAAAGATCGTGAAATCTTTTGGGATTTATTATCAGCACTTCGCCGGTGAGCATTTAAGTGTGCTAGAAAACCGTGTCCTCAACCGCAATGATGCAAGGCCAAACCTCCGACATGCCAGATTGGTTTTTTTTACTGGCTTTACTGGTTAGCTGACCTGACCTACAGCCGTGCGCTAGTGCTGTTTACGGCATGGCTGGCATGGGCAGCAAGGGTAGTCCGCGCTATGACCATTCGTTTAAGTCGTTTAAGTCGTTTAAGCCGTTAACTAGAACACCCAGCCGGGACAAGCCACCAAAACACCAAACCGCCTGCCCGAACAGCGAGCCCCGAGGGGTCGATATCTGTATTATCTGATTTTAGGTATATATATCATGCCACTCTCTAAGCCTCAGGTATTATAAGGTTATAAGGTAAACATTCTCGTCTCCCATTTCACCAAGAAATTGGGGACTCAAGGTATAAAAAGAAGAGCTCGGGCTGACAAACCCTGAATCTGTAAAGTTCAGCTGAGAAAACAGCTGCAAACAGCTGCGAGGCAAGCAAGCTGCACGCGCCATGCTGCGGCGATGCTAAATATAGGCGGTTGATGGGTATCGTCCACCTTGACGTAAATCCTGTAATACCATCTAACGAAGGAATCAGCCTCATCCGTACCTAGATCAGCCGTAATCCCAGCGACGTCATTGTGAAATATAGCAATTCTCAGGCCGAATCAGAAGATACATATCTGGACACCTTAAGTCCGAGAGATCATAGCTAGATTCTAGGCAGGCCAGGTCAATACCTTACATGTATACAAGAGGTATGGTGGTTACCTATCTGTCTGTAGAGGTGTAATTATATTGATACGAAGAGCCACCTCAACAAGTAGTAGCACATCTTGCGACCAATCTATTATGTACAAGTCATCGTATCGTATGCGTCTTTTTGATACGTCGGTCCCATTAGACAGTATGCAAATCTCATTTACGAGCCTTTCCAGTTGCAGACACAGTTGAGAGGTACCATACCCGCCAGGTTTTGATTCTCACAAGGAACGTGTCGGACAGAGTGGAATATCGTGGCGTGCCTAGACGGCCGAATCAGCAATGCAAACTGAGATAGACCAGGAAGAGGGACGGACCCAAGGTGCAACGTGCTTCTCGATATAACCAATGTAACGATAGGTCATCGTGCGCCGTGCAGACTATAGGCAGATCCGATCCGGAAGCGACCCTCCAAGCGCTCGTATTCGATACCTCGTGATCTTCTTTGCTTCGACGTGCCGGCGACAACAAATTAAGTCATGTCTCCAACCCAAGTCTACGCAATAACAAGCCCGTCAATCGACGCCTTAGCAATAGCAATGACCTTCTGACAAGTCGGCGTCTCGCCGTGCGCATGGAGCCGGAAGCTTCCGCACGCAACGGGGTCCTGCCACGCGCCAGAGCTGACGAGCACGTCCATGACGGCGTGCCGCGCGCGCGACGTCTGCTCCATCTGGAGCACGATATCCTTGAGCCCCAGATGCAGCGGGGGCGGCGCGCCCGCGACGCCGCCGTCGCCCGCGGTGTCGAGCGACGTCGTGTACGCGAGCCCGTACACGTCCGCTTTCAGCAGCGCGCGCACGGTGAGGCGCCACAGCGCGGGCTCCATCTCGCGGTGGTCGAGCAGGCCGCCGGCGGGGCAGCGGGGGGCGTCGGCGTCGCCGATGATGCCGCCGAAGCCGCGCAGCTTGAAGACGAGGCGGCGCCGCTCGGCCGTCGCGCGGCACGCCTCCTCGTCGACGGCCCGCAGGATGCGCTCGTACGCGTGCGCGATGCTCGGGATCAGCGCCGCCAGCAGCATCATGTTCTGGAAGTTGCGCATCGCCGCCGGCGCTGCTGCTTCGTCTGCCGGCCCCGGCGGCTCGATCTTGAACGAGCACGTCGGGCAGTACACCACGTCGTACGCCGTCTTGGTCGCGCGTCGCGCGCGCCCAATCGCCTCCTCGACGCCCCCCGGCGCCTGCTGCATCGAGTCTAGCGCCAGGTACAGCGCCGCCGTGTGCGAGCACGAGGCCGCCGGCGACGACGGTGTCGACGGCAGCGGCGCGCTCCCTGCGCTCTCGGGCGTGCCGGCCGCGTTGGGCGATAGGCTCGGGACCTGGTCCGCGCTCGGGGGGTCCATTGCCATGGAGATTCCGTCCATGGCTGACCCGAACAGCGATGGGTCGATGTCGGAGGACGAGAGCGGTGGCGCGGGCTCGGGCGCCGGGTCGAAGCCGATATCTCCCAGGCTGTCGCCCGTGTAGCCAAACCGCCAAGGGTAGCCCTTCTCCTGCAGTCCATTTTCCAGCGCCTGATAGGCGTCCTCTCCGCTCGATATTATATCCATCAAAAAATTAGAATCCGTCGTCGCATCTGGTGGTATATCCATCGCCGTGTCCTGTGTCGCTGGCTCGATGGTGGTGTTCTCGCCGCTCGCTTCATCGCGGGGTCGTTTTCTCGGCCGACCCATGGGTTTCTGGAGGGAATAGTGGCAAGTGATGCCTTCACGTTCACATCGGGAGCACCCTCCTGGCTCCTTGGTGCAAGCCAACTTACGCGAGCCTATGGTCATGGTAAGTCCGAGCCGTACTTTGTGCAAAGATAGGTAGAGGGAGGATTGTCCAACGTACGGCATTCATCACAGGCACGGTGCTTCGGGGCCGCCTTTGAAGTTGTCGTCGCAGGCATTGTGGATATGAATCAAACAGCTTCGGATTACCAGGCAGAATTAAAGGCCAGGTTCATGAAATTAGTAGAACGAGGTGATCACCAAAATTAAAGAGACAGAGACAAAGAGTAACCCCGAGACCCTGAATTCTAGCCAGCAAAGAAGCCCAAGCTTGGCTTGGAGAGGAAAGGATTCGTAAGCCACGTACGTGACTCAGCTGGTTGATGGCTGATGCCCAGAATTCTCGACTAGGTACTGTCAGGATTTAAAGAATGCCCCTGTTCATGCTTCGGTAGGCGTGAACAAGACAGGATATTGATTCAATAAATATTTGTCGTCCTGAGGCTTTTCAGTTCTGGACACGAAGTTGTATCTAACTCACAGGAATTTGATTCCTTATTGGATGGTCCAGTATGGTGGGGGTTCGGCGTCGGGGGCTTAGACCACACCGGCTGACTGGTACACGACATTCTCCTGCCTTCAAGTACACGACTTCACAATGCAAGCAGGCTCCCTTCAAAATGGAGTGCATTTAACTAAGTGATTAGCTCCAATAAATAGATTTAGGTAAGTGTCTAGGCTACTCATACTAAAAGGCCCAAACACCCACGTTTTGAAAAGTTCTGGCTTCAGCTCATCAAGACGGCCGTGAACCGAGAAGAGGCAGGCCATCAATAATGGATCAGACTGTCAGACTCTCATAAATCCTGATCGTCTCCCGGGCCGGGCCATTCTTTTGCCACGCACGCTAACGGTCCGACTTCTCTGGTGGCATCTCACCAACTGCCCTCAGATCGGCCAAAAATCGTCGGATCCGTAATCCCGTCTTGTCCCGTATTAAGGCATCGTACTTGTTGTCTGCGGCTGCGTGTATAGCTACTTGGAGGCCCCTGATGACGTCTCTATCGTTGATTTCGGCGTCATCGTAATCAAAAGGGGCGTCTTCGTCACTTGTGACATCCTTAGCTTGAGGCGTCTTGGGCAACGTCTTTTCTTTTGGGGGGCTAGGTAGAGGCTGGCTTCGACGTCGAGCCCCGGTAGCTCGGGCAGGCTTAGAGCGGGGCCGGGATGGAGACTCAGGCTGAGCTGGTACTGGTTTCGGCTTGGGCTTCTGCTCACGAGGACTGACTGGCGGCATTCTTCGGTCTACATATATGAACTCTTCTGACATGTGGGGCTGGCGCGGGAGGGTGTTCTTCGAAATTCTGTGGACGGAGCGGGATGGGGACCTCTTCTGTTCCTGCTGGTTCGTCTTTTCTACCAAAGTCGGCGGGCGGCTATGCATGGCTGTCTTGTCGGCTTCTAATTCCATATTATCAAGCTGCTGGGAGACCTCCTCCAATGCTCGTTCTAGTGACGAAGGCCGACCAGACGCATACCGTGCCGGATATGGCAGCGAAGGTATTGTGGACGGGCTGGTATGAGACGACACAGTTTGAGCAACTTGCTTCGTTTCTGTAACTTGGTTCGGCACAACTTTTGATTCAGGCCGTGGGTTTTCATGTGTTGTCGTCTGATGTATACGACTTGGGGAGGCCTCCTGTTCCTCCTCGATAGTTTCAGGGCGAGGCAAGCGAGCGACAGCGACGTCTCTCTTCCGCAATCCAGTGTGAACCACCGGCTGCCCAGCTTCAGGCTTGAGATTGGTATGAGGAATGATTGGTTCCGAATGACGTCCACGGCCACCCTGTTTGCCTTTATTGGGCTCCGATTCAACGTATGGTGGTTTCTGGGGAGAGGTTATCGTTGGAGCACTAGGCAATTTCTGCGGTCGTGTGCAAGACGTGGTAGGATTGTTAGCGTTAGACGGATGATGAGCCCGCGAGCGCTGAGAATCGATAGCTTTGGTCTTATTCTGCACCTGGCCATCCTTGGTGAGCTGCCATGGCCCTTGTCCAAATTCATTAACGTGAGTCTCTCCAACCGTGGGGTTCTTCTTGAGCCAGGGGAGGATGCCTCTTTTCTGTTTATATGTCGACTTTTGCTTTGATTTCGCCTTCGAGGACGGCAATGGCTCAACCAGGCTGATATCTGGTGTAAATTCGATAAACGATCCAGAACTCGAGCTCAGCTGTTCACTTGTAGGATCCTCCTGCCCGTCGAGGTCGCCATTCGCTTCCATCGGCTCTTTCGAACTCTCGGATGGACGATCCTCGCGCGCTTGGTCGCCTTTGAGTCTGACCGGAGACCTCCGACTCTGTTCTACAGATGTCACCGCGAGCCCAGCATCTCCGAATTCCTTCTGGTACGGCAGCAGCGGCTTGACGGTATGATATGACACCTTTGAATCAGACTCAGTAGGTGTTATAAGCGGAACCGGGACATTGCTAGCTGCCCTGGTCACGTTCGCATATTTCTCGAGCTGCCTCGTGAAGCGGTTCAAAGCCTTGTGCTGGCTCGAAGTGCGCGAAGGAACCTCAAGGTCAGGAATGGCCTGCGTCGAAGTCGCCCCTGGGACAATCAAAGAAGACAGCTGTCGCTGCTGGACGAGAGATCTGTTGATGGCATCCCAAACAACAGGGTCTGCAACACCAAAGCGTTTCTCCCGGGCCCTTACTGGGTTTCGACCTGCAATGCTCATCCCTTTTCGTCGGCGGCCTGACGGCTTCTGCCCGACACGTTCTAGCTTTTGAGTTGGAGGTTTGCGGCGACCAGCAGTCCGCACGTGGCCATGGTCCTTGCGGTGATGCCCATTGCTAATAGTAGCACCCACATCAGGCCTCGCATCGTGAATTCGGGACTGTCGCAAGGTACCCCAATACGGATGATCTTCAGTGAACTCAGAAACTCGCATCAGAGAATACTGCCTATTACTCCCGACACCCGCAGATATTCCTGTGTCTCGTGGAGAGAGACGCCTGCTGACCCGGACACCATTTTTCTTTCGACTAATTCTGCGTTGTCGTAGCCGGTCCTTTGACAGGGACTCCGGAAACGGGCTATGAAATGCTACCTCGGCGGTCGTTGGCGTAGGCTTGTCGTTGGACGCGGCAGGCGGCGAGGGATGTGAGATTTTTGGTCGACGATGTGGGCTTCCCTTCTAAGGTAAACTGAATTTTGGCATCGTCTGTGTTCCAAAAGGTCGCCCAGAAACCGGACGACAAATTTATGCTGTGAAAAGATTGCAATGACAAGGCAGATGTAGTTCAGGCTAGGGCTCAACCTCAGCCTTGTTCGCGAGTGGTCTGGCAGTTGGACTGATCGCCATTGCTCTACAGAAGGAAGCCCTGACAGACAGGGCATCGTAACTTCACCTCCGTTCCTACAATGACCTCATGGCTTCACGAGCCATAAGCACATCTCGGAAGGATGGAAGGATGGAAGAGAGCAGTCGCCATCTCTCATCTGATATCTTTTATGCCAGGTGCTGAGTATGTCTCCAATTGGCGCCGTCCCTTGCGCAGTAAAAACTCGATGGCAGCGAAGTCCCTCTTATCAATATCGACGCTCTTGTTGAATTCAGTCCTGAATTCCATGGTTATAATCAGCTTATGCTTTTTGGAGAAGAAAAGGAACCCGAGATCAAGTCGAAATTTACCTAATAAAAGACTCGAAATGAGGTCGTGTAACCTGTTACTTGGTTCAGTTTTTATGCAATTCTTTTCATCTAGTAGTATGGCTACACGTACGGCTGGTTTCTTGCGGCTCTCCCGAATACAGCTGCGGTAAAGGGACAATACTTCTTTCTGTAATCCTGAGAGACGCATCCTGAATTCTCAAAACTCTGTTAACTTGGGAGAAAGGCTTTACAGCGGAATCGCAACGTGAGTTGAAGATGAAGTTTCGAACATCATCGATTCACTATCGGTAAAACGGGTCTCCATGAAGACGACCCCATTGTTGTACATATCGCTTAGCTACATTTATCTTACTAATCCGTACTGTGTTAGTAGCAATATCCCAGGCTGACTGTATTATACTGTATACATGATTGCCTCTTGAGAGGCTTATAGAAGTCTTTGTATCGTGTAAGCTCCTCGACGACGAGTGATCTGACTATTTAGACTGTAATTCTGCATTGGAGCAGTCATGACCGTGATGTCTGTTGCTTGAGCCTGTAATCGCCATGTCGAATGCAACAGCCCTTTCTTCCTTTCTTGAACGAAGTAATGTTGACAAGTCCTTAGCTCAGAAGGAATAGGAGGAATATCCAGCATCTCATACACCTCAGCGGGAAAGAGTCTTGAAGCCCTGTATGGCAACCCAGCCAGCGACGATGACGGTCAGCATTATGCGAAGCTCGCGCACCGCGGCCGCGGCGGATGGATCGAGGCTGATGGTGTGTACGTGCTTGATGGCGCCGGCATGCTGGGCAGCTAAGGCGAACGATTCCATGGCAGATTTTCCCCTTCCTTTTCACTGTGGCTCCTTGTTGTTTTATGGATGAACTGGACTGATATTGTGCCGAGTTTCTTTTCAGTGAAGATGCAGTGCTGTGTGTGCTGTAAATACTGTGTAGTGTTGAGGAGTTTGTTGATAGGTAGTTGGATGTTGTGAGGTTACCAAGCTCTGGAAAATCGCTTAGCTAGCACAGTATGAATACGAAAACAAGACTTGTGGACTTTTCCGTTCCCCGTAGTGGTGGCGCCTCCGAGCGGTCTTTGATATTTACTGTGTACTTCACACTTCACATTTACCGTGGACATGAAGAACAGATCTCTGTGATAGCATCATTACATTCCAGCTATCTATCTTGAAATAGGAATACCTGTTATGCCATTGTCAGATATGTAAACCGCCCAATGCTCCCCTGATATACCAATCCACAATGACGGAGAGGAGCAATCCATGCATGAGAAAAACCTATTTTTTTTTTTTTTGCAGTTGCTTTTTCGCTTAAGCGAGGGTATCGAGCATGCCTTGGCTCGCTCATGCAACCGACAGCAAACCACCATATTAGGACCGTGACGTCGCCAGAAGAAACCCGCCTATGATATATGATATGATGATATATAACACCCGACAAACGCTATCACTATTGCTCCGTGCGGAAAAAAGAAAACACCAGGCATGAGATTTTAGACCTTGCGCGGCACGTCGTGGGTCTCGATGGCCACCTCCTTCTCGACCTGCTCGAGGTCGAGGCGGGCGACGGCGGCGCTGTCGCCGTCGATGACCTTGGCGAGCTCCTCGAGGGTGGGGCCCTTGGTCTCGACGTACATGAAGTAGACGAAGGTGAACTCGAGGAAGATCCAGCACGTGTAGATGATGTAGAGCTTCCACGAGTGAGACTCGCCGAAGGCCTCGAACGCGACCGGGTTGGCGTACGAGTTGAGGCAGAGCGCCGCCTGGATCATGATGTTGAGCACCATCAGGCCCTTGGCCCGCAGCTTGTACGGCAGGATCTCGATCGCGTACCCGACCAGCAGCCCCGACCAGGCCATGGCGTAGAAGAAGCTGAAGAGCCAGATGAAGAAGATCATGGCGTAGTTGGCACCCGGCGCCCCGTGCTCCCCGTACAGCCCCGCGCACAGCGTCCAGAACACGAACACGGTGAACATGCCCGCCGTCGACGTCAGGAACATGGGCCGCCGGCCCCATCGGTCGATGAGCGTCGCCATAGTCACGGACACGATCAGGGATAGGATAGTCTGGCCTCCGGAGAGCTGTGATGGATATGTGGGTTAGCAATGGCCTCTATCTTGCAACAAGGGTTTTGGCGTGTTTAAAGGGGCATTCAAGGAAAGATGACAAACTTACACCGAACTTGGAGTTGGCATCCGTAACACCGGCCTGGTCGTACAGCTTGCTAGCGAAGTTGGAAATGATGGCGTTGCCAGACCACTGGGAGAAGAGACCCAGGGACAGGAGGACGATCAGTCGATAGCGGTTGCCCTTGGTCTTGAAGAAGTCGATGTAGCTGCTGTTCTTCTTGTTGTTCATCTCGAGCCTGATCGTCTCCTTGATCTCGCGGTACTCGAACTGCACCGTCGGGTGCTGCGTGTTGCCGTTGGCGTGGTAGTGGGCCAGGATTTCGAGGGCCTTGTCCTGCTTGTCCTTCGCTATGAGATATCGAGGCGACTCGGGCACCCACCAGATGAAGATGATCTGGATGACGGACGGGAAGGCCTGGACGATGGCCGGAATACGCCACGCCCAGTCGTTCTGGATGTAGTTGGTGCCGAAGGAAAGCCACGTGACAACTAGCAACTTGGGTTAGAAATCCGTTCCTAGAGAGCGGCGAGGCGAGTCAGGAGGGCTTACCAATAGCACCGACGTTCCACAAGCAGTTGTAGACGGCCGTGAGACGACCACGGTGTTGGGGGTGGGCAATCTCGGTAAGCAACATGGGGGACGCAATCTGAGCCAGACTGTTTCCGAATCCCATCATGACACGGCCGCCCATGAAGGTGTTGATGTTCTGGGCAACTCCTTGGAGGACGGCGCCGACAATCATGATAACGCAGCCGACGATAATGGGCACTTTCCGGCCAAAGTTATCGGCGAGTACAGGACTACAGCGTGTAAGCGCTTGTATCCTATCGATAGGCAATGGTTCGCACTTACACCAGGGGGATTGAGCCCAAGCTACCAATCTGATATAAAGCGGCGAGGAGACCGAGCTTGGATCCCTGCGGGTCATGGAAGAAGGCCTTCCACGTCTCGAACACTTGCACCGAGTTGAAGAACATTCTGTAGGATGACCCAGTCAGTATCGTCTTATTCTGCTAGTCTTATGTGATGACGGAGGAGCCATACCCATCGTAACCAGTGGTGGCCGAAGCGACGCAGAGCACGAAGCAGTAAAAGTACAGCTTCCTCAGGCCGGGATCCCTAATCCAGTCGACCCTCTCGAAGGTCGGTGCCTCTTCCCGTGCCTGCTCTATCTCGCCCTGGCGGGGCGCCTTCGCGGTGACGGCAGCGATCGCCATGGCGACAGTTAGTCGTAATATCCAAACGGCCTACGGACGGCTGGTGACTACGTTGATGTTCTGAGCCCTGGAAGAGACTTGGCTGGTCCTCCGGCAAGGGCTTTGCTTGGTCTCTAGAGGAGTTGAGGGGGTAGAGAGCTGGGTGCAGACCTACAGCGACGGCCGAGAGCTCAGTCCGCTGGGACGGGAGTTGCTGATATATGAAGAGTGTCAGGGTCCATGGCAGAGGTACTCCTGCGGGCGAGCGGATCGGTACAGAGCTTCACTCGAAGGCATAGCACCTAGCCCGTAGCCATCTCACTTCGTAGCTGCGAGATCTGGAACGGGGGTCCCTTCTCATGGCAAGATGCTCACATGTGTGAGTGGGCGCAACCCCATCCCAACCCCCGTCGCCCCCTGCTGCCCCATCCCTTGTCCCCAAGGTGCTACGGTGCCAGGGCCCATGGGGAAACCGACAAGGTAGGCAAAGTGAAAGAGGGGTGGGGAAGCATTGGAGATCAGTCTAGCTGTCCGGGTTCTAAGAAAGAGGAAGAGAAAAAGGAAATAAAAACATATTTCGGTTAATAATTCCCCAATTCTGGACTGGCTGACCGGATGCGCAGAGCGAAGGCTCGGCCGAGCACCAACTCTCTACCACCGCCACACGCGGTGTCAAATCATCGATCGAGCTGGTACTATGTCTTGCAGCAGGTATCCCGCACTCGCCTCGATATGTCCCGTCCTCGCTCTTCATGTCCCAGAATGGATATTAGATATGCCTTTGTCATAGGCTCGGAGGCTACGTACCTAGCTCTGGCGGTAGCAGTAGATCTTCTACCGTGCCGGGGATAATTCTGCAGGAGGGTTGCCACGGCCGGACTATCGACTGACAAACCAGTCACAATCTGACTTGATAGACGCTCGAGGTCTGACCAACGGGAACCCCTCAAGAATACGTTGGAACGATTCCAGAATGCACAATAATCCCACGCTTCCCTTAGGTATACATAGCACCATAACGGTATATGCCGTGTGATGAATCGTCCAACAAGCAACAAGATGCGGCTTGTCTTTGGTTGGATATAATGGATTTGCGGGGAAATACTCGACCAGTAACACCGACGTCCTGGCCCTGATCCCACGGCGGGAACGACAAGAAGAGCTTTGGTCGCTTGGGCCGTTCTAAGTTACCCTATCCAAGTGCATCCTCTGCTCCTATTGGCGATGTTCTGGCAGCGTTGTACCGCACGGCATTTTGGTGACAGTATATCGCATAGCGTGCCGTCTTGGTTTCAGACACGACTATCCAAGCTTTCTGATATTATTCTGAGCTGCAAATTCATTAACAAGATGCGTTCCGATTCCCGCAGAACTATCCGATGTTGTACTCTGATTCCAGCCTGGGTTATATGAGTTCCAAGGTGTCGGGGACGACCTAGAATAGACTACCTTGACTTCGAGTATTAGGCAGAATCAGCCAAATGCCATTCATGCACGTCAGAATCGTCAGGGAGCCTCGTGTAGGTGTAGGGATATTTCACGCCTTTGTTGATTAGCGCAGAGGGGCCGAATCTACACGTAGTAGCCGTCGACTCTTGTCCTCGGCGAGAGCCCATCAGTCACACCTTGGCTGTCCAGCTTTGACCTTGTCGTCAGGAGCCGGTATGACAGAGGTTGCAATGTAGTCAAGTAAGCTACTTGCCGAACACCTCTGTTACCATGCGCGTACATGTTCGTTGCTCATGTGGCTAGCAAAATGTGACGATTGAGATCAATGTTACTCAAGCCTCCTCGCCATCGGTGGAAATCATTATTCACAGCTTCCCCTCTGCTGGCCGAATAAATCGATATAGTTGGCTTGGTGCTATATCTGGATCCAGACTATCATGTCGGTGGTAACAAAAGTAAATTAATTACGCTTGGCGTTTGCCGCCTTTGATCGTCAAGGGCACTCGACCATCCTGAAGTCAATGCCGAACGAATGGCATCTCCTATTGGATAGAATGCCAGATACCTCTTAGGTAAATATACGTTGACTATTGAAATTACCTAACTGCTTTGTGAGGGCGGCGTAGTTCAGCTCAACAACTTCAAAACAAAAAGAAGGATTTGAAGAGAAATGAGAGAAGAGAGATCATGTCTTCTGACAGGGGTTCTAGTCAGCTTGGAGCAATAATCAGCTGTTGGCCAGCAGACGACTCGCTTCGGAGCGACGTGCCGCAATGCCGGATGATGAGAGAAGGAATCAAGCGAAGGCGAGGGAATGAGTTCGAGGGCGAATCGTGAGGCTCAATAGGATATAGTCTTGCTGGTTAGCTCGCTTCGATAGCCACATGGCTGCTCCCGAGACGGTTCAGTTATCCTACTTGGGAATAAAGAGATGAAAAAGCTTGGTAGCTAGAACCGCTAAGTTCTCGCCTCCAATGCTGTTAGGAACTTTGCGCCGAGATAGTGTCCAGCTGTTCGGGAACAGGAAGGAGGTCAAGAAATCTGAGCTGATTACTGCGCAATTTCTTGGTGCGCTAGAGATGCTTATTCCAGGTCATTGTAAGAAGGGCTGCAGATCCTCGTGAGATGTTCCTAACCTAGTTGGAACGCTCTAGTGTGCCCCGGATCTCGGGCGTTGGGACGACTAGTTTCTGGAGATATCCCCGTGGGACCCCCGGATTTTCAAAGGAATGGGTTCCTCGGACCGCAGTCACGCTATCACGAGACGAGACGAGACGAGACGAGACGAGACTGGACAATTCGACAAATAGTCCTTGAAGGAGTTGCTAGCGGGGGCTCGGTTGGGATGCGAGGCCGTCTCGTGCGAGAATTGATAGCGTATGCTGGATAAGGCGCCGAATTTGCGCCTCGTAGACGCCGTGTGCCGCATCGTCAAAGGGACATACCACTTGCTCGGTTGCTCCGATACGCGAATACTGAGCGGAGGGATACGGGAGCAGATCGTTAGCTCGTAGGTAAGCAGCTCAGGCATGAAAATCTTGGACCCTCAGCTGCTCGAATGAAAAAAAAATCTAGAACGGCAGAACGGTGGATCGTGGTGGGATAACTGACGAGGATGGACATTTCTGACGAGGATGGGCATTTAGCCTGATTGCGGCAAAAAGATGCAGCTGGTAACCCTTGCCGGGGGGCCATGTCCTTGCCAGCCATGTACTTCTGTACCTCAAGAACCAGGGGTGCCGTCACGGAAGCTTCCGAGGTAACTCGAGCTGGCAGACTGGCAGGCCGGGGCAGCATTTTGAGATTTGCGGGAGGCAAGAGCGGGACTTGGAAGATGGGGAAGTTGGGGACATGCCGCATAGCCTTGGACACACAACATATGCGAGCCGAGCCATGCCAGCCTTGCCAGCCAATCTGCGAACTTGAAATGCTGCAGAGTAGTGGGAAATAACCAAAAGCACCACGGACGAGAGAGAGCTGGAATCAAGAGAGCAGCTAAATGCTAGTTTCGAATCTACTTGTTCCCTGCCTTGGATACCTTTCTACCCAGTAGGAGATAGGTGAGTAGGCCGTTTTCAAAATACCATTATACAAGCTAATCGCCTTTTTAACTTCTCGGGTCATCGTCGTGCTTCGAATCACCGAGAGTGAAAGCTGGTAATCTCAACTACTATCAACACGACGCTGTTACGAGTCCGCGGTGATGCTAACAGTCAGAGCCGTAGTATACTCGGAAAAGCACGACTCGTCATGTCACCATGTTTCCATATCGTCCTACATACAACATCGAGCCCTCTCAGTTCAGCGGCGACCGTTCCGAGATCGGCCGTATCGGTCAAACACATCGGATGTCGAAGTTGTCGAAGAGGCTCACCACACCGCCAGGATGCAAGGATCGCTATATGAATCGTGTTCATACTTACCCCATGGCGCGTATCCAACGTTCGAAGTATAGTAAAGCTGAACCAGACATCACGACTGATTGGCCGCCTTGCGAGACGCTGTGTGCGGCCCGTGGTTCTATGGTTGTGTCGCCATGCTCCCTTGGGCATATCAATTAGGCGGCCAAATACCCTCGGTTATGAGCTCCATCACATTCAGCCTGACTGGCAAGATATATCCGTCGAGCCCGCATCTCTCCCTATACACTGGGAGCGAGGTACATATCTCCAGCCTTTATTCCCTCACGGTCCCGCAAAGTTGCGAGTATCAAATCGACCGAGGAATTGCACCGAGGAGTGGATAGTTCTTAAATTGACTTGATGAACGCCTGCAAATGCATCATGTTCCTCGAGGTCTGCGACCTCTATCCTATCCGATCCGGAACGCCGGTTTTCCGCATACTGGCCACCGTAGTATACAGACTCCTAATATACGAGGAGTTTTCCCGAGAGAAGGATATTCTCCCTCGCGAGCGGGTAGCCCGCTTACACCTGGAACCCGAATCCGGCCATGCAACTTCGGTACTGGTCGATGGTAGACTTGCAATCGCTAGTAGGATCGTTGGCTTTGGAGAATAGCATGCACTCGTCGCGCTTCGACTTCTCGTTCTTGCAGACACAACATGGCTATTGCATCAAAACAGGTCAGTAAAAAAGAGAATATTGTAGCCAATGGGGAGGTAAGAGGGCAAGGTCCAGACCTTTGGCTTTGTTGATGCGACCACATCGGAGCCGGGACTCACGACGGGCTTGGCCTCGGATTTCGAGAGCGAAGCTGCGCCAATCAGCAAATGAAAGCAAAGCTTATGGTTTGGACATGTTCTTACGCATAGAGAAGTTTTGCGATGCCATTGCGATCGTAGTTGATGTTGTCAATTAGGTGAGCTCGTATGCAGCGGTTTGCAAATTGCTTAACAAAATGTAGGAGAGACGTTCGTCGCAGAATTACCAATTGGCCAAGTAAAAAAAGATTCGAGTGGTATGACGCGATTTGTAATGAACGGACAATTATCTTAGCTGCTGCCGGGCGATAAGATGCCGTTGTCGGGTGTTGCCGTGCATCTGCAGTCTCCAGTGCGCCCGAGCGATAACAGCGCACAGCCACTAACCTTATCTAAAATCCGAGGGTAGTGGCGTTAGAGCCTAGCTGCTGACGGCCAGTCAAACAGTAAAGTGGCAGAGTGGCTGCCAGTCGTGCAAGTCCCGTGCTCGCTATGCTCGTGCTTAATCATCCGGCCACCTTAACTCCATTGCCCAATCACACTCGACATCAAAAGTCCAAAGATTCCCTTTTCGGACGAGAACACGATCGAGAAAAGCAGATCTTACAAGCCCGACACGGTCAATACGCCGTCTGGCCATGGCTTCCCACTATCCTCAACCAGATCTCATTACCGAAAAGACCAGGCGACCAAGAATCTCTCTACTTAGCAGCCGAGGCAGTGGTGCTATGCTGCGTCTATGCGGTGCCAAAACCGTGGGAAGAGCCGTGGGATTTATGTTGATTCCCCCGTTGTCTGTGCAGTCCAGGCATTATCCTGGCTCGTGACTCCTGTTTTATTCCATGAGTTGACGTGTCGTGGCAGTTCCAAGGTTGTCCGTATGGACATATGGACATGCTGCGTACTTACATAGTACATACGTGATCTTCCCTCTGACTGAATCCATCTGACCCGAGTCTCCGGGAACAGCAACCAAAGGTAGATGCCGCATGAAGTCTCCAAGCTGAGGGGGCGTCAATAGGGCTTAACAAGAGCACCTATATCAACCCGGCCTTCGCTAGTGCTATCAACCATTCCATCCACGTGCTAGACTCTTAGAGCTGGATCAGCCTCAATGACTAGAACTGAGACGGCGAGCACTGCCAGACTCCACACGTGTGCTGTGGATACGGAGACAGGGCATACGATAGCTACCTGACCGAAAAGAACATTGCATCAGGGTACACTATCCCAACGCGCTACTCCAAAAGTCCATTCCTCCTACCTAGCTCCCTATTTAGTGGCTCTATCTCCTGTTATGATACTCGCTATCACGCCCATAAAAGCCTTCTGGTGTTGCTCTTATACTTACGATGTAACTCAGGGCCAGCTCTCGTTCTTCTAACACGTAGGTTTACGTTCGTTACTTTCCCACGTCGAGCCGATTTTGCAACATGACGATGAGCCTCCGCAGCACGGTGCTGGCCGCGCTGTCTGTTCTACCTACAGTCCAATGCGCTGTCCCATCGGTGAGGTTTGGTAGTACGGCAGCTCCGGTGCTACGCTCTCGAGCAGATTGTGCGGGGGACCCGGCGTGTACTTGCGATGCGCTTCAAAAGACAATGACGGGCGAGAACGCCACCCTGTTCCCTTCCGACGGAGACAGATATGCAGACTTTGAGGACGAGAACTAGTAAGATGTTTCTCTATGCCAACAAACCAGACGACTTTAGAACTAACCTCGCCCTCCCAGCTCTGCGGCCTGTAGATTACCCGCTACTTGCTTCGTCAACCCCAAAAGTGCCCAGGAGGTCTCCACGGTCGTGAAGCACCTCGCCCAGTCAGGGACCAAGTTCGCTATTCGAAGTGGTGGCCACAACTACATCCCGGGCGTCGGAAGTATCGAAGAGGGTGTTCTAGTCTCGCTCTCATCGCTCAACTCGGTGGTGTTATCAGGGGATAAGAAAACCGTCAAGGTTGGCCCTGGAAATAGATGGCAGGATGTCTATGAGGCTCTTGTACCCCAGGGCTTAATCGTAGTTGGTGGACGTGTCGGTCCCGTCGGAGTTGGCGGCTTAACCCTTGGAGGTAGGTCTATCATGCTACTCGTTACAACTCTATGTTCTCGCCCGAAACTGACCTGTACAAGGTGGGCTCAGCTACTTTGCAACTGGCCGAGGCCTTGCATTCGATAACGTCAAGTCGTTCGAGGTGGTGCTCGCCGACGGCACCATTGTCACCGCAACCGCCAACAACAAATACTCGGATCTATACAAGGGCTTACGCGGCGGTGCTTCGAATATTGGCATTGTAACCAACTACGAATTGTATACGTTTCCGGTTGGGGAGTTCAACGTCGATGCTCGATCGTATAGTGCGAACCAGACTTCGGATTTGCTACATGCGGTAGCTGACTACCAGAAAAAGGGGCAATTGGATCCTCTTTCTAGCATTACTGGTATGCTTTATTAGAACTTCGCCAGAGTCTAAGTTTGTTGTCTTTTTGGATGTATGCTAACGTAATGATAGTATGTCGCATTTTTTCTTGCTGGCATAGCGTTGGCTTTCGGCCATAGTCCCTCCCTCCCCCTTTTCTTTTCTCGCGGCGGTCATTAACAGAATGCAGATTCAACTGGTAGATACCGGCTTAAATGTACTTTTGCTGTACAACAAGGCCGTGCAACAAGCTGACGCATTCAGCGCTATCTACGACGTTGGCGCCTACACGCCCATCATGCCAGCCTTCAACGGGTCATTCTTAGATGTATTGCAACTGGCCGGAGCGCAATTCCCGACCGGGGAAGTTCGTACTTACGGCGAAACATTCACTCACAAAGCCGACGGTGACTTGATGGTTGAGCTGTATGATATCTTCAAAGAGGAGATCACCAATCTCCCTTCCGGAGCTTCTGCCGTCTGGGTTCCCAACCCGGTCGCCGCTAGCGTGGCCACGAAGGGAAAACAGTACGGAGGAAACTTGCTAGGCCTCCAAGAAGTACCGCAACAATGTACGTTCGGCATCCAGCCCGGTTCTCGGCCATCCATGCTCACTAATCGTTTTGTAGGGTACGAGTGGTTCATTACCTGGACTGATCCCTCGCAAGACTCAACTATCTGGGATGTCTCGCGAAAGATCACCCAACGCTGCACCCAAACCACGAAGGCGAAGGGCTTATCCCTGCCATATCTTTTCATGAATACAGCTGGCAAGGAGCAAGACGTTCTAAGCAGCTACGGAGCGGCAAGCCTGGCCACTATCAAGGCGACGGCAGCTAAGTACGACCCGAACCAGGTGTTCCAGAAACAGAACGACGGATTCCTGCTACGAAAACTATAGGGAGCGTGATTGGCGACTTTCTCACGTAATTTCTTGCATATGCTTTTCGGGGAAGAATATAGGTACATATAGACAATAAGGTAGCATTTGGGGCATGCGTGGCGCAAGGATATAATGAATAATAATCGGCTTTTCAATTAACACAGGATTGTTTCCAGCTTGTAAGACTTGCGGTCAATAGCTCTCGCACTACAGTCCGTGTCCTCGCATCAAAACACCAGAAGAAGCAAGTAAGACCCTCGACAATGTTTCTGACTGGTCTACATAGTTAAGCAGAGCCACATCTATACAACTGTGTAGTTGGTCTAGACCTATTCGTAGTTATTGGTGTGAATATCAAGGCCTGGATATCTTAGGAAGGTGATTGCGAGATCTTGTACTGCTGAACATACAGCATAAGTTATAGCCCGTTACTCCTAGACTGATGCTTTTGTTGAGAAGATGGGGCCTATGTAGACGACTACAGCCATATCGACCATGGACGCCGAATTAGAACAGGTGAGAACTATCACTTCTGGTGAGACATCATCCTCTCGTTACCTATGTCCAAATTCTTTGCGCTGACCTATTTGTCTAGAGGTTTATAGGATAGATCTTAAGAGCCCTCTGACCTAGCCTATTCGATCTTAATATCCAACGAGGGACTGTACGCTGGTGATGGAGAATCTGGAGGGACACTGGAATTCCCGCGAAGCTCGACGTCTATCCTGGCATGCTTCGTATCTTCTGGGCTCTGGGCCTTCCTGCTCCAAAGTGGATTAAGAAGCATATAGTGATGGGTTACTGTACAAAGACGCGGGCTACAACGACGCCTTGGTGTGTAAAGACGCGAGTTATAGTGGCGGCTTGGTTTATGAGTGAAGATGAGAGTTGACTTATAGGGGTTATACGAGTATAGAAGTGTGGGGTACCAAGTATAGCAGTGAAAAATCTGCTAATCGCATACTGCATTGTACCTGTCTCCGATGCCCCGCCAACCCCGCCAAAACATTTGATGTCACAGGACAATACACAGCGGTACTCGCCTCCTAGGCTTCCAGATATTCATTGCCAGCTAGGCAGCTACATAAGAGAATCTTCTATAGATCCACGAACCAGACACACTCTGCCCTCCTTTAAACCCACTCAAGAACCGCACCACAGTCTAGAAGAAAGCAAAACCGTAGCACACGACAGACAGACAAGCAAACGACCATGCCGGCCCCGTCACCCCTCACCATCGCGACGCAGTCGGTCCAGCGGCTAGTCAAGGAAGAGCAGTACTACCGCAAGGACCTGACGCAGCAGTCGGAACGCGTGCAGAGGCTCGAGGCCGAGCTCAAGAAGGGAGGCGAGGGCGCCGACGGTAATGCCGAGTACGTCCTGAAGCAGGAGGTAAGAATGATTTATTTATTTTCTGATCCGTGGCCCTACTTCCTTCGAAGAGCACAATCTACGGGGCCGAGAAGTCATCTTTCTACTAGCATCTTAGAGGGTTAGGTGTTAAAAATACAGGCATGCTAACTCTCCTCCTCCTACAGCAAAGAGCCAGGGACGAGACCCGCGCCGTCTTCGAGCCCCTGAATAAGCGCATCGAGGAGGCCGTCCAGCGGCTCGAGGAGCAGATCGCGGCCGCCGAGAGCGAGGAAGGGCCGGCCGAGGAGATCAGCAAGGCCAAGGAGGTCCTGGAGCTAGGCAAGGCCGTCGAGGAGCCGCCAGTTGTGTAGGCGCCTTACCTGACCTACCTTGGAGATCGGCGGTCGAACGATGGATTCATAACACACGAGGCGTTGATCAGGCGATTACGGAGGAAAAGATGTTAATGCAAATGATACCATGTCCTGGCAAGACCAGACACACAAATACATATACTCGTTAGTCAACGGGAAATGATGGCACCAGTCACTTTCTCTTCTATTATCAGAATGACTTATTACTCTGCTGGGTATAACTATCCCACTCTAAAACCTGTGTTTACTGGTGGTGTGGTACTCCCCTGGGTAGCTCCAAAGAGGTAAAAGGTAGGTAGAAGTTATAGACCGCAAGGGAGTGTTTGTGTGCCAAGTCAACGCCGCCGAAAACCGATGCTAGAAGAACGAAGCGTACAGTGAATGGTATGACGAATCTGCTGTCGGTGCATTCGGCGGCAAGCGCATTAATGGCCATATGCATTCTCATAAAACAAATTTCCTCGCCGATGACCGCATAACTCCAGAACCTCTCGTATCCCTTGCCTGCTCACGTAGTGTCCATAGCATCGCCAGGCGTCTCGACCGTGATCTGCGGCGTCTCCAGGGCCGCGTCGTCGGCCGCCATGCTCTTGGCCAGCTCCTGCACCTGCTGCATCGACGAGTCGCCCATCTCGACGTCCTCGCCCTCCTCCGGCTCCTCGTCGCGCGGCTGGGTGCTGGATGCCCGCTGGCTGGGTGCCTGGCTGTCGGCGCGCTGGCTAGGCGCCTGGCTGGGCGCGCGGCTGCCGGGGCGTGAGAAGCTGCCGCTGGCGCCCGGGCGCGGCTTGAGCCCGCCCTCGGGCGCGACGGCCTCGCTCTGGGAGCTGCCGGGTCGGGGCGTCGAGTTGCCGCCCTCGCCCTTAGACGAGGAGACGGCGCCGCTGTCCGGGCGCGGCGTGCCGTTGCCGCTGGCGGATCGGTTGGTGTGGCCCGGGGTGGCTCCTCCGGCGGCAGCGTTCGCGGCCTCGCCGTCCTCGGCGTCCGAATCCATACCCTCGCGACGCTCGACCTCTTCCTTCTCGTCGCGGATGAGGGCGCGCAGCCGCTTGCCTTCGTCGACGAGGCGCTCGAACTGGCCGCGGCGCTCGCGCCAGGTGACGCCGTACGTCTCGCTCTCGCGCTGCAGGTCCTCGCATTCGTCGGTCAGCTTGGCCAGGTTGGCGGCCTGCTCGTGGCGGGGCCGCAGCATTCGGTTACTCGTTATGCGGTCGGCGAGCTCGTCGAATTTGCGGCGCTGGGCCAGAGCCGCCCGCGCCTCCTCGAGCTGGGAACGCAGGCGCGCGTTGCCCTCGCGAACCGACTCCATTGTCTCTAGGATCCGTACCCGGTCCGCCGCGTACCGCTCCCGCTCCTGCTCGTTTGCCGTGCCCAGGAACTGCAGCCGCACGATCTGGGCGTCGAAGGCTTCGAAGTCGAGGATGATGTCTTCCTTGAGCGCGTTGATGTCTGTCTTGGCCGCTGCCGCGTCCTGGCCTTCGCCCTCGGGCGGCGGGGTGGGGAGCTTTCCCGGGTTTGTGAAGGCGCCGGGCGCGACGAGTCGCTTGGTGATGCGTTTGAACGGCTTTTCTTCTACGTTAAGAAGTCGGGACTTGTGCAGTTCGTTCTCTTCTCGCTCCTCTAGGAGCCCGAATTGGGAGGTCGTCATGATCAAAGTGACAGTTGTTACTCGATGTTTTTTGATTGGGACGAGATGACAACTCCAAGATGTAGAGATGGCTTTAAGAAGTGCGACGTAGAATTGGGCAATACTTGCACAGCTTTTTCAATGTTGAGTGAGTGTAACTTTGCAAAGTAATAAAGCTGCCGTTGAGAAACAAACAGGCGGGTGAGCTTTGTATGTTGCCTAGGTGCCTATCGATAAGCATATGGCTGTCCCTAGGTCATCCCTTGACAATGGAATAGTCGCGGTGAGTGCATATTCTCAAAATTATGAAATTGCCTGAAAGGTACATACCTAATGTATCTATCCACAGTGCTCAGAGAAAAGGGGCCAGTATATTAGCTGATGTTCAGCTCAGTCATGCAGCTGAGTGCCGTCTCTTTGATATTGGAGACGCACCCATTGTGTCATATGGTTCGTAGAATGGAGGAATCACTAGCTTATCTATCATGTCTCTTTCACGTCTTGACTAGATTCCTAGCTCTGCGTCTTTCATCCTCGTTGAGCACCCACTCTATGCCATCCCCGCTATCGTCGCCGTTTATTTCTTCCCACTCCTCATCCTCCATGTCAGCTACCATGAGTATCTGCATCACCCTCGCAAATAGCTCCCTGACAGAGTAGTTCCCCTTTGAAACTGTGCTGACGACACCCGAGAAGTCCCGCTCCATCCGTATCGCACCGTATGCGCTCGTTTTCCCGCTATAGCTCCAGACTCTCTTCTCAAGCGACTTGGAGAGGTCGGTTGCTGTGAGGTCTACCAATGCAGTAAATGTCTTGGCGGTCATTAGTCGTGCAATCGGTTTCATGAGTGCGTCCCAGCCGTGCTCGAATCTCCGCTGGACTCGGTCCATCACTTCGTCTTCCTCTTCGTCGTTCAGCCGCGCCATCTCTGATAGTTCGTCTTCGGAGCGCCAGTAATCTGCGTCACGGAATGCCTCGACTAGTACGGGTTTTAGTCTCGGCTTGACGACGGCGGCGAAAAGAACTCGTAAGGCGTCGGATATTAGTTCTGAGGTTTTGAGAGAAAATGTAGAGTTGAGGTTCTTAAGCGTAGTCGTCACAAACGTGATATCGTGTTCAAAGGGGAAGGATGCGGCAAGGGGATTTGGAAGGGCTGTTCCGTTCGGTTGGTCAGGGGAAGCGCCTAGTTGCTGTGTAATAATACGAGCCAAGTAGTCTTTTGCGACATCAAGGCTGTTGATCAGCACAATAAAGGAGATGATTTTATTTTCCGGCGGGAGTCCTCCTGATACCACTGGTTGCGGATAGGACTCGTCGCGCATCCTCCGCTGCACCATTCCGATGAAGTCAGACCCTCCTAGCACCCTTCCGACATCCGGAATGACCGAAGCTATTATTTCTCGTTGTGACGTGGACAATGCTTTCTGGATTATTGCACTCATGATATACATCACATCGTCGACGGCTGAGATGATGTAAGGTGCGTTTGCGTCGATGGGCTTGCTGAGACTCAAGGAGAGACCTGTAGGTGATTCGTCCAGCTGGAATGCTTTCTCAACCGACCTCCTAAAGAAGAATAATGCCAAAGAGTTATAAGGCGTTGCTAGTTTGGCAGATATTTTCCGACTAAGATTAGACTTGGTGACGACCTCTGGTATCGATAGAGGCGCGTCCTCAGGGGTATCAGGATCCTGATGACATATACTTCAGTATAGGATAACACGAACCGGGGGAGCTTCTTACCTTGCATTTCCCAGCAAGAAATCTCGAGTATAACGACCATCGTCCGAGCATGACGGATATCTCACTAAGTAACCCGTCTACCTCTTTCATGTCTACACCCTCGTCTTCGCTGTCCCGGGGGTTGGTCCCACCACCTACCGCCGGAGAGTTCATACGTGGCGTACCCGTAAGCGTCCTTTGCGGCGTTAGGAAGCTCTGTACCAGAAAAGAGAAGGGATAGCTTTTCGCGTCTGTCAGTTTCCTGTCGACGCCCCTCTCGTCGCTCCAAGAATCCAAGACGATGCCGCCTTGCACGTCGGCCTCCATCTGGAGTCTTTCTATGACCTTGACCATCTTGCCTTCGCCATAGTGTCTCTCAACTAGTCCTCCGTGGCTCTCGACAATCTGGGCAATGTGCTCGAACAGTTTGGTGAGGGCGTTGGCGTAGAAGAACCCGTCCCTGTTCCCAGCGTCTCCTGGACTTGCTTTCAGGGTTGCCCTGGCTGTCCCTGCGACGCCTTGACACACATATCGCCCGTACACGTCTAAGCCAACATCACCCCGTCCTATGAGGGGAAATAGCTTGAAGAACCTCGTGACCTTGGCACCATCACCCTCTTTGGCTGCCTTTTCGAACTCGCGTAGAAACAGGCCGCATAGACTCTCTTTCGCATTCTCGAGCGTTATCCAGGGCGCGTCTGGCACCTCGACACTCGGGACCATCGAGGCCGCAAAGCCACCGCGTATGATGGGCTCTGGGACCTTGCTTGCGCGGGAGATGTAGCCCGCCGCTGCCTCCCAGTCTTGCGGTGCTCCCATGCTGCCCACAACGCCGTGGACGCATGCCTTGAGCTCTGCGACTTGTTCGACAACCTTCAATGTCTGTTGCACTCTGTCTTTTTCTAGGTCAAGCCCCTTAACCCGGCTAGAAAGCCGCCCCGCAGTATCAGCGGCCGAAGAAAGCATGCCATTGCTGATAGATCTCGTTGCGATGACCTGGGAACCGAGATTCGCGCGGAGCAGGTCGAGCCGGCCTAGCTCGCGAGAAAGATCGGCTTGTGAGGAGATGAGCGAATTAAGGCGATCTGTTATAACGGTCTCGCGGACATGTAGGGCAGCCAATGCGGCGCGGACGTCGGAGAGCGTTGAGGCATCGTGGACGGAAGGGCCTGCGGAGGAGCTGGTATTTAGCTTATCGGAAGCCTTTCTCGGCGTTGGGGCTGAGGAGTTGCCATTAGAGAGGTTTGTGGCGGACATTGGGATATTAGCTGTGAGAGTCGCATAGCGACGTTGAGGTGTGAAGCCTGAGTGCTCTTTTTTTCTTCGTCGTCTCAAGTCGAGTCGAGATATGAACAAGCTGTACGAAATGCCTGGAGCGAGCCTACTGCAGATTTACACCCCGCCTTGTCCTGCCCGCCTACCGCCTAAGTGGTAGGGCTTGAAGGCACTCAGTGCAATCGGGCACTGTAAAAGTGCGCTAGCTTTGCCGATAGTAGCTTAAATGGCCCTGAATTTAGAGCTGCTTTTAGGGCCTGGGTCACCAAGTTAACACTGAAAGAGGCCTAAATCGATAGCTTACTATAAATCAAATTCTTTAGAATCGCCATTGTTACACGCACTGGACTTTTATATGAGTCACTTTAAGGGCTGTGCGTGCGAAGACACATTTTCTATGCAACTTTTTCTCTCTTCGAGGGATAAGAACTATTGATAAGGATCGAAATCTTCTTCACTGCGGTGGACTCATTTGCCCTTGAACTTGAAGGTTCTCACATCGTCTATCAAGTTGGCGTTCGGAACAAGGGTTGTGAGATCATACACTGTTCGAGCTGCACTCAACTCCTACAGCAGAATGTCTCAGCATCTTCCGAAAATGAGCACGCGTATCCTCGAGGTGCTGGAGAGAGAGTTGGGACAATTCGGGAAAGGCAAAGGTCAGGAGAAGTTGGGGCTCTGGGAAGTCTCTCAGAACGAATCATCCGGCATCAATACCCTTCGTGATGCCGCGGAATATCTCAAGATGAAGGATACGCCTGTTGGATTTCCAACAGAGACGGTCTATGGACTCGGAGCTGATGCAACGAGAAGCGCAGCAGTCAAGGGCATCTATGCTGCAAAGGGAAGACCGTCGGACAATCCCTTGATCATACACATCTCGGATTTGGAGATGCTTCGAGAGATTCTAGCTCCTGCCCCTGGGAGCATAAACACAAACGGCACGGCCAACACCGGTCATGATCGAATACCCGAGATATACAAACCTCTCATAGAGAAGTTCTGGCCAGGGCCCTTGACCGTATTGCTCCCCAACCCGACTCCGTCCAAGCTAGCCCCTGAGGTGACGGCGGGACTGAAGACTTTTGGTGTTCGGATGCCAAAGTCACCCCTTGCCCTCTCACTTATCAAGCTGACAGGCGCCCCCTTAGCAGCACCATCAGCAAACGCTTCTACCAAGCCTTCACCAACCACGGCTGAGCATGTGTTAGAGGACCTAGATGGCCGTATTGAGCTGATACTCGACGGCGGCCCCTGTCTGGTCGGAGTCGAGAGCACCGTAGTAGATGGTCTATGTGATCCCCCTGTCATTCTACGGCCAGGCGGAGTGAGCATGGACGAATTACGGAGCTGTCCTGGCTGGGAGAAGGTCGAGAAGGGTTACAAAGACCAGAGTGAGCTAGGCAAATCGGCGCCGAGAGCTCCCGGGATGAAGTACAAACACTACAGCCCTAAAGCAAGAGTTGTTCTGTACGAGGCGACTTTCTTGGCTGGCAAGGGAGGCGTGCAGACACAAGATATCGACCTGTTTATTGAGGCCCAGCAAGCAGTAAACTCACCAGGAAACGAGGTGGAACAGTTTCATGTTGGCGTAATAAGGACTCGACACTGGCCACCTGCTGCTGGATTACGCTGCAGTGATTTCAAGGTGCGAGAAACGGTCAAGACAGATGCCACCCAAGGCGGACAGGAGGCAATCGAGTTAGACGTTCAGGAAGCAGACCTTTATCATATCACGGAGGGGACAACAATCGGAAGGCTTATGGATGTTAGCATTGGAGAGGATACCAGGAGCATAGCACAGGGACTCTTTTCGGCGTTACGGGAACTGGATAGAAGAGGGGCGGATATCATATTTGTGGAGGGCATACTAGACGACCAGGACATCGGCGCGGCGGTCATGAATCGGTTGCGGAAGGCGGCATCTCAGATTCGGGCGTAGATCACGATGGGCGGCGACCGCTCTGCTCAATTCAATGATATCCCGTTAAGAAGTAGTAACGACTTTTGTCCCAACGCCGTGCCGAGTTCTACGTTCAGCATCATCTCGCGATAACCTAGAGAAATGCAATCCTTCATAGACCCTGTCTCAGCCAGTCCGTCAGCTTCGCCCTTCCTAATTGTGCCAGATTATTCACGCCCTGCTCGCTGAGGTCGATGCGGCTCAGGTTGACGTCTTGCGTCGGCGCCTTGCTGACTCTCTGCACGATGATTGTCGGGTCGGTCTCGAGGATGATGCCGTCGTCGACGATCTCGTCGATGGCTAGCGAGACCAGGTCGTAGTTCTCGATTATTGTTCGCTTATCCACAGCTTGCCTGTCACTCTGTTAGCTCCAACCACGTCCCAGACCAGTTATCTCTTGACGAATCGACATACTTGAATACTAAGTGTAGCGAATCCCGCAGCGCCAGGATTACGTTGTATAGTAGGACTTCGTTCTCATCCACGCCGCCCACGACATACATCATCACGTCGGACTCCATCTTATATAGCACGATCCGGTTGTCATAGAGAATGATATCGCCAGTCTGTTTCGCCGTCTTCTCCAGCAGACCCTTCTCGAAGGCCTTCTGGGACTTGATCTCGGCGAAAGGGCCGCTAGGTTGGTGGTGAGGGGTAGCTGCAGCAGAGATAACATTGTCAGCGGGCTATGTTATGTTGCGGTGTGGTGCTCGTCTCGACCTACCAGCAGTCGGCGCATGGTGGGGGGCGTTGTAGTATTTCGCAAATATCCTGGAGCCGTCGTCGACGTTGAGAATGATGATGGCGTTCACCGAGGACAAGGACATCCCGGGCGCCATTTTGGAAGCGGATATATATCTCGGATGTACGTAATTGTCTGTGGTGATGTAGATCTCAGGGTCGATATGTAGAAATAATGCCAACCGACGTTCAATGCCACTATATCGAAGTGCTGTAATCTGTAAAGCACATGTGGCATCAGAGGCCGGGAGACCCTGGCAGGGGGGAAATGGATTAATTGTTTCAGCGAATCCGGAAGGGGGTCCTCACTGCATATTATGCATACATCTGCACAATTGCAGTAAAGCCAATTAAACCAATTGATCACTTGCATAACTTCCACTTTACACGAAAAGTCGCGTCAAACCCCTTTTTCGACGCGCCCTAGCCTGTTTTACGCGAAGAAACACATCCATCCCACTTATGGACTTGATCTCCTCTACCACCCACTTTCTTCTCAAGTTAATAGATCACAGTCAACGCTTTTTCCATACCCAAGACGAATTCCACATAGAGGCTTTAGTCATACTGGGTCAAGATGTCGTCGCCATCTGCCCGTCGCACGCGCTCATCGCAGGCTGGAACTCCAAACCGAAACACACGAAGTTCTCAAGCCCCTCCCAGCAGTCCTGCGAATGGAGAACCGTCGCAAAACGGGCTTCAGAATGGGAGCACTCCTCGAAACAACAGATCATCCCAGCTAGCTTCGAGCCCTCTATTCTTTCAGTCTTCCCCTTCCAATGGAAATGATAGAAGCTCTCCAGCTTTGCGCCACAATACCGACAGCCAAAGCACCAATGCCAACCCTGATGTCGGCGCCAGTTCGCCGCTACGCCAAAGCGATGGCGATCGTACACCAAGAGCCAGGTCTTTTATGGGTGGTGAGCATACCCCTGCTATGCATACAAGTCCACTATGATCCTAATTGCTGTTATAGAATCCTCTCCCATTCGATACGAGCCAAGCTCGAGTCCCGGTCGTAATCTAGGTTCCCAAGCCGACCTTCGAAGCGAAAGCAGCAACCTGTTTGTCGGCGCATCCGAGACTCCACGATCCAGTCGCATAAACCGCAGAGGTGATATCAATTCGGAAATCCTTGGTAACAGTGTTCGGGGTGGGAGCCGAGTCATTTTGGACAACGCTGGGCGCGTGGTTCGAGAAATCCATTCGGACGCCGCTACATTTTCTAACCTAAACCCAAACACATCCGATGCCGACGCGCTTGGTGGCCGCGATGCTGCGACCATCTGGGGTACTACCGTGTCTATCGACGACACCTATGCCGCATTCAAGGACTTCCTACGAAACTTCACAAAGAAGTATCGCATGTGGGGTGAAGGTATGACGACTGAGGAGACGGATGCTGACCCCGACTCTACGAAGAAGCTATACTGGGAAGACCTTCAGAACATGCTCCTTCTGGGTCAGCGAATCTTATACATAAATATTCAGGACTTCAAGCTGTATCCGCCTACAAGAAAGATGTGGCATCAAATCCAGCACTACCCTCAGGAAATCGTGCCCCTTATGGACCAGTCGGTGCACGACTTGATGATCGAACTAGCGCAAGCTGAGATGGCTCGGCAGAGAAGTCAGAGTAACGGGGCGCCTTCGACACAGCAGACCGCCCCTCCCAGCTCTGACATGCAAGTCCCGAGCTCAGAACGAGACGACGAGCCACAACCCTCCCAACAACGACCCCCCCAAGGCCCTACGCTTGAGGAGAAGGTTATGGACCAGAACTACACCACCCGACCCTTCGGACTAGACGAGGTCATCAACCTGAGAGACCTGAATCCGTCCGATATGGACAAGCTCATCTGTATCAAGGGTCTCGTGATTCGGACGACGCCCGTGATTCCTGATATGAAACAGGCCTTTTTCCGATGCAGTGTCTGCAGCCATTCCCTTTTGGTTGGCCTAGACCGAGGCAAGATCAGAGAACCTACCGAATGCCCGAGGTATCTATGCAACTCGAAGAACTCGATGCAAATTGTCCACAACAGGTGCGAGTTCGAGGATAAGCAGGTCATCAAGTTACAGGAAACCCCTGATGCAGTTCCTGCCGGACAAACACCGCACTCCGTGTCGGTCTGCGTTTACAATGAGCTGGTGGACTTCTGCAAGGCTGGTGATCGCATCAAAATTACCGGCATCTACCGAGTTAGCCCAGTCAGGGTCAACCCGCGCCAGCGCTCGGTCAAGAGTATATTCAAGACCTTTGTCGATGCTATTCACGTCGCCAAAGTGGACAACAAGCGAATGGATATAGACCCTTCAACGCTTGAGGAAGAAACAAACGACTCGGATAATTTGATTGAGGAGACTCGCAAGATCTCACCGGAAGAAGAAGAGAAAATCAAGGCCACTGCTGCTCGTCCGGACATCTACGAGCTTCTCTCCCGGTCATTGGCTCCATCCATCTTTGAGATGGATGATGTCAAGAAGGGAATCCTCCTGCAGATGTTCGGAGGAACAAACAAGATGTTCGAGAAAGGTGGTAGCCCGAAATACCGAGGAGACATCAACGTGTTGCTCTGCGGTGACCCGTCAACGGCCAAATCCCAGCTGCTCAAGTATGTCCACAAGATTGCCCCTCGCGGTGTATATACCAGCGGCAAGGGATCTTCCGCAGTCGGTCTCACTGCGTATGTCAGTCGTGACCCGGAGACGAGGCAACTAGTACTCGAGTCTGGCGCTTTAGTCTTGTCTGACGGCGGTGTCTGCTGCATCGACGAGTTCGACAAGATGTCAGACGCCACCCGTTCTGTTCTTCACGAAGTTATGGAACAGCAGACCGTCTCAGTAGCCAAGGCTGGTATCATTACTACACTAAACGCCAGGACGAGCATTCTAGCGTCAGCTAACCCGATTGGCTCTCGATACAATCCTGATCTCCCTGTGCCGCAGAACATTGATCTTCCACCTACCTTATTATCACGATTCGATCTGGTTTACCTGGTCCTCGACCGTTTCAATGAGTCAAACGACCGTAGACTGGCCCGCCATCTACTATCTATGTATCTTGAGGATACTCCTCAGTCTGCACACTCCAGTGACGAAATATTAGTAAGTACACTAGACAATATCTGACGACTCCTGCTTTACTAACACAGACTCTTCTAGCCCGTGGAGTTCTTAACGTCTTACATTTCATACGCCCGAACTCACATTCACCCTACGCTATCACAAGATGCGTCGCAGGCGCTCGTAGATGCGTACGTCAAGATGCGCAAACTGGGCCAGGACGTACGATCAGCGGAGAAGCGCATCACCGCGACGACTCGTCAACTCGAGTCGATGATCCGTCTGGCGGAAGCGCACGCCAAGATGCGGCTCTCGCAGACGGTGACCAAGGCGGACGTGCTGGAGGCGGAGCGGCTGATCCAGTCGGCGCTGAAGACGGCGGCGACGGACGCGCAGGGCCGCATCGACATGAGCCTGCTGACGGAGGGCACGAGCGCGGCGGAGCGCAAGCGCAAGACGGAGCTCAAGGAGGCCATACTGCGGCTGCTGGACGAGCTGACGGGCGGCGGGCAGAGCGTGCGCTGGACCGACGTCAGCAGGCGGCTCGGCGAGGCCGCCAGCGTGCCCGTCGAGCCGGCCGACTTCGCCGAGACCATGCGGGCGCTCGAGATGGAGGGCTCTGTCATGATCACGGGCGAGGGCGCGAGGAGAAACGTGAGGCGGGTGACGGGTGTTGCGTGAACGAAGATAGAGCGGCCAAATGTGACCGGCGTCTCTGAGATGACGAAACGTTTTAAGAATGGGAAATGAGATGTGGTTAGTAAACGAGTTAATGATGGGTTAGCTTAATTCATGATGAAGTATTAAGATGAGAAAAGTCATTTCCCAGTGACCTGGTTTGAAATAGGAGAGGTGAGTCTCATTCATCGTGTGAGTTGAGAATATGTGGTATGAGATGCTTAAGAGTTGTCTTCTCACTATATTCATTTTTAAGTACTTCATGTGCTCTAACGCTATGTCAACCACCCGACACTTGACTAACAAGGTTATCCCATCCAGCTCGCAATTTATAACTAGTACTCTATTCTCCTCACTATAGCGAGTCCACAGCGAGTCTACAGCATGTTGGTGCAGCCAAAAAAGAAGCCGGCGATATGCAAAGCGTTGGAGCTCGTGTCCAATTTTCTCAATTTTTCCAATTTTCCCGACTTGCACAAAGCGTAATTGGCTCCCAATGACGTCAATCTTTCTCCTCACGTTTCATAGAAATGGACCGCGACGAGCCGATTTCGAAGCTATGCGGGCTATGTTAATTAGGTGGTTTTTTTTATGCGGGTTGGCTGTTGTTCTTGGGCGGGTTGAAATTGAGGCTTCCCCGCTGATGCCCTATCCTCCCCCTTGGTGTTTCTCTTCCTTCAACTTCCCGAATTAGGTAGTCGCTCAGTCAGTCAGCTTGAAAGAGTGTTTGGTGTATCTCAAGCTATGGCTTCCGTGTATAACTCTAAGGACTACTATCCGCGCCCCGACTTCGTCCACGGCAACCATAGATGGACGCCCCTAAACGAGGGCTGGTCGATACTCTTCGACGACGAAGATGTCGGGCTTGCGGAGGCCTGGCAGGTAAACGGGATCCCCGACAAGGTCGCCGTTAAGCCGTCAGCAGACAAGGGCAGCAGCGAGGCCGATGCTCAGAGGTTGGCCGCCTTCCCGGAGCTTAAGGAGAAAGGGTTCAAGGACCCGAAGGCTCAAAATACCGAGAACGCCAAGAAACCTATCAACGTGCCCTTTGTGTTCCAGACGCCAGCATCCGGTGTCTACGACAATGGTGCGCACGAAGTCTTGTGGTACGAGAGGAAGGTGGTCGATCCCCGCGAGAAAGGGGAGATCGAAGCCGGCGATAGGGTTCTGGCCCGTTTCGGGGCCGTGGACTACGATGTGACCATCTGGGCTTCGGGATACCCCGTTGGCCAGCACCGAGGCGGACACGTGCCTTTCGACGTAGACATTACGGATGCCTTGTCGAAGGCTTGGAAGACGTCTGGAAAGGGGGGGCTCGATCTTGTTCTACGTATCCGGGACTCACCGCACGATTTAACACAGCCCAGAGGAAAACAGTACTGGGCACCCCAGCCCGAGAGCATCTTTTATACCCCGTCCAGCGGCATCTGGCAGCCTGTCTTCCTGGAAGTCGTCCCGCCTGCGAGGATCGGCGACAGCAGCTCGGGAACGGTACTCAGATCGAACAAGATTTCTGAGGGACTATTAGAGACTAGAGTCTCTGTTCTCGGCCGAAGGGCGGGTCACGGATACAGCGTTGAGATCGAGGGCAGCCTTCACGGACTCAACATCGCGAAGAAGAGGGAGAATCTCCCTGGTGACAAGGACTACGTCTTTGTCAACCTCGACCTATCGCTCAGCGACGAGCAGAAGTCCAAAGCGCCACAGTCTCTTACCCAAGAGGCACCGCTGGACAACAGCGACTGCTGGCGCGGTAACGTGGCGCTGTGGTCTCCGGACCACCCGACTCTGTATGACCTAGCAATCCGGCTGTACGACTCGGACGGCAAACTCATCGACGAGGTCAAGACGTACACGGGGTTCAGACACCTGGACTGGACCCGGGGCGACCGGACCTTCCGGCTGAACGGCAAGCCGATCTTCCAGGCGATGGTGCTGGACCAAGGGTACTGGCCGGAGACGGGCATGACGCCGCCGTCCCCCGACAGCCTCAAGACAGACATCGAGCTGACCAAGAAGATGGGCTTCAACGGCTGCCGCAAGCACCAGAAGGTCGAGGACCCGTACTTCCTGTACTGGGCGGACAAGCTGGGGTTCCTCGTCTGGGGCGAGATAGCGAACGCGTACGAGTTCAACGAGGACTACGCCGAGAGGTTCAGCCAGGAGTGGCTGGAAGCCGTCAAGAGGGATATCAATCATCCGGCCATCGTCACTTGGACCCCAGTCAACGGTATGTTAAAAGTCCCTCGTCCCCCTATTTGAATCGTTGCCTGGGGTGTTTGTTGCTCTTGACAAAAGCTAATTTGGTTATAGTATGTTACCTTAGTTCCATTGCCTTCTCTAAGTCATCTAGATGATAATAGGTGCATATGTGTCTTGCAAAGTACTAACGAGGAACAGGAGAGTTGGGCCTATCCAAACTTGAAGGACAATGTGGACCAGCGAAACCACATTCGCTCTCTCTATTACATTACGAAGTAAGCAAAGCCAAGCCTATCCACTTGTGTGTGATACTTACCGTTAATCACAGAACCCTCGATCCCACAAGACCGATCAACGACAACTGTGGATGGGAGCACGTGCACACTGACCTGAGCACGTTCCACGACTACTCGGATCATCCCGAGCTCTCCAAGACGTGCGCCACGCTGGAAGGCATCCTGGGCAAGAAACTCGCAGATCGGGATTTCTTCGTCGGCCCCGTGACTCTAGAAGACGGGCGGACCGACGAGGGAACCAAGCACAGAGAGGGCGCGCCTGTGATCTGCTCGGAATACGGAGGAGTGAACATCGCACCCGCCAAGCAATCGGAGAAGGGAGACAGAGACTGGGGGTACACTACGGCAAGCGATCCGAAGGATCTGCTGAAGAGATTCGAGGCCTTGATTCAGGCAGTCGTTGGGGCAGGCCACATCTGCGGAGTTGTGTATACCCAGCTGTAAGTTGCCGAAGAATTTGAAGGGATGAAGAATGTTTTTGCTGACACAACCCAGATCCGATGTCGAGCAGGAAGTCAACGGCCTGTACTCGTTCGATAGAAGGGAGAAGATCTCGGCGGTCGAAGTTAAGAAGCTTGTCGATGCGGCGAAACAGACGTACTACGACAGCCTTCCTAAGGAGTGACTGCCCATAAACAGGTAAAGAATTTGCTACCAGGAAGTTAGCCAGCGATACTTTGTTGTTAGGATGAGTTTTGTTCATCATCGCTGGACATCAAAAGACTCTTTGGGTGTTGGATAGCTTCCTTAGTGAAATACATAGTCGACAGCCACAATCGTAAGAAATTCACTCTAAATTTACAATCTTATCACGACCAAATATGGAAGAAAAGCTACATTATAACAGCACTACTCAAAGTTGGTACATGATGTTAGCATTGTATGAGTTCTTGTTGGTTTAAAAAAAAAAAAGACTCAAGAGGTTAACCGCGTATTGTGTACTATTTATTGTGATACAAGCAATGCACATAACGGGGCGGATACTCCGTTGCGGGGCGGCAAAATGATAGAGCGGATGCTGTGGCCAATGACGAGGACATTAATTCCGAGTTACGATTAATTCACCTCAACTCGGCGAACGTCGTCGATTTGCCCGCCAAAGCTCATCATCAATTCCTCTCCCCCCATCACCCAATTGGCCCTCCCACACCGCAAATGGCGTCGCTCTATCGGATGGCTGGCTGCGGCGCCAGACGCCTGCACCAGCTCGCAAAGCCATCGTCGTCCATACGCGCCTTTTCCCACACGGCGCTGCGCCGGGCCAACGAGCTCCCGAACGAGCGCACGACGCTCCAGCCCGTGGACCCGGACTTCGCGCACCCGAGCGACCCGTACGGCGTGCAGCGGCTGCAGAACCAGGCGGGCAGCGTCGAGGCGTCGCGCGAGGGCAGCATCAGCGACCGGCGGGTGCGGCACTACACGGTCAACTTCGGGCCGCAGCACCCGGCGGCGCACGGCGTGCTGCGGCTGATCCTCGAGCTGAGCGGCGAGGAGATCGTGCGCGCGGACCCGCACGTCGGCCTGCTGCACCGCGGCACCGAGAAGCTGATCGAGTACAAGACGTACCTGCAGGCCCTGCCCTACTTCGACCGCCTCGACTACGTCTCCATGATGACCAACGAGCAGTGCTTCGCCCTCGCCGTCGAGAAGCTGCTCAACGTCGAGATCCCCGAGCGCGCCAAGTTCATCCGCACCCTCTTCGGCGAGATCACCCGCATCCTCAACCACCTCATGTCCGTCCTCTCCCACGCCATGGACGTTGGCGCCCTGACCCCCTTCCTGTGGGGCTTCGAGGAGCGAGAGAAGCTGATGGTGAGTTTGTCATGCTCGGAGCAGCTTGGCCGGTGATAATGCACGACCTCGTCACTAACCCCTTATGATAGGAATTCTACGAACGTGTTTCCGGTGCTCGTCTCCACGCCGCCTATGTTAGACCCGGTGGTGTTCACCAAGATATTCCCGTTGGTCTCCTCGACGATATCTACCAGTGGGCAACGCAATTCGGTGACCGAATCGACGAGACGGAGGAGATGCTTACGGACAACCGTATCTGGATCCAGAGATTGCAGGGTGTCGGCGTCGTCCCCGCTGACGAGGCCATCAACCTGTCCTTTACCGGTGTCATGCTACGAGGATCCGGTGTTCCGTGGGATGTCCGCAAGAGCCAGCCCTACGACGCCTACGACCAAGTCGAGTTTGACGTCCCCGTCGGAGTCAACGGCGACTGCTACGACCGGTACCTGTGCCGGATGGAGGAGTTCCGCCAGTCCCTCCGCATCATCTACCAGTGCCTGAACAAGATGCCAGCCGGCCCGGTACGCGTCGAGGACTACAAGGTATCGCCGCCCCCGCGAGCTGCCATGAAGGAGAACATGGAATCTCTTATTCACCACTTCCTGCTGTACACCAAGGGATACTCGGTGCCCCCTGGCGAGACGTATTCCGCGATCGAGGCACCAAAGGGAGAGATGGGCGTCTACGTGGTTAGCGACGGAAGCGAGAGACCGTACCGTTGCCACATCCGTGCTCCCGGCTTTGCTCACCTGGCTGGTTTCGATCACGTTTCTAGAGGGCATCTCCTTGCCGATGCAGTTGCAGTGATTGGTACGATGGATCTGGTGTTTGGTAAGTGATCTCAATTCTTTTTTCCCCCTTTTCTCTTTTATTTTTGCGTGAAATTCATCGTATGTGAAAATAACTGCTAACGAACATGAAATAGGTGAGGTTGATAGGTAGCCTGCCGCAGATCGGCTAGAACTAAAAGGAAAAAAAGAGAAAATAAATCCTTCGCGAAGACTTATTCCTGGACTCATAATGTAAGATAGCCGGCCGAATACTTCCTTCGGGTAGATGCGCCCAGAGCATAGCATCAGGGGGCGGTATAGCCTCAGGTAAATATTTAGTCGTTTTGCCATCAGATCGAGTCTCTTGTTTCCCTTCCCCTTGTCTCCCTCCCCCTTAATTTTCTCCCGTGTATCCACCCCTCAGCGTTCGTTTAGTCCAGCGTCGGTGCTCTTTAGCGCGCCTGCTCCCTAGCATGCTGGACTGTTTGTGTCTTCTCCGCGAGAAGGTTCGGTTTTTTGTTTGTCCTTTTTGGTGTTTTCTGCATACTTTCCGTTAGCAATCGACATTATCTGGTAAAGCGGCTGTGCGATTGGCCTTACCTCTTTCTTCCGTTCTTTTCTCACCTCCTCGCCTTCATGTCTTGGGAAGGCATCGTTTTGAAAAAGCAGTACTTTTTTACGCGGTGCGGCGTACTTCTCACGTCACAGTGAGGAAGAGCAGCTGTGGTGTCGGGCGACTGTCCGGTAGGTCGACCATCTCTTCTGCAAGCAAAACCAAAAAGAATGACACGCACTTTTTTTCTCTAGTGAGGGTTGCCGTGGGCGTGACGCGGCGGTGTCACGTACTGCAACTCGCACTGGTCGAAGGGCGGCATGTGTGAGTCTCCCTCGGGACCGGCGCCGATGGGCAGGCCTGCGATAGGCACTCCGGACTGGTCGTACCACGCCGTCTGCATGTCGATGGGGTGCTCAGACACTGCTGCGTGCATCGGCGGAGCTGTCTTGTCGCCGCCGGTGATGTAGTCTACCGGCGGTAGTCCGTCGCTGATGTCCATGCCGTTACCGCGGCTATCACCGAACTGGTGGGGGTGGCCTTGGTCTACGTTACCGGTGTTGTGCTCCTGCTGTGCGGGGCTGCAGGCCCAGCGCGCCGGGTGGCCGCCCGCCGTCGTCACATGCGGCATCGTGGCCGCCATCGGGTTCTGGTCAGCGCCCAGCTGCCGAGCAGCAGAAGGCGAGGACGCGTTGTAGTGCTTCTCGTAGTCGTACAGCGTGTCGATCGGGGGGTAGGCCGCGGCGACGCCGCCGTCTGCCGGCACCGAGGGCATGTCCGGGCTCTCGTAGCGGTCGAAGCGGACGGCGCACTGGCAGCGACCGTCGCGGTGCAGCGGCGCGTGATCCTGCACCCACTCTGCGCCGTACAGGCTGATCATGCGCACAGACACCACCGGCTTCTGGGTGCGGCTGTCGTGGTGCTCCTGGAAGAGGGGCGCCAGCGGCGGCTGCTGGTGCTGGTGCTGCTTGTGGCTGTGAACCTGCGGCTGGTGCTCCTGCTGGGGCTGGTGCTGGTCGTAGACGGCCTGCTGACGGTGCGGGTCGGTCCGGTTCTCCGGGCTGTCTCGCGCCTTCCGGTTGTTTCTCCGTTGTTTGCCCTTTCCCCGGCCGCTAGACCGGCCGCGGTAACCGCCCTCCTCCGCAGCCGTCAGCGAGGACAAAGACGAAGACGGGCCGTGCGCGACCGCGGCGTTGGTGATGTACGGGACAGGAGCGACATTGGCAGACGAAGCGGCGTGATCCGCGGACATGGAGCCGTGGTGCTGGGGTGCGATCGCCTGCGCGCCGCCATGCTCGTGCGACGGGACGAAGGGCGCGGCGGAGCCGCTGAGCTGCGATCCGGTGGGAGACAGCGCACCGCTACCGGGGACGTGTGCCGAGAATACCTGGGAACGGGTAGGGGTCGGGGTCACGGAGCCACTCGTATCATTCTCGGCGTTATCGTGCTCGTAGTGCTTGAAGTCAGTGGCGTTGTAGGCCTGTGCCTGGTGCTGGCTCTGCTCATGCTGATCGTGGTGGTCGACGCTGCTGTCGCCCTCGACATGGTGCTCTATAACCCGAGGCTGCTGGAGGTGAGGGAAGCGGGCGGCACAGGAGCAGGCGCCGCGCTCGTGCATAAAGCGATGCTCCAACTCCAAGATGTTGACCCAGCGGCCGTGCAGGATCCGGGCGCAGGCCGGACAGAAGGTGGTCGCCAGCATGGGCCGGACTGCATTGCGGTCGCAGCAAGGGTTGTTGTACAGCTGCGTGGTCAGAGGGCAGAGGCGCTTGACGGGCGCGCTGGCGTGGCCACAGGTGTAGCCGATGAACTCGGTGAAGCACATGGTTGCAGTGGCTTGTCTGCTTTGCTTGGTTAAGATGTTGCTTGACGATATTTCTAGGTGTGGGAGGTGTGCGGTTGGCAAGGGAGGGCAGACAGCTGTAGCAGAGGAAGGCGTGTGCGCGTGATATGAAGGTGTGAGAAGAGCGCATTGCCCAAGCACGCGCTATGCTATAAGAAAAGGGACTCGATATATCTTGGACTCGATATGTCCTGGAAGGGTAAAATATTGGAGGGATACTACAAGAAAGAGAGTATTACTTACCTGACGATGCAATATCGAGAAAGTCTTTGTGGTTGAGGCTAGAAAGTGCTGATGAGTACGCGTGATGAAAAAGTAGGAGAGAGGATGGATGGTTCTGCTTCTCACAAAAAGAGTCTGGTACTTATGCTCTTTGGTCCTGAGGAGATGGAGGCTGTTCCGAACTTTTGGGAAGGAAAGAAGGAAGGCACAAGGCAGCCTTGAGGGTGCTTGCTCTTCTGTTACGGCAGCTAGCTTCTCGTATTGAAGAAGTGCTGTGGTAGTTCGTTGCTTGGGCCCCGGTAGGCTTGCTCTTGTGCTTGTTCCGGCCGAGGATCTGACTTGCGAGGGTGCCTGAGAGCAAGGTAAGAGAAGCAAGAGAGCAGGAGCATAAGATGAAGAGAAGCAAACTGATAGGACAATCTCCGATTTTCGCAGCTAAAGGGGCCTAGATAGACGTTGAGGAAGAGGGACGCGATATTATTCGGCCGCGGGATGGGATGGGACTCTACGACTAATTGCAAGCTCGGGGCGTAATTGGCTTCCCTGGAACTTGGGGGCCTCTATGCTTGGGATGGAAGGAACGAGGACGATTATCGGCGGCGAGGTCACTGAAAATGGTTGGAAGAGATGGTGGTGAGGTAGTTGGTGTTACTATCACGAACTCGGCTGCCCTGGCAGATAACTGCCGTTATCAAATCACATCCTTTCCAGCTGGCAACAAATCCTTGCGGCTCTATCTGATCTAAGTACTACCACCACCAACTAGAACAATGCTCGATATCCGCAGATAGGTACCCTAACCGATCCGTCCCCCACGACCCCGGGCCACCCCTACTATCCCCAGAACGGAGAGAAGCCCCTCTGCTAACGTGCGAAACATACTGCCTGAACGCCCGCGCAGCAGTTTGCAGACCCCCTCCAGCTAGCCTAAGTCTCAGAAGCATGCTGTGGATAACGGATCTGTCCCTGGGCGAATTAGCGCCTGTCCCAATACCGTGGTATCCCATGACCCCAGGAGACGCCTTTCTTGGTGAGGAAAGGAGGCGAGCGATAAAGGAACCCGGCTGGAAATATGAGTGCTCGTGCCTAGGAATTTCGGATAGAACAGCCAATTAGAAACCCATACTGCGATATCTTTGCACAGATTAGAGGGGAACGGCTGCAGCTATCGTCGGAGGCCATCTCAGAGCCTTGCGTAGAGAACACGGGTACTCACGGCCAGATATGCCGAAAAATTCGGCATCTGGTATCATCTTTTCTCTTCTTAAGTATTATGTAGATACAAGCTAGGTAGAAGCGATGTTAAATGATGTGTATCAGAGGCGATCGTGGTGAAAAGTTCTAGTGGAAAACGTAAAAAGGGGTTAATTACAGTAACGACAACGTCAAAGAAGAGGTGTGCTATCTCACGATCTTCGGTGTAAAAATTGGATCACTTCAGATGATGACTTCGTTTACTCCCATGACTCCTCAAGTATGATTACTTATGGACAGTCTTCTGACGAAATGCAAATAGGCGTGGAAAATTGATTATATCTGTCGTTTTCAAATAGGGGCGTGGGGGATACATTTTTCATGATGAGAGATACCTCAGTAGGATTCTCAAACACGTATCCATTGCGAAATTATGTAATTGAGAAAATTGTCCTTAGTGTATTCTTCCATAATTCTGGGCAGTGGCATGAGGTATTCTTCAGTGACAGCTGAGTGGTGTTGTCAATTATGGTGGTACAGAATTTGCACATATTGAAGCATCGCAGCACCTAGGGGCATAATATGGGCTTCAGATACAAAATTTTCAAAATCAATGAATGTCTAGTTTATCTTGGGCAGGCACCTATTTCATTTTTATTTGTATTTTTATTTCATTTATTTGTGCAGTCTTTGCTCTTCTCAGGTTAGTATCTGCCAGAAATCAGCATTTTCCGCATTAATATCCGATTTCACACACAATTCGACTCAAATCTTGCTTTATTTGATAATCTACTTTTTTTTTTTCCCTTTTCCCTTTGCACATAAATAATGAATTGCTTGTATTTTAGCTTGAAAATTTCGTGGATTATTTCGCATTCACTCCGTAACACCAGCCGCCCTTTTCAAAAAGTGGCAAGTTTACTGACATGAACTGCAAACAGGCTAACCTGAGAAGAATTGTTAATCATGTCGACTTCGTATTCCGTTGAAACCTCCTGGAAAGCGACCGTACACATGGGAGGCAACAAGGTAGCTACATATTATTCTTTGAGGTATCATCCTCAATCGCCGGTTTCTTCGAAAGTGAGTACTTCTAGATCCTGTACTGGCATTCTGGGTGCTCGACCGGACAAGATCTCCGCTCGAGGTTACACATATTTCAGATACTAAGTACAGCATGTGCGTCTATACCCCTGTTTCAACTACGATGCCGACTACCTACCTGTTATACGAATCGAATCACATTTCCAGAATATAAGCCTCCTCGGGGTGAAACTAGCAGTGATCTTCAGGGTGTATCAATTTGCGAACTCGAGGGCGGGAATGTCCGAAGGCTCGCTTCTCCAGTTGAGTAACGCGGAATCCTTTAAATCTGTGGCCTTTCTCTCACGGGGACGCCATCCAAAACTTGAAAATTCCAATAATTCATTTGCTGACGTTAGAATCAGTCCAAAATACATGACCTACACCCCATCAGCAGGCCCGAGCACCGCGGCGGTAGGTGCCTATCCGATATAAAAGCCCCGAACCCGTCCGACATAGCAAACGTCGACTCCGACGATCCCCAAAAGATTCTACATAAAGATCCTTCCACTTCCTTCCATCGGCTCAGATAATTCCACAAACATGCTCCCAAAGCCTGCCGAGTATCGTACATCATCAATATATATACCCAAGCACTAGGTTACCCCTAGTAGACCCTCTTGGCGTGGCTGCCCTTGCCGTCGGTGCCGCGCATTTTGCGGGTGCCGGCGGCCTTCTTGCCGGGGCGGCGCGTGACCTTGCCGACAAGCTTCTCGGCGGCGCCCTCGACCTTGTCACTCAGGTGCGGCTTCCGCTTGTGATGGGTGGCGGGGGCCCTCTTGCCCACACCGGCGCCGGTGCGGGCCCGCGAGCCGCCGGTAGTCGTGGTGGTGGTATGGTGCTTCTTGCTGCCGGTCGTGGTGCCCGTCGTCCTGTGCTTGCGCTCCGGCTCGGTGGAGATGGACAGGTGGACGCGCGGCTTGGAGTGTCCGGTCGAGGAGCGGGTTGAAGGCATATTCTTTTCCTGGTGTGGGATGATATATATGGGGGAATTTCTGTAGCGTTTACGAGACTGAAATTTGGTATTCACAACTCTCTTCGATCGTATAAGTAGACGGTATATCGTGCTGGTGGGTGGCGTTGTTTCTGTGAGGATCAATGAGACCGCTAGTTCGGACGGGCAAAGGCAGACAGTCTATTATAAAGGGCCGTAGAACACGGGCGCGTCTCAGAGGTGAAAGGGATACGCAATATACAACTACGTAACTACGCACGGAGGTCAGTATACTCTCGTCTCATTAGTCGATGCAGGTCAAGGGTGACGTCATGCTAGTTGTCAAGCAGGTTTGTCCCTTCTTTGGGGCCAGTTCCCAGTCCCGTGATCAGACGTGGCCAACATCTCGATTGCCAACGAGACGACTCTGCATCCAATTCATCGTCCGAAGCTGCTCAGCATTTACAGTAATGAGTCGAGCATACTCGAGATCTCCTGTCTTTGTCGAGTCGAGATGGCATTGAACAAAGGACTGCAACGTCATGGGTTCTATTGATGTGACCCGTCTGCCCCTCTTCCGAGGACCGAAGCAAGGGATCGGTCTGGTGGCTTTGTGCTACACCAACGAGCGAACTTGCGGACTTGGCAATCAACTTGGATTCCTCTAAGATTCTTGTCATCGACAGCTGTTTTGGCCTACTCATAGCTGCGACCATGACTATTGTTGTCCGTATTGGGCTGCTGGTCTGTTCGGAATACTGGCCCGGCTGGCGAGCTTGCGGTAGACAGCAGATGTGCGCTGTGTACAGTACCAATTTTTGAACCATCGAGGTTCTGCAAAGGCGTCAAGTAAGCATGCAGCCAGAATCATGAATGACGTTTACCTTGCTCAGCCAGAATATGGTGATGGGCTACCTGTGTCGGCCGCCAATCCCACCATCCTACCGTGAATGAACACGAGGCGTCAATGTCTCTCTGCTCCTGCGATACGCTAACCATACAAGTCCACGATATCGACTTGCTGAGCTGTCTTCCATTCAATTGGTGCCTATCGCCTTGGAGTTCGAATCGTCTATGCGGCTAGGTAGTCGGGCGCTATTTATCCCCGCGAAAGTTCAAATTGCGGCTCATGAGCTGCGATGTGGCTGGATAATGATTTGCCGATATGGAGATTTCGGCCTAGCTGCTTCCAGGACCCTGTCGGCGTACATAATCCATTTATCGTGAGTCCGGGGAAGGCTGCCTATCCAAGTTGTCGGTGTATGGAGGAATATACAGGATTGATTCCCATCGATCTCCATTGTCACTATGCATATCATCATCAGACGCGCCAGCCAAGTAAAGGGAATCTCATCAACATGTCCTCATCTCTTCACCGGTCGAAAATTTGCAGCTATCCAGGTAGGTTGACCAACTAGAATATATGCCCCTTGCCGTTTGACCCAGCAAAACAATCCGAATCAAGGTGCAACATATCTGCCCGTGGCAGACACGAAACACCCAAGCACGAGGCTTTTTGCGCCGATATCAGATGGAAGACCCTTGCAGCATCTCGCTCGATTGGCTGCTGCGCCCGCCATCAGTTCATCGGGTCAGAGCTAAACCCCCAAACCTGCCAATCGGAAAATAGGGGCAACGCACGCGTAGGCTTCCCGGGCATGGCAGAAGTGGCTTAGGTCTTATCTATGTGCTCACTGCCGTCGTTTTTACACATCGGCGAAGGAGCATAACGATGTGATCTGCCCACCTTTAGGCTTTCGATGATGGGGGCTGAACAGCAGCTAGGTAGGAAGTAGGTAGATGGAAGAGTCCGACCGAAATGTGTAGGGCCCCCAAGGCAAGACTGAAAGCCTTACAGGAACAGCTGTCATGTCCGAGTCTCTACCTCAGGTAGGCACTGAGTTGTGATCCTATCATAGCCCAAGGCAGCCATCCTACTCATCCTCTCAGGTAACCTCCCCCTCTTTATCGAGGAGATGTTTGTTTTTCTTGCAAAGTTGTGTTGCACAAACTGCACGATAGCTGCCAATCAGGCTGACTGCAGGATATATGAAACGTGGGGAGCATGCAGCTGAACAGATGTTTACCTACCTATACCTACGAGCCTCGCGTGGCGCCTGATAAAGTCTAGACACCTCCAATTATCGTGCTCTTCCGCTTACGTAGCTCGCCATACGCGGCGGTCGTTCATATATGATGCTCGCCGAGTCAACAGTCTCCGTCGCGGAGGAAACACACCATACTACGCCTAGTATTCTGGTCCGGGAACCCGCAGAAGGAGACAACTCCCCTACCTGTAAATGGAAGGGCAAAGAAAAAGTCACCGCAGCAAGCAAAGGGGACGAGGTCGGGGTAGTCGATCAACCCAGCAGCGAAATCACTGTCGACTGGACCAAATATGAACCTCCGGTGGGTTTGAGGAACACGGCAGATTCAAAATCAGAAACGATTATCAAGCTCATACAAGATTCCATCGACAAGGTTAAGGCTCGGATAGCTGAGCAAGAGGAGAGACGAAAGGCAGAGCAGGAGGAGAGGCAGAAAGCAGAACAAGAGGAGAGACGGAAAGCAGAGGAAGAGGCAGAGAGAGCAACGCAGGAAGAGACGCCTAAGCAGAAAAGTGAGACGAAGGAAGATAATCGAGAATCTGATTGGCCTCTCCCCGAGACCAAAACCGACATTGCGGCGGAGGCAGAGATCACAGAGCCACAGGATTTTGCTACGCTAGAACTACCACCCAGGCCGAAAAAGCGTTCACTGATGAGACTCTTCCGGCGATTGAACACTACCAAGGAGAACGGCGAGTCGAGCACCACTGGAGCTGTTCGCTACGGGCATGACGATGTGCGAAGTAGTATGGAGCCGAAGACCTACGCAGCAAAGAAGCGCCTCGTTTCCGAGGTCTTGAGAAAGACGGCACCTCATAGCCACAGAAGTCCAGATACTTCAGTGCTCGAAACTGAAGTGTAAGCATATACTTGCAAGTAAGCTGTGTGACACTACAAAGTACTAACACATGTGTAGCGAATGTGTCTCGTGCCTCGACGACTTCAGCCCCAAGATAATGGTTAAAACTCCTTGCCACAGCTACTGCAAGCCGTGTTTCCAGCGTCTCGTAAGCACGGCCTGCGAGAACGAGCAGCAATGGCCGCCGAAATGCTGCCTGAACAACATTCCTAGGAAGACGATCGTACCGAACGTCGATGACGGCCTGAAGAATACGTACCGCGACAGAACGGACGAGTGGGATCTGCCAGTGAACAAGCGCATATACTGCAGCTACCCGGACTGCGGCGTGTGGGTTAGATCTCGCCACGTTAACCGCGCCACCAAGGTCGCGAAATGCCCCGAGGGCCACCAGACCTGTACGATCTGCCGCGGCCCCCGGCACAAAAGCGGCAACTGCCCGCAGGACAGGGACATGATAAGGACCGACGAGCTCGCCGAGCAGGAGGGCTGGAAGCGCTGCTACGGCTGCCACGCCTACGTCGAGCACAAAGACGCGTGCCAACACATGACGTGCCGGTGCGGCGCCCAGTTCTGCTATGTCTGCGGGGCCCCTTGGCGGACTTGCAACTGTACCATGGGGCAGCTGGAGGATCTCAAGAGCGGAGCAGCTACACGTCGGCAGGCTCGGCTTGACAGGGAGCTCGAGGAAGATGCCGAGGTCCAAGAAGCGCTACGGCTCGTGGAAGACTTCGTGCGCGAGGAGGAGAGACGGCGGGCCGTGCGAGCCAAGTTCGAAGAGATGGACGAGATCTTCGCGCAGGTGCACGTGCTCCAGCGGATTATCGTACAGCGCGACCATAAGACGGAGGAGTCCAAGCTCGAGAGCGAGGGCGCTACAGCACTGGCAGACCTTCGCAAGAAGCAGGAGACGGAGCGCGAGGAGATGCGCAGCGCAGCCGAAGCCAAGCTCACAGAACAAGAAGACGCGCTAAATTGCGAGCTGGCAGCCCGCGTGGCAGAGGAACGACGCATGGAGGAGGAGTACCGCGCCGTGCTGAAGCCGTATTGGTCATGCAGACCGGACGGCGAGGCTAAGGCAGAGGCGGCGATGAAAGAGTTCATGTGTAAGATGGACGACGGATACCGGACCTGGGAGCGGTGGCGGGACGGCCAGCGGGACGATCACCAGTGGCGGGCCAAGGAGGAAGATGCCATCAAGGAGGAGCTCATGCAGGAGTCGGAGCGCCGGCTGGCGGAGAGCGAGCGCGCGAAGCAGGTGGCGTTCTCGCTGCGCAAGGTCGCCGAGCTGCGGTGGGTGCACGAGGTGATAGAGGAGCGTGGCCGTATGCTCGCCGACATGGAGAACGATGAGATCGAGAACGATGAGATCGAGAACGGCGAGGACGTCGAGGCTTGGTTCGCCGAGGAGCCGATCGACGACGGCTCTATCGTTGACATGGACCTGCTGAACGAGTTCCCGGTGCGCGGAGCATATCCCTGGCCTCTAAGATGGTGAAAGAAGGACGCGAGCGAGAGTCCAGAGCACATTCTCTATCACAAATAATACGGAAAAAGCAGCTATACGGCGGAGAGGAGCCGCATGCTTCTCTAAAGACAACGTGCCTTACCTGTCTGTATGTAGGCGCCATGCAGTCAGGTAGGTTCAACATGTACAAGTAGCTCGGATTCTCTTATATCAATGATGGGTTGGCGTGTACAAGTATCAGGCGAAGGAGCATCAGGGCTCAAGGAATGGCAGGAACAATGGAAGGCGTAGCTCAGATATACCCAAGGAAAGGAAACCCTCGTATAAACCAAGAAACTTAATATGAATTTCGGTGTAGCAGCAAGTCTCAACCGAATAGAAGAACATCTTCCGGTATCACACCTCGCAGGTTTACGGCATGACCAAGAGTATCCCGTTACTCGTCCAGTATTTCTACAGAAGACACCAACATTCGTTGAACCAGACCCCAACAACAACAAAACACCCAGACCATGGACATCCACGCCTCCTCGGGTGATGCGTATAACTACTACCCCACGGCCGCCGCATTCGTCCGACGCCCGTCGCCGGCGCGCCAGCCGTCGTTCCGCCGGCGCGCCGGCAGCGGCGGCATGACCCCGAACCGGCCGCCGTCCTCTGCGTTCGCGAGCGAGAACCGCGACGGCGGCGACGAGGGCAGGCTGCCCGGGCAGCTGCAGCTGCAACGGGCAGCGGCGGACCAGGCGTACCGGGAGATGTTGTACGTAGGACTGTGCACACGTCTTGCGCTACTGCGTACAACCAACCTCTTTGCATTTCTCTTCCTGTCTTCTGTATCTGACTATCTAACTCACATCCTCGATTCGGAAGAGCGGCTAACAGACAAGCCAAAAAAAAAAACAGCGCCCTGCACGAGCGCGCCGTGTTCCAGGAGGAGGTGCGGGCGCGCATCCGACGGCGCGAAGCCGCGCGCAACGAGGGCCTGCAGCCCCGCCGCTTCTACCAGCGCCCTGAGTGCTGGGCCATCACGCTCGCCGTCCTCGGCCTGCTGTACCCCATCCTCAACCAGTACGTCGTCCAGCGCCTGCTCGCGCAGCAGCCGTGATGCGGTGGGGGAGTGTGTGTCTTGGGGGGGGGGCAGAGGAGGAGCTGGTAACGGCACGTCGATAGGGGCTGGGGCGTACGAGGGTTGAGGCTGAGCCTGCCTGCTTGCTTGTCAGGGAGACGTTGGGAGGGAGGGAGGGAGAGATTGGGGGATTAGGGTGGGCGGAGTCATCAAATGCACCTTTTTCGTTGCCTTGATTCTGAAGTGGCCTGGAACGAATAGGTGTCAGGAGGCAAAGTATTCGCGTGGGACGAGGCGGCAAGGTATCATGATATTTTCCACTGTCTCTGTGACAATGAAGAGCATAAGATGCATCATTAACAGTCACCGGTCACGTCCAGCTATCCGGTACCTTAGTACCTAGGTAGTCATGCTACACTCTTGTTGTTGTTTGGCTACACGCTTGACAAATGATGTAGAATGGTATCTCTCGGTAAGCATCTATAGCGACTGACGTGTAGGACTATATACGGTCTACCTCAGCCGATATCCTACACCGCTGGACGTCGTCATATGCCAGCCTTGCTTGCAAAGGGATAGAGACCAATATAGCCCCCAACCTGCAGTATGAAGTATGGAACTCGGGGGTGGCTTACTTTGTGCGACCTCTATAGGGCGGCGGCGATATCTATGCCTGATGGCTCATACATAGCTCAGCTTGGGCACGCTTGGTTACCTGTGATATATTGAAATCGATATTCGGACAGTGGGCTGTGTATCGGACGAGGCAACCTCTCAACGATCCCACCACCAGGCTAGGACAATATCGGTGAACGGCGAGGCCCTTCGGAACGAGCTTCTCAATAAGTACCCGCAACGCCTCATTTTGACTGACTGGAACCGCTTCTTGACGGAAGTCTTTGGGACGGATGTATATGATGTGCATAGACGAGAGGGCGTGTAGTAACCATCACGTGCTTGCGGTAGCAATTCTCAACTTCCGTCTACTGGTTGAAGGCCTGGCTGCGGCATGGCGGTACGGATGCGAGGCTGCCCACTGGGTATCAGCATGCTCGCCCGAAATGTGCGGTGTGAAGGGTGGCGAGCTTAACCCAATTCTGGTTTTCGTGTCATCCTTGAGAGGCTCAACGCGAAGACGCGTCCCTCTTGTTTGTGTTCTTGTTTGTATGCGGATTCAGTTCGAGTCTCTCAGGCCGCTGAAGCGATGATGCAGGCGCAGCAGCAAGAAATACCCATACGAATAGAGCTGCCCCATCCCCCCAGAGAAACGCAGGCGGTTCGCCTTCACATCGCGGGAGTTGAGGGGGGTTGTTGATATGCGACGTACCGATTCTCGCAGTGCCAGTCCCGTCGACGGAACATGCTCGAACTGAGAGGACCAGCGCATGCGACATTCCGTTGGCCAATTCAAGGGAAAATTTTTCCTCTCTTCGGTCCAAAAGAGCCAGTCAAGGAGAGATCCATTAATCCGCGTAAATCGCTTCCACTTTTTCGAGACGGCGAAGGCGCCCGTTGGCCATGTATGAAATCGTCGACGTGACAGACGTGAGCGAGCAGAGGCGGTGAAGGAGTCGCGATGCCGTTTTCGGCTGGACGCCTGCGGGATGGACGCATGGAGCGCATGGGAGGATCCGCCGCAGGACTGGTCAGCGAACAACCACTACCCATTTATATGGGGATTTGAGGGGCCGCCGTCGGCGTAGTAAACGGGCGTGCAGCAGCCCGAAACGGAACCTTGGGCGTGTCGATACTAAGCCGACAAGCTCGTGTGTAGGTACATTAGCTGTCGACGACTGGGCAGCGTCTGCCATCTGCCCACGCGGGTTCTGCGGGAAGGCCAGGGTTCGGCGGCAGCGTACAGGCCCGGTTAACCTATCCTGCCTATCTAGGCACTATGCCGCTGCTATGTACACATCCGTCAGGATGCAATAGGCAATGCTGATTCAGATTTCTATAGCAACCAGAGAAGCGTGGCCAGGGTTGCGCGACGCAGGCAGATGCATCTCGCATGCCTTAGCCTTAGCCTTAGCCCAGCGTCCACTCGACACGGGTTCCACGACGTGGAGTGGTGTCGCGCCGTAGGGGAGCACTGAGACGGTCGAGATACAAGCTAACAGGCGCATGGCTGCCCATCCTTCATGTATCGGTACCTTGATCTGCCCTCATTCTGCTCCCCATTGCAACCGAGAGCTGGGAGAGACGGGAGACCGAGTTCATCGCATCGTAATCGGTCGCTGCGAGTGAGCGCATGCTTTAGTAATTGGAGACTGGACCATGTCTCGTCTCTGAACATCTATTCCGCATCTATATCCATCCGCACCTCCTTTACGGATATGGTAATCGTGTTTAGGCACGCCGTGGAATTACTTGCCAGCTTGCCAGTCTGCCAGTGCTCGATGCAACAGTTGCGCACAAGGGGGCAGCGGGAGACCCCATGTAAACAGAGCTGGTAATTTATTTGCAGCTTGGGGATCCGATTTGCCCATCCGCGAATGATCAAATATGCACGTACGCGTCCTTCACGTTCAGCATTGCCCAGCTTGACGACCTGACTGCTTGATCTAGGTAAGACATCCAATTCGGATGCAGAGATAAGGGGAAGGGAGTTGCAGAGGATGGGATACACAAAAAGAAAAAAAAAAAAAAGGAAAGAAAAAAAAGGGAGGATATTTTTGGATCAGCCGGGCTGAAGAGACAAATGAGGGGTCTAAAACAGAACTGAAAGAAAAAGGAGGGGCCGAAAATGGTAATAATTAAGGGAAAAAACAAAAAGGGAGAAATTCATGTGGCGGGGTTTCTTTCTCGCCTGGAAAATTGTGTAGTGGTGCAGTGGTGGTACCATTGTAGTGGTGGTACCATCCTACAGTGACAGAATGACAGAATGGTAGTAGCCTGGCAGTTCGCGGCAGGTCACGGATCAGCACCGATGCAGGGTCCAAACGGGAAGTTGATGCCGTCGAACAATTGCGTTGTCTGCTATCAATTGCACTCGGTCGCATTTGTTCCTTGTTTGCTACCAAGAGAGGCCGAGCTAATGAATAGTCTCGATAGTCGGTAGCTTTCCTAGATGCTTACCCTATAAGAGAAGAATACCCGCCAAGTGCTAAAGCCGGGAAACGTCATCTGAAAGCTCCCAGCTTGCCAGCTTCGAGGCCTAATTCGCGGTAAGGCCTAAAGTGGATAAGAAATAGCCAGGTGACACAATATGGGGGGCAATTGGTTTAGTTATGCACGCCTAATGTACTCGAGCATAGAAGGTCGTACGGGCAGATACAACGCAAGGGTACGCCCAAGTCCCGGAGCGAGATGAGCTTGGCCTTCGCTTGGCTTGGCTGCTTGGGTTGAGGAGACGAAGAGGCGGGAAGAAGCTTGGGGAGACAGGCCTTACTCTCGCTAGACGGGACAGGAAAAGACACGGAGAGGCAGAGGAGTCTCGAGGCAGAGAGGCGGAAGAGGGAATGCAGGGGTCGGAGGGTGTGCGAGTGTCGGGGTGTCAGGGTGTGAAGCAGTCTCGCAGGCGAGGAACAATAAAGTGGGCACATCACATCAGTGGCTGGCCAATGATAGCGATAACCAGCCGTCCTTTTATCGTCCGTCCTTCTAATTCAACACCCGCACGCTTCTTCCCTCCTCATCCACTCCGATGCATCCATCATGCTGCTCTGCCCTTCGTCATTGGCCGCGTCTCGTACCATGCATACATAACACGCCCAGCCTGCGTCCAATCCATTTGCTCTTCTCGCCTCCTTCTGCTCCCTTTTGGTACTTTCGGCTGCAAGTAGAGAGAGGGGACCGACTTGTACGGCATCCATCGCCTTGCCTCGCCCCGTCGCTTCGAGCGAGCTGCCTTGGCTCTTGTACTCTCGAACCCGAACCCTCAACCAACGACTCTCGCCGACGACAAGGAGTGAGAGAGTGAGAGAGTGAGAGAGAGAGAGAGACGACATCCAGGTCTCGTCCGGTGTATCTGTATATCTGTCACAGACACGGCGGAACAGACCAATCACCCTCAGCAGCGCTCTTCTTACACACCTTGACATTTTGCAGTGCCGCAGCTCAACATCATTGGTGCTTATCAGGACTCAATTTCCCTGCCTCTTGTACCACGTACTGTACCTACCCTTATTATCCCTTGCTTTTGCTTTCCTATACCCATTACCAAACTGCCGGCGATAATTGCTTTTTTCCTCTCCTCTTCCCACCCAGAGAACAAACAAGGCTGAACGGGGTACAAAGACCGAGGACGATTTCTGGTCGCGACCCTTCTACGCCAATGTTGGAAGCTCGGGACCATCCACATTGATTGCGCCTGTGTCGGTGGACAAGCGACTCGCAACTGTATCCCATTCTCGTCGAAGCCGCCTCACTTCAGCTCATATCGCATTCATCTTCTGGTTAGTTAGATATCTATAGACTCCCTTTTCCCCCAGAGGCTATATGAATAGACAGGTTGAAAACTTATCCCATTTATTTTGCCTTCAAGATTCCTAATTGCTAAGTCAACAGCACAGCCGAACGTAACCCCTGTTTTCTGTCCCAACCTGTCCAAGACGATATTTCTGCGTCCATGATTGCCTTACCTTGTTGCGATCTGTCGAGTTTCTCATCTCAAAATGGCTGCCGCCGTGGATGTACAGTTATGCGCCATCGCGACAAGATGCGCTGTCGATCGACAAGAGGCACCGCCTTCAACGGCAACAGACTCAGCGACCGTGACTCGGTGGGATGAATTGGACTTGAGCACTCGGTTAGGACTCATTGCAAGGGCATGGGTCTCGGCCGCCCCGTCACTATTATTGGTACGTGCTCTTGATACTTCAGATGAACGTACTACTCCGTAGTTGCAGCCACGACCTCCGGTCTGTATTGGCCAACTAGTTGGCTTACAACGCCATGTATCGTTGGCCTCGACCTGGAAGGATGCCTGCACCAGAGCCGTAGATAGTAATCGTCGACACTCTGAGCTGACTGATTTGGCTCGTAACAGGAACAGAACCATGATAACGATGCCAAATTCCGCTCGCATACTATCGTAAAGCCACTGGTGTTACCCGACCCCACCCCGAAACGATCACGAAGGCTGTCGAAGCCACCCAACGAGTTGCCCACGCTTCCCGAAGCCCCCGTCGATCCTGCCCGAGCCGGCGAGTTTGCCCGTCAGCGAAATCTGTCTCGTCCAGGAAATGGCTTTGCGCCTCCTCCACCCGACGATTCGCTACGACGTCGTGAACAGCGAAGAGACTCGCTGATTGGCGATCCTACCGCCAATATCTACCTGGATCTCTCCTCCGAGCACGGTTTCACTCAGCACGCCAAGAAAAAGGCAAAAAAGGGGCCCGCCCAAGCGTTCAATTGGTCCGAAACAATCCAAAAGGAAACCGGCGGCGGCGGAGATGGAGGTGATGATGGAGGCAACGACCAAAACGGCGACGCTGGTAAGGCGGGCGGAGGCTCTGGTGGCGACGACAAGGACAAAGACAAAAAGGATGAAAAGAAGGATGAGGAAGCCGACCCCAAGCCAGACGACAGCCTCGGTGTATTCGAAACCGCCGGGAAGAAAAAGAAGAAGGCCAAGAATCAGGTCGAGGAGAAGACGGAACCTCTGGAGACTTCGACCAAGCCGGATTCGTTCCAGGAAATTAAGCTAGATGACCCTGGACCGTCACTAGACGTCAATTTTGGCAGTACACCAGATACTAAGTCCAATTTTCTCGGTACACTGGCTTCGTGGGGCTGGGGTTCGAGTAGTAAAGAAGCTGACAAACCTCAAGTGAAGGTAGAAAAGAAAGAAGAAATCGACAGTAACCCATGGGACATCAACCGTCCCAAGCCTAAGAAAAAGGGTACTGGATTCAGCTTCGGATCTCCCAGCCAGGCGGACGACGTCCAGGCCGAGGAGCCCGCTACTTCTCTCGGCAAGGCCGACGATAAGAAGGGCAACGATTGGGATTTTGGTTTCACGACATCGAGTGCCAAAAAGGACAAGAAGGGTTCCGTGTGGGATTTCGAGCCCGAGGCCGAAAAGAAGGAGGACCCGCCTGCGGAGGACAACTGGGGCGGCTGGGGAACGACTACTACGAAGAAAAAGACCAAGAAGGGCACTGCAGCACTAGCGCCTGAGCCCGAGCCTCCAAAGGTAGAACCCGTGGAAGACTTCCTTGTTCCGTCTTCGAAGAAAGATAAGAAGAAAAAGAAGAGTGCCGTTGAGGAAACGAAGGAACCCGAACCTGTGCCACCTCCACCCGAACCGGAGCCGGAGCCGGAGCCGGAGCCCGTGAAAGAAGACCCCTGGGCTTCCGCCTGGGGCACGACTAAGAAGTCTACCAAGAAGAAGAAGGGTGTCCTGGAAGAAGTTGCCCCTCCAGTTGTACCCGATCCGGAACCTACTTTGGACGATGGCTGGGGCTGGAGCCTGTCGAAGGATAAAAAGAAAGGTAAGGTTGCAGAGGAAGCTAAAATTCAGCCTGAAGCCCAGGATAAAGAGGAAGATGACTTCTGGGGTAGCATCTCCGGTTCTAAGAAGGATAAGAAGAAGACCAAGGCGGCCGATCCGGAGCCGCCGAGTGTCGAGCCTGTCCTTGACCCTGTCGTCGAAGATAAGGTAGAACCTGACAGCAAGCTTGATGAAAGCTGGGGTCTTTTCGGCACCAAAACTTCTAAGAAGAAGAAGGGCAAGACTGCCGGCCTCGAAGTTGTTCCAGAACCAGAACCGGAGCCTGAGACCAAGAAGGACGACGACGACTGGACGTCTTGGGGCGTGACTAAGAAGAGGGACAAAAAGGACAAAACTGACGTCAAAGCACCAGAGCCCGAGCCAACACCCGACCCCGTTCCCGAGCCCCCAGCAGAGCCAGAGAAGAATGAGGTAGACCTCGGTATTTGGGGCACATCCACCTCCAAGAAGGAAAAGAAGAAGAAGAAGAAAGGCGTCGTTGAAGAGGAACCCCCCAAGGAACCCGAGCCCGAGCCTGAACCCGAGCCCGTCGTCGATCCCGAACCCGCCAAGACGACCTTTGACGACATCTTGTCCTTCGGAACTACTTCGAAAGAAAAGAAAAAGAAGAAGAAGAAGGGCGCCGTCGAACCCGAACCCCCCAAAGACCCCGAGCCAGAACCGGAGCCCGTTCCGGAACCTCCACAAGAACCGGAACCAGAGCCGGAACCGGTGAAGGAAGACAAGCCTGCGAAAGACGATCCTTGGGCCGCACTTGACGGTTCGAAGAAAGATAAGAAAAAGAAGAAGAAAGGTGCTGTTGAAGAACTCCCCAAAGAGCCAGAACCCGAACCTGTACCCGACAAAGATGAGCCAATCGAGGATGATCTGGTTGGTTGGGGCATCACCTCTAAGGACAAGAAAAAGAAGAAAAAAGGTGTTTTGGATGAGCTGACTCAAGAACTGGACCCTCCCCCAGCAACCGAACCTGCCGATGACCTGATCGATGACCCATGGAATTTCAGCTCTTCCAAGGATAAAAAGAAGAGTAAAACCGCGGCCATTATTGAGGACTTTTCCAAGGACTCAGCACCAGTGTCCGAGCCGGAGCCAATTACCAAACCGGTTATTAAGACCCAGGAAAGTGGCAGCGCGTGGAGTTTTTGGGGTGCCAAAAAGACGACTAAGCCGCCTAAAGAAGAGCCCGTAGAGACTCCACAAACCTCAGAGGGCTGGCTAGACTGGGGTAAGAAGAAGATTAAGGGTTCGGCAAGCGCACTAGTTGAAGTCGACAAGTTTTCGGATCACGCGGATCACAGCGATTTCCCGCCGGCTGTTCCCGAAGCCCCCAAAGCCGCGGACGGTGACGATTTCTGGGATAGTCTAGGCCCGGGTAAGAAAAATAAGACTGGTGACAACGTGATGCCTGACTCGATCGAGGAACCCAAGAACGATGATATATGGGGTCTTTCCAGCAGCTCCAAGAAAGACAAGAAGAAGAGCAGCAAAAATGCACCCGTCGAGATCGAGGATGGTTCTCACCTTTACGGTGTCAAGCCTGATTCCGTCGAAGAACATAAGGGTGACAAACTTGACGACGATTGGGGTTGGGGAAGCTTGAAAAAGGGCAAGAAGAAGTCCCCGCCTCCAGCACCTACGCCACCTTCGCTGGATATGAGCTTGTCCGGCCAAGAACTCGAAGAAAATGTTTGGAGCGACGCAAAAGCTGAAGAAGACGACAAGGCCACGGCGGAGGCAACAGAGGCAGCAGAAGCAGAAGAGGCAGCTGCTGCTGCTGCCGCCTTGGCGAAAGAGATCGCAGATGAAGAGGAAGAGCTCGCCGCGCTCACAGCCAAGCTCGGCAAAAAGAAGAAGAAGAGTTCCAAGGTCGATCAGAAGAGATTCGACGAGCTCACCGAGAACGCGAAGCGCCGTGCTGAAGAGAAAGCCGCCAAGGAAGCCGAAGAAGCAGCTCAGCGAGAAGCAGAGGAGAAGGCAGCGGCGGAAGCTCTGGAGGCGGAAGAGAGAGCTCAAGCTGAAGCATTGGAGGCTGAAGAGAAGGCGGCCGCCGAAGCGCGTGAGGCTGAGGAGAAAGCTGCTGCGGATAAGCTTGCAGCTGAAATCGCCGCCGAGGAAGCCGAACTTGCTCAGCTGGCAGCGAAGCGTGAGAGGAAGAAGCTGACCAAGACAGCGCAAAGGAGATTCGATGAGCTTACGGAGAGGGCTCAAGCCCGCGCCGAAGAGCAATTGGCCAAGGATGCCGAAGACGCGGCCGACCCGGACGAAGACTTGCTCGCGCAACAGGAGGCTGACGAACAGGCAGCTAAGGAAGCTGAGGAGCAAGCGGCCCGAGAGGCTGAGGAGCAGGCAGCCCGAGAAGCCGAAGAGGAGGCAGCGCGGGAAGCTGAAGCGGAGGCGGCGCGGGAAGCCGAAGAGCGAGAAGCACGGAAGGCTGAAGAGCAGGCGGCACGAGAAGCTGAAGCCGAAGCTGAAGAACAAGCTCGGCGCGAGCGCGAAGAGGCTGAAGCAGCGGCCAAGAAGAAGTCAAAGAAGAGCTCGAAGTCGGAGGACAAGAAGTCCAAATCTAGCAGCAAGGACAAGTTGTCTAAGAAAGAGAGGGAAAGGGAGAGGGAGAAGGAAAAAGAGAAGGAGAAGGAGAAGGCCAAGGAAATGGTAGTCGAAGAAGAGCCAGACGTAGAGGAGGAAAAGCCAAAAGACGGCGACGATGACCTCGATCTCGACAATATCGATCTGGCACCCGAGCAGATCGACGAGCTGCTCTCGGGATTTGCAGCCCCTAAGCCCGCTCCGCCGCCTCCTACGCAGTCTAAGCCGGATGCGTTCTCGTTCTGGGGCGCTAAGCCCAGAAGCCCAGCGCCCGAACCAGAACCAGAACCGGTAAGCAGCTCCAAGACATCGGGAGCAGCCGAGATTAGCCATGCTGACTCATACAAGGTTCTCGAAGAAGCCACGGTCGAGGACGCGACCGACGCGCAAGACGCCGCATCCTCTTCCAAGGACATCGTCGACGACGAGTGGACGAAGCCGAAGAAGTCCAAGTCCAAGAAGAGTAAGCTTGCCGATAAGCTAAAGAAGTTTGAGCGCATAGACGACGACGAAGACGACCTGATCGACGGGCTTGCCGCCCCTCCACCGCCACCGCCACCTGCTCCTGTCGCAGAACCTGCCGACCTTCCCGGCGCTTTCCCCGAAGACGAGAATGAGATCGTCGAAATTGTTGACATGGCGCCGGTAGAGAAGAAAAAGAAGAGCAAGAAGAGCAAGAATAAGGCTGTGGTAGAGGTGCCCCCGCCGCTGCCTGAGATCGTCACCCCACCTCCGCCTCCCGAAGCCCCTGTACCACCCCCGGCCGTCCCCGACTCGCCCCCGACACCACCTCCCGAGGTCAAGCCGTCCAAGAAAGACCGACCGAAGGTCAATCGCGATGCAGGCTCGTCGTGGGGAGCGTGGGGGGCGACGCCTCGCAAAGAAGAGAAGAGATCCAAGCCAAGGTCCGAGGAGAAGAAATCCCGGAGGGAAAGGGAGGAGAAGCCATCGTCATCTAAGGGCTCGACATCAGATAGGGACAGGGTCGAGGAGCGAGAACACCGGGAGAAGAAGGCATCGACCCCTCCTAAGGCGGCGCGCAAGAACAGTCTATTCCAGAGCACGCCACCTATCTCGCGCTCCATGTCGACGCGCGACAAGCGGCACGGCGCAAGCAAGTCAAGTTCGCGTCGCCATTCTGTTGACATGTCGGGCGGCCTCGCATCACCGCCGCCCGAGGATATGCCGCCCATGTCCGCAAAAGCCGCCAAGATCTTCGGTGTTGACAAGGGTCGCAGTCGCAAGAGTTCCGCAGCTCCAGCCTACGAAGACGAGGATGTCGTCATGGCCGGAGGGGCTAGCGACGCTCCTCGGAGCCCTCAGAAACCGGCTCGCAGGAGAACAAAGGTAGGTGCGCATCCTCATAGGAGAAATGTTATGGCTGACCTGGCGCAGCCTAAGTACGAGGACGACATTGTCATGGTTGATGAAGATATACCCGCCGATGTACCACCTCTCAAGCGATCGAACTCGAGTGCCAAGAAAGGTATTTCCGGCCTATTTGGAGGACTTATGTCGTCGAACTCGACCCCGCGCTCCGAAATGCGCCCTGAAATGCGCCCTGAACCGCGTCGTCGCAACACGTACTACACGACGGAGGATGAATCTCGACCAGATAGGCGGGCGAAGCGGTCTTCGCGAGATGCTCGCGACGTCGACGTGGAAGCTGTAGACGAGGAGAGAGAAGCTCGTCGCGCGGCTCGACGTGCGAGAAAGGCAGAAGAAAGGGCAGCCGAAGAGGCGCGTCTTGCGAGAGAGGCGAAAGAGGAAGCTCGTCGCGAGCGGCGCAGGAGACACGAGGAAGAGGAAGAGGCGCGCAGACAAGCCGACCGCGAGGCCCGGCGCGCCGAACGTCGAGCTGCCCGCGAGCGAGAGGCGGAACGTATCGCTGCCGAAACTAGGGAGGCCGAGAGAGCGGAACGGCGCCGGCTTCGCAAGCTCGAAAAGGAAGCTGCAGCCGCAGAAGCGGAAGCGGAAGCAGAAGCTCGACACGCCGCGCGTGCTGATCGACGACGCTCTCGTTATGCGGACGTGGAGGAGAACGAAGACGAACGCAGACGTCGCAGACACGAAGCTAGACGTGCTGAAGAGAAGGCAAACCGGAGACGTTCAATGCCGGTTGACGAATATGCCTATCCTCCAGAACGGACCTCGCGACCTGCAGTATATGATCGTGCTCACAAGCGAAGCAAGACCGCCGCTGCCTGGCCTCACTCGGGTACGGACTCGTGGGTGAAGGAACATTCAGACGCCGGACCGCCTCCCGAAGATGGCCCCTCTACCGACGCCCCGCCACCGGAGGATGACGAAGAGGCTCGCCGCGCCGCGCGTCGGGCTGCTCGCCGTCGTGCGAAGTACGGTGATGTCGAGCCCGACGTGGACGAGGACAAGCGTCGCCGCCGGGCGCGACGTGAGGAGCGGGATCGACGGGACGAACGGGATCGGCGAGAGGAGCGCGACCGTCGAGATCGCCATACCGGTGGCTCAGACGGTAGCGGCAGGGCTAGCGGGCCCCGCGAATCGGCGGCTCGCGAACCCCCGTTCGCAGAGTCGACGCCCCGAAGCAGCTGGTGGAGCAAGATCACGGGCGGATCGAGATTTTAAACCGTCATCTTGGGTGGTTTTGTTCCGTTGAAGTGCTTCAAGGCTGTTATACACCTTTTTAGGAGCCTTATCCCTAAGCCACCTCTTGGAGGCATTGTTCGTTTTATCCCCGCCATGGTTCTTGGACCGGCGTGTACGATTTCTATATATCATTGGATTACCCTAGCATAGGAGGGGTCACCGGTTTACTGTGATTGCGTCGCTCGGCATGCACAACATGCCGTTGGTCGCGTCTTGCAGCTGCGTGTGGGACTGACGTGGCAAGGCTGAGCGGGATGGGGGATGCGGAAGCAAGCAATCGAGTAACGAAGAATACGGGATTGGATGCGTCGGATATCCCATCTAACCACTCATCTAGCACTCCATATCCAAGATGGGCGTCCCCAAGCAAAGACGTTCTACCCGATTGGATGAGAGGGTATGTGATATTGAATATCTATCACGTACATGTTGGGGGTTGCTGCTCTTTGATGTTTGGAATTTGTCTTTATTTTTACTTTGATTCGAAACGAAAGAAAATGGTCATGATTAAGTTGGATTATTATACCCCCCCTCACACAGCTTTCGCACAGCAAATGCTTTTCTCGTCGGTTTTTGTGTCGTTGAGCTCGAATCAAGTCCGCATAGCACCATTCATTAAATATCTTAGGATCTAGAAGATAGAGGAGAGTTATATGGTTGCTAAATTCTTGTGCTCTTGTGTGTTCGTGACCCCGTGTCTCTGTATTTTTCTGTGCTTTCTCATGCCACAGCCTGCTCGCAAACCGTGAACTCGCGTGGCTCTTGGAGACTGCCAGCCTTCTTCCAACCCGGGTGCTGCTGTCCTTACCCGCATGACGTGCCCATCTAGTAGCAAACATGCTAAGGCCGCTAAACACCAAACGTAGATCTGACTACGAACAGAAGACTTAAAGGAAATTAACAACAGTTCGATCATAAGGGGTGGTGTCCTTGTAGACTCGCCTCGGTATCTCCAGAGAACCACAAGGCGTCCATGGCGTAGCAGTATAACGCGTTTCCCTCCTGCCTAGTCTGCTTGCCCAGAGGCAGCTAGGGAGGGAAGAGACCCGGGTGCGAATCCCGGTGGATGTAAAGTTTTTTTTTTTTTTTTTTTTTTTTTTTTTGCTCTTGCTTTCCTAAACCTCGACCGGTCTAGAAGTAGACTGGGTGGGTGCCTCTCTTTCCGTTTGCCCTCTCACTCGGTTTACAAACACGCCGTCCTGTTTCACACATTACACGTCATTGTACACGATAGTTATGTTCACAAGTGAGCTGGTGTAGATAAAGAAGTGGAAAACAACATCCATTATTAAGTACCTAGGTAGTCAAGCTTAGGAGCGGTTATGTCGCTACTAGTAGGGCTCGATCAGCCTTTCATACCTTACCACTATAGCCAACAGACGGGAACAGTTCCGTGCCTGTCTACCTGACCTACCTTTTTAGAGGTATACACACACTAGACACGCACATATTGTTATCTTCAAGGGCACTTTTCGCCTTTTTTTGAATCGTCCTAGCTAAGGTATCCTACCTCCTACCACATGATAAATGACGCCTGTAGCCAGCAAGCCCGTTGCTTCTCTGTTCTGCGAACACGCCTGTCGCTTATCCTGCAACGACCTTTTTGACAGGTACAGACGAAATACATAAAAATAAAAGCAAAGAAAGAAGACGAACAAGGGAATCAACCCCTTTTTCCTTCCTCCGTTAAAAAAACTGCTCAAAATTCGAAACTGTTGTTCCCTTCTGTCCCTCTCCTACCTTTGCCAGAAATACAGGAGAGCGCCGCTATTTGGTAGTGTTTTCTGCTGCGCGTGTTATACAGTAGCACATGAAGAGCTTAATTATGTCAAACAACAAGTGCAGAAGCAAAAAGACAAGGAAGGACATAGATCCGATTAATGTCCACGGCACCCATGCCCAAGATATCGTCATGAACGAGTCCCTCCTTCACGTCTAATAGACAGCGCTTTTGGGGGGAGTTGATATGCTCCAATAAAGATAAAAACATAACAGGGCTATCCCGTCCACTGTACTGTACCCAATGGCAACCAAAAAAAAGATATAGCGAAAGAGAGAGGGTTGGCTTTTTCCTCTCCTTTATCCGACCACCTCCGTCGATTTCCTCGCACGACGCCGTTGCCCAACGCATTTCAGTCAGTCAACCGCCCATCCAACCAGCCAGCCAGCCGTAGCTTGAAAAAAAGAAAGAAACAAGAAAGCAGCCTCGCCTCCCGCAGGTATTCGTAAGAGACATCTTCGTGACACATTACAAGTGTGGGTAGTAGGTATAATAAGAGGATGCTGTTCGCGGCCCCTCGAGTAAGCGTATGGGAAGTGCCTCGGAAAGCAAATCAGGAATTTCAGGTTAATATACTATATTGACGTGGAGGTATGCGAGGGGGAAATCGATGGTGATCCAAGTGTGATCCAAGTGTGATCCAAAAAGGCTGACCGGATTGGGTTACTTCGTTTAGCCGATGCTACTATCATCGTCTTCGCCATCCGTAGTGACGAGGTCGCCATATTTGGCCTTGTACCGCTCGAGCTCAGCCAGCTGGACGGCTAGGTTATCAAGGACGACGGCCATCGGTGTTCGAAGATCGTCTAGCGACTGGATCGGACCTCCACCCATGGCAATATGACGCATGGAAATCGTGGATACGCAAGTCTTTTGATATGTTAGTCAACATAGCCACGATGCATCTGAGCTTGAGTAGTCTTCTTACCTCTATGCGGCTTACTTGGTGCTCCATGAAGTTGAATAGGAACCGTTCCGTCATCTCGCCGCCACGTTGTTTCATACGCTCAAGGAGCTCCGTCTCGGGAGGCTGCAGGCCCCTTCCGGACATCTGCTCCAGCGAGCTACAGAGCATCTCTAAGCGCAGGCTCACTTTCCATAATGACCAGATCATCTCTGGATCGAAACCTAGATCGCCTTCCGACGGTAGCGTAGCAGGCTTCTCGGCCACTTCGATTGCCGTAGCCGCGTTGTTGTGGTGCTCGATGCGGCCGACGAGGACATGCGGGTACAACGAGTAGATATACTCGGGATTTTCGAGGCCCTTGAGTTTCCTCTCTCCCATGTCCTTGACTTCGAACCCTTGTGAGCTGAGTGACTTTAGTTCTCTCCTAATCGCCGACGATGTCACGTCATCCTCGAACGTATCTTCGGTAACCGCCGGTCCCGTCCGCTCGTTTTCTTGGTACGTCTCCAAGTACCGCTGGATCTCCGAGATGAAATCCGCAGACACGGTGATCTGACCCCCGTCAGCAACTGACGAGATACGCGACGCCTTGTTCACCATCGGCCCAAAGTAGTCCATTCGACGTGTCACTGGATCAATTTCGGCTACTGGCTCGCCGAAATGAATGCCCATTCTGACCGACAAGCCCCTGAAGATGAGGTTGTTGTCTTTGTCGTACACCTCTTGACAAGAAACGGAGTTGAGGATCTCCGAGGGCCAATCTATACTGAGCAGCTGCGTCTGAACGGCAAAACACCACAACAGCGCCGCCGTGGCTGTGGGGAAGGAGACCATAAATGCGTCACCTTCCGTCTTGACTTCGTAGCCGCCGATTCTTCGAAGCTGCCGCCGCATCACCTCGTTGTGAAGTTTGATCGCTGACCGCATAGCTGAGGGATACATCTCCCATAGGTTGGTTGAGTTCTTGATATCGGTGAACACGATTGACGGCTTGTCGATGGGAGCAGGAACTTCGGCTTCTAGCCTGTGTAGTGTCGAGTCTTGCACCTCACCCTTGGGTCTCCTGCCTCGCTTGGCCGGATACTGGAATTCGTCCGGTACCCCTGATGGGTACAATGACATACTCTGTCCTCTATGCAAACGAGCAGACCGTTCCTGACGGCGCTTCAGATCGGCGACGCTGATCATCATAATCATTATTTTTCCAGTCGCGCCATAGGCTATTGCCAAGTCACGCAGCTTATGTGCAGCGCGCATGAGATCACCTCGTTCGGACCGCGTAACGTCGACTACCAAGCCAGGTGCTAGATACTGCCATAGCTCCTTTGTCGCGATCAATATCGTTTCGTCCTGTGGCGTGATGGAGATCTGAGTGATATTCGGAGCTGCCTGCACAGCCGGCATCAGATCAACATAGCCAAAAGCACGAGAGACTTCTAGTTGGTCGTTCAGCCTGCCTTGGCGTGAAACCCAGCCTCCGGCATCCCGTACTCGTTGACGCTCACTTGGCTCTGCCGGGTCATGCTTGCGGGTGAGAATCCTATGCGTGCCATCGGATTGGATGAGCATGGCCTGTGCGTCGCCCACATTTGCAACGTATAGTTCCTGGGCTTGGAGGTACGCGATCGTGGCAACTCCTCCGGAGTTAAGATCTTCCTTACTCAGGACCACGTGGGCTGACGAGCCGCGATGATTCATGAGTGGTCGCTTCTCGGTATGCTCGATAGCTACCGTGACAAGGTCCTTGTTGAGTGAGAGGAATGCGCGTCTAAGTGCATCAATGGGAGTTTCACCCTGCCGTGTCTTGAGGGCCTTTAGTTCAGTGGAGAATATATGCCCAAAATTCTCGTGCAGGTACTTGGCGATCTTAGAGCCACCGCTAGATAGAGCTTGGCCGTCGAACAGGCCCAAGAGGGTCTCCGAATCCGACGAGTTGAAGCGCGGAACGACTAGGTCAACGGTAGACAAATGCTCGTTTCTGCCCAGCGTGTCGGCCATTCCGTACGGTAGGTGACCCGCTAGTGAACCCGAAGTTCTGACACGGCGATCCTCGCTCTGGTCAGGAATGCTGGGCTGGGTAAGGGTGACATCCATCAACCCAAGGACCCGGAGATTCAACAGCCGGTTGAAATCGGTGTACTGCTCGCGATGTTGCGAGCCCAGACCAAGATTCGATTGCTTGATTTCCAATCGCTTGTTTCCAGACAGATTGAGGAAGCGCAGGTTCGGGTTCAGATTCCAATTCCAATCGTACGGCACGTTTGAAATGTTGTATTTGAGCGAATTGTTTCCGCAATCCAGGACGGCCAACTTCTTTGCTCGTGATATATCCGCAGGAAGGTTTGTGAACTTGTTGTTGTTGATGTGCAGCACCTGAAGCAAGCTGTACTCCTCTAGGTCATCCACCGGTAAACTGGTCAGGTCATTGCCCGAGAGGTAGAGCTCTACGAGCTGAGGCCAGTTTTTAATGCAGCGCTGTGGCATGTCGCTCAGGTCGTTATATGATAAATTGAGGGTTCGCAACTCGGCCAAGAGTGTGATCTGGTCAAATACGTCGTCATCTAGCTGGTTATCGGCAAGGTATAGATTCTTCAGTGAGCCAGCAAACGTGTTGGTCATCCGGCTGGAGAGTCCGGAGTCTTTTCTTGTCGACGGGGCCGGGGTTGGAGTCCCGTTGGCACTGCTAGCCGTCGTGCTTCGTGACACTACCGAAGTCTTACGTCCCCCCTTTCCATAAACCGACACGACAGAGCTTTTTCGGTCCGGCCCGGAGGGGACAGGGGATGGTCCGACGCTGAGCAACGTGCTCGAAGCCTGGCTAGGCCGACGTGACCCGTCGGGCATAAGTTCCTCGGAGCTAGACGCCTGAGAGAGCGGTCCGGTAGGTGGCTTGTTCATGGGAGTGGGCGGACCTGATGACTCCCCAGGCATCTGAGGTGGACGCGATGCCGGCTTCGGGAAGTTTTCAAGCACATTCGACGAGGCATTGAGGGTTTCCAACCGATTTGCCCACCACAAGTCCATCGGTAACTTCCTGATGTTGTTCCCTCTGACATCCAAAACCCTCAGTTCACTCAGACAGCCAATTTCCGGTGGTAGTTCGCCGACCGAGTTGTGGGCTATACTGAAATGCTCTAACCTTCGCAAGTTACCGATGGTATTGGGAAGGGATACGAAGTAGTTGCGGTCTAGAACAAGTCTTTCCAGATTCACCATGTTGTTGAACGAGCCGTCGATGCTAGCAAGCTGAGCGCTTGACAGGTTAAGCATTTTGAGAGTCGGCACAGGGCCTGTTATCTCGAACTTGGTTATAGGATTGGAGTTCAACTTCAAGCTCCGAACCCGCTCGAATTCGCCGACGAACTGGGAGATCATGTTGTGGTCGGCAGACAAGATCTCCAGCTTGGGGAGCTTGGACACCATGTCGATCGAGGTGAGCGTGTTGAATTTGATGTCAAGCTCGCGGAGGTTCGTGAGATTGCTTAGCGTAGACGGCAGCGAGCCCGCAAGTCTGTTATTGGTCATGACGAACTTTTCGAGATTTCGCAACCTTCCAAACTCGTCAGGAAGACCTGCGATCGAGTTGAAACTGACGTCAATGTCTACCAGACCTTCCAAATCACAAAGGAAGACGGGGAATTTGTCTAGGAAGTTCGAAGATAGGTTCAGGGTGCGGAGCACTCTGAAAGCCCCGAATTCCTTCGGTAGCCGGTTCAGACGGTTGTTTGCTAAGCTCAGCTTTAACAAACCAGTTAGACGGCCAAGCTCGGCGTGTTCCAATTCCTCCAGGCGGTTGTTGGACACGTCAAGGTACGTCAGCCTGCCTGCCCTGCCGATGCTAATTGGCAGCTTTCGAGCTTCGTTGTTGGAATATTTGATGTCGCGTAGCTGGGGGCACGCCTGCACGAAATCTCGCGGGAGATCGAGAGAGAGATTCCTGGACAGGTTTAGAGAGATGATGTCGGTCGCCTTGGAGTAGAGCGTGATGGGGATCGTGATCAGATTTCGCCCGGAAAGATCGACGTGGTTGAGTTTGGCAGTCCTGCCAAGTCCAAGATCCTGCGGGGACATGGTGAAATGGGCGTCCCTCGCCGATAGGAAGAGGAACCGACATAGGTAGCCGTTGTCCTCTCGGCCGATATCCTCCAGACGATCTTTCTCCTCGTACCCGACTTGCTGCAACAGTCTCTTCTGGATCAGAAGCGGCTTCTCCGGTCCGGCTAGGACCCGAGATAGGTCGTGCTTCATTAGGACGATATGGAAGTTCTCGTGTCCGTCGGAAACAAAGGTCTTCTTAATAACTTGTCCCATGACGTCGGACACGGTAGAGGTCAGCGGCATCTGCACAGTAACAAAGGTGCCGTCGCCGCGAAATACTCTTATGCAGTGAGGATTCATCTTCTCCTCGGGCCGAGGCGGAGTCCCGACATCGTCAACCTCGGGCGCGTGCGCCTCCCTTTCTTCTAGGTTTTTACGGACAGCCCAGCTGTCTGGCGCGTTCCATGCTCCGCTTCCATTTCCTTGAGCTGATGTCGGCTCTATATCGACGTCTGCTATATTGAATATCGAAGGCTCCATAGGTGTTAGAGGTAGTGGCTGAGCCAAGATGCCCTCCATGTCGCTTAGATTCGTATCGAGGTGGAACACCATGCCCTTGTCGTTCCTATCAGTTGGGCCGATGTGCTCGTCGGGGTCATCGTAAAGCTTATGGGGCCGACCCTTCTTCGAGAAGGGAAACTTGTTGTTGAAGGTCGCCTGTCGAGAATTAGACGGACGAGACTGGGGGCCTGCAGGTTCTAGGCTAGGGAGCGGTTTGTCGTAAGCTGGTGGGTTTGTTCTCAACTCCTGTCGCGATGAGGAGTGTTGGAGGGAACGGGAAGAGCCTGGCATGCCTCTCAAACGTGAGGATTGGGCGTCGTCCTTATGCTTGTGCCGTCGCAGGCGATCGAAGATACCCCGCTTGCCCTGACTTCCGGGTGAAGTTTGGCCGTCGATGGACGCGAGTCGACTTCCGTTGCTGTAGCTGCTCGGCGTCGGACTCTGGGCTCGCGATCGCGGCGCGGCCGCCGTGGAGCCACCCCTATCCTTCATGTTGTGGATACTTAGTGCCGAATCTTCGCGACTGATTACGGGCCGTAGTGAATTGGGATCGTCGTTGCTCCTATGGTGACGATGATGACCCGGCAAGTGGACGATGGAATGCGCGGAGCGTGACGAAGATGAAGTTTTTGGTGGAATCTGCGCGTAGTTGTCCTGCGTGTAGCGTTCTTTGTCGGGGCCAGCTAACATTTCGCGTACTGGAGCTTCGCCATACTTGGCAATGTCATTAGCTTCCTGGTATAAAAATGGAACTACGTCGCTCGAGGGCACTGGGGTTCGTGGTCGGGAGGCGGGCGAGGGATCTCTGGTAGTGTCGGTGGCGTTGGAATCATTCCTCCCCCGACGCGGCCGGTTGAAAGAGTAGGACCGTTGCTCTTTGACGTGATTTTGAGATGGTGGTGGCGGCAAGCTGGTCTCGGACGAGTCGCGCCCCGGGAAGTCCTCTCCGAAGAACCCCTGTAACTTCTTAAGGCCGCCTCTGCTACCACTGTTTTTGGAACCTTGGCTGCTAGCCGTTGTAACGCTAGCTGCTGACGGCCGTCTGTCGTCGGGGAAGTAAGCTACATCGGGGGAATCGCTGCTCGATGCCTGGGCAGTGCGCGAAGAACCTGCCCGGAGAGCGGGCGACAATTGCGAGGCGAGGGAGACGTTGTCGCTCGAGTCGTTGTAGAAACTCGTCCCAAAGCCGGTAGGGGACGCAGCTGCGTTGCCGTTGATGGACATCCAAGGGGCGATGTGCGGCTGAGAATTCGGGCCAGCCGTCGGAGGATCTCGCTGGATCTGTGGGAGGCGACCACCGGAGGGGTCGAGGACGGCGAGGTCGCGACGGTAGTTGGCAAGATCGCTCATGCGACGGGTATCGAGAAGGGAGCTGCTGGAAGCGGTCGAAGCAGGCGACAAACCGATGCGATTGCTAGACGCCGTCGGGGAGACGTCGTCTTTGAATGACCTATACATGGGGCAGTGTGATTAGAGATGACAACATAGTGAGCTCGAGAAGACGAAGGTTTCGAAGACTAGGCATGGAGGATGGATGGCGGGATGGTTGTATCCGTAAAGGTAAAAGAGTGTAGAAGGGCCCGATTTGGGCTAGCTAGGAATAACGCTCGGGACGAAGTTGGAACGGCGCCAACAATGCTCCATATATCATGAACTCAAAGACAGGGCGAGAAGATATGAACGACATACCTGAACTTGCCATGGTCGCCCGTCTTGATGGGTCTCGGCGTGGCTCTGGTTGAGGCTGAGGAGTGGGAGCGAGCGGGAGCAGATGGCTTTACGGTGATGTTGGAGTGGCCGCTGCTGGAACTCGCGAAGGAGGTGATGCGGCTGTCATCCCTAGTCATTGTCACTCTCGAGCCAATCCTCGCGGCTTAGATCAAAGGGACGGCGCCATCAACGGAAGGTAAAACAGGACATCTCCCTCTAGAGAGAGTATATACTACGGCGTAGGATACGAGTCGAGATGGTATGGAGAGGTGGAATACGGACAGAGGGAGGCGGGCGTTGGTGGGAGAGATTGAATCTGGGGTACGCGAAGGATTCGTACAAATATCGACAGGTATACAGAAGAGAAACAGCGCCCTATGCTAGTTAGTGCGGGAGTATGGATGTACGTATGGTCGGCAGGGCGGTTCGAGACGAGGTAGGACGAGAGATAGATCAGCACAGCCCGGGCGCTACGAGTGAGGGCTGAAAGGTTTTAGGATGGGTGGCAGACACAGGTATGGGGCAGATACAGGTATGGCAGCGGGCAGATGCACGTTAGCATGGGCAATACCTATAAGAAGAAAAAAATGGGAAGAGGACAGGGCGAAACGGTCGTAGATGCGGTACGTGCTAGGTGAGCTCAACTCCTGCGCTGTACCTTAGCTGTAACTGCAGGCTCCTGGGCACGTACCGTAGCGTGTACCGTAGTGGCGTCGAGTGTCAGATTCAACCAAGAGAAAGGTGGGTTGGCGGGCTGATGGCCCGTGAGCTGGCGGGCTCGAGTAACATACCTCCAGGTACCTGGGCAGGTACTTGCAGCGTCTGTGCTAGCATCTGTGCCGCAGGTTTGCCGCTATGCCGCTCAACTGACGGGTACCCAGGTACAACCTTCGGTACAAGGGTCCCTGTATGACATGGATTTCATTTACAGCACATGCGCACACAAGATACAAGGCCTAAGGTGCATGTACCTGCTATAGGTCAGTACTTACCGGACGTTTGTTGGATGAGGAATCTCGGAAGCCAACTTGGGTGACTGACGAAAGGCAAGGCAAAGCCAAAGCCAAAGCCAAAGCCAAAGCCAACTGACCGCTTCTGATATGCAGAACGCAGACATTCCTAACTAAGGAATACATGACTTGTGGCGCGAACTAAGCAAGATATCATGATTACTTGTAATTTATCTTTCTATCTTATTTCAGGCGTGCGCTGTCACTCTTGAGCCATCAAGAGATATTTATCTCTCGTATGTTCATACACACGTATAGCACTATTGCTTATAGGCGGGTAGAGCCATGTAAGGAGTATGAAAATAGAAACATGACGCAACTAACAGACACCAAAGTATCGCCAGGGTTTCAAGACAAGCTCCTAATATGCAATTTGACCCAACAACAGAGAATGCAAATGCAAATGCAAATGCAAATTCAATATTCAAGATGGAAGCGGCGAGCTATGGCGGAACCCGTTCACAAGCCTGACAGGTCAAATTGCAGATGGGCATATCATCAGCCTCCATAGTAAGACGAGAGGGAGGATTATGATTATGTCAAGAAATTCAATGCCACTTAGGTATACCGAATCTCACGCGTACAGTGCCTTAGGGCTTAGGTGGGTGTAGTACCTACATACTTGGTATGTAGCACAACGCGCTTGCATATTGATAAAGCAGAGAGTTCGTTCCTCAGCCAATTACATCCGGGTAGCAGTGAAAGAGCATTTCGAGCCCTCTGCAGCAGAGTCATATCTTGAATGTGTGTCCATTCATGAATCAGATTAGGCTTTGACGACGGCCCGCGACCATGACTCGAGCGGGACGGCGTGACTTGAATGTTGAGAGGATGAAAGAAAAGAGCCTCACGGGTATCGGGCATATATCACTTGCCTCGACCATATCTTCAGCAGGTACCCAGGTAGTACCCAAGGCATTATTATAGAAGATACATGACGGTAGATACATGTACATACAGGCGAATTACAACAGGGTACTTTTGGCTACTCCGCATCTGCATCTGCTTTTTTGTCGTCTTTAATTACGGCAGGCGTGGGGTGTTAGTGCCGTGCCAGGCCCTCGGTGAAAGTCAAAATTGCGGGTTAGGGGAGGCATGGATCACCTATTGGCCTCTGCAGCTCGGTTAGCTAGCTTCAGCACCTGCGATTGCCACCCGAGCTGCTAGCTAGACTCACACGCTCACCCTCACTCACACTTACACAGTCGACAGTACACTCATATCCGTACGCCAGTCCTTCTCGGGCCGTGGCAATCTTGGACAGCACAAGGTATGGCAAAGACCGATAGCTATCCGCCGCATCATAGGCGCAAGTACGAGCAGCGAGCACAAAGACATCGAACCAGCCGTCCGTCATCTCCCCCTACTGTTCGACGTGTCACCCTTGGCCCTACACCGAACTGGAACAAGGAAATTAGATGCCATCTCCGCGCCGCGATCTACGGAATAAATATTTGGGCGCCATTTCCAGGGACCGCCTCTACTGGCCCGGCAGCTTTGTCCGCCCAGCGCCTTGCATAAGCCTTGTCAAGCGAGCCGGACTATATTTACATAGTACATAGTACACTACGAGGTAGGGAGTATCGGGTATTTTTTTTTTTCTTTTTAGCTAGCATCATATATCACGCCCTTACGAGCCCGGTTAACACCTTGCGTACTTAGCTGAGCCCTTGCTATGTGTAGGCATGTATGCTTTCGCTTTCGCTCATGCACGCATCTTCTCTCTAGACACGGACCGAAACCCAAACCCCTTACCCAGACGCTGCAATAAGGGTAAGGTTGAGTAAAGTAGAAAATAGATGATGACATGAATTGGCCTTGTCTCGGTAGGGTAGCGAGATTAGCTCTGCGCGTGCTTGTGCTCGTTCCAGATCGGGTATTGCTTGCGCGAGACCTGCACGGCTCGCGCCTAGCTAAGCCAGTCTGCGAGCCTGCCCAGCTCAAGCAGAGAGAGACATACATACATAGCAGCTAGGAGACATGTCAAGCTGGGACTGAGACAGGCGGTCGAGTGCCGAGATGTGACTGAGCATGTGCGCAAAGCTGCGATGAAACGCAGACAGGCAAACCCTGTAACGCACCCTGCGCACTCTGCGCGTCCAGTTCCGTTGCACGTCGACTTGTGGTTAGGGAGTATCCGACCGGCGTCGATCATTTGCATTATCACTCTGAAATAACGACTTTGTACAAGGACTGACACCAATTTCCCATACCACCCAGACCACCCAGACCACCTTCAGACCACCTTCAGACAAGGGGTAACGGGCAATCAAAATCTTATCAGATACATAGTCGCCCGGCTCCATCTCCTTGCTCCCTTCTACTATAGAGATCCCAGGCAATAGTACCTCTCAAGTAGACGCTCGTTTAGCAGCTAGCCGGCTAGCTACATATAAAATAACGCCCCGACTATGCTGGCTACGGCACCGGCGCCGCAGTTGAGCACTTACATATCTGCACAGGGTGTGGAGGGAATTATATGGATATCTTTGTGGCTCTATGTGGATGTCTCTATCTCTACCTAGTATGCATGTGGATGTCTCTATCTCTACCTAGTATGCATGTGGACGCTGATCTATCATTCTGATTTATTAGGCGCTCGCATTTCATCAGTCTTCCTCGTCGCTCAGGCCAGCAATGACATCTCCCACATCCTCGTACAGGAGCTCCCCAACTTCCGTGCTGTCCTGCATGATCTTCCGAGCATCTGCTTCCGCGACACTCATGTCTTCCATGATCAGCCGCACTGCCAGCTCGGGCACCAGCACCGTTTGCACGTATCCGGTATACCCTCTGGCCGAAACAAGTCGATCCTCGACCGCGCGCTTCCGGACGACTGAAGACAGCGTCCGCATTATGTGCTCCGTCATGGCGCGGAGTCCGCGCGGTCCATAATATCCCGGCGTGAGGCTATCCTCAGTCTTGAGTAGTGTCCGGTTCTTCCCCGATTCCACCTTCCCCCTTAGCAAGTCGCGATAGTACGATCGCTGAACCCCTTCTAATATATCTCGTAAGAAACTGTCGTGCTTCCCGCACCGATCGTCGAGTTTCTCCCAGTCGACCTTTGGGTATCCCTTCTGAGACATCGAGTCCAGTGCCGTCTGCCGCTTGTGTAGCTTGCAGAACGCAGCTTGTTTTCTGATATTCATTCTTCCGTGATCCGAGTGTTTTGCAAGGAGTTCCGCATCAACCACCTCGTGGCACATTGGGCATCTTGAAGCAGCAGCCACTGGGCTTTCTATGGATAGATCTCCTACTTCTTCACCCGAGTCTTCGTATTTTAATGCAGCAATGGCCTTATCATCGCTGTCGTCCAGATAGTCGTCGCCATCTGATGCATACGACTTGAAGGTTGGCTTTTGAGAGTATTCCTCTATGGGCTCTGGTGATCTCTTTCGCATATTAGCCCTCGCCCTTGCTGGTCTCTTTGGTTTAGCCGTTTCTTTCCCATCGAAATCGAGCGGTTTGGGCGGTCCCTTTGCTGGCGATTCATCGGACAGTGAGCTGTAGTCTTTAAATACAGGTCTCTGTCGGCCCTGACTAGGACTGGAGGACGGTGGTTTAATGAACGTGGCTGAGGATTTCGCCTTTTCTGGAGTCAAGTCGTCGGGTTTTATAAATCCACTTGCTGTGATACGCCCAGGACTAGGGCTATCCGCATATTTCACGAATTTGCTGTTCGCTAGTGACAGGGCATTGGATGTTAGTAACCGCTGGAAATGCTAGAAGAGATTCGGCCTACCACTAGGTTGCGGTGCCGAAGGCTCAGACGCCGACTTCTGCGATGACCGTGACTGTGACGACTTTGGCTGGGACGACCTTGGCTGGGACGACTTGCTTCCGTAATGACGTGAAGCTGTCTTCTTTTTCTTCGCCGCAAATCCATACGAATCTGTTAAGTGACTATCCGTCTTGGGGGCAGCATCTTCGGCATGTCTCTTCGAGCCAGCCGAGCCGGACGCCTCGTCGTCCTGAGAACGATTCGTGGCCTTGCCACGTAACGAAGATTTTGATATGTCTCGTATGCTCCTCCGGCTGCTGCTTGTTTGTGAAAGTGGCGGGGTTCTTCTAAATGCTGTGGGCTTTATTTCACCACGTCTATTCGAGGCCACATCGCTTTCCGAGTCGTGCGAGTCAGAGCCTGGATTCGGTGCCGGCTCGTCATCATCGTCGCTGCTCAGCGGTGGCGCGTTAATAAAATCGAGGTCCTCACTTTTTATATCTCGACCCATTTTGGAGGCAGCAGCTTGACCTCGAAGCTTGGCGGGGTTAGACTGGGAAGCATGAGTTCCTTGATTCTTATAAGTGCTCAGAAGGGTTGGCGGCTTTTGATATTTGCTAAGTCCCACTCGCATTCGAGAGTAGGTTGGGATAATTGGCATTGGCCCTTCCGTAGCGAACAAACTGTGAAATCAAGGCAAGAAGCAGTAAATCTCAAATCCAATGAGAAGCCGAGGCTTCGGGAGCGCAGTGGGATCTGCAATTACGATAGACGAAGCGCAAAATCGAGTCGAAACTTAGGTGGAAACAGAAGCTCGTACAAAGAGGAAGAGGATTGGTACACGTATGAGATTACATGAGACTATATGGATGAGACGTGGTTGAGCCGGGCCGTCCCAGTCAGAGAGAAAAGTGAGAATAAATGAGGGATTCTTGGAATATTCGTGGTTTTTGTTTAACCGTGACTTAGACAGTCGCCTGGCGCTTGAAAGAAATTCAGCAGGTCACCAAAGTTAATAAGCAAACAAGATGTGAGAAGCAGCGACGCGCTCTGACAATGAATGGAAGACGCGTCTAAGCATTTAAGCGTAAAGGGTACAAAGTACAGCCACTTCCTTTTCAGCCACAGTCTGCAACTTCCAAGGTTCTTTCTATTGCATCCTAATCTAATCTGGAGCTCCCCTTGCTCCTTATTTTGGACTTCAGATTCCAACATCGAACATTCTCTGCTTCGCATATTGTGTGTAAAGCCAATCCCAGACTCGCTACGGACTACGAGGCCATACATCCCGTGTTAGACATGGCATTAAATCGGAAATACGCTGCATTGCCGGATTTGGTACGTTGGAGCTCCTCGTACACCGTTTGCCGTACTAACGAACCTGGAGGATTCCGCGCCAGACATTTACGAGACCCCTGAATTGACCGACGACAACTCAACTATTCCGGTAAGATATAGGCATCCCTCACGAGACACCTGTGCTTTGTACTGAGTATTCGTTTCCTAGACCACTGCTGGTCGATCGCAGTCCGACAATGAATTCGACGAAGATGAAGACGATGACGCCCCTGGGATCTCTCATTCTCGACTCCGTATAGACCAGGCTCGTTCGCGATTCATGCCCACACAAGTCGATGCCCAAGAGGCGGATTTCTCAGATCGACTCAACGGAAAACGAAAATCGTACAAAACCTCAAGTCGTCGACAGCGAGTCCTCGAAGATGGTACTCTAGAAATTGGAGATCTGAGCGACGAGGAAGGAGGTGAAAGTCTCGACAGGAAGATTGCACGTCTAAAGCGCGAGATCGAAGAAGCCAAGGAAGAGTATGGCAAGCAAAAGGCAAACACAGACGAAGCCATACAAGACCAGGACCCGGATCTCGTCACTCTAAGTCGGGCGCTCGACGAGATATCAACCCCTCCAGAGAAAGCAGCTGCAGCCACGAGCCATTCAGCAGTAGCTCCGAGCAAGTCTACCAAGGTAGAAGGCAATGTACCGACGCAATCGACAGCGGACGAGGCAACGTATACTATTACCTATGCGCCTACTTACGAACAAAGTCATGCTCTAGCCAAAGCTGCCGACTTCGATAGACGACTCGTCCTTCTCGAGAAGGCGATCGGTATTACATCGTCGGCGATGCCCGAGCTAGAGGGCAATGGCCTGCCGCGAGCCATCATGCCCACGCTAGATACCCTTCAGAGCCAGATATTAACATTATCGGAAGCGTCTACTTCGTCCCTTGACAGCATCAGCCGTCGCGTACGGACGTTAACACAGGAAGCAGACCAGTTGGAGAAATCGAGGAAAGCGGCCAAAGCTGCGCAGGACTCGCTGGCTATGGGCGGTACTCCGCTCGAGACAGATGACTCAGAACAGACAGCCAAAATTAACGCGCTCTACGGAACTCTACCAACTATCGAGAGCTTGGCACCCCTGCTGCCTCCGTTGCTGGACCGACTTCGCTCGTTGAGAGCCATTCATGCCGATGCCACAACAGCTACCGATACTCTAGAACGCCTCGAGCAGTCTCAGAATGATATGGCCGCTGACATCAAGCAATGGAGAGAGGGTTTGGAGAAGATCGAGGCAGCTATGAACGAAGGAGACTCGGCCAAGACAGCCAACCTGAAAGTAGTAGAGGGATGGGTGAAGGAGCTGGAGGCGAAGGTCTCTAAGCTGTCATGATACTTGGAGGACCTGTAGCACTGTAGCTTGCATTAGTCTTGATACCCCTCGATTGAGTACAATGAAGATATGACCTCTAGAGGCTTTTGTTCGGTGTGCCCCTGGAGCTGGACTGCTGGACTATTTCCCTGCAGCTACATAAAGCTCCTTCCTTGATGGTTATAGTAATGCGTGGCGACAGATATGCAATTAGCAATGTGCTATATTTCTGTACAGGGAGGGGTCTGCTGCTCCCTATCGATAACGCCTATCTGTAGGTACCAAGTACAGATTCGTAGGAGGAATTAAATGGGTCGTGCCCGCGAAAAAAAGCCCTACCCACAACTTACCACAGCTTTAGCGAAACTAGGATCTTTTCGACTTCGATCAAAAAATTCCAACCGACTTTTCGACAAACTCCCATATTCGCGATCAAGCCAGCACAAAACCCTTGCAAAACTTCAACCACAAGTACGACGAGCACTCTCCAAGACTCCTGCAGAATTCTCAGCCTAACAGCACTTCTCAGATCGCCAATATGGAGTCCGCTAAGCAACCCGTCAAGCTTGTCAAGGTCACCCGCGTCCTGGGCCGAACCGGTACGATACCCTCTCGCCTTGTCGTCACCAAAAGAAGGCGACAGATGCGATGCGCTGTTACCATAGGAAAGAGTTGGAGCTAATAATCACAGGTTCTCGTGGTGGTGTTACCCAAGTACGCGTCGAATTCATGGACGACCAGACCCGAAGCATTATCCGAAACGTCAAGGGACCAGGTGCGAACATATTCCAGCCTCTGTTTCCGCCCACGGCACGGTATATTTCAGAATATACTAACACAGTTCTCGTCTAGTTCGCGAGGATGACATCCTCTGCCTACTCGAATCCGAGCGCGAGGCCCGAAGACTGAGATAAACGGAGCGTTCTTGGGGGGAAGAGATGAGAGCGTGGGAGTCGGATATCTACGGCCGGTTTGCGACTGCGGTCGGGTTAGCAGCACGACCATACAGCACTCGCGCTCACGATTCCTTTTGTGATGGGAGTCAATGGACTATGGGCATTCTGCATTGCGAATAAAAAAACCGATTCATACCCCGACCGTTACGCCGTGATGACCAGTCCTTGAGCGATCTTGTGCATATCCCAAGACCTTCACTGTTTGCCTGCGTCGGGATTCGTCCCATATTAACACAGAGCAAGTATGCATCAAGGCTGATATATACTAACAAACATAGGACGTCTATCTTATATCGGAGCCTTTCACAGGAGTTGAGGGTGCTCGTATGTACGTATTGGAGTACCCATATTGCTTAGTAATCCAGCAGTCAGTTGGTTCTAGCGCCGAGCTCTTTTTTTTTTTTTCCTTTCTTATCCATCTCATTTTCTTCCCTCTTTTATTTCCACGTTTCCCTCTCCTCACCTCGCATTTTGACGTATCGACAATCCAGTTCACGATTGGTAAGTGATCTTTTATTTCCTACATCTCTCACAATGTTGCATGATGCAATAAAATAGCATGTATTACCTGATCATCAATGATGTCTACCATTATCACCAAGATCTCTGAGTCAACAAGTCATCTGCCTAACCTTTTGCTGCACTCCCATCAACTGAGTTATAGCTAACTTGAGTATCCTAGATTGCGCTCCCAATTCTCCCCATCAACTGTCGTCGCTTCCAACCATGGCATCTGTCCCCAAGCCACCAGATGGCCATTTCAACGTCCTCTACTTCGCAAGTGCAAGCTCCTTCACCGCAAAGGAATCCGAGTCATTGCCCGCGCCGCTCCCCTTATGGAAGCTGTTCGACACGTTAGAAGAGAAATACAATGGCATTAAAGACAAGATCCTTAGCTCGTGTCTAGTGACAGTCAACCTGAATTATGTTGATATTCCCGAGTCCGAGAACGATACCTCTCAGGCGCTAATCAAGGAGGGTGATGAAGTAGCTATCATTCCTCCAGTCAGTTCAGGATAAGAATATACCAAATCAAAACTCCTAGTACTCGTTGCTATAAGTAGACTCATGTTTTTGTGAAATTTTACGACGGTAGTAGAGGCTCTTGTTCATCCCTCGCTTCTCGACCGTTCGGATGGACCTTATTCGTCAGTTTTGTACGAATCCATTCCCGCCACCTGGAAAGCCAACGTGTCGGTCTATATGTCCAAATCTTCCACCACGTAGGATGGACCTCGCTATAAGTCTTGAGCCGCCGGATCCCAAACACGGCCAGCGTGAAGAGTAGCACGAAGACGAGTGTAGACGCAATGGTGACGAGCGCGGTCAGCGTGGTGATGGTCGACACCTGGCACCCGAGCGGCCGCGTACGGATCTCCCAGCGCTCGGCCCAGTGCGGGCACACGTTCTCGTCCCAGGCCGGCGCGAGTAGCGGCACCTTGGCCGAGTTGGGCACGCAGGTCCACGACTATTCCGGGGACGCGGAGCGTGACGCATTCGCGTTAGCTGCACAGGACACGGGTATGGTAGATGCGGAAGTAATAGCTATAGTTCTGGCAGGTTGGAGGAATGCATTATATGAATGCTGTGGGGTTTTCTTGTCAGACTTGATACATAGGTGGCGTACGTACGAATGGACACCAGCTGCAGTCCCCCTGCGCCAGACAGCCCTTGCAGTCTTGGATTCCCCAACATCGTAGTAAGTGAGCGTCGTCGGGCGAGCTGACGCTGGTGAGGTTTATCATAACGACTGTCCAAACTGCGGGTTACGCGGGTAGCTGGTCGCCAATGTGTGGGAGGTACTGTATATAATTCAGGCTTGCCAAAGGAGTTAATCGAGCTTTGCTTTGGATCTGGTAATATCAACGAGTATAGAGAAATGTGAACATGATCTGTAGGGAAAGTTGACCCTTACTGTCTATAGCTCCTACAAATCGAAGCTGGCTGTTTCTGCATTGAAGCAATGCGGGGCAGAGAGCTCAGGTGTCATCTGCGATCCTTCCAGTCGCAAGTCATATCTTGGCTTATGGATGACCACCTCCTAAACACACTCTCGATAGCATGCTGTTACCATCGGAACGATTCATGATGGCCAAGATCACTAACATGCACAGTATCAAGGCAGATCAGATGATGTAATGCTCCGTTTCATTCTCTAGCAGGACGCCGTGTTGTATGTTACCCTAAGGCATGCTATGAAACCACCCGCGAGATCGTGTCCCTTCTTCTGTAGAGAGAATACGTCGTCTCACACAATCATCGTTGCCAGTCTAACTGCTCGTCTTTTTCATGGCACGCCGATGAAATGCTATTGCCCGAGCCAAAGTCAACACGACCCCCTTCCCCTTGTTTCTCCACTCCCAGAAACCGTGCGCGAGCGAATGTGAGCCCGAACGTATACCCGTAGCCTAATAACTCCTACCGGACGCGGCCGTAGTACGCTCCGTACCGGGGGCGGTCGGGGTAGCGGCGGGGCGCCCCCTAGGCGACGCTCGAGAGCTGCACGAGGCGCTCGCCGCAGCGGTGGTTGGCGTAGTCGTAGGCCTTGGAGCCGGGCGGGAAGGTGCCGTTGGTGGCCCAGAGGTCGATGAGCGGCTGCATCGGCTCCAGCTCCTGCGGCTTGAGCATGTCGAGCGCGCACGCCGTCAGCACGAAGTGGCTGAAGCAGCTGTTGAGCTGCTTCTCCAGGTTCAGGTGGTAGAACGGGTCCACGAAGTGCGCCCAGTACAGGTGCGCGTACACCCGGAACATCTGCCGGAAGATGGTCTGGCACACCTCGACGAAGTTCTCGGGGAACCCGCTGCGCCGGCCCGCCCACTCCTTGTCCCCCGGGTTCGACAGCTGCGACAGCGGCGTCGTCGTGATGGACGGGTTGTGCGCGTACGAGACGCCGTTAGTGTCCGTCGGGAAGATGTTGGTGTCGTCGATCTTGCCCGAGATCCAGCGCTGCATCAGAGTGATGTACTCGTAAGCCGGCAGCTCCACGGGCTCCCGCTTGCTGTTGAGCCACGTGAAGGAATGGTTCCTGTCTCGTGTCAACCAGAGTAGTTCGTTGCCGGGGCCTACGAGTGTACTTACGCGCCGGCCGACATGCGGGGGCAGGTCTGAGGATTGCAGATGGTGCTCCCGTCATCCTCCTTCTCATGGATCACACGTACGAAGTTCCACAGGTTGCGGTAGTGTTCGACCACTGTGCACAAATTAGACAGGTTAAGCCACGTGGGATGACGATAGTCCGGGTCTCACCTTGATGAGCGATCCACTCGCCCTGCTCCACCGTCTTGGGTCGCGCACTCAGGGTCATGAAGTTGCCTTTGACGATATGCTTGGCATACTGTACGTTAAGCCATAGCGGCAGCGGTCGGGGGAGGTGGTAAGAGCCGAGTATGTCGTCTCCGTTGGCCCCGGCGTTTCCGGAGTCATCCATGCCGATGTTCTGAGCTAAGGATGGTGAGCTAGGAAGCGGAGGAATCTTTGGTGCTAGACTTGTGGATGACTGGCTGCCTTGGGAGAGGTTGGTGGGAGAGTTGGGTTGACCGTTGCTGGTTGTTACGGGGCTCTTATTCTGACCTGGAGCCTTGGTCGACGTCCCTCTCAAACGAGCGTTTCTGGAGTGACAGTCAGCACGTGCTTCTTTGTCAAAGGAGGGAAAACAAAAGATCGGACGGGAAAAAAGGTGACGAGGGGAGAGCCAATGGGCTACGGATATGAGAAGTAACCAGTCTCGGTCCTAGCCGGTGCCAAAAGAAAAGGGCCTCGGCCAGGCATATCTTCAGCCACTTTGCCTCCCCATATGCTGAACTGAAACCGTACCGACAATCAGACGAAAGTGTGTTGGCGCATGGCAATCAAAACTACCTAGGTAAACCAGGAAGCGCCAGCTAGAAGTTTCTGCTAGAATATCCTGGTTTGGCTTGCCATTGGAGATGACAACGACATGAGTCAAGCACTTAGAATGCGATATCTATTCCTCCACATAAGCTCGAGGGTATAGATGGCGTCAAGACTATCCGTCTCGGTGCGAAGGGCTGGATACGTAGTGAGAAGCTATACACGTCATGTTTGAACGGCTAGCTCTCTCGTGATTGATACGCTCCATGTGGGCGACTTCGCATGTATATCTTTCTGTCGAATACACGGGCGGTCTGCTGTTTTCTTTTTTCTGGGTGGAAATGCATGCAGCGTATCTAGGGGTATATAAAGAAGAAAATCAACCCAAACCAGCCATATTGAAAGGCTGGGTCCAAGTGCCGTACGATGAGGCTGGCTGGGCTGAGCTGAGCTGAAGATGAACATTGATAATGTGACATCCAGCTGGGCTGGGTACTTCCACAAGCCATGAGTAGTAGCTCAGCAGCTCACCATTACAAGGAGTATAAACTGACTGGTCCTCTAAACCTGGTGTTCATGCGTTGCAACTCACACGAGCTACCGAGGGTGTAAGACGGAAGCTGACCGTGGTGAAGTCGACACTTGAATGAAAAGGGTGTATAAGAGAAAAGAGGCCTGACATAAAATATTGACCTACATTCCAGAAAACAAATTAGACATGATCGCTTAACAACCGCTACGTCGGGTAGCAGTAAGTTTTGGTGTATGGCAGGAGAGACGACGACGCTGGACGGCAATGTTCGATACTGGAGAGCTTCAGAAAGAAAGAAAAAACCGAGATTCAAGCAATGCAGGTATCAACAGGAGTCTGCGTCGGCTAAAGTCACTGACCACAATAGAAGAACCGTCAGGAATCCGGGGTTCGAGGAAAAGGGGCAAAGAGGGATTGATGTGGATTGTCGCCTCGCAGTTGTGTGCAAGTTTCCCACAGTGCATTTGGCCCAATGATATGGCAGCTGCTGTTTCAGGAGGTTATCTAGACGCCCTGACGCCTAACAAGCGACCTAGCCCCTCACTATCGATAATCGATAACAATAACTGGATAATATTTACCTATCAATAGTTTGTTTGTACATGCAGTACGCTCCTGCCTTTTCCACTGCAGCATAAGCTTGGGCCAATTTACCTCTCAGCCTCTCGAGTCTCTTTTCCTCCCAGCTATCAACATCAACCTCAACCCACCACCTCTACTTTTGTCCTCCTACTCTTCATACAACCTATCAATTTGATCAATCGCATTGGATACCCAGAAACACCCTAGCATTTCCGCCACACAATGTCCGACTCCGAGAACGACGGTGACCTCTTTGGTGACGAGGGTGGTCAGGTAGAGGGAGAGATCAGCGATCAGGAGCTGGATTCAGAACAAGACGAAGAGCTTGAGGAGCGCCCGCGTCCTCGCGACCATACCCGCGACCGCGATCTCGATCGCGACCTCGATGACAATGACAATGACGACGACAAGGATGAGGACCAAGAGGTCAAGGTGAAGCGTATCATGGGTGTTACGATTCATCGCCATAGAACTCCGCGGATCGCTAAGGACAGCCGTGGATTCGTAAGTTCAACTTGACAGCGGTCGACTGACAGCTACTGACCAATTACAGTTGCAAACCTTGAAAGTGCCCTCCTTCCTCAAGTTGCAAGCGGACGAGTACAAGCCCGCCACGTTCGAGCCGACTGAGTGGGACATGGAGAACGCGCGCTCCAAGAAGCGCAAGAATGTCGTTCGTTTCAAGCGCGATCCCGATACCGACGAGCTCAAGAGCAACGCGAACATCTATCGCTGGAGCGACGGTTCCCTCACCATCGGCGTCGGAAACGACCATTACGAAATCGCGAAGAAAGGCATGGCGCCGTCTGCTGACAAGCCTCACTACGAAGAGCGCGACGATGCTCACTACTATGTTGCTGCCGCGCATTTCACCAGCGAACTGTTCATGACCGTTGGCCACGTCTCGGAACAGTACACGGTGAACCTCCCCTCGAACCTAAAAGACGAGGCTACCCTCAAATTTAACGAGGCCATGGCGGCAGCTGCGCGTGCGAGACGACACGGCGCCGAAATGATCATCACGACCAACAAGGATCCCGAGCTAGCCAAGAGAGAGGCAGAAATCGCCGAGAAGGAGCGCAACAAGGCAGCGCGGAAACGCGAGAGTGCGGCGGCGCGACTCGATGGACAGCCAAGGGGCTACAGGAGTGGCGGTCTGTCGATCGGTGATCTGGAAGGCGGACGAAGAGCTGGCGGTGGTCGCAAGAGAGGCGCGCCCGGCTCATCGAAAGGCAAGCGACGAAGACCTGAGTACGATTCAGACGACGACTTCGCATCGGCCGGCGGGCGTCATAACGAGTACGACCGCGAGGACGATTTCATCGCCCCTAGCGATGACGAGGAAGCAGAGAGCGCGGGAGAAGAGGAAGAGGAGGACGATCTCCTGGACGATGACGAGGAGGAAGAGGCTCCTCGCAAGAAACGCCAGAAGACGGCCGACGCCGAGGACGCCGACGCTGATGCGGATGCTGACCTGGACGATATGGACGTGGCAGCCGAGGCGTCGCACAGACGACGTCGTCACATCATTGACGAAGACGAAGACGACGAGTAGCGGCTAACTCGCGCTGTAACCTGAATATGGAACTTGTTTGTATTATACTATGCATTGGTCGTTTGAGGCTATAAACGCCTAGCTTCACCGTGTACTACGAGGGCGAGGTTGTCTCGAGCCGCCGTTAATATCCGGTTTCGTTTATTAAAAAAGAAAAGAGAAAGTTTCTATAAAGGTTCTGTCAAGCTCTGTGACGACAGCATATGCCATAAGAAGCATTCTTGGATGCATACATCAGATACTTGTCTTGTAATGGATCTGTGTAGGACAGATGGATGTCGAATATTGCCAGATTATGGACTGGATGCTATTTGATGCGCTGACATGGAGAATCCCTGCGCTCCGGCACTCCGGATAGGTGCGTCTTATTAGTGGACCAGAGCTGGAGATTTACATCACATGCAATCCGACGGAGCTAGGGTAGCTTCTAAGCTCGGCCAAAGACGAGGGCGGCTCAGCTGCCCAGCTGCCCAGGTTAGACATGCAATTCTCGTGTGTCGAATCCCCGTACGCCAACCACCTAATCCGTAGTCCACGATTCTATCTCCTCTCTCTTCTACATTCTTATTTCTACTTCCGACCAGTCCGTCTCTATGCCCTCGCGACAAGGCGGCATATAATGGCGGGCGGACACCGTTCATTCTCCTTTATAGCTTTGCCAACTACACGTGCCTACTTAGGTACCTAAATCACCTGCCCGCGCGCCACAGGGGATTTCCCCGCCGATGATTCCGGCCGAGGCCGTCGCCGCGAGAGGATGCAGACCATCTGGAGAGTTTTCGTCGCCGTGTTTTCCCTGGTGTTGGAGGTCTTCTTGTTTTGGTACAGGGTGAGTCCGACATCACGTCCGAGAGTCCTTTGTTTACGGCATCGAGGCTGTGCTCCGTGGTCAGCAGCTTACGCAGCCTCCACCACGCCGTAGAAGCTATGGGGCCGATGGACGTCCAAAAGTCACGTCGACGAATGGCTCGACGCGCTGCGCCATGCCGAGGTGTACGAGGAGTGGGAGCATGCCGCGTTGCAGCTGGATAATCTCAAGGAATTGAATATATGGTATGTTACTGCACTACGGGTGTATATGCAGACGCGATGCAAACGACACGGCATGGACGAATACGACTAACGGGCACGCTCGCTATGTTCTTGTAGGCGCAATAATCCCTCCTCCCACCACTATGACTGGACGCTCATCAACGACCGCCTCGACTCCATCGTCGAAGCCCGCGAGAGCAATGACCTGCAGTCCCTAGTCGATCTCGTGCGCTCCGGCCTGGTCCGCAACCTCGGCAACATCACGGCGCCGCGCCTGTATAACCGCGCCTTTGCCGGCACCAAATATCTCATCGAGGAGTACATCATGCAGGTGGCGGGCGCCGTCGAGGACATCAACCAGGGCGTCGCTATACCGGCGAGCGAACAGCACACGCACACGGACACTTTGTCGACGCAGCAGAAGCTCGACTTTCTACACGACTCTAGGCAGGCGTTTGGACGGAGCACTCTGGTTCTGCAAGGCGGCGCCATGTTCGGGATATGTCACCTGGGAGTTGTCAAGGCCCTCTTCTTGCGGGGTCTGCTCCCGCGCATCATCACCGGCACGGCGACCGGTGCGCTCATCGCTAGCCTAGTAGCCATCCACACCGAGGACGAGCTCCCGGGCGTATTGAAAGGGGGCGGCATCAACCTGGAAGCCTTCGAGGTACACGAGCGGCAAGCACACAGCGGTCATCAGAGCCCGCACAGCCGGACGCATCTCGGCGGAGCCAGCTGGGAGACGCTGCTACGAAGGATACAGAGGTTTTGGCGCGAGGGGTACTTCCTTGACGTCAAGGTCTTGGAAGACTGCGTCAAGGCGAACGTCGGGGACCTCACGTTCGAAGAGGCGTACAACAGGAGCAAGCGAGTCCTCAACATCACCGTGGCCACGGCGGAACAGGAGGGAATTCCAGCGCTGCTGAACTACATCACCGCGCCCAACGTGGTAGGTCTTTCTTAAATGGCACTATGATGATGGGCGGACATGGACATACTGACGTGATATTAAAAGTTAATCTGGACCGCCGCCGTCGCATCCAACGCCTCGACTCCCTCGCTTTACGGAAGCAGGCAGACGACGGTGCTGTGTAAGGACGTCAACGGCAAGATCGTGCCCTGGGCCCCGGCCAACGCGTACCGCGCGTGGACGCACGTGTCGGGCAAGGAGCGCAAGTCGCCGCTGTCGCGGGTAGCGCAGCTCTTCAACGTGAACCACTTCATCGTGAGCCAGGCGCGGCCGTACCTGATCCCGTTCCTCGAGTCGGATATGCACGGGCCGTCGCTGTTCACGGCGCGGCACAAGCGGGCGCAGATGACGGGCCACCTGTTCCGGGTGGTGGGACTCGAGGTGCGGCACCGGCTGCGGCAGCTGGACACGCTGGGCTTGCTGCCGGCGGGGATCCGCAAGTTCCTGGTGGACGAGGAGGTGCCGGCGGCGAGCGTGACGCTGGTGCCGTCGGTGACGGCGCGCGACTTCGTGCGGCTGCTCGAGACGCCGACGCGCGAGACGCTCGACTACTGGATCCTGCGCGGCGAGCGCAGCGTCTGGCCCGCCGTCGGCGCCCTCACCGTCCGCTGCGCCGTCGAGTACGAGGTCGAGAGCGCCTACCAGCGCGCACGCAGCCTCAAGGCCGGCGGCCTCAGGCGCAAGTCCAACGCCAGCGTCGCGCCGCCCCCCGCCCAGGACCTCCTCCTGCCCCGCAGGGAGCTTTCGCTTCCCCCCAAGAGCGCGGCCATATGACAGATGGGTCGAGAATGGGGAAGAAGAGCCTGGCCGCGCGTTGCCCTGCAATCCATATTAACTTGACAGTCGCCACCGTGGCATGGGGTCGTTCTAGGACCAGCGCTGTTTTCTGTTCGGGCCCTTCTGCGGGTGACTGACAAACAGAGAAGCAAAATCAGCCTTGGTACAGATGCAGCTAGCTGCTGGTCGTAGCGGCTGGTCAGCCGGACGTTTCTCAGATACACTGTGCGCGACTGCGGCACAGGGCGTGTCCTATACCTCAGACAAAGGGGTAGGTACCTCTACCTGCAAGAAGGAACGCCGGCCGGCTGGCCGCCTCTGGGAGGGAGACAAAATGACCGGCGTACAAGGTAGTTATCTAATTACCTGCTGTTACCTGCTGCAACCTTCTCTTGTAGCCAGTTCGAGGGCAGAGCACTGCCAAGAAGCTCGACGAGCAGCTGCAGATGCGACGCATTCATGTGCATTGTACATGAACTTGACCCCCCCCCCCTTGTCTGACAGGATGAGGGAGTTGCATGGAGCTACTGCAGGCAAAAAGCAGCCCGATGACCGTCCAAATCTTCCAGAAGATTACCGCTTTCTGACGTGTCCAGCCAGTGGCTCTGCAGGTCTCGTACTTGTACATACCTTGAAACAAAAAACAAAGTAACCGATCAGGAAGAGGAAGAGGGTGGGAATGGGGGGGGGGGGGCGGCAGACTGGCAGGCTGGTAGGCTGGTAGGCTGCGCAAGGGGGGTGGAAGGGATCGGGGAATGGAAATGGAAAGGAAAAAGGAAACAAATGTTCGATTGGAACCAAACTATTCGTCTGCTATGTACTGTACTGTATTCCTTGCCCCAAATGTCAATCCGCATTTGCATCATCTTGGCATCTTTGCATATTCGCATCTTCGCATCTTCACTTCCATCGCGCTCCTAAAAGGTATGTACGCGTGACGCGCATGCTCCGGACCAGCGGGTGAGCTGGCATCGCTCTCTTTCTGCTACTGGCCGGAGCAGAGCCTCAAAAGCACGTAGCGCGTAGCGGTGAGTGGCGACTTATATGGGTGGGAGGTGGGCTCTGGGTGAATCCAAAGACGGATGAGTGAGTGGGGGGTTAGAGGGATGGGAAAGATGAGATGAATGCTACGTCCGAGACACAGTCTCCCTTCCCTACCTCTCCCCGAACGCAGATGGGTGATGCGATGGAACACACACCAGATGGTAGCGTAAGCACGGGGTGTGGGAAGTGGGTGTGCAGACGTGGGATGAGATAGGCGCAGGATGGGGAACGGGGTTTGCTTTCTTCCCTCCCTCCCTTCTGTTCGTGATTACGACTCAGCGTAGCCGTCGGCCGGCGTCTGTGAAACTCGCACGCGAAGAGGGCCGGGAAGACGGGGGGAGAGAGGCTTGAGAGGGTGACATTGCAGAATGGCGGCGTTGCCGTCCTGGCGCATTCTTCTGCCCGCCCGCTCAGCTTCTTAGGCCCTTTCTCTGCCGCTGTCTTGCACGCTCCCGGCCAATCAGGGTCGGCCGCCCCAGCTGAAGGAACGATTCTCGAAGTGTTCCTCGTTCGGAGTTCCCACCCGCAAGTGACATGTTTGGGGGTGAGGGTGTGGTGCGGCTGCTTTGCTAGGGACGAAGAAATCCTGTTCCCTGTCCAGCCCGTTCCCCTGTTCCCCTGTTGCCCTTTCTGCCCGGCCGTCCCTGTCTCTCGTCTTGTTTGACGCATCTACACAGTAGGTTGTGCGACCAACAAAAAGGGGGGAACGCATCCCATTTGACGACTCGAACCGGGAAGGGTGAAGGATGCGCAGACGAGGGGGAGGTGCTGATGAAATGGACATGGGAATGTTGCGACAGGGAGGGTGTGTGCACACGATGTGACAGGTGTGTGCGCACGATGTGACAGGCTGGCTGGGAGGAGATGGGCGGATCCGAGGACGAGGGTCAGGACGAGGGTCAGGACGAGGGTCAGGACGAGGCCTGCCTGCGGCAAGGTAAATGGCCGCAGGTGCCGGTAAATGGCGGGCGCTGACGAGAGAACCTTAGCTGTTTCGTGCTCGGCCGGACAGGCTGGAAGAGTGGTCAACCATCATGTTCGCCAAGACGGAGGGTTGTGGTCACCATCATAAGCTTGTGTAGCTCGAGGTCTTCAGCTGTCTACGTGAACTGTACATGCATTACATGTGCCTACTTTCTTACGTCTTACACGGCAGCATGAGCGCGGTGTGTACTTGTGTTAGACAGGTGCCTTGCATATATGATAGCACCAATACAAATCTAGGCCAAGAAAGTATCATCTCTCGCCATCGTCGCAATAAACGCACGCTATGACAGCCACCGCTTAAGAGGACAGACCATAAGAAAGCCAACCATGGAAGATCAACAAGTGGAAAATAAAAGGGGAATCAGCTTGGAAAGATCTCCGGGTGAATTTACGCCCAGGCTCTGCATCCCTACATACCCACATCCTACCTCCGTACATCATACTATGTATGTACAATATATTAAACATTGTGACGCTGCATGTCCCGGTTCGCAGATCGTCAGGTCGGCTTGGCTTTCGAGTAAACAAGAAATATTCGTATCCTGCTTACCCACTCACACCCACAAGGCAGATTCTGGCGAATCAAGCTGTTGACGCCTCGCTTCCTCGACGGGACCTGGCTGCCTGCCCGTCTCCAGTCGTCGTGCGTGATGAACTGAGGCAGGGCAAGGGATGTGTCCCACGGTGGACGTTTACAAGGACCAGCTCACATACACTTACCTAGGTATGTAACCGAAATGGCACTTGTTAGGATAGATACTGCATGTACAGTTGGTAGACAGCTACACTATCGTTCTAATACGCCCGGCATGCCTCGCGCCGCCAAGTTGGGTGGCAAACGTGGCGCGCCGTGAACCGCTTCGGTTCGTGAAAGCCAGAAGAAGCTCACAAGGTTGCGTGAGATGAACAGGGAGATTAGCTTTGCGAGGTCGAGATTGGTTGGGTTGACAGAGCCAGAGCAGCCCGAGCAGCCCAAGGCAGGGCCAGGGTCAGACTACAAGCTGACAAGTTGAAAGTCGATGAGGTGACGAGTTGCGACGCGATCTGCGCCTTGCGGATTCGCCATCTGCTGATCTGCTAGTCTTGCGCGATAGACAGGCCACAGGCCTTCTTTCCACCCTTTCCTTCTAGAAAAGTTCTCTGCTAGGGCTGATGCGGCCCGGCCCCTTTCGACGCACCCCTCCCCCCTTTTCCCTTCCCCCACACCTCCCTTTCCTCCTCCTCCTTCTCGTCCTCCTCCTGGGGCCGTTCGTATTCACCGTCCGGCAGCCTATCCAACCTGCCAACTAGCCTGGTGGGCCTTATGGAGAAATGGTTTCACAAAACGCCCGCTGCACTCAGCATACCTTCAAATGACCATCTTCGAGGTTTCGTTGTCAGCTTGCAAGTTGGATGCTTGTATACCTAGGTACCTAGGTAGGCATCCATCCTCTAACCCCCTCCATCCCTGATCAAGTCTGCCGAGATTACGTAGCTGCGGATAGGAGCTACCGCATGGAGACAGGTAAGTAGACCTAAGGCTATCCGAGTTGGCGGTCCTACCGGCGGCTTTTCCCAAGTCCTACGAGTCCTACAGCACGCAGCGCCATCTAGCTTGGGGGGGGGGGGGACGCAACCGTCATTAGACGTACTAGGTATGGCGTGTATGTACCGTACAGGCATTGTTCTATTCGTTGATCGTTAAGCGAAATAATACAAGGGATTGGGCTCGAGACTTGGCTCGCAATGATACCAAACGGCTACAGGTACTTTGAAAATGCCTGCCCTACGCCCTATGTCGATGTGCGAGTTTGGAGTGGTCAATTTAGGGGGGGGGGAGATTTGCCGTGCGTGGGGTGGAACCTTGGAACTTGGCGGCGAGCATGGAGAAAAGGACGAAGGGCGGAACCGAGGAATACGTGCCTACACCTAAACTGTACATGTAGCAATATCACAAAGGGGGCAGGCACTGTTACCTACCGAAGTCTACCTAGGTACGTACCTGGTAGGTAGTTCTGATGCCCAATGCCTGCTTCAAGCGTATGGAAATGCTTGTTTGGGTACCTGGCCAGAAGAGATCACGTTGGCGAGTCATGTTAACCAGCCAAGGGGAAATACTGGTTGGCCAAGCATCAATGGTGGCACGGAATGCGATTACACACAGCATGCGAGCGTACCACCCAGCCGCAGGTTACCGTCAGGAAGCTGATCAGGGGAACGCCCGCCTACGCTACGATATCCCCGGCGATCGCTATTCCCAAGATGTTGCACGTTCGCTCTCGTTGCCGATGGACAGACTCCTGTCAATAAACGGCAAACAATATATATAAAAAAAGGACCCAAATGCAAAGATTCGTAAGCTCTGACGAATGACGGCGGCGTGCTACAAGAGATGACATACCATACTTAAGGCACCTTATTAGGTACCTGACCCAACCAAGAGTCCCGTCTGTAGCAACAGAAGATGGCATGGTTTAGAGGTTAGCAGCCGCGCGCTTAAGCCGTACTAGAGTTTAGGCACCTACCTAGGTCTATTACTAAGGTATGACAAGCTGCCAGATGCTCACTAAGCCACACCATGCACTACCCTGAGGTGTTGTACGTAACGTTCGGTCTGTCTGGGAATGTACAGGTACATTATACCAGTGTCGGATATACCGCCAGTGTCGGATATACAGTCGCCAGCATAGCAAAGGGAAACGAAAGACGAGATAGTCTCTCCAGTACAGCCTCGACATCCAAGTCCGGGTGCGGGGATCATGGTCATGCAGCAGCAATACGTGAAGTGTATTGCGGGTAGGCATCTCATTGTACGGAACGACATGTTGCGGTGCTATGCATGACGGATCTTTAACAGCCCGCTGGGCTACCGGAGGGCTTCATAACGGCCCACAGGACGGCCACTGGAGGGCCATAGGACAGCCACACGAGGACGGCCGAACCACGGAAATCTGGGAAGCGGTGTGCTCTCGTCTGCATCCGGACATTTTTCATCACTTGACTCGGTATCTCAAGTGGCTAGATAGCAAGTGAATCGGGAGCCGACTCGTCTGCATCTTGACGAGACGGCACCATGCTTCTTCGGTATCCCAAGCTAGGTGGATGCAGCTGGATCCGGGGACTGACTTGCCACAGATTGTACGAGGCCCGGATCGGATTAGCGGCGCTACTTCATCAATCTATCATCTTCCCTCGTCATCATCTTGATCCCTCATCTCTGCAAGACGCCCACCACGGAATCGCAGACCGACCCTGGCAGCCGCACATAATCCAGCTTAGCAAGACGAGACATACGTGTTCATCCCGCGATACGTACATCGAGCCGGTCGGTGAGCTGGTTTGAGCATGGTTGTTCCTTTTTTATTCTTTTCCCTCTTTCTCGCGGAGAGGATCATTACCCGTCCCCACCACTCCCGTACGACGGCGGCTTTTCCCACCACCAAGCCTTTGCCCAGGCGGCGCGATGATACGTTGGGGTTCTGGGGGTTCAACCTGCACAGTGCGCCTATACCAGAAGCCTCCAAATCAAGTCCCTCGGGCACGTATGCGTCGACTTGGCAATGGCTTTGGTGCTGTGCGATGCCGTGATACAAGGAGAGGACTACGGTATGCATACTGTAGAGCAGCGGCCTCTGCGTATCCATACTATCTATCTATCTCAAGAGGGTACTTTTTCATTCCTGTCGGTTCGCGCCCGACTTGTTGGCAACCCTGGTCCATCTTCTTGTCATGACAGCACGACACCCGCCCACCCGCCATCCTGTCCCCGATCCAACCTTATGTGCTTGTACCGCACCTTTCTAGGGTGGACTGCTTCTGCCATTGCCGCTGCTACTGCCTACATAGTAGGTACAGCTACTGTTACTGCTGGGCTGGATGGGATATTGGGATACTTGGCTACAGATTGTGTACACATACCCTCCCCCAATCTGGCCGATGCCCCCGCCTAAAGCTCCGTTTCGAGATCCAGAAAGAGCAATGAGAGAGGCCTTGGGTACTTCCGGATTGCAGCCTACCCTCTATTTTTTCCATTCTTTATTTTTTTCACATTACCCAACTTGGAATACAATCCCTGACTTTTCTCCGTCTCTCGACATACAAATAAGAAAGAAGAAGAGAGAGAGGGAGAGAAAAGCACACATGTGTCCCTGCCCTAGACTCTCAAAAATGTTGGCGCTTTTCCACTCGCTCCATGAATGACCGATTCGACGCGCGACGATAGTCAAAGTCGGGTAACAAATGCAAAGCGGACCCTGAAGCACCAATATCATCCTTGGCTCCTGATTTCCGCAAAACTGAACTGCGCCAACTTATGGGGAACCACGCTGGGCATATACATAGCCCTACATACGTGCCTACTTACCTAGGTGGGTAGCTAAGTGCAGATAATCCGTCATGTACCTCTCTCTGCATAATGCACTGCATGCAATGGAGGCCTAGGCGTATATAATGTATACCTACATGTCATGTAAGTGAGATACATATGGAAGGCAAGTTAACTTAGCTGGGTGCTTGGCTTGGCACAACTAAAGAGGAAAAGAAAAGAACAAAACTCACCGATCAGAGAGAAAAAGGAAGAAAAAAGCACTCAACATGTGTGGTCACCAGAGTGGATATCCATCCTCTTGTGCATACATACCTTGCTATACTGTAAGTACCGGCACTAACCCACACACGAATACAAGAGGGCCAGAGGAAAAAGTGAGGCGAGATATGTCGACGGTGAGAAGTCAAGGCAGAACCCAGCGCTGTAAGCGACACCTAGGTCGACTAGACATCATGCCTTGTACATCCTTCAGGTACATGATGTAGATCGAGGTATACCTAGGTAGGAGCTTGGCTGTGGGACCGAAGCGTCACGGCTCGCAGCACATGGCTCTACACCTTCCTCGCGGGGAGGCGATGCGTGTACTAGCTAGGTACCTAGGAGGGTAAGTAAGTGTCCAGGTGCTACCTCGCAGCACGGCCCTTCGAGCCTGTTGAGGAACGAAGCAAATATCAAAGGGACCCCTGTCCTTCTGGGAGTCCAGTCTAACAGGCTGACCTGTCGTAGGGGGCCGTCCACGACCAGTCACTCTACCTGTCTCCCACCTGCGCACCTCTCAGCGGTACTTGGCTACGTATTTTACCTACCTTGCCCACATCCTTACCTCCCCCCAGGTATACTCTAGCTTCATACCCGAATACATAAACGCAGACACATCCACGGCTTGCCTTGACTCGACTTTCTCTTCTTCCTCTCATACACGCACACATCTCTTCCTTATTTATTGCCTTGTGGCTCGACGAGTACTACCAGACGGCATCGCCGTATCACAGCACACGACCCCATGCTCGGCTGTCCAACTGTCCCCCTTCTTCTGTTCAACTCCTCCAACCTACTGAACCCCGGATCTTGCTTCGTTTGCTTGGGCAGAAAAACGAATACAGTGCTTCCCGGACCGGGTCGACTACAGATACTACTCCATCTTACATGCCAACACATAGACCATCTTATTCTATTTGTATTTGCCTGTTCATCTACTTCAGTTCCGGTTGGTAGCTATCAACCATCGTCTTGGAGCACGCTCTCTCCATATGCCCAACCTGGTTCCCACCATGTCTTCCTTTTCCGTCCACTCCTCCGTCCACGGTAGATGTTCTGAGCCAGAACGAAGCTCCTCCGGAGAAAGCAGCTACTACACCGACAACTACACGTCGGACCGTCCTCCGCACCTCAACGACGACAACTTCTCGTCGACCCAGCCCGGTGGGCCCGCCTACGAGCCGAGACGACCTCCCAGCGTGCAAGCTTCGGAGCTCGACACTATGCACGTGACGACCCAAGGCCGAAACTACACACCCCACTACCCGGCATCGTCTCGGTCTGCCAACACAAGCAGCACCGTCAGGGGTGGGGACCCTCTTGTCCCACGGCCCCATGTGGACTTCTTCGCCAACCAGTACAACTACGACGATCCGGGGGCGGTGTCGTTGACGGCGCAGGCCATCAGCACTCACAATCACTCCAACGAGACATTGCTGTACAACGGCGACATCCCGAGCTGGGTGCTGGGCGCCGGGTATAACATCGCCGGCGACGGGTCCAACGACGGCAACTCCAGATACGTTCAGGTATCCAGCGATTCCGGCCGCCACAGCTCGGTGGCGACCGACTCATCTTGGACCATGGTCGCACCCGCCCATGACAGCCAGGCCGAGACCTTCACGGGTATCGGCGGCTGGCAGGCCGACATTGCGGCTGACACCTACACCCTGGCGAGCAGGATCCCCGACGAGGACACACAGGACTGATTGATCGAAAAAAGAGTGCGATGAATGATAGGTCTGGGTCGGCGCTTCTTTGGTGGATGGGTGGAAAAAATGTTGTTGTTCATTTCTATGATACTCGGACACTTGTCGCTTTCTTGCTCTTATATCTCATGAGACTTTCATGTTCCCTTCTTTTCATCTCTTTAATACCATCACGAAGGCGTTTGTTGGCGGGTGGCTTGAAGAATAGCTTTTACCATACAGGCGTTTCAGCGCCTACACGTTAATGTCAATGTAGTGAGGACAGTAATGAGAGAACGATATCGCAATGCAAATCTTTGGTGTTTTCTTCTTCTCGAGTCACTCAACTCTCCTCAATGGTACTTCTCATGCTGGCCAGCTCTCACTTGCAGCCGACCATCTTCGGCATAAACAATCGCATCGCCCGTGGACTGACGGGTCATGCAGCCACCCTGTAGGTCTCCCAGGAACCCCCTCTTCCAGCTGGGGGGGTCGCCGTACATCATCGTACATTGCATTGCACGATCCAACGGCGGTCATCTGTCGACTGCGCCTGTGTCTGTGCCTCAGCTGGGCTGGTACAGTGAAGCACCGGGGCCCGTGGTGCATCCCGAGACGCTGACACGGACGAAAAGAAAGATTATTCCCCGCAACCTTCCTATTTGCCTTCTTTTTACCCCCCATCTCTTGTTCGCACCACAGCCAGCCATCGCTTCCACGGCCCTGCCGTGATGTAGGAAGCAACCCAATCTCCAAATCTCGACCCAACTGAAGGCCTCGTCAATCTGCAGGGGGGCCTCCTCTTACCCCCTCCCCTCCAAGCTCACCTATCCCAATCAAATGCATCTTGCATATTTTCTGGATCTGTGCACTTGCAATAGGGTCGGCAAAGGGAATGCTGCTTGCTACCCTTGGTCACCACACCTAAACCAGGCTGACGGGATCGCCATAGAGGCGGGATGCGACGCGGGCCCTACGCCATACAATGCTCAAGCCCCGTCAACGAAACGAACGTGGACACGCAAAGACGCATGAACCATTGCTTGTCGAGAGCCTGCCTCGAGACGGAAAACGAACCCGCCCATCCGGCCCCTTCCAATCGGTTCCTTCTAGGCAGACTCTCCGCTTTGGAGATTCAAGGAGCCGAACGGCAAGACAAGAAAAAAAGGACAAGTGCTTAGCTAATACAGAGAAATACTATACGTATTTGTCGCCCTTTCTAGGGTGTTGTGCGGCATACGTATAGTAACTCCTCGGCAATTAGCTAGGCGAAAACCCGTACAAGGGGGTAGGCAAACTAATAATAGAAAAAAAAAAAAAAAAAAAACAAAAAAAGAAAAGAAGAGGAAAGAAAAAGACCAAGTATACTCACCATGTTCTACAGCCCCCACACCACCGAATTTTCTCATACCCTTTTTGGCATTTCACCTCACACCCCCTCCCCCTCTTTGAGCAGATCGCGGGCGCCCATGAAAATCGCATTCCCGGCGGGTAGGACATGCCGGGATCTGCAAAATGCACCGCCGTACCTGCATCGTCGTGCTGTCTTACGCACTCTTGCAGGTAGACTTCCTCCGCCCTCCACCCAAAAAGCCGGTCGAGGAGACACGACATGATGGGCCCGAACCGAGGGTTACACGCTCAATCACCCATCTAGGATTTGGAGAACACAGCGCTAGTTCTGGTTCTGTTCGCTTCTTCTCCCGGCGCAGATGATCGAGTGGTATGGCGGGCCACGAGAAGATGAGGCTGCTGCTGCTGCTGTTTGGATCCGAGTAGACAGCGCACACCGCTATCGGCCCCCTGCCCCCCTGCCACTCCCATCCACCCTTCTTCTCTTGGACGTATCGACGGCTAACCTCGGCGAAGGACAACCGATCTCGCACAAAATCCCCGACACCAAGTTCGTCCTACTCTCAGATAGCAGGTTGGGGCAAGAAGGGGGGAGGGAGGGCGAGAGACTAGAGGGGACCTTGATGAGCTGGCCGCGCGGCCTTGGCGCTATGTGAAATTTTTTTTTTTTTTCATCTTTCTTTGACTCTTTCTTCCAGCGACCGTCAGGGACTGTCCTCGTTTCGTATGCATACCTAATGCACGTTGCCGTGTCGTGGATCGATTCGTCAACGGGAAAATTCTCAGAAGCTTCGCCAGCCTCGTTCCGTGCCTCTCCATGCCTTCCCTCCCCTTTTCTCCTGTCAACTTTTTTTTCCTCCTTCCACCCGCTGCATACAATAACTATGTCCACCCCTCGCGTCTGGTAGGTAGGACGACTGTCTGACGGTGAGCCGGGCCGAGTTCGAGCTGCTGGTAGCCTATGCAGGCAGCAAAGGAGCCGCTCGGAGTTGGTACGACGGCATTACATCGAGGGTCTAAGAACGAGGCAGCTGCTGGGTCTTTGGCTGAGAGTTGTCGAGCAGCACGTCGCGCTAGGATCCCAGTATGCGTTTTCGTGATATATTTTCAAGAACAACCTACCTGGGTCCCGAGCTTTCCTGTATCAGTCTCGAGAATATGTGAACCAGCTGGGAATAGGCGTTGACCATTCACGCGTCATCCTAAAGCAGCCCTGATAGGTAACAGTGATAAACGAGGAAGTTCGACACGGTTCTGGATGAAGCGATATTCGGCGAGCTTCGGGATCACGCGGCTATAGTCGTCGTGGTTCGGTGCTCGTCAAGTCGGAGGTTAGACGTAAGATGAGGCTGCGTGGGTATCGGACACGTTGCCTCCCAAGTAAGACAGTCGCCCGTAGGTCAGACAGGACCGTAGGTAAGACAAGACACAGTCATCGTTGACGTTGACACAAAGTTTGTGAGGCGTATCCCCCGGATCCACCGGTCCTGGGGACTCCCCTGTAAGAAATACAGGAGACGGATGGGAACGGGATCCACCGCGAAGTAGACAATTTCCAAAATTACCCGACAGGTAGCTCGGGTGGGTAAAGGACGTGTGATATCTAAGTTAGATCTCGAACCTAGCGTAGATCAGTCGTCAAAGATTGGTGTGCCCTCTTTTTGTCACCTCTTCGTCCGCGTTTCATCGACTCTTGGTCGGTGCTCGGTCGTGTCGTACTCGGGGAAGCATAACAATAAGGGAAATAAACCACGGGATAATTGCCCCAGGTAGGCAGGCAGGCAACGAAGAAGTCGAGTAAGCTCTGCGGAATTGTTCCATATCTTTGATTGCCCATCCATTTTGTAACGATACCAGTCGATAAGGGGTACTTTCGAGAAGGCTCAACGATGCATTGTCATCCAAATTCCGAGTAAATCGATGAACAGACATCAAGGAGAGGTATAACTCATGATATAGAAGCCTCTTGGGCAGATATACGAACACAAAACCTGCATAGTTGGGTAGAAACCGGACGGCCTGTGGGCCACCCCTCTCCCATCTGCGTGTAATGGAGGACTACATGAGAGACCAGCCACTCACGACTCAACTGCCAACTTCCAACGAATGGGTAGGGGGACTGAGGGCGCGCTGCCTTGATTGATGCGTCGCCTTGATTGGGCGCCCTGCCGATGCGTTTTGATAGGGGTTAGGGGTGCCGAGTGGATGCGGCCTGAGCACCATTGGATACCAACTTCGCCAATCGACAGGGGATGGCGGCCCTGTTACGAAAACGTACGCGTCTTAGATAAGAGGCACATATAAGTCTCGGAACGCCCATCGCTCTATTGGACCTTTACATGTCGTGTTTCATTGAGACACTATAGAAAGCCGAGTCGAATTATGCCAAGGCACCCTTCCAGACTCTCTCCCACCTCTCTTCCCTTCTGAAGCCCGAATCTACGTCCATAACCTACAAGTACCGTCCGCGCCCGCGCTCACGCACCAGGGGTGCTGGGGGTGCCAGTCGACGTCCGTGACACCGAGGCGGTTGACGACCCTGTGGCCCTTGAGCATCTTGACGGGGACGATGGTGGGGCCGTCCATGAGGTCGCTGACAACCTTGCCGTGGAAGATCTGCAGGGTGCCGTCGTCGCTGCAGTCGGCGAAGAGCGGGTGGCTGCGGTGGAACCGCACGGCGCGGATCGCCTGCGGGTGGAAGCGCATCGTCTTGTACGGTCGGCTCGACATCTCGAGGTCGTGCCAGAGCAGCCGCCGGTCGTACGACCCGACCACCACGTTGTCGCCGCCCGGGTGCACGTCGAACGACGAGATCCACCGCGCCCCCGGCTGCAGCGACTTGACCAGCTCCTGCTTCTGCAGGTCGTAGCATCGTATCGACCGCTGCGTCGCCACGAAGAAGAGGGGCCGAGACGGATGGAACGACGCGGCCTGCGCTAATCCGGGTAGCTTTCGGAAAGGAATCTGGGTGAGATGCTTGGAAAGGGTGTGAATGGCCACGGAGCTTCTTTGACCAGTGGGAGATACCGTGCAGAAGAAGTCGCCTCGTCGGTGCCAGCTGATTGTCTTCACGGGCGACCGAACAGTGGCATTTAGCAGGACTCCTTCGTCTTCCAGGCGGGCTCCTGGTCGCGACCATTTCGCCGGTGGATCTTTTCGCGCCGCTCCGTTCGCCGTCGTAAGCTGTTTGCCATTTGTAGCATACCCGAATCCTGCATCCAGAACATCGCGACTAGCCTGTTCTAATTCCGGATTTCCGTACGAAGGGGTCATTAAGAAAATATCCTCGGCTACCGCTGCTGAGAGAATTGACGCCTCCTGACCCGGCCGCCATCGTACCACGTCTACAGGATCTTCACTGCTGAGCTTAACTTGCCATTGTTGCTTGCCATCCGTTAGACCCCATACTCTTACGGTACCATCGTCGCCACCACTGGCCAGCCATTGCCCCGATGGATCGATAGCAACTGATCGTACTCTGCCCTCGTGACCTGTGAATTCTATGGAAGCGATTGTTGGGAATGGTCGCAGCTCTTCCGGCCGAGGAAGTTTCGGTAGCAGTGACGCCGGATCTATATTCAATCGGTTCTTCCGTATTCTTGGCGCTAGGTAGAGGTCAAGACATCTTTCGAAGCGCTCTTTGACAAACTGGTCGTATGCTGGGGTTCTCCGTAACGAATCGTACTTTTGGGGTAAGTATTCCTTTTCTCGTTCCTCCGGCTCCATATCTTCCCACGACTTCTTCTCGTCCTCGGTGGGGAGATATTCCGGAGGCGGGTTATAGCTGAGGTCGTAGCCGGGCGGAGCAAGTTTGGGGGCGGGAATATGCATCACGTTAGGTGGCCGAGGCGTCTCGTCAGCCCATAGGTCGTAATGCACCTCTTCTTCCTCTTCCTCTTCCCTCTCCCTCTCCTCGGGAGGCTTGTAAGGCAATATACGTCCTTCCCGAATGGCCTTGACTAATTTCATAATTCGCTTGGCTTCGTGCTTTGAGGGTAAGAAGCGTCGCTTCGGTTCAGGCGCGGCGCTGAGCGGCATTGTCTCCTCGAAACTTGTGAACCACTCGACAGTATCCTATATATAATGTCAGATAAGAAAAAAGACGGCATGGGGGCATGGGTGATGGAACTAACTGGGTACGGATCATATCCTTCTTCGGGAACCTCATTCATCTGGACTCGTCGCAGCAGCTCCAGCTCATCCTGACTCAAGTTCAGTGGTTTACCCGTAGCGGGATCCGTGAGGCCGGTCCATCCCTTGGGCACTTCAATACTGTCTAACAGCGCATCTAGGGCTTCGCCGGTGGCCGGACGCATGATCTTCTTTCCGTTGATGTCATATCCTATGTGAGGGTACGAGTCGTAGAAGGAGAGAGGGATGTCCCCGATGGTATTAACTGGTCCTTGAGCATCTGTATCGTCTGAATCGTACACGGGGTCAATCTCGTCGTAAACGTATCTTGTTCCGCCATTGGCATCGGTCTCGACCCTGTAGTGAGGGCCGACATCTTGGTCAGACTCGATCCCGTTGGTTAATCGCTTTATCTCTGGCTTTTCGTCGTCTGTAGGTATGTCGTCGCTCGCGAGTTCATCGTCTTCGGCACCGAGTGCGACTCCATCTGCGTTATCGTCACCGTCTTGTTCTACTTCAGAATCATCATCGGATTCGTCCTCGAGCACGCCCTCTAAAAGCCCATCTCCGAACTCATCGCCGGATTGGGGTTCATTTGCCGCGTCGAACTCAGCCAGTGAAGCTTTGCGCTTTAAATTGGACTTTGTTGGAGCCATGGGGACTGGCTGCAGAGTGCTGTACTATAAATTTGCGCCGCCTCAATAGCTGGTGTGTACGCGAAAGCATAGAAGGAAAAGAAATTCCCCAAATTATTTTTTTGTCGGTGGGGTTTTCTGCCGGCAAGAAAAATATTTACCGCCTTCCGTTTTAGCTGGCAAATGTACCTATGTACTATGTAACCTTTGTAAATCAGTCTTTTCTTTTCGTCTTTTATCTTTAAAACTATTTTACTGCCCACGCCATGTCCTCAAATCTCACAATACTTGCCTCTTGTTATGCAAGATGCCTACAGCAATAAATTGCTGCAAGCCATGTTTTCAGTACCTTATGTCCATACGAAGTTGGCTACCAAACGGCCCTCTTACATGCAGACATTTTCGTCAATCAAAGTGCAATTCTAGCGAGCCTACCAAGGTATCTAGGTACCTATATCATCAGCTGATAAACCGTCATATGTACTTGTACAAAGTAAAGCATCCAGAAGGATGAAGGGACGTCCTATCCATAACCGTGCGGTTTATATTCCGCCTTGTTAGCACAGCCTCGTGTGCATAGGACGCGCTTCATCTTTCTTAACCTGAGTCAGAGCTTGGACCGACACTTACTCTTGAGGCATCAGTAAAATTAGACGGCATCTTTCAGATTTGACAATGGACCCCTTGTCAGCTTTCGCCTTAGCGGGCAATGTTCTTCAGTTCATTGAGTTTGCCACCAAGCTGCTCTCAACCGGCGTTCAAGTATATAAATCTGCTACCGGCACCGCTGATTCCAACCTGGCAATAGAGGATATATCCCGGAACCTCTCAAGTCTTAGTAGCCGTCTAGGCACCAGCGATGGAGGTTTTCGAGGGCCAGCCAACCAAGACGCCCTTCGAAGCATCGCCAACTCATGCCACGCCGATTGCGATCGTCTTCTAACCGTGCTCAATGACCTAAAGGTCAAGGGTGGAAGCCAACGTGCATGGAAGAGTTTCCGAGCCGCTTTGAAGCTTGCTTGGAAAGATGAGCAAGAAATTGACAAGCTGACGAGCAGGCTCAGAGACCAGCAGTCGGCAATGACGCTGCATATCTGCGCTATATCAAAGTAAGCTACTAACCTAGGCCCCTACCTAGGTGACCTACCCATCCCAATAGTTCAGATACGGGGACGAAGACTAAGGTAACTCTAGCGGGTGGCTTCAAAACGTGAATTTGAAATTGCAGCATCTCGACGACCAAAACCGAGATTTGCATCTCCAATATCTAGACAGACTCAAGGAACTCTCTTCCCATATTGACGATATAAAAACGAAAATCAGCCTACCACAACTCTCTGGGCCTAGCTATTCATTCTCGGCCACTCAAGTTGACGACCTGGCAACTAGAGTGTCGCATATATCCGTAGTCGAACGCAATATCGCGAAGGAGCAAGCAATTATCCGCAGCTTGGACTACCACTTTAGGTCGTCGAGGTATGGTGGTATCGCCGAGGCCCACGCCCGGACGTTCAGCTGGATCTTTGAAACTTCCGATGGACCAAACAGCAGGGGCAGCCTTCTAAAGTGGCTTCGGGAGTCGGACGGCGTCTTCTGGATCACAGGAAAACCTGGAAGCGGAAAATCTACCTTGATGAAGTACCTCATCGGCCATGAAAACACGAAAGATTCTCTTCGGAGTTGGGCAGGACCTGGGAGAGCCATCATTGCCAGCCACTTCTTCTGGTCATCGGGTAGCTCGATACAGACGTCAGTGGAAGGGCTGCTCCGCTCCTTACTGTTCAACGTCTTCAGACAATGCCCCGAGATTATTTCCGAGGCGTGCCCAGCTCATTGGGAAGCCCCGGACATTTCTTTCGCTGCTAGTTATGAGTGGAAATTTAGAGACCTACTCGCCTGCATCCGGACTATCAAGGCGCTTAGCATAACCTCAGTTCGGTTCTGCTTCTTCGTTGACGGGCTCGACGAGTTCGATGGCGATTATACCGAGATTGCTCAGATGTTGACAGAGGTTGCAGACTGTTCGACCATCAAACTATGTGTCGCCAGTCGTCCCCTGAACGAGTTCCAGGATCAGTTTGGCGCTGACGTGTCGCGTATACTGCGCGTCCATGAGTTAACCCGGGATGACACCCTGAAGTATTCGCAAAGCCGTTTACAGGCCCACCCTCGCTGGTCAGTCCTTGGCCTAGACGTTCAAGCCGCCCAGTCATTCCTGCAGAAAATAGCCGATATGGCACAAGGCGTGTTCCTATGGGTTACTCTGGTAACGCAATCTCTTCGAAACGGATTAACAAACGACGATACTATGTAAGACTTGAATGTTCGGCTAGAGTTTCTGCCAAAAACTCTCGAAGCATTTTATAGACACATGTTGGACTCGGTAGACCCCGTATATTACCGAAAATCAGCCGATTTAATACAGATGCAACTACTTCTGACCAAAGGCGATCGTTCATTGAGAGATTGGCGGATGCCATGGTTGGTCGCACTGATACACGAGCGCGAGTACGCCGACGCGGATTACGCGATTACAATGTCATGTGTCACACCGAGCGACGCTGATATTCAATCCCTCTCCGAGAAAGCATCCCGCAGGCTGAGCGCCAAGGGTTGCGGCCTACTAGAGATCCCCGTGGATAAATCATACGTGGAGTTTATTCACCGGACGGCCTTTGACTATCTGAGCACGCCTGCAATGGTGAGCTACTTGCAGGCCAGGAGCGGTCATCAGTTCAACGCCAGTTTATCACTGCTGAGAGCCTACGTGGGATGCCTCAAAATGGGCATCACGGCCATAGTCGAAGAGGTTGGCCCTGTTCTTCAGAACGATGTTTACCGGTCGAACGAACATGTCTTTTGGAAGGTGCTGTTCATGGCGACAGGCGCAAGAAATGATGGGGCAGATGACGCTGTCATATTCAAGCTCATTGAATGCCTCGAGGATCTTTCCATGATAACGGTTGACTCTACAAAAAAGGGCAAGTACGTCGACCCCATGAACGTGTGGGCAACGCCGGTTGGATCGTTATGCGGTACTATACATTGGTCCGCATTCGTAGCTGCATTGATCAGGAACGGCGAGGCGAAATTTGCCGCTATGAGACTTTCTAACGATGTGGATTACTTCCGAAGAATGCCTCGTCCTGCTCTCTGGATATTGATGGTATACAGACAAGGGCGGCTTAACTATCCATGGTATAGTAGTTCGGTAGAACTGCTGCGTGTTTTGCTTGAGAATGGCTATGACCCTAACGAATCATTCGTGGACGAGCAAGAGAATCCGGTCTCAATGAGCATGCGCGGGTGGGAACCAAGTCCTCGCCCTCACTTCCAGTCTTGAAAAACACAACCATTAATTCTGGACTACAACTCGGTGTCTACTCACTCCTGCTCCAGTATGGGGCCGATCCTAACGCCCATATCTCGCCTTTTACCACGGTCTGGGTTGACTTCGTCTGCTTGCCGATGAAGCATCCGTCAGTAATCACGGCTACAGATGACTTTCTCGAAGTTTTGGGCAGCTTTTTCAAATACGGAGCTGATCTAGGAGAATCAGCCATTGGATTGACCTTGAATCCAAGTGACACCATGAGCCATCTCCCCTTCCGCATGGTCACGGGCTGGGATACGTTTTGCGAAGCCCTTGAGGATTATGTTCCATCCAAAACGGGCCGCGAACTCGAATTCGCCGGCCATATCGCCATGAAGATGATTGAGCAGGCGATAAAAGTTGGATGGCCGATGCGAAGACTACCTTCGGTCATCGAGAGCGTCTTCCCCGAGAGACTACGGCAGCCGATGCTTGAATTAATCGCTCGGGGTCGAGGGGATCTGAAGAATCCCTCTACCAATGTAAAACGGCGAGTTAAAGAAAGCGCCGAAGGTGAAGGGGCGAGCAAGCGATTGAAGCACTAGTATACAGGGCCTTAACGATCTAATGCCGGAACCAATATTGTCAGCCTGGATAATGTCAAGACGGTATTCAATCATCGTTAGGATACAACTGAGGACGCGGATACAACATCAAGCCAGCTACATAATACAAGCCCCCATTGAGAAGAGTGCAATATTATCAAAAGTGAACATAAGATCAGAAGTGGAATTTTGTATTATAGCTCTCCTTTGGCTCTGATAACAATAGTCTCATTCGTTACCACGATCCTGTGCTCGTCGCGAGACGGCGGCGGCCTGCCGACAGTTACTTTCGTAGCCCGCTTGGAACGGTGCGCGCCGTAGTTGCCGAGCTCGAGGTCCTCCCGCGACTGGTTCTTCATCTGCGTGAAACCGCTCGACCTGATGTTCCTACGCCGCCTTCCCGATGCGTTCATGATTTTGCCGCTCTTGTTCTTCCAGGCCGAGCCCCCATACGCCAAGATGATGGAAAGGAAGCGGTCAAAAACAGGCAGCAATAGCGGACAGCTAGATGCTATGATGGCGATGCCAGCTTCGCTGGTCCCGTACACGGTCGGTCGAACCTCCGAATACGGTATGTTGGAAAGGTCCATGCTTTGGACGGTGAATAGGCGCGTTATCCCGAACCCAAGGGAGCTGTATTTGAACGAGAATATGTCAGCATACAGTCTCGAACGAGTCACACTTCCTGGATAGTGGCTATCCAGGGTTGAAATGGGGAAGGGGATGCGGTGGGCTCTTCTTACAGGATGCCCATGATGAATACAAAGACGATGATGGCCTTTTGCCGTGTGCCCACTACCAATTTATGAATCACGGGCAATGGCAATACTAGGACGGCAAGTTCGTTGATAATGTTGACGATACCTGTCGCCATATTGGCAGCCTGCTTCCCACCGCCGCAGGCACGCTCGATCGTCTGAGGCATCTGCCAGTTCACCGCGATCGGCCGGCAGATAAGCAGGTATACCATCACGGTTGAAAGAGCGCACGTTATGGTGAGAATTATCATGGGGATAGCGGCGAGCCTGAAACGGGGGGAGAAGACAAAGATGCGCATGAGCATTGAGATGACGCTGAGCTCGACCAGTGCAAAGGTGACGACGTAGAGGAACTGGCGAGCATACATAGCCTGAGTACGTTAGCGCCGCCGCCTTCATCTAGGAGAGTCCGCTCGACCGACCTTCATGAGCCGTATTACGTGCCAGCTTTGCAATTCGTCGACGTGGTGGCCCATACCGCCCACGAGGACCATAACGAAGTCTGAAGCAACAATACCAAAGAATAAAAACACGGCGCCGAGGTTAAGTCCGTCTTCGACCGCGAACGAGCGGCCGACCTGCCGGAGGCTCCAGAGCCGCATCCAGGTCCATAGCGCCGTGAGGAAAACCAAGACTATGCCCAAAGCAATGACCTTCCATCCTTCGGCGTTAGGCGGCACCAGGCCGGTCTCGAAACGGCCGCTTGCGACTGCCGGGAGGTCTTCGCTGAGTGGGATGGCGAGCCGAGCATGGAGGATATTCATGTCGACGCTCAACCTCGGGCTTCCATCGCCACCGAAGCGTCGCACATGGGGATCAATAGACGTCTTGGAGGGCGGAGGAAGGGTGGGAGAGCGAAGAAAGAATAAAACGGCCCTCAGTCCCGTCAGATGGACCGTTACATATACCGGGGCGTCATCTCAAGATAACCACTCAGGTACCTGTGAACGTCGAGGTAGGTGTGTAGTTGGGACAGATGGTAATTTATTCGTCATCAGAACTATTTCCTCCTTACCTCAGACTAGGCATCTCGTGCGAAACGACGGGAACGTGAGCACAGGGCCAAATCTTACTACCGTGACGCCGGACAGGGGTGGCGTATCCGACAATTTGGGGTCCAAGACATGCGTTAGGGGTTCCAGGTTGATGAGGGCTGCGGCCGGAGATATGTGATATGTCAGATTTGAATACAGGGCGGACGAAAGAACATGGCAGCGCATCTTCTCTTCTAGACTTCCCACCTCTTGTGCTACGTCTCCGGCCAAGAAGGAACCCTGACGGATACCCCATGTGCCGCCTCTGCTGCAGTTGGATCGCCGGCAGCCTTACGGTTGGTTCGTCGTGGCTGTAATCGACAATGTCAGCGTGACATTGACAAGTACTTCCCTCCATGGGTTTGACGAGACAAATGTGACATGTCAGCCCATCTTACCCCCGTCCCACGTGTAGGCGTCAGCTTGATTCGAGGTCGGGGTTGGTAGATGTTTCTTTTCTTTTTCCTTTTCATTTCTAATGCAGCCAAGATCGGCGCTGCTTGTCTAAACATAGCAATACATATAATTGCAATGTGCATAAAAAAAGAAAAAAAAAGGTAGAGATTCCGAAGCCCAACTTCTCTAGTTCATTGCGCACGGTCTCGTTTGCAGAACGCCTCTTAATCTCGTCACGGCGCCTCGCGGATGATAGAATCAACGGGCGCCGACGTGGGTGCTTTATCTAATCACCATCCTTAATGCTTCCCCGGAGTCGTCGCCGTAGTAAGGAGTCAAGCTCGGCCGTTAGTTCAAGAAGTCGGCGAACTCTGCTGTTGGTGATTACCTCTGAGTTGCTGGTCACAAGTTTATCTGAGATAGATTTGAAGGACTGGAGTAACGTGGGGGCGGTAACATTGTTCGTATCACCTCAGCGAGTACCTGGTAGACTTGACGTGAATAGGTTGAGCCATGCTGTACACTCTTCCGTCGGTGCTACGCTTGATGCGCAAGGCGGATATGCAACCCCTAACTAAGCCACCGGCCGGTATGATCAGACATGCAGCATGCAGACATGCCGCGTTGGAGGGCATGGCACCGATATTCTACGGCCCATTCGTTGCTGCCGTGCCATCGAGATCATCACATACCAGGTACTAATCTCGAAGTCCGACTTGGTGATCTTTGTCTCTTTCCATCGAAGCCTCTCCCTACAGCGCCATCCTTTTCCCCATTCTCAACCATGAAAATGTCGTCTTTCCGCTTTCTGCCCTACATGCGACGCTACGCTCGAGAATATCACTCTAGACCGTTTGTTCATTTGCCAGTTGTAGCGATCATGTCAATACCTAACTATAGTTTTTTCAGGGGCATTGTATAGAAGATTTTTACAGTACCAATTGTAACCCCCCCGAGATATAATTATGGCTTCAATGGGATAGGCGGGGCATCCAAGAAGCCCCTGAGCTCTATCAGCTCACGCTCTGAGTATTTATCTGAAAGTGTCGCAAGTGTCACCCAGCTAGGAGAAATACAAGCTCTCTTGGATTCTCGCGGATCCTGGTCATAAGGTCAATGGGTTTCGCCATGTCTCCGGGTCCCTCTCATCCTGCCTCGGAAGATGATGGGCGTCCGATCCGGAACCAGTCTGTATCTCCGGTCACATCTTGCTCCCATGGCCGCATTTCTAGTTATCTCGCCTCCTGTGTCACCAGCCTGGATGGCGCATCAACCACAGCAGCCAATATCCCCTCCGAGGCCGGAGGTTATGCATCCTTTCTGTCCAATTCGACTACAGTGACTAGGGCCCATATCTGCGAAGACAGCGAATCAAAAATCTCTATAGGTGGACATCAGGGGAATGACCCGAATCATTTTCTCTCGGGGTGGTGGTGGTGGTGGGAAATATTCGCCATGGCCCTCAGCATCGCCTGCATGTGCGCGCTGGTAACGCTGCTGACCATGATGGACAGCATGCCTCTGCAGAGCTGGTGGCTGCCGATACAGCTCAATTCGCTTGTCGCCGCCGTGACGACGATAGCAAAGGCGTCAATGATGGTGCCAGTGGTGTCCTGCATCGGACAGCTGAAGTGGCGTCACTTCATGGAAAAGCCGCGGAGGCTCATCGATCTCCAGCTCTTCGACGATGCAAGCCGCGGTCCTTGGGGCTCTGCGGTCTTGCTATGGACCTTGTGCTTCCGAGCACGACTCTTGGTCACATTTGGCCTCTCCTTGGTTACGATTGTCGCCCTCGGTATCGAAACCAGCGCGCAGCAAGTCATAGCATTCCCCTTGCGAGAGGCGCGGTTGAACAATGTATCGGCAGAGCTAGGCGTAGCTGATACATACACCACCAAGAGCTTTCCCCGTCAGACAGGTACCGGTATGGTCTACTTTTCATCATACTAAGCGTTGCCTCGACAGGCTGTACTGATGATCTGGATTAGGTATTTCCCATGATGTGCTTGCTCTGGAGACCTCACTCACTTATCGATGCCGTGACCGGAACCATCGCCAAGCCGCATTTCGCTTGCCCCGAGCCGGCCACCCGGTGTCAGTGGGATACGTTTACAACCCTGGGCGTCTGCGCAAATTTCGACAACGTCACCGACGTTGCTGCGTCGCAGTGTGTCAATAACACGTCTGGTACCAGCTGCACTTACACCGTTCCAGGGGTGGCTGCTTTGAATCTGAACCGTTCGGATCTCGAGTGTATTTCACATAGTGAAAATTGTCAGTCGTCTGACGCATTCTTCCAGTCCTCTTTTCAACGAAATCAAATTCTGACTGGTCCTCTGGATACCTTCGTGGCAATGAATGGCTTGCAGAAAGGCGAACGCCGGCGGATAACAGATAATGGTTTCACGCCGCCAACTCTCCAAGTCTACTCGAACACTCTCACTTGGTGTGCGCAAACTTTCAGCAATATCACCGGGTCGCAGGTTGATATTAATAGCGGCTCCGTGTCTCGGGAAGACTTAAGCTTCGTCGCTTACTGGAGAGACGAAAACCCAGACGGTACGATGGGAAGATCGTATTACTACTTCGGGGCGAATTCCACGTGCCATCGGTTCAGTATCTCGTAGGGAGCTGCTGAGTCTCTACCGATGTCTCTTGACAGTCTGCTCAGTAACGTATTTCGGCACGAGTATTCTCACGACTACCTCGGACCGGAGGGCCAGTCACTACGGATCAGTTTTTCTCTCAAGGGCTCAGATCTCAACAAGGCCATGGCGAGCATCGCAGACACGCTGACGAGCCTGATACGAGCGAAGGACCACGGCGACAATTACAACGCTTCGATCGCCACCGGGGCCGCCTTCTTCAACGAGACCTACATACACGTGCGATGGGGTTGGATGGCGCTGCCCCTGTCAGAGGTGCTGCTGACCGCTCTCCTGCTCGTAGTGACAATCGCCATCACACGAGACCAGCCTCTTCTCGGACAGTCGGTCGTGGCACTGCTGACGAACGGGCTCGAGGGCTGGTCGAGCGACGAGCTGTAGATGCCCCAACTACAGACTCGGGAGAAGCTGGACGAGCTGGCAGAGCGGATGCTGGTCAAGCTGGAGGCTGGCGATGCAGGCCGTCTCAGGTTCCTCAGAAGTGGTTCCTGATTGTGTACGTCGGCGGGGCACGGGGTTTGCCCAAGCATTATATATACCTAGGTACCTTAGGTAGTGGGGAACGCACAAATGAAATGACTTAAGATTTCGCCGGGCGTCGTCGTACGAATCAGAAGTTGGGGCGTTTGGTGGCGTCTCTTCAGTCACGGAGATGCGGTGGGGGATTATGCACATACAGAGGGAGAGGGGTTTCGAAAACGGGGCTGAGGGGTTCGATAAGGAGCTGGAGGTGCGAACTGCCGGTAGGTGGGGAATCCGAGTCTCCGGCCTCGGGGTTGTGCTGCAGCGATCGTGACTTTGGCGATAGGCTAAAACCGGCCAATCGCACCAAATTATCCGAACCCCCGACCCTTTGTTCGATCCACCGCCTGCATGCCTATAAAAGAACTAGGCGCGGCACCGATATAGCGTACTTTCGATTCCGGAATACCTAGCCTGGACCCCGTTCCCATCCAGAAAGAAGCCATGTCGACCTTTTCTGTGAGTAGAAACCATATCTTCCTCTGCCAATCATGCTGGCTGACACTACAACCGCAGCGTCTCGTCCGTTTCCTTGCCAAGAATGGCAAGACGTACTACGGGGATGCCATCCTACCGCAGGGCGTGACGGACATCGCAAAGACCAAGCAGGCCCGCGTCATCAAGGGCGACATCTTTGGCAAGTACGAAGTCACTGACCAGGTCGCCGACGTCCGCCTGCTGCTGGCGCCGCTGGCCTTGGAGGACGTCAAGACGGTCAGGTGTCTGGGTCTCAACTACGCTCTGCACGCGAAAGAGGTCGGGTCCCTTTCTTCTCTGCTTCAACTGCTCTGAAGACTCGACGACTATGTAGATTCTAACAGTTCCTCTTTCAGGCCGGTCTGCCGCTGCCCAAATACCCGGTGCTGTTTGTAAGTGGCACATTTTACCCCTCCTCAGCCATATCCCTTTCTCCCCTCTCCTCTCTTGTGTTACGATGACGGGGACGACAGCACGTGCTGACCAAGCCACGTAGTACAAGCCGGTAACTTCTCTATCCGGGCCCACGGACCCGATCCCCGTCCACCCCGTCGCGCAGGCCGCGGAGGGTGAGCTGGGGCTGGACTACGAGGTGGAGCTGGTGGTCGTCATCGGCAAGGAGGCGCGCGACGTGCCCGAGTCGGCGGCGCTGGACTACGTTCTGGGTTACGCTGTAGGCAACGACGTATCGCACCGCGACTGGCAGATCACGCGGGGCGGCGGCCAGTGGTCGCTCGGCAAGGGCTTCGACGGCTGGGCGCCGTACGGGCCCGGCATCGTCTCGGCCCGCACGCTCACGGACCCCCAGACGATGCGCATCACCACGCGCCTCAACGGTCAGGTCGTCCAGGACAGCAACACGGCCGACCAGATCTTCAACGTCCGCCAGACCATCGCCTTCCTCAGCCAGGGCCACACCCTCCTGCCCGGCGACCTCATCTGGACCGGCACCCCCTCGGGCGTCGGCATGGGCCGCAAGCCCCAGCTCTGGATGAAGGACGGCGACGTCGTCGAGGTCGAGATGGAGGGCGTCGGCGTCGTCACCAACAAGGTCGAGTACACCAAGGGAGCCGCCGACGCTGCCAAGCTGTAAGCCAGCAGGCAGCGATCGTCGTAGATGTTGGGGACTATCGTTATACGCAAGTATGTACTTGTTGATCATCAGACACACCTAAAAAAGAAAAAAGAAATTCTACGTTCACCAACATCTTGTGTCGACTTTTTTCAATTAAAGTGCATGAGCCGTCTGGCATGATGATTCAGATCTACCTGATTATCTTCTATGTTTGACAGTCAACTACCTATACACACTTAGCTCTACCGGCAGCAAAAACGTTGCGGAAATGCTATTTTCATGAAGTTCAACTCATTCCAGCCTCCTTCGGCGATATATCTAGTTCCGGCACGTCACTGCCGCACCACTGGACCTCAGCTAGCGTCCGTGCCCACGTGGAAAAATCAACGGCAAGTCTGACGGCATCTATTGTGCATTAGGTTCAGGCCCTAGCCAGGCCGGCTGGCTGGGCAGGGCAGATAGAAGATGCTTGGCATTCAGGGTTTGACAGATATATAATCGTGAGTCAGCTTGAAGCTCGGCTTATTAGGTTAGGTATTTCTTATAAACAACGCCCACAAATTGTGGGCTTAAAACTGCGATGTTATAGTTTCTCGTATTCTACTTCTCTCTCATTTTCGTGAGACGCAAAAGTGTCTCCAACTCAGCATCCGCTCGACGGAGATAATTAGGACCCAGTTCGTAAAATGGACCGGAAATCCTGAGGTTGACAAAAAAAGAGAAAAAAATTATAAGTTGAGATAGGCCCCGCCGAGGATTGAACTCAGGTCTCAGGAATTTTTTTCTATCAAAATCCTGCGTGCTAACCACTACACTACGCGGCCGCCATTGGGATAGACTGTGGGTCTCCTATACTGTTTGATATAACGGGAATAGGTGGGCACCTCTGGTCTTGAGAAAAAGGGGCTTTGACTACTCAACTAGAAAGGAGGATCTTCGGATAACAGCGTACTATGGATGTGCAGCATTGGAATTTCTGTTTTTGCTCTTTCATAGTGCAGAATTAGTCTATGTTAAGCACTTAACATAAGGGAATACTGCGTAGACAGACTGGATATCAAAACAGCTTCTATATAGTATTTCACAACTGGGAACCTCTCAGATTATTGTGATGGCTGTCACCATTCAAAGAGACCAAGGGCTAGTATGGAATAACGTTACTCGCAGTGCCCATATATCCTTCTCATAATTCACTAGATAGGTCCCTGGGTAGTAACTGCAACTATGTGGATGGCATGTCTAGTGGGATGAGATGTCAATGGCTATTTTGTATTTTTGGGGTTAAGAGACTTTCTAAGACATGATACAAGGCATACTCTCCGTGACATTTTTTTGAAGTCCATAATCTTCCTTAGAACAGAGTCCCGTCACCTAGAATGACTATAGGACTCGACCTAGAGTGCGGCCGAAACTTGGCAGCAAGTTCCCGGCCTCCTTTCCAAGTCCCAGCTTCCAACATCTGCGCCATGCTCAGCTCTACGCCCAGCTTAGCGAAATGGGCCGAGATGGGCTTGTGTAGCTCGTCTAGCAGAGCGACTGTCATAGCCCTCCACTCAACAACTGTATCAGACGACTCGGGGAAGGCGGGCAGGTCTTGGCCTGAAGGGGTATGTGCCTTAGCAAGGTCGGGCTTTAGCTTCAAGGCGCCAAGGTCGACGAAGAGACCACCGTTGCGGTACTCGGGCAGCCCCGTGCCTAATTGGGCGTTGATGACCTGGAAGTCTAGCACGCGTACGAATGGTACCATGAGGGAATATCCGAGCCATTGTGTCAACTTGTGGAAGGGCTGAATGATATCTACATCCCGACCACCTTTCGCATTGGAAGACAAGACGTCGAGTGGCCAGGCGTCGCCGATAGGGAATCCTTGGATACGGGGACGGTCCGCAGGCCAGGACGGAACAAGAATCTGCTGCAGCGTCGCCCAGAGCAATTCATAGTCAATCGTCTTGGAGTCACCCGAGAGGTTTGTGAGGTAGTCTGAGGACCTCAATATCAGATACACGTCCAGCCGGGATATACGCATCAGGTAGGTGTTCACGTACCGACAAGATTACCAGGTCTACCCGTGGGACCTACGATATCCTGCAGTCGAAGGAGTGATTCCCCCACGCTATTCAGCAATTTCACGCGGGAGGAGACACCAATGAGGGGGTTCTCCGGTGTAACCTGAAAGCCTTTGCTGAACATATCATCGGTGAGCTTGACGAGTGCCGCAGCTATGAGTAGACGTTAGCTCCAGACAAGGGAGCAAGACCCGGACATAAAGGACAGAGTATACCATCGACTTTATGAGCACCAGCTTCCTGGGTAAAGTAACCCGACTTGAACATGTACAGCGAAGCCATGGCCGTGCCCTCGCTGCGGCTGTACACCAGACCACTTCCGGGCTCTACAAATTTCCAGGTGTCGCCGGCACCAGCATCGACCAACACCGACACGAAGAACAAGTCAATCAGTCGCCTGGTCAGTTCCATCTTATCGCAACCATCCTTGGCCCACTGATCCAGCAGCGGCTGTACGCGGGGGATCCCGCCGACATCGAAGTGCTGCCAGCGGCCGTGAGGCGGGATGCTCGAGAAGCGATCAGGGCCAAAGTCGCGCTATCATATTGTTACTGGGCCGCAATCAGGAGAGAATGTGTAATTTCGCCTGATCCAGAAGCGAAGTTAAGAAATCTTACCTCGATGACGGATATGACGAAGTCTGCCACGGCAGACATGCGCTGCTCGTCATATTCGAAGCTGTTCAGACGGCCCTCTCGGGCTGCCGTGAAGACGACCTGGGCCCGTTCACGAACAGCCTGAAGACTGAGCAGGTAAGCAATATCAGGGGACGGAGCCCACGACATGGTCCGAGACATCCTGGTCGTTCTCTTGGGATGCTTGCTTCGGGACGTTTTACGGATCGGAGATACGATCTTTCCTTGAACGGGCTTGGTACTATGGCGAATGAAACCGAAGCTGAGGAATAAGATGGAACTGATATCTCCTTGTTCGCCTACTTCAGAACCTGTGTAGACCTGGCCTTCCGTTGTGCTAACGGATCTCCGAGGTCGGGTAGGTCGGGCAGCGTCTCAGCATGTCAGGCCAGCAGGCTGATTGCACCGGGTTCGGCAACGGGGAGCGGAACCGATGCGCCGGATCTCTTATCTGCATCTAAGCTCCTCTTAGGTTAGGTACGATTGGGCAATGACATCGCCTTGCTATCACTAGCTGATACGCAGAGATATTATGTAACTGACTCTTGACAGTTATTGTTCTTGGCGCTACTGATATGGGCGAGAAGTTAATAATTTCAGTTAGACATGAGTTTATAACCCTTCAATATCTCTCATGTGAATTGTGAATAAAGCAGAGTCCTAAAGACAGAAAGAGACTGCTGGTAATAGTCTGACGTAATGTACGGCAATGAGAAGCCGGCTCCACCTCAGCTCTCGATTTAAGCCGAGAAACAGATAGCATGTGCAATGCCAAGACCGACAATGCCATCAAGCCAATTCTGCCATTGTTCTCCGGATATGTGAATCTACTATACTCCGAACACCATCTAGCTTTTGCGCATCCTTTTGTGGTTTAGTACAGCATCAGAATCAGCATCAATGGTCCGGTAGCGTAACTCAGATAAACCAATCTTTCCAACTCGGCGTCTACGCACACGTTCCCCTGCCTTGCGCCCTTTGCCGCGCCCGTCGCAACCGAGCCGAGCCGAAACCGAACCTCTCCAATTCTCGCATCTAGCCATCCTCCTCGTTATTCCCCCATAGGTAGCAACAAAGCAGAAAGGGGAAAAGGAATAGGAGAGACGTGAAAAAGGAGAGAAGAAAATCAGAAGAAAATATGGCGGAAGCGCTAGCAACGGCCAAGGCGGCGCTGGAGCGCGTGGTGCTGGACCCGGCGAACCATGACCTGCTGGCGGTCGTCAAGGGGGCGCGGAACGGGGCCGTGTACGGGGCCAAGGTGCGGTTCCCGCACGCGCTGGTCATGGTGTTCCTGTTCCGGCCGGGCACGCTGCGGCAGAAGCTGTCGCTGGTGGCGCGCGCCACGCGCACCCACGCGCGCAACCTCGCCCGCTTCGCCCTCATCTACAAGCTCGCCTGCTACCTGCTCAAGCGCTACGGCGCCACCCCCGGCAAGGAGGGCCGCTACGACACCTTCGTCGCCGGCCTCGTCGGCGGCTACGCCGTCTTCGGCGGCCGCTCCTCCCGCTCCGGCAAGATCTCCAGCGTCAACCAGCAGATCGTCGTCTACGTCTTCGCCCGCGTCGTCCTGGCCCTCGCCCGCCTCGCCGTCAAGCCCGGCGCAGGCGGCCCCGGTCTCCCATTCGTCTCCCGCGAGGATATTTCTGCTCGCATCTCCCACTACGCCTGGCCCGTCTTCGCCGCCCTCAGCTGGGCCGGCGTCATGCACCTCTTCCGCCACCACCCCGACGACCTCCAGCCCTCCCTCCGCAGCAGCATGACCTACATCTACCAGCAGTCCGACCACTGGGACAGCCTGAGGAATTTCATATGGCACAATAAATAGATGGGAGAAAATAAAAACGGCTAGGGCACAGATGGATAGCCAGGGGTCGGCTGGGAATAGAGTGCCGGTAGAGTTATGAAGCACGTGGGCAAAGGGAGGAAGACGGTTGGAAGGGAAGCAAGGGCTTCGTTGTCATGACCAATATATATCACTGAAGGCGTTTACTCAGTTTTTTTGGACCTAATTCAGATCCAGATGTACAAATATAGCACGGGTAACATTCAGTTCGCATTTACGAAATGGTGGGAGGCACAAGACCTCTAGGCCAGTGGATATATATCGATGTTCTTTAAACTCCGTATGATAAGGGGTATCTTACATGACTCCTTTTTTGCCTAGCCGATTCCAAATTTTGTCTATGCCTGCTATACCTCACAGGTGCATCCATCCGTTGGACCACATGATCTGCATCTCGTTGATGAGGCATGCTTCCCCGGGCTCGTACCGTGGCAAGTCCCCGTCCGGGGTTTCGAGCTGCCACTGCTCTAATCTGTTATGAACTACCCGGTTTTCCAATTGGCTCTGGAAGGCGATGCCCCATCTCATGAGCCGGTTGGTCCACCCACCTACAACGGCCCAGAAAAAGTTAGGAAAGCGGTTCGTCCTGATTTGACGATAGGCGTCGACGCCGTAGGCTACCCTGACATTCGGATTTAGCCAGACGCCCTTTTCGGCCGTAAGATAGTTATCTGCATGGATTAGGCAGCACTCCGACCCCTCGAGATGTAAGTCTGCTAGAGTATCATCAATACCACGAAACTCTAGTGGCGGGTTGGCATAGAACGGAGCCGAGTCGAACACGACGATCCCATTCCAGCACGACGTTACACGAATGGGCTCGTTGAGCTCGGCAGATGCTCTAGAGGTAGGAGACTGGAACCACGGCCAATGGAGAGACACAGTCTTCAGGCCCAGGTCATCTCGGAGAGCAAAGGTGTCATAGTATAAGGGAGAGACCTTGTAGTCCATGGAGCATGCTGCGGCGTAGTTGTTACCTCGAGTCTGGAACAAGGTGACGATATCCTCTGTCTATATCAACGATTAGCCGGTCAGAGTCGCTGAAGCATGCTTCTCCAATGACAAGAGATCCTACATCGAACACTACGTCGTTCAGCCAGAGGACCTTATCGAACCTCCTCCCCTCGTCCTGCAGCTGCTTTAGTGGCCCCATGGCCTGATTCCGTACTTTGGCGAGGTACGGTATGCGGCGCAGCTCGAACTGGCTTTCGGCAACGTTCCATATCCATCCTGGCTCTCGTGCGTCAGGCGGCGGCCGAGTGTCGATCTCCTCCAATTGTTCCCAGACCGTCAGCCCTAAACTAATCGTGTTTGACACGTGCCGCGCATCGAGAGACGACTTGAAGTCCATCAACGCATATTTCGTCTCGTCCTGCGAGCCCGACTCGACGGCCGACACGTGAACATTCTCAGCACCGAGGAAGTCGACGAGGTCGAGCACCGCCTGGTTCCACGCCGCCTTTTGTATCGGCTCCGTATTGCGGTGCACCGACGCTATGAACACGGAGACATTGCCGGTCGGAGACGAGAATAGGGATCGCCGGTCGAGGTCTAGATTCGCGCGGTGGGTGTCGGGACGGCGGCCGGCGAGGAATAAGGCGTCGAAAGAGAATAGGAGGAGCAGAACAAGAAGAACAGGGCGCGAATAACTACGCCTAAGGCGGCGGTGTCTGAAGAGCATCTAGACGGATAGTTCTTTGCTGGTACGGGAATACGGCTCGCGAAACTAAAGGACAGACAGCGACGGGCATGAGCGGCGGATTCTAGCAGTGCTGTGCTATGGCATTCTCGAACGGACAGGCGCCCTTTTCTCCTTTCCAGTCCGATTCTGGATAAGACAAGTAAGGGAGAATGATCGTGAGGTTTATTCTTCGACACAACCACCGGCTGGCCCCCTACCATACGGCTGCCATAGTAGGTACTATAATCGAAAAGGGAAAAATGGTGGAACAGGATTAAAGGGGCTCGTACGCAGATGGATGGCTCGGCGTCCAAGACTAAGACAAAGAGATGTTCGTCAAAATGTCTCTCAATGGGGCTGCTAACTTCCCGAGGTATCCTTGCCTAGAGCTAGAGCAGCTCGGCAGCGAGTCCCAAGGCCCTCCAGGACCCCTTGGCAGCTTACACTGGCGGTCTGTTGTAGGCCATCATAGGGCTAGGCGCCTGGGCGCTTGCCCCCAGAGCCGGGGCTTGAGGCTTAGGGGGCCAGAGGGGCCAGAAGGAAAACATGCTGCTTGGCTAGGTACATGGTACATTGTCGTACATGTGTGCTGCTCTGTTCCAAGGAAGTTTCCCAGGTTATTTTTAGCTGGAAAAACCTGGACGGTTTAGGTGCTATCCGAATTATGCATACGGCAGCAGGTTGCTACACACCGAACCACGGAATCGGGAACAAGGCACGGCACGATACGATTCGATACCGGCATCGTTATTCGTTTATCTCTGAGAAGAATAGGTGATAATCTCAAATCCCATCCTCTCATATCTTGTGAGAGGTAGGATTGGTATGGATTTGGTACCTCCGTTGCCGAAATTACCTAATCTATCTATCGAGTATAAACAGCCAAATATGCAGTTAGCCACCTGTCCGATGTTACATATACCACTACGGATCAAGAGTGACGCCATTAGGAACTCGATAGTCCAACATTACACCCGGAGGGGTAATTGCCTGTGTTGATCTACATATATCGATCCCAGACGCAAACGCATAGCTGTCTAAGACAATTCCAGCTATTATCGTGTCTGTCACAGAAACGCTGTGCCGAGCTTGAAAAATGGCGTCTCAAAGCAGCAATCTTCCAGCAGCAGCCGAGGAGGGGTTCAAAGACGCCGCCTCGTACGATGCGCACCGGCCCTCGTACCCCCCGGAGGCGGTCGAGGCGTTCCTTACGAAGCTGAATGTTGCCCGGCAGGACGAAGCCAAAATCGTCGAGATCGCGTCCGGGACCGGCAAGTTCACGGTGCCGCTGGCGCAGCGGCCTGAGAGGTTCACCATCAAGGCGATCGAGCCTCACGCAGGCATGCGAGAGAAGCTGGCGCAAAAGGACCTGCAGGGCGTCCAAGTAGCAGACGGTAAGGCAGATAAGATGCCGGTCGAAGACGAGTGGGGTGACGCATGCATTGCGGCTCAGGTGAGTTTAACTGGCGGGTTGTATCTTTAAAATTTGAGTTACGGCTGATATTGACTTTTTATATAGGCATTTCACTGGTGAGTAACTATTTCTGAATGCTAGCCAAGCATGTATCTAGGTCCGTGCTCATATTCCGTGTCAAGGTTCGCTACCTCGGAGGCTCTGAAAGAGATTGGTCGAGTTCTCAGACCCGGCGCTGTGCTGGGTGGCATATGGAACATCGAAGACTGTAAGTTGGGACTGATTCATCCATCGACAAGATATGCGTCTGCTAAAGACAACCTAGACAACACACCACAAGGCTGGGAAGCCACTACGAAATGGGAACAGAAGCTGAACGATTTCGTATGGTCACTGGATGACGGGCTTCCTCGGTTCAGACACCAGGTATATATATGAGCCATCCATGATAAAGCTTTTGGGTATAGCTAACTTATCTACCGCTTTAGAAATGGAAAGAAGTCTTCGATCAACAGTTGCCAGCCAACCCGGTCCAAGTCATCAAGAGTACCTTGACCAACAATCTTCCTAGCTTCAGTCTTCCGCTAGGGGAGGATACTACGAAGTGGACAGTCTGGCTGAGCGAGGAAGCCTTGGCCTCAAGGCTGAACACGCTGAGCCAGATTGCCATACTAAAAGGTGACGAACGGGAGGCATTCGTCAAGCTGTTCAATGAGGCGGTTCACGGCGATGATGTTGAGAGAAACGACAAGGGCGAGATTGCTGTACATGGCCAGACCTTCTTTTTCTGGACGGATAGACTGTAGTAGGGACATTTGATGGAGTATGCGAGTGGTTACTTGGCAGGTTTGACTGAAGTACTAGGTCTAAGGTATCCTCACTTGCAGCCATGACCTTGGCGTAATCGCATCCTAAGCGTTCGGCCATGGAATATGGTGGAAGCTCATACATCTTTCTGATGCATCTGATCCTCATTGAGGAAAGGATGTAAATATACCCAGCTTATATCCGTCTCATTCTGTAAAGTGCCGCTGCTGGTGTATCTATGGGCACTTGATGAGAAACTCTGAAAATCTCCTGGCCATGTCCATTGTCACATAAGACAGTAGTCCCATATCATGAGTCGGCAGAGATGTACATGACTGAACCAAACAATCAACATACGTGAAGACTCACTTTTAGAAAGGGGCGCACTCACCATTGTTGCCTCTCACAAAGGCATCTCCGTAGGTCCTTCGCTTCACTCCGTTGACAAACTCCTCGGTCTTCTCCAACGCAATGTTCATGTATCCGTCGACGGACTGCAGTTCGCCTGTAGGTACTACATCAGTGGGATACTCCTCAATAGAAACGTGCGGTTCTTCACTGACCTCTGTAGACGACGCCCGAGTTCAGCTTGACGGTGACTGGGTTGCCGATGATATCAGAAAGGAAGCCCGACGGGTCCTTACCCTCGCCTTGGGCAGCCGCTGCTGATGTACCGTTCTCCATAGCGATCGTGATATCTCGAGATGACTTGATAGCAAGGATTTCTTGACAGACAAGACTAATGGCCAGTCTGGGCTTTTGTGTGCAGTCTGAAGTCTGAAGATGGTTTGTATTAGGTACGCAGGCAGGTAAATTTGGGTAGTCAGTGCGCTAAGCCGCTTGGGTTGTACAAGAAAAGAAGAGTGGGGCACACTGGCATATGATAATTGCATCTACAGCTTAGTCGCATCTTGCTGCATTACTCTTAGGCTCATACGTCTCGACATCCTTCAACTATTTTACAAGTTGAGTATCTTATTTGCCTTCCTCGGGCCATACAGCCGGTCATGCCACCCCATATCTGCTGGCGTGAACAATATCCGAGAAATCAATCAAGACGCCATTCCTTCCAATTCCTCGCTAGGGAGGCAGTGCTGTAGCCGAAGCCAGCGCGCCAAAGAAAGTCGCTGGTCTCTTCTACTACTGCTGAATCATTATCGCTTTCGGGTTCATCAATATACTCGTATATTATTGCAACATGATCCTTATTAGAGGAGACTGTTCGTGTGACTTTCTCTATGTTCCTGTTCTCGGGGCGAGAGTTTCGAGGCCAGGTGTTGAGGATGGAGCGATTGATCTTGACCCAGCCGTAACATTGTCTCATGCGCGGCATCGATGAGATGACCATGGGTTCGAAGTCAACATTAGACAGCCCGGCTTGCCGGCCTTCTTGGGAGAACATGAATGTATTCTTTAAAGCGTCGAGCTTGGTTTTCGGGTTGGGGTTTATCAAAATGGATGAACCTTCGACGTCGTTAATGGCAGCCTCCATTAGCTGCAGTATGTCGTTGTTCTGGCATTCTCGCTGGGGAGCGTGGTATCGACGAGAACCCTCGGGCGGCTCTGCGTCCCAAAACTAACATGGTAAACAAGTGGAAGACTAAAGCTCACCGTAGGCAGACATACCATTTTCAACGCGTAAGGACAATCATGGCCATGAAACCATATTTTCCAGGTATATCCATCAAAACCGCCAGTGATCCGATGCGAACGCTTCCAATCAATAGATGCCATATCAAAAGGACATCTCCGAAGCCGTGGTGTTGTGAAATCCGCCGCCGAGCAGGAAGGGGGCTTGCTCATCAACTCCTCGCTGAGGAACGGAACAGACAGGGCTTTCTCCCACCATGTACTGGCGTGCCCTTTTCTTACGGGATCGACCATTGCTTTCAAAGTTGATTATTTGACGAGGAGCTTAGAGATGCCCAGATGAAGCCCTTGGAATATCATTGGGGACCTCCATCATCTACATCGGCAGCGTCAAGACGGGAGCAGCCGCTGGAGGACGATGGAACCTTCACGCCGATCACAGAAGGACTAACGTCGCCATGATCAGGTAAGGATAAAGAAGGGTTTTATTTCAAGAATGTTCACAAACGTAGGATAAATACATACATCTAAGAACAGTTGGAATAGGGTCGAAGGCTGGTATGAACATAAGCGCAGGGACGGTATATATTTCACGACTGTATTCCCCGTATAACTTGGGTACCTAGCCCTCTCATAAATAAATATTAATTCCACTTAAGAGAGGTTCTGATATGTTAATAGTGAAGCTATTAAAAAAAGAAAAAGGAAAAAGAAGTTTTGAATTTTTACCAGGTACCTCGTACCTCGTACCTGGTACGTCCTCGATTGCTCAGACGCGATAAGTGCCTAGGAAACGCGCGCAGCTCAACTCTGCGGATAACGCCAATATGCACTTCCCAACTTTAACTACCATCACCTTTTCCTCTTCTTTTAGGATTTCCTTGACCTTTAACATACCCGTTACTTATACTAGGTGTAGGCGATCAACATCCGCCTTGCGCGACATTTGCGAATTCTGATTCTGCCTGCTAATCAGGTGTTTTCTGTTTATACGCTTCTTGCTCTTGGCCTGTTTCGCTTGCACTTGTTCATAGCAAGGCTACTTCATTCTTTGCCACCACGCCATCGACAATGGAGAGTCGGCAGCCGCCGTCTCCAGCCAAGAGAAAACTCCCCTTCAAGCGTACCGTCAGGCGCAAGTCGAGCGAGGCTGCCGATAACGATGGCCTGTCCCTCTTCAGTCGATCCAGTACCTTTTTCGAAGAGCAGCAGAGGTTAGCCAAGGAAAAGGAAGAGAGGGCAGCGAGGAGAGAGGAGAAAAAGAAGCGGTTGGCTCGAGAGGAACAAGCTAAGAAGGATTCCCTGGAGAAACCTGCCAAGAAACGACATCGCGCATCGCGTTTTGACGACGAGAAGGAAGACCCCGACAGCGACCAAGATTCGCCCATAAATGCCCCTGCGAAAAGATACAAATCACCTTCGGCCCCGCGCACGCCCAGCTCGCAACAGGAGAGTCCTTTTGCTACCAGTACGAAACGGTCAGGAGAGCGTTTTACTCGCTCGCAATCACGCAAGGCTGCTACGCCCGTCATATCTCTGGAGGAAGAAGACGACGACGATGATCCTGTGTTCTTGGCATCGCCTAGCAAGAGACCAGTGACGAGGAAGACGTCCGAGCTGGAGCCTCTTGCCGAAAGGCCAACTCCAAGTCCGAGTGCCAAAACAGGTGAAGACGTCATCACACTAGACGATGATAGCGACTCTCAGCCCAATGCAGGCGGAGAATCAAAGACGGAGGACAAGGAAGAAGATCCATCGGAATACTACGTCAGGCTAGCGAGGGAACGAGCGCAAAAAGCGAAGGAAGAGCGCGAGGCCAGAGAGAACGGCACCGGCGAAGCCGAAGACGATCCCGTCATACAGATACTCGTACATGCGCAGCTCGAGGGCGTCCACCCCATGATGTTCCGGCGCAAGTTGTCTCAGCCGCTGACGGTAGTGTATAAGACATGGGTGGAGCAGCAGGTCGCCAAGCATTGCCTGGTACCTCGCTCAACTCTCGAGACCATGTTCTTCACCTGGAAGGGCAACAAGGTGTATCCGCATACATCGTTGCGGACGTTGGGCATCCAACCCGAGCGCGACGGAAATCTGTACCCGAGCTGGAAGAGAGACCAGGACGGCTACCACGGCCACGACAGAGTGCTCTTTGAGGCTTGGACGCAGGAACTATACGAAGAATACCAGAAGGAGAAGGAAAAGCAGCGACTGCGGGATCTTGGCGAGTTCGTCGATGATGGGGAGGAACAGCAGGAAGGGCAAGATGCAGAACACCAGCAAACCCCCGAAGAGGACCAGAAGATCAGAGTCCAGTTCAAGGCAAAGAACGTCCCCGTTAAAAATGCGACCGTACGCTCTAGCACTACAGCTGCCCAACTCGTCAAGGTGTACCGACGGTTAGCAGGGATCCCGGAGAATAAGACGATCGAGCTCCGTTGGGATGGCGAGGTGCTAGAGCCGGACGTGACGGTGGAGGAGGCTGAAATCGAGGACATGGACTCGATCGAGGTTCATGTTAAATGAAGGGCAACTCAGAAGTCGCAGGGCCATATACATGGCCCAGGTACTCATCCCGGTAGGGGTGGAAAAGAAAAGAGGGGTGGCGTATACGATTCACGAGGCTCATCACGAAACTTGTCATGAAGAAAATGATATATACCACTCTGGCTTATGAAGCTTGAAGAACACTTCGTAGCTCCCCTCGGAGACTTTGCCATGTCTCGTAATTCGAAAGGGCAGGCCTCCTCAACTCCAGAAACTCCGTTGCAATTTGATATGCAAGCTTGACAAGCCGAAACTAAAACCTCTCTTTCATCCTCGAGGACACCGTCCGCAGGTTGTTGTATACCTTGCCAGGGGGCTTACCCAATATCAAGCTCACGATCGACTCACGAGCTATGTGAATGTTTTTGAAGCCTGCAGTTCACGTGTAAGCAGGTTTACGGGTTATAACAATAAAAGAAATGTAGCGAAATCCAGCTCACCTCCGAGGATATGAATCTTGGAGTCGGCCAGGACGACTCTGGTGCGTGAGGCGTTCTCGATGGCGAACTTTGTCTTGCCGTCCTTGCCGGCGATGCGGCCGACGGCGCGGGCGAGGTGGTCGCCGGAGAGGGACTTGACGTCCTTGACCTCGAAGGTCTCGATGTAGAGGTCGTCGAGGCGGAGGAGGGCGACGGCGTCGTCGACGTCGAAGCCGAGGGCGAAGGCGCGCACGAAGTCCTCGCCTTTCTGTAAGGCGCCGGCGTCGGCCGTGTGCCGCGACGTGCGCAGCTCGACGCGCTTGTGCTTGACGTTCATGCGCACCTGCAGCTTCAGGTGCTCGACCAGCGGCGGGTACATCTTGGGCCACGCGTTCTTCAGCGGCGTGAACCGGTGCGGCGGGATCGGCACCTTGCGCGATTGGATGTGCGCTGCTTGGTCCTGTGCGGGGCGCGAGCCGGGAGGTTAGTCAGGGGAAAGGCAGTGAGGCAGTGAGGAAAAGGGAACACATACGATATTTTGTACTGGTGCAAAGTGCGGCTTGTCTTCCTCGTCAATGTCCATATCCCCGTCCCCTCTCATCTTCATCGGCTGAAGAACCGCGTTCGCATCCTCGGGCAGCTCGTTCATCCCTTCTAGAGCAAAGTCCTCATCCTGGTCAACTTCGGGGACGGGTTCTTGGGACGGAGGGGCGTCGTCGACCTGTTTACGCAGGGCTGTCGGTGCAGGCATATTGGAGAGCGTCTTCTGTGCTGAGTGGTGGTAAATTTCGAGTGTGAAAGGAGGAGATAGTTTGTCTGAATGCTGTATATCAGGATTGTACAAGTCGTTCGTCAGGCTTGTTCGGTGTATGGCGACATCTCTGGCTGAGCACCAGAAAAAAAAGGCACCTAATTGATGGATGGTGGGCTGTATTTTCGTTATCGATAAGTATCCAATATAAAACCATCGAATCTGTTAGTGGCGTTAGCGGGGCATGAGGGACCCAAGTCGAAACGAGTTAGCTCGCTAGGGGACCTAGACGTGTAATGCACAAGCTTGGGCTGGACTGGGCTAGCTGGCTGGGCAGTGGTGTGGTGCAGAGTGAGGTGCCAATGACGACTTTTTCTCGTGCTTGAAAAAACCAAGCAAGTCCTTGGAACGGTCCAATGCTCCATTCCTCGCCCACCACGCCCGCACCACTTCCCACCGCCTGTCCAGCGCCCGCATGAATCACATCCCTCGAGTCGTGAGGTCGTGTGGTATTAGAAGTAGAGGGATGAACTTGGCTCGGCTTGTTCTCTTCTCCTAGAGCATAGATTTCGACTCTGACTCTGCTGTTCTGCCCGCCTGATACCCATTGGTCTTTTGTTTCGCTCCCGAGCTCGAAAAAAGCGATGCCAACATGATCTTGCACGATGTCTTCGGTAGCTAGGTCTAAGGTGTTAGGCCAGGGTCGTCACGTCTGGCGATCCTTCTACGAGTTACTCGATCCCTTCACCTCCAAGCTGTCGCCCAGGCGCAACCCCTCTAATCCTCTCGGTTCGCATCATACCGAACAAACCGCTTCCTATTTTTCCTCGGCATGGCCGCGGCCGTTAAAGCCCACAGGGCACCTCGCTTACACACAAAAGGCTTCCAGCAATACTCTTCGTAGCAAGTTCACCTCCAGTGGACTCCTGCTCATCGGATTCGCTTCGCCCTCGTCAACCACCTCTACCGTCGCAGCTACATGCTCGGCTGCCACAGACTCTGCTATTCTCGGAAGCACGACCCAAACATCAAATGTCAGCAAGCTGGCAAGGCAGGCGTGGACGAGGGGCGTACATACGGGTAACAGTCGGACATCGAGAGTCCACCGAAGACACAAGACTTACAAGTCGAGCGCCGGTAAGAGCGCGGCAGCCGCTCAGCAGAAGAATGGCTCTGCGCCGCACACCACCCCAAAGTCCAAGTCCACTGCGAAGCCTGACGTGAAGCCCGATGCGAACCCTGCCGAACAGAAACCAACTCCCGCCTCTGTGTCAAAATATTTTCATCTGCCAGCCATACCACACTTGCCGCACTTACCGCATCGGCCGACAAAAGAGGAATTTCTGGCTGCCGCGAATGGCTTCTGGGAACGACTCAAGGTTCGCTTTAAGTGGTTTTCAATTAGGAGCATGAGGCCCTGGAACATAGACGAATGGGGTGCTTTCGTTTCCTGGTTTCTTTTCGGGCATCTCGTCTGGATTCTAGTCGGGACTACTACTTTCTTCTCGCTCGGCATACTGTTCGTCAACACGGTCTTCGCTCAAGGTAACGTGCCTCAAGACTTCTTGAAACTTGGCATAGTTAAGCTAATCAAGTACAGAAACACTGGCGGAATGGGTTGGCGATTATCTAACCGAATCAGCCGGCTTAACAGTGGTTTTCGAGTCTGCCATCGTTCCTAGATGGAAGGACGGCGTTATCTCATTCAGGAACGTGTTTGTATCGCGAAGACCTGGCCAGATCAAGTCGTCTGTCAGCAAGGGATCTTCCTCCAACGCCGCGGCTGTTGCTGCCGCCGGAAGAGGATCCGATAAGGATATGCAGCCTGTCGAGGTGGACGACGGCAACTATACGCAGTACGATGTCACCCTGAATACCGTCAATGTTACGCTCTCCTTCGTCAAGTGGTGGAACGGCAAGGGATTGTTAAAAGACGTTGAGATTAAAGGCGTTCGAGGAGTTGTGGACAGAACGAATGTAAGGTGGTCCGACCAGCATGTTGACCCCTTGTCATATCGACGCGAGCATAACCCCGGCGACTTCGAGATCGACTCCTTCAAGATGGAAGATTTGCTTGTTACTATCCACCAACCCAACGGGTTCCGACCTTTTTCCGTGAGCATATACTCTTGCGAACTTCCCCAGCTAAGAAGACAGTTCTTGTTCTATGATTTCTTATCAGCCACCCACATGTCTGGGTCCTACGACGGATCGCTCTTCACGATTCATCCCCGCCAGATCCACGGGGTTCCGGCTGGGCGCGAGCACACTGCGGATCCGTTAGGCGAGCCGGACGCCTGGAAGAAGTTTAGCCGCATTCGGATAGACGGGCTCAGGATAGATCATCTCAACCGAGGAGTCGAGGGCCCGTTTGGTTGGATTTACGAGGGCAACGTCGACATCGTCTCGGATATAAGATTTCCAGCCGATGACGACGACAGCATCGCCAAGGTCATGTCAGAATTCTACGATAAGCTAGAAGAGGCGGTCACATCCAACCGCTACCTCCATATTCTTGACAAGCCCCGCCGATACGAGGAGATTATATTCAATGCCCCGAGTCCCTTGGAGGTTGAGGAGAGCCCAGACGAGGCACAGTCATTTTCCGCCACAACCACACCTACGGAACCTGCGACGCTCGTAGCGGAGAACATCTCGGACGGCACAGCAGCGCCCGAGGCAACAGACGAGCTGCCGCGCTATCTCGTGATGGACCTGCGGATCCACCTCAACGACGTGAAGGCGTCGGTGCCCGTCTTCACGTCGAACCTGTCGTACGTGAACCAGGCGCTGGTGCGGCCGATCGTGGCGTACATCAACGCGAAGCGCACGTACATACCGATCGCGTGCCGGATCGTCAAGCGGGCCTCGGACTTTGACGGCTCCTGGACCATCTACGACTGCGGTCTCATGGACGACGCCTCGGCCGAGGTGTACGCGGCCTTCGCCCGCGACGTCGAGGACCAGCAGAGCCGCGTCCGCCGCCTCAAGAAGGTCGGCTTCTGGACCCTCAGCCTCGCCGTGCACGCCCTCTTCATGGGCATGGCCGGCAACGTCATATAATCCTTATTCCTCCCTTCCCTCTCCACCCTTATCCCTCCTCTCCGCCCCCTTTTTCTGTAAATAGAAACGAGCCCGACATGACTTATATGACGATGGATGGAGAACGTGTGCATAGGAAAAACGGGCCTTATATTGTTCTTTAATGATTCCGCGGTATAAAAATTTTATTCGAGCAAGACGGGCTTGAATCTACGGCGTTCTTGGGTGTTTGGGGCGTCCTGGTAGAGCGAAGAGAATACTTCTCGTTCCGGGAACGGGTTGTGTCTGCCGGTGGTAGTCGAGTTGGAAATACCCCCCTTAGGCAATAGAAAATATACAAGATTAAGAAGTATTTTGCGGTTGTGTTGATGCGACTTCAAGGTTAGAAGGTCATGTTTACGACTACAACAAGTCACGATAATCCGGTTAAGAAGTGTCATTGCGAAATTTGCATTCCATTGACCGTCCGTCCAACTCCAGCAACCTGTCCAGGGGAATATGTAGTAGGCCTCGTATTCTCTCCATCCCAGGGGCACGATCCTTAATCAATCAACCAGCGACGGACCTGAAAACCCAACCAACACCTTTTTTGCGGAAGTCTCCTCGACATGGCTCGGCCTAGTCCACGATGCCATGCAGGCGCAAACGAAGCTCTCCGTCGAAGCCTTTCTTGGTGGGGTCTCAATCTGATAGCCTGGTTTGCTAGCCGCTCGCCACACCACACCAGTCGCATGTAGAGTTCCCGGCTCTAGCAGAGGCCGCGTGAAGGTCGAAGGGAGGAGGTAAACGGGTAGAGGAAGGGAGGTTTGCGGAGTAGGAGGGCAAATATAGGTGGCGAACACCCGCAGTACGTAGTTCGCATTGCGGTATGTTATCAGGTCATCGAGTCGTTACGAGTCGTCCTCCTGGATATCAACCTTCGTAGGAGCATTCTAGAGCGAGAAAAAAAGGTCATATAGGCCAGGATTCCATGTGCTTTCAGGTTCTTCACATAAAGTCATCGCTGAGTAGATTGTTAGCTTGACATGCACCCCACTGGATACACAAGTTCAACTTACTCTCCAAAGTCGTCGTAGGTGCCAACGTCGGTCGTGTTGGCTCGGTTAGTCACCAAGGTGGTCTTGGTCTTCTGGGCCTTGGTCTTCTTGCCGCCCTTGTCAGACGCCTTCTCCTCCTTCATCTTCTCGTTGCTCAGAGCAGTAAGAGTGCTGGCGATCTTCTTGATCTGATCGCTGGGCAGGTCCTTGGCCAGCTGCTTGGAGAACTCCTGAAGGAACAGGGTGTAGTGCGCCTTCTTATGGTTGCTGCCGAGGATGGGGACCATCGTGTTGCGAAGGTTCTCGAACTGCGTCTTAGTCTGAGGGTTGAAGAGAGGGAGAGATCCGAGGTCGACTGTCTTGGTCGGATCTTTGGGGTCGATGGGAATAGTAGAGCTGGCAGTGGTAGCCTTGCGGCCGTTGTTGAGGCTCAAGCCAGCATCACCCCCGAACAGATCTTCGGCGTGCTTCAGGTCTGACTCCTTCTCGGTGCGTCGCATGCGCTGACGGCGTTCAGCCTCGTCTTCTTCCTCTTCAGACTCATCAGATGCAGCCAGTTGGCGGGCTCGTTCAGCCTTGTGCTCGGCGATACGTTGGGCCTTGGACTTCTTGTTCGCGGCGGCTTCGGCGTCAGCCTTAGCCTTAGCCTCAGCAGCCTTCTTGGCCTTCTCGCGCTCTACTTCGGAATCCTCAGCGGCATCCCACGAGTCGAGAACCTTTACGCGGCAGAGTTAGTATTCATGCTTGTCGCAAAGCAGATTCTGGATTGGTATGAGGGAAGAATCTACTTACGTCACTATCATCGCCCTCTTCATCGTCGAATTTACTACGGCGAAGCGCACCGGCAGGCGGGGAAGTAGGAGGGGTGCTACCAGACTCCTCATCCTCGTCGTCTGTACCAAAGGCAAGTCAGCTATCTGGATTCCAGAGGACATGGCGCATTATGAGAAATGGAGCCCGAGTCAGACAGTAGCTACAAGAGAACAGGTAACAGAATCTCTCGAGTCCTATCGAGTGACACGCTCCCCAACGATTTCCAGCAGCTGGCTGATGCATCTTGTCTTGTCGCATCGCCCGCAGTAGTGATTATGGATGGAATTGGTAGACGTGGCCACTTGATGACGGCGCCCATTTCATGCGCAAAAAGGGAGAGAGGAAGCGACTTACCCCACTGCTTCTTGGGAGGCATCGTGAAGCGATTAACGTCAAGGTAGTTCTACCAAGTTCAGAGTAAGTTTGCGACGATAAAGCGATGTTCAACGCGCGCGAGATGGTTCGTGGCGCGAGTCGGGTGTCGAGAGAAAAGAAGGGAGAAAAGTTGGTGGTGCACTGTTGAAGGTTGAAGGGCAACAGAAATTGGGCATTAAAAGAAAGACGACCTAAAATTGTGTGCGTAAAATTGCGCACTTGGGCTTGGGGACCTCCTGCGCGCACGCTGGGGAATGTCCTAATGCGCTGAAGCCACTAGGCAACTGTGCCTGCACAGCTTCTTGTGCCTCGAGTCTGCAGGCTTATAGGGGCATTATCAGCTGGCTCAGTCAATGGTTTTAGTGGTGGCCAGGTCAACCATAAGTGCTAACTGCTATGCGTACAGGCGAATACCCTCCCTGAAGGGCCTCACGGTTAGGCGCGGGGTTATGGAGGGGCATCTCGAGTCCCTCAACCCCTCCGTCTCGACAGCCTACAAAGCGCCCAGGAACGCTCCGAAGCCCTGAGATTTCCAGTACATGCACTGTGACGTTGATACCTGAAAATAGATGGCCCACTTATGATTTTCACATGCAACCGCCGCTTATTTCCCATCGTGACGCTGGCGATTATTTTTTTTTTTCCACGGGGTTGTTCAATGCTGGCAACATGATAACAATAGCGCACTCATCGACATACCTAAGATACTTAGCTAGCAGTCTTTCTCAATTGTAGAAAACTTCTCCAATTTCTAAGTTAGAGAAGACTCACTTACGCAGCTACGATAGTCTGATGTGATGAGAGTTACCCATGTACTATTCCTGTTGGATAGACTGTGCAAGTATCTAGCGGAATGCGCGGCCGTACGAAATCAAAGGCGACTTGATGATCCGTGGGATGTCTCGGGAAATAGTAAAGTAGATGCGATGTACATCTACTGCCAAATCGAAATACATATCGCGGCTGCATGCATGAGTTAGCATGAGCTAGTTACCCGAATAGCTTCAAGTATTTTCAGTGAGTCACGAAAGGACGGGTCGCTTGACCTCTTCCTCTGACCGGGTCAGCGTTAGCGACGTCTCGTAAAGAAAAAATAAAGAATCCACAGAGTCGGCGGTCACAAACGTGCTCACATGTTACCCCTTAACAGACAATTTATTCTTTTTATAGGCTGGCGATTCCAGTCTTCCGTAGAAAAATAGACAGCCAATTCCAAGTTCTAGGCTCGGGATTAGGGAATTGGACGACTTCAATCTCCAGCTATCTGTGTGCGTTTTTGCCCGCCCAAAAAGGGGTCGAAGTGCACCCCCGAGATAAAGGCCGGGGTATCTGCTGCCAGGTACGTCGCCGACTACCGTCAGGTGGATGCCCGCTGAGCCAGTTTCCCACCCGAAAATGAGCCGGAACAAATCGTCCGCCGTCGGAACTCCCCTAAGCTCCCCATATTTCCTTCTCTTCAGACTCCTGCAAATCCCGATACCCGCGAGACCAGCTGACGCCAACGACATGTTCCTACCAAAATTTTTTTACTTGCTAGTTTCACCATCAATGCCCGCCAAGTATGAGGCTGTAGGGCCGTGAGTAAAGATTGTGACCCTTATTTTGACCGCTATTGCTGTGCCGTATGCATTCGGCGTTTGTTCCTCGTTTGTATTTGCTACAACGAGTGCCGCCCGCTCGGACACTACGCGTTTAAGCATTGTGATCTTCTCATTCGTCTCATAATCCCGTACTCTGTAGCAGCTTTGGATCAGTGGATCAGCGAGGCAAATAATGATAAGCCGTAATCTCGACTGTAAGCGTCTAGGTTAGGAGGTACAAGTATGCGTGTTGCCCGTGGCAAATATCTACTCATATTTAGACATCCCCAAGCTACAATAAACAAGAACCCAAGTAGTTGTCCTTGTCTTCTCCTCTATAAGTTCATCTGATACTGAGTCAGATACTTGAACAGCTCTGTCGTGTGTTGACCAATCCACACGTCCACTGGCCATTATACCGACTCTCAGCTACTCCTAATGTTATCGACCAAGGTCCAAACCAAGCTTTGCTCGCCGAAGCAAGCAGTTCAGCTCTCCAAATCCATACTGCCCTTGCTTCGAACCTCTACGGCTGGCTGCCCGGCCGGGATACGCGTTGGCCTCGTTGCTTCTATACAACACGGTGGAAGCTCGCGAGCCTTCTCCACGACTCCCACAGCCAACTTCCGCGAATTCTTCCCGTCCAAGGAGACGGAACACATCCGCCAAACCCCGCCAGCATGGCCTCATCACGGTTACACTGAAGAGGTTAGTAATCTGTATCATATGTCTTTTTTCTTCTGTCGGCTTTAGTCGGTCATAACTATTCCTTGAATCATTTTCTTGCGTCTACCCCTTACGCTTCCAGTCATATCCCACTATAAATTAAACGCTGACTTGAACCAAGGAAATGCATACTGTCGTCCCATCACACCGTCTGCCCAAGACCTGGGGAGACTGGGCCGCCTGGAAATTTGTGCGTACGTGTAGATGGGGAATGGACTTCTTCACGGGTATGGGGAAGGAACAAAAGGTCGACAAGTCGAACCCGACCACCGCTGTCGAGGCTATAAAACCGTTGACCGAAGGACAATGGCTACTTCGATTTCTGTTTCTCGAATCTATCGCTGGAGTACCTGGTATGGTCGCCGGCATGTTGAGGCATCTACACAGTATCCGACGACTCAAGCGAGACAATGGCTGGATCGAGACTCTCCTCGAGGAGAGCTATAACGAAAGAATGCATCTCTTGACATTTCTGAAGATGTGTGAGCCAGGTAAGAAATTAAAGTCCAGCCCGTCTTCTGAATCTCCTTTACTAACTTGATCCCAGGCTGGTTCATGAAGCTGTTGCTCATCGGCGCTCAAGGCGTTTACTTCAACGGTCTCTTCCTAACATACTTGATATCACCCAAGATCACCCACCGATTCGGTAAGCAACACTAAGAAAGTCTTGTGACTTGTTTCTTTCATCTCCCCTGTGTGATGAGAGCTAACCATTTCCTTACAGTGGGTTACCTGGAAGAGGAAGCCGTACATACATATACGATGGCTATCAAGCAACTCGACGAGGGACACCTCCCTAAATGGTCGGATCCGAACTTCGCCGTCCCTGACATTGCTATCCAGTACTGGCATATGCCCGAGGGCAAGCGGTCCATGAAAGACCTTATCCTCTACATCCGCGCCGACGAGGCATGCCACCGAGGCGTTAACCACACTCTCAGCAACCTCAACCAGAAAGAGGATCCTAACCCCTTCGTCAGCGAGTACAAGGGCGGTCAAAACCCTCCTCGACCCGCCGTCAAGGGAGAAGGTTATGAGCGGGAAGAAGTCATATAGGTGGAGCAGGCCTTCAGGATCCCTCCGCATTTGTCTTACGTGTGTGCACGTTTTTATGTCATCTTAAAAGTACCTCGTTACGGTGAGATTACACCGCATAGGGTCGGTACGGCGTCAGGGAACAATTCCCGGGTTAGAGGATGGGCGATGAACTATTATTGAATGTTAAAAATACCCATGGAATAGACCAGACCAGAGCGAGGAATGCATATCTTACGCTCCTACCCGTCTACAACTCGACTCTTATATGTATATATACCTAGTATCTAATCTCTACTATCTACCAACGTCCGATTATTGGACCTTAATCCCACGCTCCTTCGGCGGCTAGACGCATATGGCCAATGGACCCGTTACCAAGTACACTGCCTATTCTTGCTGACCATACGGTAGAACTGGTGTAACGTTGGTCATAGACATGCTATCATCCACTGCGGGCCGGATCGTATCAAGGAAATTGTGCCACTGAATGGTGAAGATAATTTATCGACGGTGAAAACTATTCTTGTATTCGTATGCATTACGTATTTGTCCGACGTCGGATATTTTAGGCACCTGTAGGGAGGGTTAGACTCACCTGTATGCAGTAAGCAAATATTGGCTGTAAGAAAGCAGGATATCTTAAATCTGGGGCCGGCTATTGATTCAATTATCAAAGTATGTTGTAAGTTTGATATATGGAATTTCGCTAATCGAAACGACTATATCAACCTTCTAGAGCTAGTAAGTACCTAAGTCAGCGCAGAGAACGTTTTCGTTCCGGGAATATACTTATATACCTTCCACGACGGAGCAGAGCAAGCTCCTTTGGATATAAACAATACTCCTAATATGAGATGTCGGCCTTCTCACGACAAGTTCCGAATCGAATATCTTCATTACCATGCCTTAGATACCTAGGTACCCAAGGTAGCCTTAAGAGCTAGGCACCTAAATAATGTAATGAAAGTGAAGTGATCATATATGTGTAGTGAGGGAGATAGCACAGTAATAGCTTCACTTCAGCTACTCATGACTAAAGTATGTCCTCAATGATCGTTTCAATGAAACCTATGCGCCGCGTGGGACTAAGTGAGATGTCCTATCTCAGTGCACTCGGCTATCGCAGTAGACAAGTTGACGATAACTTGTTCTTCAGCCACAATCGAACATCACCCTGACTCAGAACTTAGTATCTCCAAAGTCGACCAACCAGCTGCTTTACTGCTCGGCTTCTTCTACGGCGCAGTAGCCACATAGTTCTACTTACGCGCCCACCAGGTAGGTATCTAGTCACATTCATAAGGGCGTTGTTATGCTTTCTTGCATCGACACGACAAGGTACGCGACGGCAGGACGTGTACTGCAAAGAGACGCCACGACCGACATTGCGCCGGCATCCCACACGGAAATCAATATCTAGAAGTAGAGAAGACCGAGGAATAAGCTTACCAGAGACACGGCAGCTATTCTCTCTTTTAGCCAGGTTCCGCCATCTCATTGGTGTGACATACGGCAGATTGACAGATGCGTGCCGATCTGGGGAAGACGATGTGAATTGCTGACACGGTCAGCACGGTCTGCTGCTTAGAGATATAAGTTACGGCCAGGGACTTGCTTCCTGTAGCAAAATCCTGTAAGTTGGCTTTCTGACCACTCGAAGCGCTTCCCTCGCCGACAATCCTGTCCGCGATGCGAGCGCCATTGTCTGGAACCGGCGCCAGTTTTATTCTTTTCTCTTGTTCCAAACATGGTACTTGGGCCGGTCCCTATGAGGCACCGATCACCTTGTGGAATGTCGGTATGTGCAACCTGAGGGTATTCTTTGTCAGACCTTTGGTATCAATATCACGACGCCTGTATGTATGTATTAGCGGCCAATGAGACCGACAGTGGTGCCCAGCAGATAGTTAGTTATTTGTGTGCGAATATGTGGACCTCTGAGATGTTCGTGCCAGATGGAAGTTTTCCAAAATTGTTCGAAATCAAGGCACAAAAGGGCACGGGCTGACAAGCAGGGGAGGAGTGTCGTGTGTGGCGCGTACAGCCACGCTATCCCGACGTGTTCCGTATCTAGATTGAAACATTGTCTCGTCCTCGGTATCTGATAGGGCTGACGGTGACTGGATAAGACGGCCTCATGTCACATGCAACACCGACGCATACCTGGCAAGCCTGGGACACGCATATCTGGACGGATCACCTCCGGGTGAATCACACGGTCTCAGAAGAGCTCGCTCGCTGGCTTTTCCTGTTTACGACTTGGAGCAGTGCCTGTCCGAGAAAACCAGCTCACAGCGAAGCTCGAGGGGCTGAGAAGGGTGCCGTGCCAAGACTGCGAATATGTGAAACCATGCCGTCAGGGGTAAACGTCTCTGCGAATGAGACAGGCCGGTGCCCTATATGTCCTTCGGCCAGGACATTATGACGACGGGAGATGCACGTTCACCGCCTCGGAAAAGTGGCTGCCTGACGCTTCCGTGCTCGTGGATGTAACGGTCCACGGTTGATGCCCGTTATGTTTCCTATAGCCTTTCTCTCAGGGCGCAGGCTGGACGGACGCATGGCCCTACGACTCTGCGACCCTGACAAGGCTCTGGGTTAAATTACTACCCCTGATGTAAGGCTCTCCTATCCACATGTAGGTACACATGTAGGTACACACGTATAAGGCTCTGTGACAGCACAGCTGCTTATACGGACCGGTTCCGGGCCGGTGACAACGGTTGCTTTAGTACTGCAGGGCAAGCAGACTGGCAGACAAGCCCTAAGCATTAGGGGTGTCGCTTGAACGACGATGAGAAAATAGTGACATTAAGCCTGCTTTACACCTATATGAAACGTTATTCTCTCTCTGTCCACGGCAGAACACCTTGCAGTATCGAACAGATAGGCTACTATACTCGAAGCTTTTCGTCTTGCATGAATTTTATTATATTAAGGCCAGATTACGCTGGGCGCGGCGGGCACGCAGACATGGTACAAAGTACATACGTGGGGCTACAGGGCGGGGTGATAGAAGAATAGAGGGCGATTAGGAGACGTGCGGGCAAGCGGGCGAGAAGGGCGAAGGGCGATAGACAGTGCTATTAGGACAACGCCCAACTAGGCAGTTACAGTACTATCGGGCTACTTGGCTGCCCCCGTAGCTGCTCATCACAACTTTTGCGACCGAGTCAAATTTGATCTTGTTTCTTACGCTCCTCACCCACTTTGCTCTTGCTCTGCACGACTGTCTACCTAGTACATTTACTTGCGCCGACTCGCTTGACCGCCGTTCTCGAATCTACCTAAAACATCCTTCGTACTCGAGCGAGCACATGCGACTCGGGCACGTCGACCTGTCAGTCACCATAAGCTGATCCCGTTGCGACACAGCACTCCCGGTCGTCCATCCACCGCGCTCAGAAACGGCCCCCTCCACCCGCTGAGTCGAGAGCTGTCGCATCGCATTCCTACTATCTCGCATCTCCGCGCCGATTTGGGCACTCCTGCCGAACAAACGAACGAGCAAACCGGTTCCCGTCTGTCTCGCAGCCAGATCGGCTCATCGCCCGAAGTATTATTTTAAGAACCGAAACAAAAGATACGTCGAGACCTGCATAGCGCGTCGCTAGGACGGGTAGGTAGAAGACATAGGGAAGATTTAAGGGAGCAAATCGCTACTTCAATCCATGGTTCCACGATTCGCAAGGCAGCAGTCCAGGTACCGTTCTGTCAGTATCCCGTCGCTTACACTGCCCCGCGAGCCGTAAACGGTCGGTCTTCTCTGCGGCGACACGTCACGAATCTCGTCCAGTCGACCGCTAGGTGCCCAAGCCTGCCCGGCTTGTCCAGCTTGTCCAGCTTCTGCGCGCTGCTTCGGAAGGAAGAGTTGCCAAGCTAGGGTCTCACTGTCGCAGATCTCGCAGCGAAACGTAGCGTTTCTGCTCCTGACCAACCAGACAGCCCTACTCCCCACGAAGAGCCAGCCCGCCCCGGCCTTGTCCCTCTCCTCATCTGATCTTATCCCCCTTCCCAACTCGAACAAAGCCGTTCCTTTTTCCTCCTGTAGGCCGCACAGATTAGGAAGACTTGGACTTTTCTTACCGCATCACCACGCTTCAAATCCTAGACACAAGGTCCAAAGTTCCGAATTGTCTCGCATCGGGTCCCCACATCGTGTCGAGTACGGTAAAGACGGTATTTTGGTCGAATTTCGAAGGGGTCAGACTCGCGGGCTAGCACAGCCCCCCCTTCAAACGTACCCGTGCTGCGCCACGCTGCTAGGCAGATTCGCGAATAACCGCAAACCGCAGTCAACCTCGCCAGGCTTGGGATTTCTAAAGACAGAAACACTTACGCGCCCGCCATGGATCAACAAGCTGCCCAACCCGCAGGCTCGGCTCGTGGCCGCCCGCCGTCCGCGGGAAACCAGCAACCCCATATAAGGAATAGCCATTCTCCTTCGCCTCATCCATACCAGTCCCCGGACTCATCGATCGGCCTCGGCATTGCTATAGACCCCTCGTCAGCGAACCCCCAGTTCACACCCGACTTCAACCCCTACGACAGCAATAACGCCAGCAACCAGTTTCTAAATACATCGCAGCCGCAGACCTTTGACCAGCAGGGCGTCGCCGACCCGTCATCCTTCAACATCAACCAGGACTATTCTCAATCCCTTGCGCAGCCTCAAACCTCGTTCACTGACAGCCTCCTCTCGTCCGACTTCAACAACAGCGGCGACTTCTCCCTCTTCCCGCCGTCTACGCAAGGGGACCAGTTCACCACGTCAGCCTTATTTGGCGACTTCTCTCAACCTCAACCTAATGCGCAGTCCCTCAACCCGAACGACCTGAACAATATGACGTCCCCGCAAACACATCACTCCCCCACCCCGCCTCATCTTCTAAGGCCGGAACCTGGCTCAGCGCACCAGTCGCCCGCCTTTAACCAACATCAATTCTCCTCCCCGGGTCACTCTAGACACACCTCACTGGGTCCCGAGGCTGCCCTGATGCCTGGACAGCTGGATTGGAACTTGCCGCAGTTCCAAGGACACCGAAGGACACCCTCAGAGTACTCGGATGTGTCGTCGCAGGCCGCATCGCCGAATCTGACAGGCAACGATAGCTTTGAACACCCGGAACACGGCCACTCGCCCCTGCAACGGACCGAAGACTCCTTTTTTGATGGCGTAATAGGGATAAGCAACTTCAGTATAGCAGACCCCAACCAGAACAGCCGCAGCCCTTCGCACAGCCCAGCTATCTCACCTCGGATACTTCCCCAACAGATGCCTGATGTCATGTTAAATTCCGGTTACCCAAATCCCCCCAACATGGGATATCCCGTCCAAGGCTCTGAAGAGTTCCCCTCGCTATCCCAAGAAGGAGGAGCAATGGACCCCGCGTTAGCTCAATCCATGGCGCCGCCGTCGATCAATATCGATTTTGCACCCAACTCGAGGCAGAATAGCTTTGAGCCTATGAAGCCAACCATGGACGCGCAGTCCTTAACACCACCAGACAGAGGTGAGCCTTCTTCTCCATCCCTTTGGCCTGGGATCAATGTCACTAACAAGACTACATAGGCCGGCCTCGGTCCCGTCCAAGGGCGGTCACGGACCCCTTCAACAGCGGAGGAGCTGTGCTCTCACGACCTAATACCCCCGGGAGTCTTTCGCCACATCTTGGTGCCGACTTGGCTAACCGTAACCGGTCTGGATCTGAATCGTCAACGCGATCGCTGTCGCCTGGCGACAGGTCAGGGAGCGCTAATGCTGCGTCGAGAAGGCGTCAGTCTATGTCGGCGGTACCCAATAATGTAATAGCTCTCCGCTTAGCGGATCCGGAATACCAAGCCGCCCAGGATAACGGAACTACAAAGCGAGTTCAGAAGCACCCCGCTACATTCCAGTGTACTCTTTGCCCCAAGCGCTTTACCCGAGCATATAACTTGCGGTCTCATTTACGTACCCACACGGACGAGCGACCTTTCGTATGCACGGTCTGCGGCAAAGCGTTTGCTAGGCAGCACGATCGAAAACGGCACGAAGGTCTTCATTCGGGCGAGAAGAAGTTTGTGTGCAAGGGCGACCTGAAGGCGGGCGGCCAATGGGGCTGCGGTAGGCGATTTGCGCGAGCCGATGCGCTTGGTCGGCACTTCCGATCAGAAGCAGGGCGAATCTGCATAAAGCCGTTGCTGGACGAAGAGATGATGGAGAGGCAACGAGTGTGGCAAGAGCAGCGAATGCAGAGCATGGCACAGAACATGCAGCCGCAGGTCATGGATCCCAACGTCTATCCCGGGATGGATGCCGGCGGTTACGCGCTGCCTGCGGCTCTGCTGGCACAATACCCAGCACTAGCGCAGATGAACTGGGCGCAGAACGACATGAGTAATGTGGAGGACGAGCTGAGCGGCCGTTCGAGCTTCGACGCCTCGGACTACGACGATAACGGCGACGAAACGGGTTACGTGAGTGGTCCCGGCACCGGATTCGGCGAAGGCGGACTGCAGCAAAATTTCGGTGAATCAATGGGTTATGCGAGCGATTATGGTGGTCGCTGATGGTATTGCCGGTCTGCTACGCTGTTACGACGGTATAATTACTGGAGCGGAAGGCATATTCAAGCGGCTTAATGAGAGGAATATCCGTACGAGTATAGACGAATGGGTTTCGGGCGGCACGCACCCAGCGGGATGAAGATTCATGATGATCCATTACATTTCTCAACAAGGCTGTCTCTGCCTTTTATTAGACGGCATTTTAGATACCAAAGCGGAGTTTCAAGGGTTTTTATAACTTTATATATGATATATGATATTGGCTAATAACCACTATGTAACCTGTCTAAGTGTGTGTGTGTATGTGTGTGTGTGTGTGTAACAGTATACCTACTTCTAAAAGAGCAATGAATACCGATGTTGGCCAGGGTCTCTCACGGTATCCCCACGGGGCAGAGTACCAGGTACTCCGCCGAGCGCTCGTAAAGATATTCCGCGATCCCAGGAGTTATATAATACCATCTCAACCCACGAATACTCGGCCGCTTCTCTCTGACCTCCCCCTGCCAAGTTCCGCAGCCTCGTGACATCGACCTCGATCCGTGGCGCTTGAATATGCCGTTTTCGCTTGCATTCTAAGCGAGATGGACAGAATGAGCACGTCTCCCCAGCCGTTACATCGACCAACATGTCGATACATTTCCAATTACTAATGGGCCAAAGTAGTAACTCCTTTCCGAATCACGTGTTTCGTCGTCATCAGCCTGCTCTGTCTCAAGTATATAAACAATCAAGGTAGCTTGGGTACATGGGGGCAGCAATGGCCTCCTTTTTTTTTTGGTTCTTGGGATGAACGAGTTGCTAAATTGCTGCAATCCCAACTGCCGTAGGCTCGATACCAGGTGAAGTCAAGCCAAGCACTTCCAGCATCAATTCACAGCCTGCGACCATGATGCGAGCTATCGAGGCGATCCGAAAGGGCCTGGTCGAGATCAGGGAGGTGCCCAGGCCGAGCCTGCGCGACGGCTGGCTGCTCGTTAAGGTCAAGGCCGTCGCAATCAACCCCGTCGACTGCACGCACATCGACTGGCGCGCCGTGCCCGGCAGCAGGACCGGGCTCGACTTCGCCGGGACCGTGGAAGAGCTCGGCCGGGGCGTGTCGAGACCGTTCAAGAAGGGGGATCGCGTTTCGGGCTGGGTCCTGGCCGGGTGAGTGGCAACCCGAGGACGAGAATCGCACGAGTAGTAGGACTGCCTTGACTAACAACCGTCGAATGAGGCGTAGGGATTTGAATGATATCAAGGCTGGCGCTTTCGCGGATTACGTCGTCGTGCAGCAGCATATCCCGTTCAAAGTACCCGACCACATCAGCGACGCGCAGGCCGCTACGCTCAGCGTCGGAATCTCGACAGTGGTAAGTCGATTCCCGAACATGACCGGGACGAGCTAGGGGAAGCAGCTAATAAAAAAATGTCTTGTCAATAAAAACAGGCACAAGGCCTCTACCAAGTGCTAGGGCTGCCGTGGCCGAACCAGCCAACATCAACACCGACGCCGATCCTGATCCACGGAGGCTCGACGGCGACGGGCATGTTCGGGATCCAGTTCGCCAAGGCGTCGGGGATGCGCGTAGTAGCCACTGCGTCGCCGCACAACTTCGAGCTGGTGCGGTCGCTCGGCGCCGACGCCGTCTTCGACTACCGGAACCCCGCAGCCGCGGCGGCGGAGATCCGGGCGGCGACGGGCAACGCGCTGGCGCTGGCGTGGAAGTGCGCGCAGGGCGGCAGCGACGCGCTGGTGGCGGGGGCGCTCAGCAGCGAGGCGCCCAGCCGCTACGCGTCCATCATCTCGGTCGACCCGGCCGCCGTCCGCCGCGCCAACCCGCGCGTCGCGCCGCCCCGCATCCACCTCGCCTACGACGTCTTCGGCGTCGGCTACATGTGGCCGAGCTACTTCATGGCCCCCGAGCCCGCCACCGCCGACTACGTCGCCCGCTTCCTCGAGCTCGTCCCGGAGCTCCTCGAGTCCGGCGCCGTTCGCCCCATCCCGACGATTGTTAATAAGGGGGGAAGCGGCCTCGAGGGTGTCCTTAGGGGTATTGATGACCTTAGGGCGAATGGGATTAGCGGCGCTAAGCTTGTTTATACTCTGTAGGGGGCGGGGGGTGTACCTGGGGTATATGTGAACTCGTGGTGTTGATAGATATGTTTTAGTACATACAGGCTACGTACGGATGAGCGGTACATATGTAGGTCGATATACATTTAGGTATCTTATAACACCCAAAGAGTTGAAGAATAAGAAAAAAGGGACAATATCTAAGTGCTCCGCCATGTCTATACCGTGAACAGCTAACACACTCCGTCTACGACCTGTTTCTGTTCCTTTCGCTGAGCGCTCCGTGGTTCCGGTCGTCCGGCGGATCGTCGACCCGCTTTTGCTTGTGGACCACGCCGAACGGCGCCTTCAGGTCCGGGTCGTGGTGCTCCGGGTGTACGTGCGCGGGCTCCGACGGCGCGTTCTCCCGCTTCGTTCTCGCCCGCTCGGCCGGGTCTAAGGCGTGGCCTGGCAGATTCGGCGCCACCATCGACTTGGTCTGCTGCGTGTAGATCCACGCCCACGCAGGGACGGCAAGGCCGAATAAACCGATGATGCTAGAAAGCAACCGTAAGTAAATGGTTTCATGCGAAGGGGAAGATACTGATTACTTACACGGGTCGGTTTCTGCCGCCTTGGGATAGAGGAGGGTGATGCCCGCTGGCGTACGTTCTCCTGAACGGTATCGACTGCTGAGCCCGGCTTGCAGCTCGGGGTAGGGCGCCTGTCGTTCTAAGCATTTTGAGAAACTTGTCGTACATAAACTCGTCGATACAAACAGCAATGCAAGTTTCCCTGTTAAGTGGAATAAATCAGAATTTTAAATCTGTGGAAGGTCATAAATGATGTAGCTCGACCCTTTTAAAAATATTGAAATATTGAAGTCGATGAATCATGACGATAATTTGGCTAGTGTTAGCGGCAGATAGCCCGAGCTACGAAGTTCTACCCCTTTCGCAAGCGCTGATATCATGTCTCACTGCTAAGAATAGCAACTGGCTAAGACACCGGGGCAGGAGTGGTAGAATAACTAAGACAAGTCGTCCCAAATTTGTTTATCTACGAGGTGGGTATGTAGGTGAAGGCCCATGTTAGAAAAAGAAATATATTACCATCACCTTGAAGCTTTTTGAGATCTGCTTGGAAACAAATTCATCTACATAATTGCGAGAAACTCCCATATGTGAATAATTATCATCAATATAGATAAGAAGTTGTGAATGACAAAGATATGCTGCCCTTTGTCTGCAATATGCATAATTGCAACTCCGTCCTATGGACGTTGCACAGCAGCAATTGTAAAGTAGATCTATCGCAAACATCGCAACTATCATGATACAAGGCCTCAGGTTACTTTTGGCGATAGTACTGTGACTCTCATGCCTCGTCCTCGTCTAGCAACCGAACGTCGCGAGAGTTGTGCACGCCAGAAGAAAAAGGCAAGCATACCCGCTACCGGCTCGCCACTTTTGGCACTAGAAGACTCACAGAATTAACAGTGTTCGTTTGCTCCGGGACGGGATACGTGCGAAAGATGCCTGGAATATGGACATAACTGCCGGGGATCAACTGAGAAACTCGCTAGCGTCGCAAAGATGACAAGGAATAGATTTAAGTGTGATCACTGCCGAATATTTAGTCTGAAGGTTGGTGGTTTGTTTACTTTTTTCTATCGCGTTTTCGTTAATGAGAGTTAGTGTAACCCGAAAGGTCGGGTTTGGCCCGACAGGTGTGAATACTGTCAAACGAGAGGACTTCCATGTACCGAGCCGAAGACCAAGAGACAGGCCGAGCTGGCTCAAGGAATTACACTTAGAGGCGGGACATATACCGAGAGCCCACTAGAGCAAACTATACACGTCGCGCCGGTCCACCGAGCCTCCGCGTTAACCCCGCAATCCGTTTCCTTGGGCTCCGAGCCCGAAGATCTTCGTCCGAGTTCTTCTCCTCCGGCACCTCTGCGAGAACACAAGGAAGGAAGCAACGAAAACACCGAGCAAAGCGAGCTCGAGCAGCTAAGAACGATGGTACAGATAATGGAGGACGAGTTTCTAGAAGTGCTGAGGGCCGAGCAGCAGAAGCACCAAGAGGGTATCTGGGCGCTGAAGGATAGGCACATTATGGAGCTCGACCAGCTGCGCAAGAAATACGAGATCAGGATCGACAGCTTCATCCAGATCATAAAGAATTTAGGGGAATAACTACGACCACGACCTTGACTGGGGTCTAGTCGATCAACAGATTTCATACGGCTGGAATGTTGACATACCGAGATACATCGCTTACTCATTCCAGTCATTCCGAGTCAAGCCCGAGGAACTCCGGTTGAAGAAATGGGGATTCGGATTTCGGAGAACGTGCGACTTGTGATTGCCAGACGCCGATATCCAACTATGATAGCTTCACAAACAGAAGCAACATAGGCAATAATGGTTAACGTATGGTATTTTGCGAGATATGGACTTGTATCGCGAGACAAACTGGGTTGTGAGTTGCAGGATAAAACATGGAGGCTGCCTTGACGCTTTCGTCCAAGGATATCCTCGCTCAGTCTTGACCATCATAGCAGCACCTGCAGAGCATACTCTTATATTTCCATCCGCTGATTCAGCGCCAGAACTCGAGCCTGGTATAGGTCTAATACATACTTAAGCAGCCCCTTACCTGCCATACCTACCTTTCTCTTACCCCTGATCTTACCCCTGCCCTTACCCCTGAGTAACCGACAACTACCGTACGATGGCATCCGCGAAAGCACCTCAGACGCCCTACTATACCCTGGCCGAGGGTATCCCTCTCCCCAGGAATGACACTTCCACCCAGATTCGCACCGCCGGCGGCGGAGGGGGATTTGTTCTCCTGACTTCGACCCAGCTAATCGAGAACCTGGCGCACTTTAATCGGGAGAGGATCCCGGAGAGGAGCGTACATGCCAAAGCCGCCGCGGCGAAGGGATATTTCAAAGTCACCGACGACATATCAGATCTTACCGATGCCGATTTCCTGACGGGCGTCGGTAAGAAGACGGAAGTGCTCGCCCGCATCTCGACCGTCGGCCCCGAACGAGGCTCGGCCGACACTGTAAGAGATTTTCGAGGGTTTGCTATGAAGTTCAAGACGAGCCAGGGGAATCAAGATTTTGTGTTTAACAATCAGGTAACATTATTATCCTCTATATACAGGTATCTATAGGTGTATCGCTTCAGATTATGTTGACAAGTGTATAGCCGGTCTTCTTCGTTCGCGATCCTATCAAGTTTCCATCAATGAATCGCAGTCATAAACGAGACCCGCGAACCAATAGTAAGTCCCTTTTCCTGTTCCCCATTTTCCCCTTTTGCCCACTTTGATACCCCTTTCCCGAATAGCATGCCCATGCTCCTTACTCATGACAGTTTCCAGAAGCAGCTACTGACTACCCGTTTCAGTACCTAGCTCCGACATGTTCTGGGACTTCCACGTCAACAACCAGGAGAGCATCCACGCGCTGATGTTCCTGTTCGGCGATCGAGGCATCCCCTCGTCGGTACGACACGTCAATGCCTATAGCGGCAACACGTACAGCTTCACCAAGGCGGACGGCTCCTACTGCTACGTGCGCATCCACATGCTCACGAACCAGGGCATCGAATACCTAACCAACGACGAGGCGGCCCGGCTCGCCGGAACCGAGCCCGACAAGCACCTGCACGACCTGCAGGAGGCGATCCGAGCCGGGCATTTCCCGTCGTGGGACATGTACGTCCAAGTCATGCACCCCGACGAAACCGGCGACGCCGCGCCAGCCGACGCCTTCGACATGACAGCAACGTGGCCGCTGGCACGCTTCCCGCGGCGCCGCGTCGGCCGCATGGTACTCAACGCGAACCCGGCCAACTGGTTCGCCGAGGTGGAGCAGGCGGCCTTCAGCCCGGCCAACACGGTGCCCGGCGTCGGCGCGAGCCCGGACCCCATGCTGCAGGCCCGCATGTTCGCGTACGCCGACGCCGCCCGCTACCGCCTCGGCGTCAACTACCAGATGCTGCCCACCAACGCGCCGCACGCCGAAGTGTACTGCCCCGTCGAGCGCGATGGTCGTATGAATTTTACTGGAAACTACGGTGATGATCCGAATTATGTTGGGACTAAAATCAAGCCCGTGCGCTTCGTTGCGCCTAGGCGTGAGGCGGCAAGCCTGGGCGGGGCGGTGGTGGATGGAGAAGGGGCGGCGCAGAAGAGGGTCGATCGTGCGGCTGCGGCGAGTCTGCCTGTTGAGTTCGCGTCCGAGGTCTCGGATAGAGACTTCGAGCAGCCGCGAGCGCTGTGGAAGTTGATGGGGAAGCAGGAGGGCGCCCAGGAGCGCTTCGTGGGCAACGTGGCGGCACACCTAGGGGCCACGCGGACTAAGTGGATTAGGGACGAGGCTTACGGTACGTTCTTTTCTTCTTCTCCCTTCTTCTTCTACTATGCGTCTCCGCGGAGATAGAAGTGGGTGTGGTGCTGACTCACGGGTTTCTGAATGCAGCCATGTTCGGTCGTGTCGATGAAGAGTTGGGTCAGATGGTGGAGAAGGCGACGGAGGGTGTCGTCAGGGGACAACTCGGGAAGGGTCTAGACAAGTGATCAATTCCGTATTGGAGTGTACGGTAACTCTGATCAAACACCGAAAGGTGCTAAAGCTCGGGAATTGTTGACAAGAATGAAATCAGGAACCTAGGCTTGGTTGGTGTGCTTGCTGTTATGTCCGCAATATGCCCAGCTTGCCTAGTACCTACATGTATTATGGCACCTCTCTCATATTCTACAATAGTACGTACTTGGGGAGCTACCTAAGACTGACGAACAGAACTTGAGGTTTCCGCGGAAATCTCTTATACAGCTACTAAGCTGCTCTATTGCAATAGGCTTTGGCGGAGCTTTATGCAAGGAATGGGTATAAAAGTGCTGAAGTATCCTAGGTACATTTTCTCGTATTTAGGAAGTGCCTAATTAGCAATCTTCTATAATGGAGAGCCTCTTTAGTCCTCAACTCTCCGAAGACAGCATCCGTCGAGTGACATGACTATTTCGCGGTACAAAACGTACTGTCCGCGACTTGGGACCCGCGATGGGGTTCTCTCGAGTTAGCAGACCTTCGATAGGATCTGCAACGATAGGGTCCATCGTATCTTTTGCCGGTAGAACCTGGAAGTGAGCGACGAGGTGGAGGAATACGGCGTAGAGTGCTTTGGTAGCGACATGGCTCGCCACGCACATGCGACCTCCTATCCCGAAGGCATATTGATGCCGGTTCGCGGTCTGGTCGCCATCCATCCACCTCTCCGGAGCGAATGTGTTGGGGTCAGAGAATACAGAAGGGTCTAGCGAGATCATGAATTAGTTTGACGTTTTATACCCAATTCCCAGGCAGGTTGTCATATCATACCTCTTGTACATGCCCATGAGTTGAGGAACAGTAATGTGTTTGGAGGTATCGTTGCGCCGTTCCAATGGACTTGCGAATAAGTCGCTTTCGGTAATGCCAGCCGCTGCACCACAAAGTAGCGACCAACTTCCTTGGTGAATGCCTCTACATATTCAACCCTGGTATATGCTGCGCGTGGCGACTCGAGCATGCTGGCATCCGCATCCTTGATTGCCTGGTATGCCTTGTCCTGAATATCGGGGCGATGGGCAAGCAGCAGAATGGCCCACATAAGCGAACGCTTCGTCGTGTCGGCGCCAGCCAGCATGCTCAGTCCGATGGAGAGTATCTCGCCGTTGGTCAGACCCTTGCTTTCGGGATCTTTCAGGACGTTGCCCTGAATGCAAGGCCGGTCGACGCCGTCGGCAATATCCCTTCTGAGCCTCTCCTGCAAGACGTTATGGTACGCAACTCGCCTCCTTCCAACGTCAGCCATGTGCGAACCCTTCCGCAGGCCCAGCCAGCCGGCGACGGTGCCAAGAGGCCGTAGAAGCGGAATGTAGTTAGAGAAGTTGCTTGTCGGGTTCCTGAACTTGGAGATCTCCTCCTCGATGTAGACGATCTCAGAGATGACCAAGTCCTTGTGGAGGTCCTTGACGGCCTCTACGCGCGTGCCGTAAGCCAGCGTCAAGCTGAGATTCAGGGCGAACTTTCGCGTCAGGTCCAGCACGTCGACCGACACTTCGCCTCCCTTGCAGCTGGATAGAATGTCTAGGAGGAAGGCTCTAGACTCGAGATCAAGGATCTGTCACCGGAAATGTTAGAAACAATATTGATAAACTGACTATCCGACCCACAAGGAAATACATCTCACCGGAAAGTAACTTTCGGTGCTCGTCTTGTTCAAAGCTGTCGCGGCCACTTTGCGGCGGCGCTTGCAGCTGTCATTCCAGGGGCTGGTTCCGATCGAGGTCACGGGCCCACCCTGTTGAACCTTCTTGTGCAGAACGTAAAATACGGGCCGCGAGTTGGTCGCCTCGCGCTGCCCGATGAAGAGAGCGCGAGCAGCCGCCGTGCTGCTCACGATCACGGCGGGAACGTTGCCCAGCTGCACCTGGAATACGTCGCCATAGCGCTCGGCCCACTGGAGTGTTCGGAGTCAGTATTCTGCTATAGGCTATAGTGTAGCTGTAATTACATATAGGAGTAAGAGTGGCATAGAGAACCACGTACTATCCTATACTCGTCCGAGGTGGCGGTACCATGTAGGGACGGTAGGCTTCCAAGAAGAGGATATCCAAGCGGACCTGGTAAATTGGGTATGCGGGCTCGCAGCCTGACCACTTCGTTAAGCAAGATATAGATAACCAAAGCAACTGTCGGGGCTATGATTAACAGCTTAGCCAGTAAGCCGAGTAAAGGAAGATCGAACACCGGGAGATCTTTCAGGGACGTGGGGAGGACAGCCATCTCTATACAATTGATGAGTCCAGTCTATTAGCATACCAGAGGCGAAATCCTCGATACTACCTATATTTGAATGCGGCCACACGGAGGAGAATAACCAGTTCACCTGCTTGCTGCCGAATCTGAGGAAAAAGTGAAATAGTCTAGAGTAGTCGAAGTTCGTCTAATGTAGCATCACCTTTTGGCGAGTGCCCCTCATGGGTAGGATAGCGATCTTGAAGTGACCAATAGTTGGCGACCAAGGTAGACATTAGGTACAATGAGATTTACTAGACGACGGAGTAGTCAAGCATGGATGTTAGATGACTACCATAGGCGTTTCATTCGCGCCTTTAGTGTTGGATATACCACACACCCCTTATCAACTACCCCCATATAACCTGGTTGCAAGACGGAATTCCTTGCTTGGCTGGTTCGGAGATATGCCGCTGTACCAGTATCGGTTTCGGCCAGAACCCTGCCGATTCTTCGGGTTGCATGGCCCGAGGGGAAATACACTATCAGAGGATTCGCCTACAGTTAATAGATTCGGCTTGAAGATTGGTACTTGAGATTGCGTGACAGAGTGGACATCTGGCGACTTATGCTCTTACTAGAATCTAGACTTGAAGAAAATCCCGGCTGTTAAGGCGCCTTATTGGGCAAAATCCTAGAGAAGTACTAGATGTCCTTATCGTCTTTGACTATAGCTTCTTGATCACTAGACTTGCCGATATTGAACTGCTCTGGTTGGCCCCAGTCCTCCTTCGCGGCCCTTTCATGGGTCTCGCGGTACATGTACGGCGAGTTCTTGTAACCCTTATGCCACTTACGTCCTTCGAACTCTTCTTCGACCGGCCGCTCCCCTTGAGACTGGATCTCCTGGGCCCTTGTCTGGATCGACTCCCAGACACGTAGTATGTTCTCTCCTACTAGAAGCCTGATTTGTTCGTCCGTAGCCCCACGAGCCATTACGAGCTCGATCAGGTGAGGGTACTTGGAAACGTCCTAGGAAGTACCTATTTTAGCAAGCGAACCGTAAAGGGGTACAGGGGCAGCACCGTGTCTCACCTCGAGGCCGCTCGGAGTAAACGGCGTTCCGCTAAAGTCGGATCCGATCCCCACGTGCTCCCAGCCGGCGACCTCGGCGATATGCCATATGTGGTCCACCACGTCGTGGATCGTGACAGCCCCTGGATCCTGCATGTTAAGAAACCGATTGACGAAGACAACCATGACGATGCCGCCGTTACTCCGCACGCCGCGCAGCACGTCGTCGGGCACGTTGCGCAGGTGGGGGGTGACGGCGTAGGCGCCCGAGTGGGAGAAGATGACGGGGGCGCGGGCGACCGAGAGAACGTCACGCATGGTCTGGTGCGACACGTGCGAGAGGTCGACCATCATGCCGAGCCGGTTCATCTCGCGCACGTAGGCAGCGCCAAGCGGGGCCAGGCCGGCGTCGGGCCCGCCGTGCGCGACCGTCGATGCCGACGTCGCCCACGCGTTGTCGCAGTTGTGCGTCGTGGTTATGTACCGCACCCCCAGGTCGTACGCCTGCCGCACCGCCGCCACCGACCCCCCGAGCTGGTGCCCCCCCTCGATCCCCAGCATGCTCGCGATCCGGCCCCGCTTGAAGGCATCCCGCGCGCACGCCGGCGTCTCGCAGTACGCGAACACCTCGGGCGACTCGGCGGTGAACCGCTTGGCTACGTCGATCTGCTCGAGCGTGTCGCGTACTATCCACTGACGAGGCATGTATTAATATCTGTGAGTGACTATCAGGGGACGAGAGAAAACTCACGGACGGGTCCTCAAAGTGCTTCTGGGCCGCGTCGCATTTGACATGCACGCTCCAGAACTGACCACCCATCATCCCCTGTCTCATCCGGCCTATGTCCGTGTGGCCCAATAGACGCTGTTTGGGGTCAAACTTTCCGTCGTAAATCCGGTTATGCAGCTCAACCCGGAGAAGCCATGGAAAGTCATTATGGCCGTCGATGAGCGGTGTCGTCTCGAGCACACGTTTCGTCCTCAGCGCGTAATCGGTTGGGTCAATAGGGGCTCCTGCAGGAGACAGCCACCCCCCTAGGGAGGTAAAGGGAGCAATAAGAAGCGCAAGACCAGCTGTGACCAATGCGCCCCTCCATTGGCTCAGCCAACTGTAAGATGAAGACTGACGATGAACGATGAGTGCGTTATCATTGGAATCCCCTGTCTGGAGAGGCCTCTCCTGCTCTGAGTTGAGCGCGGGGTTAGATATTGTATCAGCCATCACTCCGCCGTTTTCCTCAGAGGAAGACTCTAGATCTTAGGTATATAACACTTAATCGCCACACTTGGATGCTATAGTTTTCATTAATGGGGTATCGTCAAACTTGTCCTAGCTCCAACTTGAACATCTGCGATGTCGGGGGCCATCCGATGTCAGTGACAGATGCCAGTCGATATCTACATTTGACTTGTCTGCTGACTGCCCTTCCATGTCCATCGTTATCGTGACAATGCTTCCCAACCCTCGTCAAGTTAGTACATTATATATGAAGATCCCCCATGTTTGACGTTGAACACCTCACACCTTTGAGCTTCAACAACGCAATGCTACCCTTGCATCACACCACCATGGCCAGGTGGGGGGGCAGCTTGGCCTTGAGCTAGAACTCGTCGGTAACAGGACTAAAGCGGGACCTTATCAAGACAGCTTCTAAGGCACGAACGGGCCCTGTGCTTGACGGATCCAGTATAGAACTTTTATACTTCAGCATGGGGATATTAAGTCCGAATATGCCTAGGTACCTAGGTGTCACACGGCCGGATACGGCCCAAGGTGCCAAGACGTACCAGAACCTTATAAGCCAATCGATCAGGCAAGACCTATATGAATGCGGCCCCAAGGCGGAGATGTTGGTGATGGAGGCATTAGGGGATATTCCTATAGGCTGAACCAATGTACGGCAACCTGCAAGACGTACCAACAGCGTCTCGGGCGCTTGGAGAAGATAAGAATGACTGACTAGAGATGGTCAAACCCAACGGGTATAAGTAGGAGACCTTCCTCCCTCTTTCTCAAGAAGAGGAGGTCAAGGCCCTTGAGACCAAAGAGAATTATTAGCTGAATTTGAATGATTCCGAGCCCTATAACAGCCCTCGTCACACTAGGAAGTAAGCACCTTTGACAACGAGGCTAGACTTATCTATGTGCATCTTGGCTGCAGCAACTCCAACGAAACCCTGCGTTTCCAGGGGTCTTAGAGCTACCGAGAATATGGCAAGGTCGGTATCACGCAATGATGGCTTCTCAAACCTCAGACATGGACTTGCGGGGGTAAATCTGGGATGATAATACTTGACACTTACATAATAGTAGAGATAGGTATTATCCGCATGCCTACTTTGCTCCCAGTCACCTTTACAAAATACCCATCTCTTGGAGGAGAAGTTATACGGCTTGCATGAACATCATTTACTTCGCTATTTACTTGCCAGACGCCTCTTAACGTCTACTGAGAATCGCAAGGAGAAATTACTAAAAGACATTTAGTACTTATCATGACGGGAAGTGGCGAAGATGAGAAACACCCCCAGGATGTTTCCGTACACGACGCCGTGTTGCTCGAGAATGATACGGTAGCTGAAAAACGACTCGTAAGGAAAACGGATTTCCTCATGATGCCAGGATCAGGTGAGACTTCATTAAGCATCTTAGTTACAAGCAACAATTTTATACTAACTCCCGAAGCGCTTGCATATTTCACCCACACACTTGACCGCGCCAATCTCGGAAATGCAAAGACAGACGGATTCGAAAAAGATCTGGGCCTAGTTGGAAACCAGTTCTCGCTCCTACTTGTCCTTTTCTATGTCCCGTACGCTATTTTCAATATCCCCTGGTCCATACTGGCGAAGAGGTACAACTCTGCCCGCGTGATCCCACTTACTATTTTGGCCTGGGGAGCGTGTATGATGAGCGCAGCCGCGGCGAAAAACTTCGCTGGCATTATGGCGACGAGGATCATCATGGGTGCTATCGAAGCTGCTTGGTAAGAACTGATCTTGCCCGTTCTTGAAATTTCCCGGATTCTGACCGAAATTCTAGTACGTTCATGAAATGACACGATAATCTTATATGATTATAGGTCAGACTTAATCGAGTTATAGGGCTGACAAGAACTAGACAAGCCTTGTGAAGTATACTACCTGTCCCTATTTTACACGCGCAAGGAGATGGCGTTCCGTGTTTCTTGGATCGGCCAGATGGGCTTCATTGCAGGGGCTGTCTCAGGGTTGATCTCGTGGAGTGTCTTTCAATGGGAGGGAAAGCTAAAGGTGCGCAATACGGTAATACATAGAAAGATATACTACTTCTCATGCTGACTGTGCAAATTCAGGGTTGGCAATATCTTTTCATCATCGAAGGCTCAATAACGGTTGTGGTTGCCATCTACTTGTGGACCTTTGCTCCCAGAAGCCCGGAAACGTCGCGGTGGTACACGGAAGAAGAGGTCCAGCTTGCCAGGCAGCGTCTTCAGCAAGACTCGCGAGATCAAGATACTGAGTTTCACTGGGACGACGCAAGGAAGCAGCTCAAACACTGGCCGACCTGGGTCTTCGCGTTCATGGCTCTGATGTACGGCGTCGGCGTGGCGAGCAGCTCAAATTTTCTTCCGGTATGCCTTCCATAACCCCTGAACATACCCCTGCGTCGATCCCTCTGAGACAATAAGCCATTGCTGACACCACCGGGGTCTAGACGATGATCAAGAGACTTACGAGCGAGACAACCACGGCGAACCTGTACACCGTCGGTCCGAACCTTACAGCCTCAATCTTCCAGGTCTCCGTCTGCTGGCTGTCGGACCGGTACCAGCAGCGGGCGACGTTCGCGTGCGCCACGACGGCCGTGTCCCTGGTGGCCTGGATCCTGCTGGGGACGCTGGACCTGGTGCGGCTGCCGCAGGTGGGCTACTTCCTGACGTACCTCATCACCTTCGCCACCTTCATCCCGAGCAACCTCGTGCCAGCGTGGCTCGCGTCCAACACGCCGACCACGACGGGCCGCGCCGTGTCGCTCGGCCTCAACTACATGGCCATGAACCTCGCCGGCGTCGTCTCGTCGCTGATTTACCGCGCCCAGGACGCCCCCGTGTACCGCCCGGCCCTGGTCACCGTCGGGTGTACGCAGGGCGTCTTCATTCTTGCCGCCGTGGCCATGCGCCAGTATTATGCCAGCTTGAACAAGAAGATCGAGTCGGGCGAATTACCACATGCGCCTGGGATGGAGAGCCGACCAGAATATCGATATGCGGTTTAGTTTATTGTTACTGGTCTCGCAAACCTTTTTTTACTCCTGTTAACACATACGCTCGAAGCACGTAACAAGTGCGCAACTCTCAACGTACTTCCACCCAGGGCAGACGGATTCACGCGGAAATACGAAAGCCGTCCCTGTTTCGGCGTAAATAAACTATCCGACCCTCAATTTGATTTAACTTTCAGCATTTTGAAACCCGGGAACATGGAAAATTGTACAAGTGTGCCGTAAAAGGGGGAATCGGATCCCGAAATGTCAGTGGATTCCCAATACATTCTTAGCCCTTCGCGCCAGTGTCCGGCCAAGCCCGCCCTCCATTTATAGTAGTAAAGTGACCGTTTCGTGAGCATTTCATTCCGAAAGTACTAAGTAGATTAGATCCCAACCAAGTCCGACACGATTAACCCGACTTGCCAACAGGCGTCATGTTGACGAATAGGCCCGGCTTATGCCACAAGTTGTATGCTTTGTTAGCTTTCAACCATCCACGGCTGCTGTTCTCAATCTTCATGTCGAAGTTATAGACAATCTTAGCCATGATGAGGCGCATTTCAGCGTACGCAAGACTAATAAGCGTTAGAACAGGACAACTCCCCCAACGAGAGATAAGGGCTTCTAAGAAGAAACTTGGAAACTTACTTGCGGCCAATGCAGTTCCGGGGCCCAACGCTGAAGGGCTGCATGGCATCGAGCTGGTCTCCCGCAAACTTCGGGTCGCCCATAAAACGCTCCGGCAAAAAGGACTCGGGGTCTTTCCAGAAGCGCGGGTCGTGGTTGATGGCATACTGCCAGACTGCTACGGCCGTCTGTCGTTTTTCGTTAGCATTCTGCGCTTGGTACAGAGCATAGGTTGAGTCAAGGCACTTACGCCCTCCGGAACGTATCTGCCTGAGATGAAAGCACCGCCCTTCGGCACTTCTCGGGGCAAACCGCCGGGAACTGGCGGATAGCAGCGGAGGGTCTCGTTCAGGCAGGCGAGCATGTACGACAAGTCGTTGATGGAGCTCAGGGTGATCTCCTCGTTGCTGTTGAATCTGGATCGGACTTCCTCGGTCATCTTCTGAAGCTTGTCGGGGTTCATCGTGAGAAGGTATATGGCGCCGCTCAGGAGCGTCGCGGTCGTCTCGCTCCCGGCCACGATGAGCACGCCGGCGTTGACGGAAACCTGCATAAAACTCATCGCGCCCTCCTTGTTCTTCCGGATGAAACCCTCAACGAGATCGGGCCTCTCCGTGCCGAGCTCCATCCTCTGCGACATCTTGTTTCGCATCAGCGCCTGGTTGTCCTTGACCGCCATCCTCCCCATCTTCAACGCGATCCGTATCAGGAAACGGAATCCCGAGCGGGAGAGGGCGGACAGGACAGCGGTCTGCTTCGTAGACTGGGTAACGATCTTGACCCACGGATGGTAGTCGGAGTTGTCGAGGCAGCCAAACGAGGAGCCGAAGCCGAGTTCGCCGATCACATCGAAAGTCGTCCAGTTAAGCCACTCGCGCATGTTCAGCGCAGCGAGTCCCCCATTGCATCGCTCGTTCAACCGCTGGACCAGCAGGTCGACGTAGGTGCCGATAACTGGCTCCTGGGCCTGCATCGAACGCTCCGAGAAGCCGTGGGCGAGCTGGCGGCGCAGCATGGAGTGTTCATCTCGGCGGGAGTTGATGATGCTTCTCGGTACGTTGTCGACGACGCGATACAGACCGTCCCATTTGGGAAGTTCAGCTTCGCCGTTATGGCGATGGCCGTATATGTCCTTCCACGCGTCCGGCTCGCAATAGGCCAGCTCGTTGGGGGCGATTCGCACGATGGGGCCATATTTGGCAAATAACTCCTGCATATAGAAAGGGAGATTTCCCTCGATCAATTTCCTAGCTCGGGGCCACTGGCTCATTCGCCACAGGAGCGGGCCGGGGTAGGCCCTGAGAGGATGGAGGAAAACATTGTAAAATGCGACACCGATGAAGTAAGAGACAAACTAGACAGCCGGTTAGACACACTTTCCTTCTCGTCTTCACTGCTCCCTCTATTCATCTAACATCGAACAGTCTGATGAGGAGCAAACTTACAAGCGCGCAGCCTAGTAAGACTACGTCGATCGGGTTGTTTACCCGCAGAACCTCCATGATGAGTTACACGTATGAGGTATAACACTTCGGCAGATGGCTAAGATGTTGGATACAGCGCTGGGCCTCACACAATAATAGACTAGGGCGCCGACTTATATACTAGGCACTCGGAGCATACCTCGGCTCCGCTCTCGGTCGTTCGTCTGGCTTTCTAGTGGCTCTTGGAGCTGCTAACTCCTGTTCCCGTGGTGGCTTGGATGGGTGGTTTGCGGACGGTCGGATTAGTGCTGCCGGCAAGCAGATATGACGAGGTTCGCATGCATGCCAGACCGGGTCGGCTCGGACGATGACAAGTAAATGATGCATAAATACCCGTCCACTTTATAAGGGTTGCGAATCTCTGGGTCGGCAGTGGAGCTCAAGGACTTTACTACCATGTAGTATGGGCGTATGGGCCGACACTACGTCCGACCGTCCGAACTTGGCGTAACGTCGAGCACGTAAAGGCAAGACATACCGACCTATCGAGTTATCGCCGTGCGCACGAGTCATTTACTAATTCAACATCTATCGGGAACTATAGCGTCCGTCGCCCGTCGCACAAAATCAGTGCGCCGGCGCGGCATTAGGGATTCACTACAGTGAATTCCCGGTCCACCGATAGTGAGCCAAGATAATCCCGTCGTCCTCGTACAATCCACAACTAATATCATCAGATATTTATCTACCTCGCCTACCTACCTAACCTAGCAGAGCATTTCTATCCTCTCTACTTTATCGTTGCATGATGGCCGACTGGCTCGCCTGTGATGTGACAGTGCAGTCACGAAAGAGGTAGCAATGCAACTGGATAATCCTCCAAGGAGACATAGTAGTATTCATATACCTTGGTCAAACTTATGATAATGGACTGAGTCTATAGAATTCGTGTGGGGTTTGGCGCATTTCCCCGTCCTCCTTCGACTCAGCCAGTCAACGCAGACAATGCTACTTTGCCTCCGCTTTTAGAGGAGACTGTTTCACCCTTATGAAAGTTCCGACGCTTCCATTTATGAAATGTAACCATCTGCCATGTTGAGCATCCATCATTATCCAAGATCTAGCACCTGAGCTACCAATACCACCGATACTTGACTTATAGGGTGTATCGCAAGGCCCTTACTGGCTAGTCGCATACCTGCCGCAGCTGTAACGTACCTTAGGTACCTAAACTGTAGATAGGTAGCTAGTTAGGCGTTAAGGGTCATAGAATATTGAGGGAATGCGTGAAAGAAATGAACAGTCAAGATAAGTACAATACTAACCATCTACCTAGGGGCCTACCTAGGTAGACACGTAGTAAATAAGTGAGTCTATCGCTTAATGTTCTCATCCAGTCATCAACTAACAGGGGTGGCAGATTTGCCAAGAGATGGAATGAAGCTTGATCGGACATAAAAGAAACATCACGCATCAGACCTATGTACGTATATCAAAATGCACGATAAAACTAGTGGCGTAGCTAAATAGTCTCCATCGACACGTGGGACAGAGCCTCTTAAGTTGGTAATGGTAACTTAGGTATGTCAGATCGTCGTCCCCAAGAACCGGCCCTCGGCCTTAGTCACCTGAGTAAGACTACAGCTCCATTGGACAGCAGGGATCAGAAATGATGAGCCTTGAGCCTGTCTGTCACTGTGTCCTACCGGTATATCATGTCATACATGAGTATCAGTAGAAGTTTGATTCAGGTTACTCGAGAGAGAAAAGTCTGGTTGCTTGGTAAGCCTTGCTTGTAGCATGTATCAGACACGGCGCTTATCGGCTATACACCAATAAGAGTACGGTTGTCAGACTCAAAAACCAACGACTTACTCCAAAATATTATAGTAAGCCAAGCCAATACATTAACAGAGGAGGTCTCTAGCATAAGTGATGTGTCAAGCTATTTGTAAGAAGAAAGAAAAGAAAACTGAATAGTTGTAAATTTTGAGGGAGTTTACCAGCCAGTTGCTAACCCTTCTCTGGAAACCCGTTCGAATGATACAGGTTGAAGTCGAAGAATACCTGACTGATTAGGTAGGTAGACAATTATTACTCCAAAGCCTTACAGAACAATTATTCGACCACCTCCCCGCCAGAAAGACATTGAAGTTCGCGTTTGTCTAAAAAGACAAGTCCGGCTTGGAGCAAGTTGAAACATATAAATGCATTGGGTGATCTGGACATGTATCAGTGAAGTCGGGGTATTCAGGGTTCAGAGAAGGAGGACGAGGGAGAGAAAAGGGGCTGACTAGTAGTCCCGGAGGTTGTGAATAGTTCATTGACAAACTTACCTTAGCCTTAGTACTTTAGGTATGCACAAGGAGTCGAGATGCCCGCTCCATTAAAATGTTTGATCAGTAGGTACCTACCTAGGTAGTAAATACTCGATCATGATGCAGCTATCGCACTTCCCAAACAGTTTCTTCGACCTTGCATCTCGAACCATCCGAACAATCAATCACAATCTCCGAAGTCCAACACACATTACTGTCTCTTGGATTGGCGTTCAGATGAAAGAAAAAAGTTTTAGACAATCGTAGATATATGACTACGTCCCACGCTCGTGAAACATGCTTGACGCACGAACAGTTCCCCCAGACCAAGACTTGACTCGATGGTACTGTTTGCTCTAATGACCTGTAAGTTTTTCCAGCAAACATCCCACAAGCCAAATCTCAACTGAAGCACCTAAGTCTTACCAAGCTACCTTGGTAGTCGAGAACCTATTGAATTAGCGATTGATGTAATAATAACATGTACTGACTTACCAGTATGCCCAGATCCAGCTCATTTACCATGCCATCAAAGGTCAAAAGAGTTTTTAGATTGCAAAGCTCTAGCATCAGGGATATGGAACTCCCAGATGTTATTTTCAAGAGTTCATTGTCGTTCAACCCTCTCCTGGTTCTTTGTTGCAACAGAGGCTTACTTACCTAGGTAGATGTCTCCCCATATCATAGGCTTTCTCAGTTGTAGCTTAGCAACTCTCAGACTCTCAAAGAACCGCTAGGTAATAAGCTGAAATTACATGATACCATAAAGTGTCGTGAGAATGGATGTCTTCATCCAACGCACCTATTCAGTTTCGACTTTGTCACACGGCCGGATACGGCCCGAGGTGCCAAGAGACGTACCAGAGCCTTATGAGCCAATCGATCAGGCAATACATATATGAATGTGGCCTCAAGGTGGAGGTGTTGGTGATGGAGGCATTGGGGATATTCCTATAGGCTGAACCACTATACGGCGACCTGTAAGACGTACTAACAGCGCCTCGGGCGCTTGGAAAAGTTAAGGATGACTGACTAAAGACGGTCTGTCCAACGTGTATAAGTAGGAACCTTCCCTCTCTCTTTCTTAAAGAAGAAGGGGGGATAAGGCCCTTGAGACCTAAGAGAATTATTAGTTGAATTTGAATGATTCCGAGCCCTATATCAGCCCTCGTCACAGACTTGACTTGCGTACTATTTTCATCATATTTTTATATATCACTTTCATATTAAAAAATGCCATTTGATCCCCATATATACAAGCCTTACCTGTTTAAAAGCGAACACACGGTCTCTGATAGATTCTTCCTAGTAGTACGAAGAATCAAATAGGTGGTATAGCAGTGTCACGAAGGATTATAACACGGCGCTTCTGCTAGGATTTTGCCCCTAGCCATCAAACAAGGACTTCAAATCTGATAGATTAGGGGAGGGAGAGATAACGGCGGCTGAGCCTCTGGGGGGTGACCTCTTTGTCCTCACATCCTGTGTGTGCATATGCATAAAGCTTTATGACAGCCCTGTGGTCATCTGGCTGGCCTTATCACAGCTCTTAATTTGAGACTGGTGAAATGAGAAGTAGTAGTAAAATCTTCTCAGGCTTTGAGCCCCTACCGTAGGTACCTCGCTACAGTTAATCAATTCGGCCAATTCGTAAGGTTTACGACATTTTCCAGAAGAGCACTTACAGACCTCATATAGAACCCTAAACCAGACCTGATGAGGTAGGAGGTATAAGGTGAAAGGGATAGCATAGCATGACTAATAATTGGAGAGCGTATGTACGATGAATCTGTATCGCAATGGATTAGAAACCTGGTTCACGAATCGACTGGGAAGAATGGCTGCGTATTTTGGATAATCGTATGATTACACTGCAGAATGTTGCAGCTATTCTATGCTGGTGCTCGGTATTCCGGATTTGGTTTGAAGACGAAGATCTTGCTGCAGAGATATGCCATCTCCAACGGCGTAGCAAAAGCAAGGCCCCTTTGACTAGTGATTCTTTGACCTTTCGCGCACGTTCTGAGCACGCAGAGGCTTTATTTGCAAGTAGCGTAACCATTGCCGTGGGCCCTTTGACGTGGCAATTGATACGTCTAAGTCCACATGCGCGGCACCTAGGTGAGGACAAAGGGACATGATGAAAAGACGTCGAATCTTGTCCAATAGAATGTCCTCAGTATGGCCTCGTATTGGCGATGTTCCTCTCAACCAGACAAGGAAACACTTGCCACTCCTGATATGACGCTCTTTTATCTTCTCTCTCTCTCTCTCTCTCATTTCATTTTGTTGTCCTCGATCACGGGAATGAAAGAGCTTATCAAGGAAAATAATTCCCTCGGCCACATTAGCACCCGTGCTTAGCACATGGGCCCTCATTCGTGTGCGTACGGTGATAGAATGGCAAATACTCGCATATCGCATCTCCACCGGGATGCATATCCCCTTTTTTTACTCTGCGCTGTATCCCGTCTCGAGATGCCCCTTTTCTAGAATCCTAGCTGGTCGTAAATAAATACGGTTACTTTATATAGGTGGATCGTTTCTGTAAGAATTAAGCTTATGTGGCCATGTTGCATCGGAACGCGATCTGCGTCCTGGGTCTGCATTAGCAGCCGTCTTGCATGCCTTACACCTGGAAATGCTTCACACCTGAAAATCCTTTTCATTGTCTAGACCGCGTAGTCCTAAATATTATCCTGCTGAAACATTGTCCATCGCGGAGCCTTTCCCATTTGTCCCCGTGTTGTTCCGTCTTGCTTACTGTATCACAAGAACGACAGGATCCTTCTGGTGCCATAATCTTGATAGTGAGAGGCGGTGGGACGAACCAAGATTGGGATTGACCACACAGATCATAAGCTTATACGTGTATGTAGATATGAGGCACAAGACACCGAGTCGGAAGTCGGCGGCTGAGATAAGCTGGTTCGACGCCATGTCATCTTAAAACAACCTTACAGCTGCAGATACAAGGGTTTGGGGCGCCGGTCTTCTAATATAAATATCCATTCGTCGAGTCAGCCACGGAGCGGGTCGACGGCGGGTCTGCCTACCTCGGCATCCAAGGCAATAGACATGGACGAGTATTTTTCGGTAAGCTTAGTATACGAGACTCTTCGCGGAGTTTCCAACGGCGGCTAGGCGGCGTCCTCGGTTTACCATTCGACTCGGAACAGACTACCGTTCCCGGCACCTTCAAGGTCGGCAGGTCGGCAGGCCATCGTAGGGGCGTAGGGGCGATCAGGGGCTAGCCCGTGCCTGGCAGTTGATTACCTTGCGTATCTGGATCAGGCAACCTCCATCTCGGTGCGGTGTCGACGTGCCATCAGAAGTAGAAGCATGCTCTGGTCAGATCAGTAATTTGGCCGAGTCGCAGACGAGGATCCTACGGTGCTTGCCGGCCGATGTCGATGCGAAAGTCGATCACGGGCGCATCCAGTATAGCTGGCGTCTTCCCTTGCCGTAACCTGTGCCTGTCAGGAGTCGAAATAGCGAAATTCGCCTGAGAATGGTAAAGCGTGATAAGAAAAAGTCGGCATTCGGTAGCTACCGATCGATCCTACGGGAGTTTAAGTGGAGGTTATCTCCCAGGTATAATGCGCGCTTATGTATGCGTATTCCATCTTCTACACGTTAGCGTCTCATTGGTCACCATTCCGTCTCTATACCCTTGTCTGTCTGTCCGTGCGGAATCAGGGGCTCGATGGAAGCGGGAGTGAATCAAGATCGTGAAAAGACGTCTAATCATCGCTCATCGATGCCAAAAGTCTCTACTGGTTACTGAAAACTCCGGACTCCTATTGTGCATATCGCATGACGCGACAATGTCTTGGAGATATTTCTTATATCGTCAGCCATAACATGTGACTGAACCGACCCTGACGATCCGCCTGGGGGCTCGGACAGATGTAACCAGCCCACCATTCCGTGGGATGTTTGGGGGCGTCGGGGCTTCAATCATTGGCCATCTCGTAGTCTCGCCTTGGCTCGCCACGGGCGGTGCTGAGATGTTTTCTGACATGGCCAATCACATCTCCCCGTCTCCCTGCCCCCCAAGGCGACTGATCTCGTAGGGGTCCATAGATTTCCCGCGGTATAACGGTCAGATATGACGAGAGCCAGGGTTCTGCAGCAGAGTTTATCAGTAAACCGTCGCCTCGGGATGTAAGCCGCCAGATAGCTAAGTGTTTCCGGAAATCTGAGGCTCATCTGGCTTGGGAGTACACAGGACCTCCCGACGTCCAAAGGGCGCTCGCAATGAACTTTTGCCGACTACAACCCATGTCTTACCACCTTCCCTAACAATAGCTCTATCGGCCACAGCCCTACGCTCCTTCGAAATTTCCACACTAGGTATGCAGCCTGGATGTTTCAGGAGTTGGGATCAGAACAGGTGCCGTGTACGTACCTGGCCTCGAGAGCCTTTGGGTCGAAGCTTTTGGTTGCCGGCAGGGAAATATTTGCCATGCCAGGAGGGACCCCGTCAGGCAAAGGGGACGCACATCTCAGATGCAAGCGGCTTGAGAAGCATTGATCCATGATTCATGCACGAGCCCGTGCTTTCCAGGCCGGTTACTGATTGAAAGAAGCACCATGACACGCCAGGCCGTCCGAGGCGTTGGGTGGCATCTGTGTGGAGGCTCCGGCCGGCAAATAGGGAGGAAGAACGTTGACCTACGTGACGATCTGGACAACCACCGACGTATACCAGGTAGACCTACATGCTTTATCTTACATGAGTGACAAGCCTGGCTAGGTCTATTGGATTCCACGATTGTCAGAACAAGCAAGCCTTATCGGCGCGGAGATGCTCGTCTGTTTGTCGCCCTCGGTGATCGGTCCGGGTAGGGAAAGGCAAGGCAGGGGAGGCAGTGAAGGCAAAAGCGTAAGGAAGGCAAGAGCCGGGGGGTCTCCACGCTTCGATTCTTGCATTTCTACTTTTTTCATTCACTAATGGGTGTATCTAATAGCACTTTCCTCCTCGATGTGCTAGCCTATCCCCTGCCTAGGGTATCTACCTATAGCTGTGTGCTCCTTACAGGTATGCTCCTTCCAGATATATTACTTGCTCACCTTCCTTACATGCATACACCATACTTACATAAATTGGTACTTGCCCAAGTTGACAAACTGCCAGGGTTCCTAAGGGATATAAGTATTGAAAGAGAATCGGCCGCCCCGATCTGATTCCTCAAAGGAGCAAACCTTAGCAGGACCCGTTCTACACCTTTTCAAAGCACACCTATCAAAAACCCTCGAACTGAAAGAAGACCTGACTACTATTTTAATCCACTCGAGGTCTATCTCGATTCTGCTCCATTGGCCACCACGTCTTCACTCCATCCACATCACAACCGCCTCACCGACCCTGGCTGCGTCAACATGGCCAACAAGAGCACTCACGTCGCCAAGCTCTCCGAGGCTTGGGACCATCTGCAGAAGCGTATCCAGTCTGGCGGATACGAGTTGAACGGTCAAGACCTCCACATCTCGGATATTGTGGCCACTGCCCTGTATGCTCCTTGACCATCTACACGCCTACTCGTCTACCCCCTAGTTCGTCCTCTCATACTAACCGCTGCTAGCTACGGCTGTACGCCCCGCATCACCGAGGATCCCGAGGTCCTCAAGGCGATCCAGGACAGTGTTGATGTGCTGTCTCTCTTCCTTCAGAATGGATGGCATGTCTACGGTACGTATACTCAACATGACCCGTAACCCGGAGTGCTGCCTACTGACGATAGGGCAGGCGTCAACACCGGTTTTGGTGGCAGTGCCGACACACGGACCGAGCAGGTCGTAGCTCTCCAGTCAGCTTTGATGCAGCTCACCCAGAGTGGCATCCTCTCACGCACCAAGGATGGCTCTAAGCCTGAGAACTCTATGCCGTCGTCCTGGGTCCGAGGAGCCATGGCCGTACGCGTCAACAGCACCCTTCGTGGCCACTCTGCTGTCTCCATTCCCATTCTTAAGGCCATCGCCGCTCTTCTTGAGCACAATCTGCACCCCGTCATTCCCCTGCGCGGCTCCGTGTCCGCATCGGGCGACCTAATGCCTCTTTCGTACATTGCAGGCGCCATTCAGGGCAACCCCGATATCCTAGTTGAACGAAGCGGAGAGATCATTACCGCATCCCAGGCCCTTGCAGAAGCTGGACTGCAGCCGATGCAGCTTGGCCCTAAAGAGGGTCTTGGTCTGATCAACGGAACATCGTCGTCAGCGGCACTTGCGTCTCTCGTCATCACCGACGCGCATCGCCTAGCCCTGCTTTCACAGGCACTTACTGGCATGGCTGTAGAGGTAAGTTGAAACCATCTAGCTCTTGAATCTCTTAGACTGACATGGCGTGATATCAAGGCGTTCCGCGGAAGCCGAGAGAGCTTCAATCCCTTCATGTCCAACATCAGACCGCACCCTGGCCAGATCGAGGTCGCTCGTAACATTTACTACTTCATGAGCGAGTCTGCTCTTGCAAACGACGTCCTTAAACCCAAGAGCCGCCGCTCTGATGAGCTGGTCCAGGATCGCTACTCGGTGCGAAGCGCTCCGCAATGGATCGGACCGCAGCTGGAAGATCTGCTGCTCGCGGACCAGCAGATCAGTATCGAGCTCAACTCCACGTGCGACAATCCGCTCGTCGACGTCAAGAACAACGAGATTCACCAAGGTGCCAACTTCCAGGCAGCATGCATCACGACGGCCATGGAGAAGGTGCGGCTGTCGCTGCAGATGTTTGGCCGGATGCTTTTCTCGCAGCTGACTGAGCTGGTCGACCCGTCGCTCAACGGAGGCCTGCCGCCCAACCTGGCCTCGGATGATCCCAGCCTGTCCTTTACCCTCAAGGGACTCGAGATCAACATGGCTTCGTATATGGCTGAGCTGGCGTACTTTGCCAGTCCTATGAGCCCGTTCGTGCAGGCCGCCGAGATGCACAACCAGTCTGTCAACTCGATGGCTTTGGCATCGGCCCGTATGAGTGCGAACGCGATCGACATTCTGACGTTGATGACCGCGGCTCATCTGTACACCACATGCCAGGCCCTTGATCTCCGAGCGCTGCACATGACTTTCATTGAGAAAGCCAAGGAGACCATCGCATCCATCACTGCGCAGCTGTTCTCGGCCAACCTGGTAGCTGAGGAGCTGGAAGCTCTCCAGACGGCTCTGGCAAAGCATGTCTTCCCTTCTTGGTCGTCGTCGGCCAAGATGGACCTCCAACCTCGCTGCGAGGCCCTCGTGAGCAGAGCCGTGCCCCTCGTCGTCGATCACGCCAAGAGCTGTTCGCTCGCAGACGTGCACCGGTGGAAGGAGCAGTGCACCAAAGCTGTGTTTGCCACTTGGACCGAGACTCGCGAGACTTTCATCGCCGCGCCTCACACGTCCAAGCTCCTCGGCAAGGCAGGCAAGGTCCTATATCAATTCGTGCGCCAGGAGCTTCAGGTGCCTTTCCACCAAGGCTTCGTTGAGCACCCCACCCCTAAGGTGAGCACGCTAAACGGCCGCCCGAAGAAGAGTGTTGGCGGCTGGGTCTCCATCATCCACGACGCGATCAAGGACGGCTCGCTGCACAAGCCCCTAATCGAGTTAGCCGCCGAGGGTCTTCTCAAGGAGACAAACGGCTACACCAACGGCTACACCAACGGCCACACGAATGGCTACACGAATGGCCACACAAACGGCCACGCGAACGGAACGAACGGAACGCACTAAAAGAACACCATAAAGTGGGATAGAGGGTCAAGTCAGCAGTCTGGCAGTTTGACGGGCATGGCATAAAAAGCTGGCGTCTCGGGAATTAGCACGCGGCTCTATTCACTAATGAAAATGGATAAAGAAGAAAGAACCCGGCGGTTTGGTTCGAGGAATATTCCAAACCGCAACAGGGTTTCTTGCGCGTGGCTTTTTTTTTTTTCCTTTTCTTTCTACTTCTCGCGGCACCTTTGTGTCACCGGACAAAGGGGCCTACTTAGTTCATAGACGTTCTTTATGGCGGTAGAAATGAAACAAGACGTTGCCTTTACATCGAGACTTGAGTAACCAAGTGATGTTCCAAGATTAGAGATGACATGCGGCAAGTAAGGGATACAGTTTTGTCGAGGCAAGATGTCAACGGGTTTTAGACCTGGAGATAACCGTGACACTTCTTTTTTCTTTTTTTTTTCGTCAAACGAACCTTTGATGAGACATTGCTATCTGCAAGGAAGATGCCACTCAGCGCTCTCTAACTCTTTAGCTCTTGACCGTCCCCATTTGATTTCTTCTTCTTTTCTAGAGCGACACCTAAGCTTTTGCCAAGATGTTTAGGGCTTATTTATATATACTACTATATATCTACGGATTCCCTAGCGAAACCTCGATGAGGCTTTCGACAATGCCTAACCTCGGCTATGGGATACCTGCTCGTTTGCCGTACTTGATACAATTCTTCTTATCGTGAGCCCTCCCCTCTCCTTAATACCTAGCATACATGCCAGTACATACGTACAGTATATGTACTACGTACATAGCGGCCCTTGCCTCCCCCGCGGTTAAGCGAGGGTGGGAGATATGGGTACATGGCATCCCCTGATTCCCCTGGCCCTTGCAGCGCCTAGACCTGAACCCTTGATCCTTGACGTGCGGGAGACATGGTACCGAAGACCCTTGCCTGCTTCCCTGATTCCCAAAGAGGGAAGGAAGGAAAAGGGAAAAAAGAGAGGCTTGGCCAAGACGTCCCAAACGAACTGGACGAATTTGGCAGCCCTTCTTCAATGCCTCCCTCCTGAAACCAACCCGAAACCACGGGTAATATTGCCAAAAGCGCCCTCGACTGAGGGTGCTCACAGATCAGACGCGAACAGCTGCTCGGCTTTATTCCGAAGTCTTTATCCAAGTACCTCTTAGAGGCGAACCAATCATGGGAAGTATCCCGATCTTGTGGTCCTTCTCTGTTTGTAGACGTTTACCTAAGCATCCAACGATGCCTACCTGATGTGCCAAGTCGTCGGACTTGAACATTCCTAGGTACCTAGTATAGGATCGACCACCCGTTTAGGACCGACGACCATGTCAAAGTCTATAAACACCAAGGGCAAACCTGTTTTGTTATTCCCAGGGCGCTCGAGCACACGCTTATGTCGTTCCCGATGGCAGGATGGCTAGATCCGCACGGCCAGCACGGCGGCCGCTCCTGAAATGAGGGAAGGCAGATCTTCCGAACTCGCAAACCCGGGATCTGTAAGGCTGTGTTTCTTCGCTAGGACCCCGCGTAAACACTTATTCGGTTCTCCCAAGACGATTTGATCAAGTTTTTTTTCTTTCTCTTTACTCTTTTGGCGGAGGAGCCATACCTTAACCTAACCAATCAGGAGCGAGAGAGCCTCGAGCCAAGATGCCGACCTCAGGGAATCGACATGGAACGCTGGGCAGAACCGAGAAGAGCAATTGTGGCTTGCCGGTAACTGTAAGCAGCCAAGCAGCCCGATTGGTTACCCCCTACAGCAGCATACCAGCGTACCTGTGCCTGTTCGGTTTCGCGAATAGGGGAATATCGACTGTCAGGAACCAGCTTGTATGTAGCCGGCCTACCCGCGGTAAGCGCTGGCTATCAGAGGGTCCAATTCTGGATCGCCACATTAGATGATGGTGTATACCAAACTCTATTATAGCTGGAATATCCTGTCCGCTCCATCACACCGCCAACTCAGACCTCGAGGTGAGTAAGGCACTTTTCGGCCATGATTGGTCCGTCACTCGAAATGACGCGCACCTAGCCTACGATGAGTCGCGGCGCATGGGTGGATAATAACGAGACTAGAATTTTCTGTCTCTTCTCTTCTGTAGCGCGTTCCATATTCTTTTCGCCTTCCTATAGCGGCGCAGCGGGTGAGATTCGCTGGCGCCGAAGCCTAACGGCTCGCTACTTTGGTAGTAGATCTGGTTCCTGCAGGAAATACATCGGCGGCCCTGCTCGACCTCGACCTCCTGCATGATACATTATCGACATCCACCGAGAATGGCACGGTACGATGCATATGATCTTCTGGCTCTTTACGCTTTGGTCGAGAGTAGCTTAGAACAGGACAATCCCATCGCTTATCATATACAAAGTAGACGTGTGGAGACGTTAATACCTGCGTGGCGGCCGGGCACCCAGGCGAGGCATGCCTCGATTTAGTATCTCGCTCGCTCTCAAAACCTGGGGTAGGCAGTTAAAACGGGACTCAGACGGAGGTATTGGTTTCTGAGCAAGGCCTGACTGGAGAGATCGCAGGGCGCTTGGGGCACTACAGATTACCTACAGCATCTACTACAAAGAATGTAGGGACACCTTGGTATTCAGGGCCTCGAGACCCCTAGTAGGGGATTTTAATTATGCGTTTGCTAGTCCGGGACCAAGATCAGTCGTGGGATTGTAACCCATCGTGAGTACAGTATGTACTCAGTCGTAAAGCAGAGAGACCCTGGCTGTCATTGTATGATAATACCCAGGTATGATAAATATAAACACTTTAACGACTATCGTAATACTTACTAGCAGATACCCCTTGGATCTACGAACGCCGTGTCAAAATATGGCCGGTTCTGTCTGCCGCACTTTACATGTGTAAATGCGGTTGGAATCTCATCTTTTACGTTACATGCAGGTACCTGGCAAGCTGTATTGGTTGGTCTTACAAGGACCTCAGTGAGGCATGTATGTACTTTCAAGCACCCTGCAAACCAGCCTTCCTGACTAACAGAGCCTGGAAACCACTAAAACGCCCCCCATTTATCCCCTACCTGGAATATCCCGGGTACCTGTCATGGTACCTGGCCTGCCTGTCCGCTAGCCTAACCTCTCTTACGAAGGACTGACCAGGCTCTCTAGAGAATGTGACTATCTCATCTCTTGGCCTGCTCACTCTTTTAACTGCTTTCGGGAATTGACCCCTATTGCTCTCAGGATGCCTTCGTCTTGTCTTCTTTTCTCCTTCCATCTTGATCTCTCTCTCGCGTCCGCATCCATTTATGCCAGATTCGTCTTGATTGTCGTGCAATCAAGGTGACGCGCGACCACGTACACGTACTTGGCATTCTGGTGGCGGCCTAGCAAAGCCGCGAGACCCGTCAGACCCGTCAGCACGCGCTTAGCTGTCCTATGTTTCACTCCTCTCTCCCTCGTACCCTGTCAGGCCGCTCTGCGTAGCGTGTATATGCGCCGTCAATCAGGGTCACCCAGGTGTCTCGGATGACAAGCTCTGACCTGAAGACTGTTGGTGAAGCCGATTGGCTTCCGGCCCCCTTGAGCAACGACACACACATCCGCATTGCGAACCATGTCGCATCTGACACTCCAGTGCAGCGAGGCCCCATCGGATTCTGAGGTTCTGGACGACAGCCCGACCATTGGCAGGGCCGTCGTGGATTATCCCTCTGCTGGCCCGCCGCCGTCTTTGTCCGTATCGCTGACTGGCACAAAGTAAGTCACATACATCTCTTTACTAGCCTGCCCAACCTCACCACCTAATTCCATCATCTCGTCTTTTCACCATTTGCCTCTACGTCTGTACCTGTGTAGTATGGAATGGTAGGTGGAGGCAGCTGTTTTATATTTTATTTTGTTTCATTTTTTTTTCCTACCGCCTTAGCTGCGACTCTGTTGCAAAACCTCTTAGCTCCAACCAACCCAACGAACGAACCATTATCGACCTACGTCTGAAAGACAGAAGGAAAAAAAAAAAAAGAAAAGAAAAAACCACGGCGCTGACTTGAATCCCCACTCAACTTTAGACAGCGGAAGCATCTAATTCCTAGTCCCTTACAAACGAGTACGGCCGTATCTCCGCCGTCCAGCGCGAGCCCGTCTCGTTCCCAATTTCCAGAATCGATTCATCAATTGTTTCCAACGCCTTCGGCCTCCCGAACACGATCGCGTGAACCCCTACAGTACTCTCCCTCAACCGATAGCGAGTCAAACGGCTTCTACTTGACCGGGAATATCAACCGCAAAGGAGACATCTCGCCAATCTCCCCGAAATCTCTAGTTCCTGGGTTCGTCTTGTCTATGTACATGTGTCTGCTGAATTTGCTTTTGGCGCTGTTCTCCTACATGTCGTTGGTGCTTCGAATCTAATCAATTTCGCTTGCGATCTAGGGCAACACTCGCACCTCATCCTTCGAATGACACTAGGAGTGTTTCCGACCCGATCGCAGCCACGAAGCCTTCTGTAGGCTCTGCCGCTGCGAGTCTACCCAAGATGGCGAGCAGCTCGGCATCTTCTCTGCCGGACATCTCTCCAGGTCCTCCTCGAACGTCGTCTATCGACTCCGCCATATCCGCCATCTCGTCGAGAAACAACTCCAACGCGAAATCGCAGGAACCTCAGGCGAATACCGCAGACATTAACAACCTAGTCAAGGCAGCCGGCAGCCCCGAGGCTGTGATACAATACCTCCTCAAGGAGAAGCAATCGCAGTCTCAGCAAAACGCGCAATTATGGAGGCTCGTCGACAAACAGAGAGCTATGATCCTGGGTCTCAATAAAGATCTCGAGCGCTCTCTAAAAGATAAGGAGAAGTACAGAAAGAAGTTAAAGGAAGTGATGGCTGCGCATGACGACGGGTTGAAACTCGAGCCCGCCCAACCGAACAGAACGAAGATTCCTCAAGTGGGTGTAGATGCGCCTAAGCAGGAGATTGAAGTTCCCGCATCCCCTTCGAATCTGGGCTCGGATAGTGTCAAGCACTCTCCCATTGATGTCTCCCTGGTGCCCTACCCGATCACACCACCCGCTGACCAGATGCATAATGCGCCACCTTCTGCAGTTGGTGAGCTTCTGGATCCATCCCACGCGATGCCAAGGGCTTCCGAGCACGCCTTAGGAAACTTCGATCACGAAGAGGAGGATCGCGCCGCTGAAGAAGCCAAGAAAGCCGTCGATGCAGCGAAAGAGCTTCCCATCAACGTTGGGCTACCTCCGTCCCGAAGCCTACCCAGCGAACCTCCTCGAATACCGCCTCCTAAACCCCCAACAGCTAACGCTCCCGCCGTGTCCGTCATTGAAGCAACCCCGATGGTTGACCAGGGCATCTCTCAGTTCCCACCCCCTTCTGCCCCGCCGCCACGCAAACCCCCGCCGGCTCCGCTACAGCTGAAGAAGGACTCCAAGGTCCCGACTTCTGTCTCCCCGGAGGATGAGGTGGATTCCGAGTCTGATTATGACTCGCTTCTAGAGGTAGACGAACTCCCGATACCCGAGAAGCGCGGCCGACGGAAAACCAGAGAGGAGGATGACCGCGAACGAGAAATACTCGCTCTCAAGGAGGCAGAAGCCCGCAGCCTGTCGAAAAAAAGCAAGAAGGGCAGCCAGAAGGGAACTCCCATTGTCCCGGAGTCCAGTTCTCTTCAGCCTAGCGTCCCGCCGGCTAGTCCCCGAAACGCTGGCGCTCAAGCTATGTTAGCCCCTGACGATATCCCTTCACTCGCCGGCGTCTTGAGCGGCAATGACATCCGGCAGACGACCCTTCCAGTTTTATTGAAGAGCCCTGGCCTGCCCGCAAGCCCGCGGCCAATGCCACTAAAGTCAACGCTGCATTCGCCTCCTTCCTCTCCCAGAGGCATGGGAATGGCACCTCCCCTATCACCCCGAGCCCCCAGGCAGCCAATACCGCAACCTTATAGCATATCGTCCGGTCCGCCGTCCGCCGACCCTCCGAAACAAACATCTGCAAAGGACGCTAATGCTTCTAGGCAAGAAGCTGAGGCGGCGCAGTCAGGCGCTTCTGCGAGCCAAGATAGTCCTGTCGAGAGAACGAAGATCTTCAAAGGGTTCGTCACGGAGGAATATCCGGACCTTCTATTACCACCAAATGCTCTCCCCTCAATTGAGGTGAGGGTGGCATCATCGCGTATGAAGCCGTCAAGAGCCAGCCTCCTGTCGCTCACACAATTAGAAGAAGATCCCGTCTTCACGCTTGCCATCTTGTCCCGTTCAGACCGCGTTGAATTGTGGAGAGTCGAGAAAGATACGAGCTCTCTGGCCAAAATTGACCAGAAGATGAAGCAATGCGCAGCCTTTACTACCAAGACCCCAGACAGATCCGTGTTCAGTGGCCACTCACCTGCGAAATTGGATGCCCGCCGTGTCATTCTGGACCAGTATTTTGACGAGCTCCTTAACACGCCACTTGATACGTCTGTCTCCATAGAGCTTTGCAGATACTTGTCGACTAACACTCTTCGGCCCAATGTTGAGGATTCTTCGCCCACCACCGAGCCGAGAACCGAAGGAACTGTGCAGAAGAAGGGGCCGGGCGGCAGGCCATACAAGAGTGGCTACTTGACGAAGAAAGGCAAGAATTTTGGTGGTTGGAAGGCTCGGTTCTTCGTTTTGGATGGGCCTCATCTGAAATACTACGAGACTCCTGGCGGCGCTCACCTGGGAACAATCAAGCTCCAGAACGCACAGATCGGAAAGCAGTCTCAGCAGAGCAACGACGGATCTCCTTCAGGCGGTCCAAACGGTGAAGAGCTGGACAACCAGTACCGGCACGCATTCCTCGTCCTTGAGCCGAAGAAGAAGGACTCCAGCAGTCACGTGAAGCATGTCCTATGCGCCGAGAGCGATGTGGAGCGGGATCAGTGGGTTGAAGCCTTGCTGCGGTGGATTGACTATCGTGATGGTAACAACGACGAAGCGCACTCGTCGACGGGTCATGACCGTAACCAGGCCGGGGGCCATTCTCATTCTAGCAGTGCAAACGCAAGGAAGAAAGGGCATGGGCATGGGCAGGCTAAACAGCAAGGATCCCCTGCTAATGCCCAAGACGGGCTCATCGGCATGAGCTACGACTCTGCCAAGCAAGGTGACATCCCGGAGGGAGCTCCGTCACGACACCGAAAAATGCCGACACCAGAGTCTCAGGAGAGGACGAATGGACCGAGCTATAACATTTCTGGACCCAAGGACCCCCAGTTGATCCCCGACTCGGCGTCATGGGGTGGCAGAACAGGTCTGGCTCCTCCAGGTCCTACAAGCGAGGAGAAGAAGCAGAGAAAGCGCAGTTTCTTCGGATTTGGCCCCAAAACTCGATCCTCAACTGACGACGCGGATCCATTGTATAATGGCGGTGGTGCGTCTCAGCTCGACCTACGAGGACCGATTCGACAAGTGTTTGGAGCCCCGTTGGCCGACGCTGTGAGATATAACGGCCCTTTCGATGTCAGCGTCCCCCTTCCCGCTGTAGTGTATCGTTGTATTCAATACCTCGACATGAGGAACGCCACCCGAGAGGAGGGCATATTCCGACTCAGCGGCTCCAACGTGGTAATCAAACAGCTACGCGAGCGTTTTAACACCGAGGGCGACATTAATCTCCTTACCGACGACACGTACTACGACATACATGCTGTTGCTTCGTTGTTGAAGCTCTATCTGCGTGAGCTTCCCACGACAATACTCACCCGAGATCTCCATATGGACTTCGTCGCGGTCACAGAGATGTCGAATCAGCAAGAAAAAATAGCGTCCTTGGCGGAACTTGTTCCGCAGCTGCCACTGGCCAACGAGACGTTACTAAAGTATCTGATCGCTTTCTTAATTAAGATCATCAACCACTCCGAAATAAATAAGATGACCGTGCGTAACGTCGGCATCGTTTTCTCGCCGACGCTGAACATCCCGGCCCCGGTCTTCGCACTGCTGCTGCAGGACTATGAAGGTATCTTCGGAATCGACCCAGAGGAATACGAGCTTCCTTCTCCTGTGTCCGAGCCAGACTCGCACATGCCGTCGGAATCGCAACAGCGTCGACCCTCTGCGACAGCAGACTCACCTCATCGGCAGCGACTTATGGAGCAGACACATCAACGAACAACGCCTACTCCGCCGCCCGCTATCACGGGTGGAGGACTGCGCCCAACGGCCACGCCTCCACCGCGTATGAGTTCATATGAGCCACATTATCTAGCTCAGTCAGGGTCACAAGCGTCTCTCCGGCCGGGCTATGAAACCAATCTTCCAGGTTACGACCGTCCCATCTACGGGACTTCATACGAGCAGGACTACAGCGACAGCTCAGTGCCGGCCTACGACCAATCGTACAACAAGAATAAACGAAGAGAGAGTTCCATGTTCAACCCGAACATGATGCTTAATCAGCAAGGCTCTAAGAGCCGTCTAAGGGAGGAAAACAGACTGTAATTGCATCTAATACCACAATCTAACTTTGGCCTCGAGCACATAGTCGGTCTCCCTCTTGGGATCAGTTCATCTATATACCCACTGGCACGAAGTGCTGTCTTATACTTGGTGCGGACTCTTCGCTATTGAATCATCTCTTGAGGCGTCTTTTTCCTTTTCTTCTCTCTTTAGCATACGGCGTACAGAACTGGACGATATCTATTTCATGCCAAATTCCGCCCCAGCGGTAACGACACCAAACATCGTCGGCGTCACTGGTCATTCAGACTAAGCAAGGATACCATCCCATTATAATATTCTAATGATAGTATCTGGAAGGATCATGGGCTATGGACGCATGAGACGAATGGGGAAATTTTGAGCGGCAGTGATGGTAGTGATCATCTTGCCACTTGGGCTGCAGAGCCAGTCTTTCGGGGCGAGGCATTGCAGCTGTGGCTGCAGGAGGCGTCTTGGGTACTATTCGTCAGCAGGGTTCGTCGAATAGGACGACAGCCTGGGAACCACTGCGGCGACGATTGCCTCGTCTAGGGGCGAATGCCAAGTCGCTGTTTAGCGAATCTATGGACCGTAAATTTACATTCTGCTTGATGACAATTCCAACCTCTCCGTGCCGCGGCGTTATGACATGTCCTTTCGGGTGGGATGTATGTTAATAAAAGATCACACATCCTTTCCTTTTGCCCTGCGGGATGCCTAAAGCTACTAGTTTTAACAGGCCACGGTGTTTGATCATTGGCCAGGAGAGTCTTCCGAGTATTGCCATGTCCATGCCAAATGGGGGAGATATCAGCCTCACCACTCCAACAAAAAAAGATCCAGAGTGTGATGGCCGGCCCTTGCTTTGGGGTCTTAGCGGCAGTTGAAGCCTGAAGTAGGGGAAGGACTAATGCCTGGCCGCGGAAATATACATACGGGTCCTTGGAAGCTGTATTCCGGGGTTTCATGGTCGACCTAAATTGATTAAACTCGGGAGATGAGCTTACAGACTTTGATGACGAAACATCTGAAGAGAGATGGTAACCAAACCTTTTTCGTATGCTTTCCCCAGTCACTTCGATTGACTTCAACCTGAGCAGACTTTTAGCTGAGGCACCTTTGATACTGAACTCTCCCCAAGCCAATATCAAGCCATGACTCGATTTACACCCAAGTCTCGATATCATGGACTCACTAGCACCCAGCAGCTCGGTTTTCCTTCAAGACAGGTAGGTGCTGAATAAGGTAGAGTGTGACTACCTGGCAGTAGGTGGTGTATCGACGGCAAACTCGGAGCGGATTCCGGGAGGACTGAAACCTTCTTCTGGCTGGTAATTTCAGGTAGCCATGCTTAGCACCTAGGAAGGGAGCTAGGAGGTCGATAATGTCGAGTTGGAGATGGAAGAGGATGAAGAATGAGACGCGTCGCCGTTACCGGGGGCATGTGAAAACTAGCACTTGACTACATCGACGAGGCTTGCTAATTCCTGATTCTGACTTCTGCTTTGAGGACGATGCAGGCGAGTAGGCTTATAAGAACGGCCTAGGACTTAGTTGCCCCCCACGGCTGTATGCTTCTTCGATTCGACATACGGCCTAAGGTACGCGATATACGATATATGATATACGACACACGACACAGCGTAGTCAGATCTTGGAGTGAGATGCCTAAGTTGCTTTTCCCATGATAGCCTGCAAGGTAAGGAGCACTCGGATCCGAAGGAGTGCTTCCGGAATGTACCTCTTGGAGACAACCTGCCCCTTTTCTCGGTGAGTAAGCCGCAGCTAGAAAATCCGTCACGTACGGACATTCGCTAGCTCTACACACCCCTAGCGGTGCCCCGGCAGCTCAAGATCACCCAATCGTGTTGGCAGAGGCATGGCATGCTCTACCTCCCTTCGAGATAGCCACGCACGTTCCAGAGCAGATCGGTATAGGTGGCACCACACTTCTCTTAGCATTGTCTGACCGGCTTTGTAAGGGTTTATCAAAAGGGAGATGATTCGGGATTCTCTTCTCGGGACGATACGAAGCGGACAATAAGCTAACGTCGGATTCACACAAATGAAACAATAGCCATGGCGGCCTAACAGAGCCAAAACTTCCGACGGGGCTTCACGAGATCTCCAGACACGAGCTACTGAACAGGTATCTCGAGGTAGATAAGGTACGTATACAGCATCGACTCGGCTATCATTATGACTTGTCTCAATGTGCCTATGCCGCATACCATCCCATCACGCAACTACCAGCTCAGAAGGGAGAGGACTTGACAGGGGTTGCGGTAAGAAAAAAAACATGCCACAAGAGCATATGTCCCGACTAGCGTAGGCCATCCAACCCTCCAGAGATCTTCGATACCCCGCGCCCAACCCGAATCATTCTTTCTCTCGCTGCCGGCTCCGTAGACAGAGATTGCATGGGATGCTAAAGAATCAGAATTCTTGGCGGTCAACTTGTTGAGAAATGGAAACGAAACAAAACCTGTCCGTCAGGTAGCCAAACTCGGCCGTAGGGAATTCCCACAGAATCACATTGACATACCTAAACTAGGTGTATCTACTGAGCGTATGATGGAATAAATATGCCATATGGTAGGTATTTATAATAGAGACCCCTGAACCCTGATCGACCCAAGATCTCGTACGCATGGCTCACATGTCCGAGTCTCCATATGTTGAGGAGTTGTTGATCGACTTAGCAAACGTGGCCTACCATATCCGTTCCCGGGTCATTTGCCTCGAGTCGGAGGCCTCGCTCGATCGGACCATGGCTCGGCGGTATGTGTTGCATTCCTTTGATCGGTAGACAAACAGCAAAGGCGGGGAGTTCTCCTGTCGATAGGCCAGGGGCCGATTGAAGGACGTTCGGGGCTCGGCAGGTCGCAGCGGCCCAAGTGGCAGAATGGCTTTTTGAGTCTTTCGATTGCCCAGCATAGTCGGGCATCTAGCCTTGATTTAATCTCTCCTTTTTCCGGATAGTCCTCTTTGTCCGCGGGACGGACTTCTGGGTTTTCCTTTCTCTCCATGTCGCTCTCATGTACGTATGTATATCTCGCTCTGGGGCCGAGCTATATGCGAAGTGGTCCGCGGAGAGGGTTCCGAGCCAATCACGTCGGCCGGACCGGGCTCCGAGCATGACGACTATTAATGCCAAAGGAGCAGCTTATACGCGTTGCTAGGAAAAACGGCCAAAGTATGTGCTCAAGCTTTGTACGACGTCGCCTTCTACTGGATACGGCTTAGATGCCATAGCAGATGTGCCGGACGGGCATGCCACGAAAGACGTGTCTCGGGGGAGAGGGGGAAAACTGGCTGATATATCAAAGCGAAAGTGGCGAGTAAGCAGCTCAAGGAGATGGAGATTATTTTCTACCGCGGCCACCCCAATCGGCTCGCATACGCTAGGCCGCCAGGTAAGCATCATACATCATAGGCCCGAGCGGAGGACATAAGGCGAAAATAAGAAAAAAATTCAAAAGATATGTGGGGGTTAGCAAAGTTGATAAGCTCACAAGCTATGTGAGGTATGTATGTATGTAGGCTGCGCCCTGCCAACGTGGGATCTTCATACGTGTTACATCGAGATATCCAGACGAGTCTACCGTCCCGTGTGCAAAGCTGACGAGATGCGTCTTTGCTGCGTCCCTGCCTTGTCCTTGCCTTACACTGTTTTCATTGGCCTCGCTGTCTGTCCTCGGACGTGGAAGAATTCGACATGGCTTCATTGGAAGGTTTGATTCTATGCATGTAGCTGGTCATCATGATGACCCCTAGAACGATCAGAGGGCTCAAGTCCCGAAGTCAACTTGTAATTCTTTCACTGGTCTTCTTACCCAGGTAGCTTACCTACAGGGTAATCTAATTTACCTACGTCCCCTATCTTAAATTCCTCTCTTTTTCTCTTCCCTGTCCCTCCTCATCTTCCCCCCCCCCCCCCCCCCTGCAGCCTCGTGTCGCCACATTTCTTGCTCGGCTATTCAATATATGTCACAATATTCCTCTCAGGGTCTGAATTGGTATCGTCGAGGTACCCTTAGGCCACTCGGGTCGTCACGGCCTGCGTGCTCGCTGTATAAGCCACCGGCACTGCGGTGTGCGAGCTCGCTTGGTAACGGGCTTAAGGTGTGCGCGTGTGCTCCGGCACAGGAGCTCGTCCACTCACATCGCTCGCGGAACCGAGACCGAGACGGTTTGGTGTTCGGCGCGGTACATGTATACGGCCAGATGTCAATTTAGTAACCGCACATATGCAGCCCGTCCCAGCGGTCCTGTACACCGATAGCCCCGGCAGGTCCATGGCGACATCTCGCCCCGAGCTCCCTCATACCAGATTGGATATGGGAAAAAGAAAAAGGGCCTGGATGCTCTTCGTATACCAGCATTCTACTTTGTCCAGTACCAAGCCAGCAAGCGATCCCCAAGCCTCGTGATACAAATACTCTACTTATTGTCGGGTAGAATGCGCCTCGACTAGCTCGTCTTCTCCTGTGAATATCCATCCAGTTTTATCTTGATATGACGTGTCTTCATCTTGAGATCGAGAAATGAGGCCCAGTGTATTATACTTTTTCCCACTGAAACCTACACGCACAAGCAGTATCAAGTTCGCCTCGCCAGAAAAAAAAGAAAGAATCGAGCATTCCCCTAATCTAGTGTTCCACCCCAGGTCCATCTCAGCTCAGTATTTAATCTTGGACCCATCTAAACACACTGACCGGCTTTTCAAGGTCAAGAGACACTTTCAAATAATTCCTGTCACCAGTACCGACCCAAGCTGGCTTTAACAGGCGACGACGTATTGGACGATAACATATTCAACTCAACCCAACACACACAACTGGAACAACACGCACCCACCCTCCCCGTGCTGCAAGCATGAACACTGTTGTTAGTGTCGCGCATAAGTTTGGCGAGTGGCCGGACGAAACTTCTCAATGGGCGTCGCCAATCTTCGCGGCGCCCTTCGGAGACGGCATGCCCTTTCCTGACCAGCAATTCTGGGGAAACGCAAATAGTCCGCAGGCCGCAGAGGAGCTGGAACAAGGCTTTGATGCCACAGACAACGCAAGTGCCTCCCATCAGTCCAGTTTCCCCCCTTGGTATTTCGCGTGAAACACTTTGGTGCTGAGAAGTTTGTTTCACAACCCGCTCGTCTGTACCAAAGACGTAATCTTTCGTGTTACTGACATTAGGCCTCAGTTCGATCCGGGCTATGCAATCGAAAATGCAGGCCTCGGGCCTGTAACAGGGTCGAGCGCACTACTGTTCGACCATCAACAACAAGCCGTTGCGAAGGCGGCAGGCCAGTCAGATCACCATCGCCAACCATCTGACACTGTTCCTTTCAGAAGACCCAGCAGCTCGTATGATACCAACAGTCACGAAATCCAGGGCGACGAGGACATATTCTTCGACGACAGCCTGACCAGCTCAACTGCGACTGGGCCGAGAAAGCAACTATCCCACAGTCCCGAGACGGGAAGATCTCCCTACTTTTCTCCCCAGTCGATGGTGTCGTCATCCGGGTCAGCGAGCGGAATGTGGCCCACAGACGGAGTAGCCGAGCAGCCATCTCCCACCGCAGACGCCGCCTTGACGAAGACGCCGAGGACCAGACGCAATCGAGAACGGAACAGAGTGGCGGCGCACAAGTGCCGCCAGAAGGCCAAGCAGAGCATGTCCAACCTGCAGGAGCGCGAGCGAGAGCTGCAGACGCAGAACCGTATGCTGCGCGAGCACGCCGATAACCTGCACAGCGAGGTGCTCGACCTCAAGACCGAGATTCTCAGGCACAGCAAGTGCGACAGCGAGGTCATCCAGAGCTGGATCGCGCGGGCGGCCCGCGACATCCACTAAGGAGAAGAACGAGAAGAATGGAACCCCGAAGCAAGAAGAGATAAGAGGAGAAGAATGCCGCGCTTCCCAGCCGCCTAATCAAACTCGAGAGCTCTGGGAGCCTTGGGTGCCAACGAGGGAGGACGGCGTTAGCGTACCTCTCCTAATGATTAATGATAACGCTCTATGGACAATACCCGGGCCAGGCCAGTGGACTGAGTGACACAGTGGCCCAATATTCGGCTGATTTGCCCAGTCCCGGATAGACGGACTTTGGGTTTGCCATACCAACCCCTCGAATCATCTACATCCGAGCCGAGTCTGGCTGCCGCTTGGAATGGCCGTCACGCATAGCCGTGACGCCATCGTGGCAGCGGTCTCTTTCCAAATCGTCAATTAGTTTCTGTGACGAGGTGGTGAGTATCTAGTCGCCAAAGGGACTGACGCCATCTAACATGTTCATGTTCTCAGGCCGACGAGACCCGTGAGACGCTCCGCTCAGCGACCACTTTGGAGGAAGACAAGCCACCTCCTGGGCGGTATTTCAAGGACATCCGCAGCTAGAATTCCGGTAACTTGCCGACGAAGCCGCACGGCAGATGCGGGATGGGTATGCTCAATAATGATATAGGGATCTCCAATAGCTGGGGATTCTTGTCTGGTTGTCCGCTGCGTCCGACGCCCTGGATGGTAAAAGGGTGCTGGGGAAGCCGCACTTTGTAGCCGTAAAGCTACCGACGGAGGAATGACGATACTATTATACCGACTCGCTTACCGGTCCGTCTTGAGACGGTACCCGCCTGACCGCGTCTCTTAGTCGCGGGATGCACGTATTAGGCCCGTAGGAGCCACCCCCATACACATACCTCGCTACCCAGATAAATGAGACCCATGGGAAGGCGACTAACGGTCTGCGTAGGCACACGAAAGAATGAAAGAAACCGCATACAATTGTTTCATCCAACCCGCATTTACTATTTACCCCCAACTCTTGCCCCTGCGAGGTATTCTGACTGTCAGCAACCGACTGCCCGGTGACGATAGGATTACGGAGAAAGGGGGAGAATCGCGACGACCTTAGGTAAGACTAACTTCACACCCTCGTTTTCTTTCGAACATAGATGCGCCCGTGAACGTAATTACGGGAATTGGAGACGACGATCATCGTCCAGTGTCCTCTAAGGCCAACCACCGCCCCCAACCAGGCACGTGTGACTATCGTCACACATACCCCTGCGGCTCTACAGTCTGCACGTCTAGGGGGCTTTCTGCCTCTTTTGAGTCAGCGAATCAACACACTATGAATCGGGCCAGCATAGATACCGTCCCAACAACTCACGGGCGGACTTTGAGTAAGTAACAAGTACTATAATTTAATAATAGGTTGGTAGCTATGAACTGTATACATGGGTCCTGGCACAGTCTCGCTAAAGTAGCAAGGCACTAAGCGCCCAGGTTCCAGCTCGGCGGAGCATACTACTTGGGCCGGCCTCAAAAGTTCCCACTAGTCGCCTCACTGGGGGCGAAAAGGGAAAGTCTGGAAGCATCTCCACAGGCCAGAAGACTTCCAGCGTCGTATTGACAGAGAAGTAGGCGATCATCATGATGCAAGACCGACAAACCAGAGAACTATGGGGTATCCGCGAAGAACATTCTACGACATTCCTCCGTAACTCTAACGCGCCGATACACCCGAAAAGATTGTCCTAGATAGCGGAGGGCGGCTAGACGGCAATGTCATACGACAGCATGACGGTAGTGATCGCCGCCCTTGGTGATGCTACTGCTGCTGTTGGCGGTGGTTCTCCCCGATCGCCTTCAACTTCTCGCCTCCATCTCCACGGGCACAGCGGCACTGGAAAAGCGAGGAGGACGAAGATGAACGCCAGAAGGCTGTTGCCTCAACTATAGTCCAACCGCGTGTACAGCTGGAGGGCGGAAATGGGGAACACGAAGCCTAGGACGTCGGACAGGAGCCGCGTAGTGGCGTTGACCGAGACGCCGAGGTCCCCGAACAGGTCGAGCGTGTACGCCAGCATGCTCTGGGCTACGACCGAGCTCCAGCACGCGAAGACGAGCGCCCCAGGTCGACCGCGATTCGGGTCACCCGGTTTTGCGCACACCTCCCGTACCAGAAGAGGTCCGCCGGGATCATGTACGGCACCCGCAACTTGGGCGGCCCCTCGCCCTTGTTTTCTGGCGGTCTCAGAGGCGCTTGTGTATCGCGTCCACTGAAAAACTCGGTCAACATTTGGTTCGCAATGGGAAACGGGTCGAGAAAGAAAAGGTTATCGTATCCTCCGACCGCCGAGACCGAAGACTACGTGCAATTCCACCAGCCGCTTGATGGAATAATTACCTCAGACAGGGAGGCAAAGAAGGACGGATGGGAGAAGACAATAATGAGAGGAAAGGAAAAGGAGATATACGTACTGATGCGGCCCCTGATCTGCTCCGAAAGACAGAAGTCGATGGGGAAAAATATGTTATGCAAGCTTCCGATCAACGCAGATTGATTGTATGGGTCGATCCGGAGGTTTGCGAAAGTCGACAGCATGAAGGTATCGAGACCGAAGTTCAGGCCGAGGACGAGCGAGATGAGCGCGTCGAATATGCCTACTACCCAGAACAGCCACGACCAGGTGACGAGCTGTACGATGACGACGCCGCCAACGAGGGAATCGAGTGCCGGGCCGAGATATGTGAGAAATGACGCGATGGCGAGGAATTTGCCTCGGTCTTTGGCGTGGTACATGTCTGCCATGATAGGGTTGGTAAGCTGGGAAGAAGAAAAAAGAGATGGTAATATCAGCACACTTTTTCACCCCGATCGGAGGTGAAAGAGAAATGGGAATCCTTACTGTTACACCAGCACCCGCTCCTGTAGCAGAGAGGAATAATCACCAGGGCCTTTGACTTGCCCACAGGGCACAGGGAGTTCCACAGGATGTACCAGAAGTTGCCGTCGACCCAGACGTTCCTGCGGCCGTCCATCTCGCACAAGGCGGCTATGAAGAAGGGGCCGACGCCGAGCCCGAGGAAGTCGATGGACAGCGTGATTTGTGTCGTCGACGGCTCGGAGCCCAGGTTGCGGGGGATGCTGTTGAGGGCCTTGGCGTTTGGGCTCCCCGCAGGCGCCTCCGAATCCTCGAGAGTCCCGGTCAGCACGCCGTGTTCTTCCTTATTGTCAAGCGACACGACGAAAAACGAACGGCTAAATAAGGGACTCTGGGGAGCGTCCACGGAGTCTCGGCCACGACATCGTGGCCCCTAAGCTGAGAGCGGCTGTCTCGGTGGACATATACATGGGAACAGCCGGGATTGCTCGTCAGCTATATCTCATTGCTCATATTCAATTGCTGGGGTACCAAGGTAGGCCGCAGCTAGGTCCGGCACCCCTTGAGTGCGCGACCACTCCCCTCTTCCGCAAACGGAGACATACGGCAAACGGGCACCCAATCATGACTAGGCTACGAAGGAGATTCTACTCTGAAGCAACGTTGTGAAGGGGTATCTTGTTTTCTTTCATGTCGACGTAATTCGCAATCGCTTACGGCGTATCCGCGCCCTCGGGAGTGCGAGCCTGCAAGCCTAACTCCGGCCCCGTGCTGGCGGGCCGAGATCTTGCTGCCGAATCACCATCCAATGATATCACGAAGAAGGATCTGATAACATTTCTTGGCACCTCTTCGGCTCCGAAAGGCGGTCACTAGCGCAATCTGATAAGATTATCTCGATCGGACAGCCCCGGGCCGTACCTTTCGCTTGCTGGGGAGCAGATCTTGAAGTAGGCAGGTCGGCATGACTCAAACTCGAATTTGAAGTGAACACGATGACTTCTGGAGCCAATGCACACGGCTAGTGGACCTCGGAATGCTTCAGTGTCATTCGATACTAATATCTGCCTCGTGTAATGCTGATCAGCTTGGAGCCTTTCGGCTCGTTAGACGTCAGTGAGCAGGAACCTACCAACTGCCCACACAACATGGTACCGGCGGTAGAACTTCTTACATGTTTCTTCATCAAATTACAACGATATCCCGAAAAATAAAATCTTGTTTTAGTAATCTGCATGGATGATGGTAATAGATCGTCCTGGGATTGCCATCGTTTCAAACTGTCGAATAAGATTCTCACTGCTGACTTTACTTTCTCCAAATCGATGATGATAGGTATGGAACCCCCCACGACGACAGGAGCTTCTTACACGTGGAGATAGGAAAACATCGAGAGCAAACCTCAATGAAACACGTCTCGGATCGGGGTGCCGACCGAGACAATGGGATGGCCTTTTACGACCGGATATCTTGCAATCCCCAGGGCATCTTTCCGTAGAAGAACCCGTAGGAAAACATGTAATTGGTGAGTCAAGGGACCGCTCACGCCCTGCCTTGGAGTTTCACTCTTGCTCCCGTTTCGTCCTATGAGGACGAGGTGTGTTGTGAGACAACGCAGACGCCACGCATAAGAGCTCCGGTCCCGTCGTCCGGCGAACTTCGTGGGCCCCAATGAAGAAGCATATCTATACACCGCTTCCCGAACCCCGCGTTTCTATTGCATAGGAATTCCTGGGAAGAGGTTGGTGTATCATGTCTCTCTGACCGGCCGACTCGACGTTCCTCCCTTGCCTATGGCAGTATATGTCCACGATGGCGATAGATTTTTCTGCTCTTCTTCGATTGACCGCTGTTTCTTGAGTTATAGTCCGCTAGTCTTACTATTGCAAGGCATTCTCACGGTGGCTAGACTTATACTGGAAGTTCTACAGGAAAGGCAGCTTCGAGATGAGCCTAGGGGCTCTCATACCGCAACTGGCCGGTCTCTCGCCGAACCCGCCGGGCACGCGACAGGTGGGCCTGGGCGGGCAGAACTTCACGCACTGCTGCATGGTAGCGCTGAACGAATCACTAGCCGTCGGCTCCGACGGGAACCTATCTTACGCGGCGACCTCGTTCGTAGCGCCGGGGCTGCCGGTCAGCGCGCTCGAGACGGCGATCCGGGACGGCGAGTTCCCGTGCGGGGCGGTCTACGACGGGAGCGCGGCGGGGGCGCCGGTAGTGCGCGTGCCGTACGCCTGGTGCGCAGGGCGCTGCGGCGGGTGGCAGATGTCGTCGGCGGCGGCGATGCCGCAGTGGGTGGGCCCGCTGGCGCAGTTCATCGTGCCCAGCCTGGCCTTCTGCACCAACGTGCCGCGCACCCGCAAGCTGGCCATCCCCGACGCTGTGTTCCGCGCGCGGCCCCGCAGCCCCGCAGGTCTGGGGTCCTACCCCCTGCGCCTGCTCGTCGCCTTCGTCGTTGTCACACTCGACACCGTCGCCTGGCTGGCCATCTGCTTTGCTTTTGCTGGCCCTATGCTCATGAGCGCCGTGTACGAGTACGCCCTCGATCGCAAGGTCCTAGAGTTCCTCGCTGCTCCACGAAAGACGCACGGGATTGTTCCCCCGCGGCTCAGGGCCCAGCTCTTACTCGCCGTTGTTGTCGGGAATATCCGCATGTCTACACTCGAACTGGACGACTGCGATGATCCGCAGCAAGGAGCTGGAGCTCGGCATGACAGCGGAAGCTCGGGTGATCTCGAGAGGAAGAAGACTTCCCTGCCTACTAGGAGACGCAGGATGAGTCGGGTAGTGCACAACAGCGTCTGGAAGAAGGTCATGGTGCTAGTCGACGAACATGAGGCGTCCAAGGCAACTGGTCGTGGGCTTGGTGAAGCTGTGTCGCTGCCCACGAAGCTGAAGGCGCTGCTTAATTCTCAGGCGAGGTAAGGTTGTCAAACGAGATTGGGTTTGGATCCCACTGATCGAGCTCATGCATCTAGTTTTGGATCTACCGTCGGGGCGCCCGTGCTGTTCTTTGTCGGCGGATTCGTATATACCGTGCTAGATGCTGATAACAATCTTGGCGACAACGACACGGCCCACGCGCTCGCATTTGGTTTGTGTGAGCTACTAGAAATCCACTCGATGAATTAGAATGCTGCCTATTTTTGCTGACGTCGAATTGCAGGGTGGATGGTCATCCCCTATCTCGCCATCATCGTACGTATTCGATGGAATCTGCCAGCTAGATGTCTGTTCATGACTCTGCGAACACAACTATTGATTCCTAATCAAATCAAGTACTTACATCTTGGCAGTCTTGTGCAATGCTGGCATCGAACAGTCCCAGCACGCTCGACGGCATCGTATACGACGGCGGCATAACCGGCCCCAAGGACCACTACACGCCGGGCTTCTGGGCCCAGCGCCTAGAGCGCGCAAAGTCGTACAGGGGGCTAGGCTTCGTGCTGCGGCAGCTCGCGGGCTACAACCCGATCGAGAGGGCGTTCGAGGGCCGGTTCCGGACGGTGAAGCTGTGGAAGCGCGGGCTGAACAAGCGCGAGTGGGTGCAGGAGGCTGTCGGCGAGTACGCGGCGTCGACCCGGGGGAGCGGGACGGCGACGACCCGGGGGAGCGGGACGGCGACGACCATCTCGCCGGACGCGGCGCGCAGGGCCGTGACGCTAAGCCCCCGCGACTGCCTGTACGTCCTAGTCGGCGCGCTCTTCGCCGTCCTCGCCCCTTGCTGCCTCGCCTTCCTCACCTCGTACAACACGCCCCAGGCTGGCCTGTCGTGCCGCAGCCTCACCTACCTCGTCTACGCCATCAGCCAGGTGCTCGAGATCGTGCTATGGTCGTGCGCCGCCCGCGTCAGGATCCGGAGCGCCGCGTCCCGGTGGCCCCTGGTCCCCCGCCGCGGAGCCGTCACCGCTATCGCCGTCTGCCGCTGGGGCCAGGTCTTCGTCGGCTTCTTCGCCATCTTCGCTGCCGTCGGCGGCACGCTCATGCAGCTGCTCGGCGTGTACCGCAGCTGCGCTTGTAAAGTAAGACAAGACACATAGCACTCCAAATCTTTTTTCCAAGGATGATCCAGATAATCTTTATGTTGTACTAACGGACGATAAAAAAAGGTACCGGTGAGATACTGGCCGCGGCTCGGCGATCCGGATGCCTACATCGTCCTAAGTGATAACACCGCCGAGGATATTGCCGCTGCGAAGCGCTGGTGGACCATCACCAGGAGCGCCGCCGTCGGGGTTATCGGGATAGTGTGCGCGCTTGCGTGGTGGCACCAGCGCAGACTGCGAAAGGTGTTTCGCGACGAAGCTGATAAGCTGGACATTGAAGACGCTCAAGTTGGCTGACAACGTCTTGTTTGAGATAGTAACCTTATAAGTGATTTATGAATCATGGCGGTCAAACATCGCTCCAGGTTAGGAGTCTAGAACGGAGAGCGATCGAATTTGCAAGTTTATTATCGAAATGCTACGCAAATAGGTGAAGAAATGCTGCGCGATATGCTACCCAGGAAGCAGTCAACATAAACAGCTTTCTTATATCGACTTGAGCCTCCTGGCATTCCCAAGGCCTATTGCAACCCGTAACTCGCCACGACGTGCTGTAAAACCAGTCCAATTCCGCAACCAATCGGTGGCCCATGATGTTGAAATGCGAACATCATGGCAGAGAAGCAAACACATGTCTGCGGGTATCAAGCCTTTTCCCAGCCCCTAACTCCGAAATCAGAATGCCCCCTCCGATGCCATTATAAAGTAAAGTCCCAAGGTTTGATGGCCTCCTTGAACTTCTCCACGTCGGCGGTCTCATCCGCCACAGACTGGACTACGTCTTGCCAGTAGAAGCGATCTTCAAGTCCAAGGAGCTTGGCCATAACTTTGCGTCCAAATTGGAGATCGAAGCGCAAACTACTGTTAAAGCGCATCACCAACTCTTCGCTCTGGATTCCGGCGTCGTTATCGTCGGACCATATCCATACGCGAAAGTAGTCAGAGGTCTCGTCAACCCCGGATCCCAAGGCCGCCTCTTTGAAGGGTGGGTATTTGCGATTCTCGGCCTCTACTTTGAAGCCGGCCGAGACAAGTCCCTTTCGGATGAGCTCCGCTGAGATCGGGATGAACTGCCAGTGGAGATGAATGCCTGACTGTCGGCTAATCTCGAAAACCACAGCGCCTAGTTTATACTTTGACTGCGCCGAAACCATAGCCTGCATGGCCTCTTTGAAACGGACCATCTCTGCGTATGCCTTCTCAGCATCTTGGCCCATCGAGCGCATAGTGGGTTCGTGGGGAAGGGGTATGATTAGTTGATGGCCTGGAAAAGTCAGGCCCGACGAGGCAAACGTGTCCGGGCTGGGCAACGGGCCCTTGGCAGTCGTGACGTACGAGTCTTCCCCGATACTGCAGATCATATGGGTGTCTACTTGTGTATTACTAAGACAGAAGAAGCACCGATCAGGTCCGGGAGGAGGGGATCGCTCTCTCTTGCGACGAACGCGGCGACCGCCATGATGGCCATTGGTTGATTGATCTGGCTGGTCATCGGTAGGAGCGCGACGTTTCTTCGGATTGTTTCTTCGTAAGAACGGAGATATGGTGCTGCCGGTAGGTATAGAAGTGGCCAGCTCTCCTGGTACGATGTTGAACGCGTACATGGCCTTTGCCTTGGCGGTATTGCCATAAGCAGCAAGCGAGATGAATCGCGTGACGAGTGTTTGATCCGATTCGGGATCGCTTGTTGGGTGGAAGAAGGGTTCGCGTTCGAAGAAGAAGTCAGCAGGCGCCGCTGCAAAATGGTAGCGCGGCTTGAGAGCAGAGCACAAATCAGCTACCTCATCAGTGCTGGGTATAATAGCCTGATTTTCGGAGGTGGAAGGCTTGCTTGAGCCCGTAAATACGCCAGATGGCCAGCAGGTCGTAAGGAGTATATCGGTGGTATTTGCACCTCGTAGGATCTTCGCATCTTCGGCAGTATGCCAAGGGAGGTGCTGTTCTTTCGAGAGGCCGACAATGGTCTTGTCGAGAGAACCACCCAATGCGACAATGCGAATGCCGTCCGAAGTGTTGGTGATACTGCGCTTGCCGAGGAAGTGAAGGTTCCCACAGACCTAGGCTAGAAGTTAGCGACAAACCCAGGTGAAACTCTGTGATGAAAATAGCATCAATGTGAACGTACGTCTTCGCCTTTGTCGACACGCTCGACTACCTGCTCAGGCAAAGGATTCGTGCCGACGGTGAAGTAGGTAGACAGTGGCACCTGAATCTTGCCATTGAGCAGCTGCGAGAGAGATTCCTGGTCTTGATCGACACTGAAGAGATTGCCAGTGACAATAGCGAAGGTGAAGCTCTGTTTTTGGTGCAAGGTTGCGATCTTCTGGAAGGTCGTCTCCAGTTTGCCGTTGACGCTACCAAGGACGAGTCTTGTGGGAAGTCATGGTTAGCGAATGAACTATTTGATCTTGCAGATCATATATATCCAGATGATATACTCACATTTTGGCTGCCATGGTAGCGGTTGGAGAGAAGGTTGGCGAAAGTGAGTGTTGAAGAGCAGTTGAATTTGTGAAGAGGATGGCAATTGAGCTATCGGCTAGAAACGGTACCTCTATATAGTAGCTTGCGCGCTTGCATGCGACGATAGCTTGCACAGTCTAACCTGTTTAGGTTAGGCTGGTAGTGGATTGCTCTTACCTTTTATCTTATCACGTTATCTCAGCATCTCTAGCAAAAAAAAAAAAAAGTTGGGAAGTCGCAATGCTCTTTGCGATTGCCATTTACAGTGGGGCAAGAGTAGAGCAAAAGATCCAGATTCTTCAAGTTTGACTGCGAGAGCAGCAACACCAGCGCAGGCCGTCTCTTGTCTATACCGCAATCGAGAAATCGGCCCTCAAGATGCGCTCAACGCAGTCGGGACGTATTGTCAAGTCCCGCAAGGGGGTTTCCAAGAACCCCCACCAGAAGACTCACAGATGGGAGTCTTTCACCACCAAGATCTCCAAGCTACACTCCCTCGACCCTCTCCGAAGAGTACGACGACATGATCTCGAAGTCGAAAACCTCGAAGCCACCACTTCCTACTTTCGAAATGGCATGGAAAAATGGATAGACATCAACATATCCAAGGGATTCATCTCCTTCCGCCGCGAAGTACGGCCCTTTTGCGAAAGCCTACCTCAGATCGTGCACTTCCAAGACAAGATAATGGAGCTGCTGGCGAAGTACATATCCATGCACGAACAGGAGTCCCTTGAGCCGCTTCTCGATCTCCTTACTGCCTTAGCACACGATCTAGGTACACGATTCGAGAAGCATTACCCGACTGCTTTATCCCTGATCACCGGAATCGCGAGCCGACCACAAGACGCCGCGGTCATCGAATGGACCTTTGGCTGCTTAGCATTTCTCTTCAAATACCTCTCAAAACTGCTGGCCCCCGATGTTCGCCGGACATACGACGCCCTGGCACCGTTACTAGGCAAATCGAAGAACCCTCCTCATATTGCCCGATTCGCTGCTGAAGCGCTGAGTTTTCTGGTCAGGAAGGCTGCTGCACCTGCGAACCGAGAGAAAGCTCTATCTCCCTTAATAGAGCATGCTAGACGGGACCTTGAAGCTACTAGGGATAGTCGGCAGTTTGGTCTGTATCATCATGGGCTAATGACCATGTTTGCGGAGGCCATCAAAGGGCAGGGCCATGGTTTACATACCTGTGGCCCCGAGATCGTCAAATCGCTGATCGCATCTGTTCCGGACGATGTGTGTATATCTTCAGATCCCATCACCTGGGCTGATCTGGCCTGCGGCGTTATCGTCAGTACGGTTCATCATACAACATCAGAAACATTCGAGTCTATTCCAAGATGCATAGTCGAAACAGCTGCTCAAGACAAACTCCTTGCCGGCTACCCGCTTCGTTCCTGCCTTTATATAAGGCTTTTAGGAACAATTTCAGGTGTCCGAAAGGGAAGTCGAATAGTGGACTGGTCTTTGATTCTCAATTGCATGATAGAGTCTCTCAAGAATATCTCAAAAGCTTCGAAAGACCTTGAAAATATCATTTCGTCAGTTGTCTGGCAGCAGCTCATGGTCAACATAGCTATTGTCTGGCAAAAGGCTTCCATGGACTCTGTCATCCCTTGTATCACGGATTTCACGGCTATCATGACGCGGGAGCCGTTAATGAGATGGTTCATACCGTTCTGTTCCTATTTCTCGAATCTCGATCCTACTCGATTCCGCAGCCTGCTATTGAAGACGTTTCAAAAGTAAGACCATCCTACAGGCAGTGACTTAGCCTACCACTTTTGCTAATTTCATGTATAGGTTTGTTGTGACACATTGGTCTGAGGGCTCCAATGAGGACATGCTGTGTGTCCTGCTACCTCGCATGGTGGAATCTCGTGCTTTACCTGCGGCCACAGAAGCTGACAGCTTTGCTCTACCACAGTCATGGCAAGATCAAATCGTTACCAAATTCGAACGTCTAGAGATATCACCCTTCCCTGAGCAAGGGACCGCTAGCGGGTACGACAAGGACCCCAAAACGTGGCATGAAAAATGTTTACCCAAGTATTCGGCTCTGCTGCGTGTCTTGGAGGTGGCCACTGTCCGACCTTCGACGAACGGGCCCATTGCAGAACTGCTCCTGAGAAAGCTCAAACTTGCTCTAAAGCCCTCGCTTTCTCTCGCCAATGAAGAAGCCAATTTCATCGTCAGTCAGGGGTTTTCTGCATACTTGCGGATGAGTAAGTCGGCTGGCCAGGTCGGTAGTTCTCTTGCGCCTTTACTCAAAGCAGCCACGCCTCGATATCGTCGACTCACCGGTTTCCTTCAAGCCATGATAGCATACGAGGATCAGCTTAACCACAAGAGAAGCCCCCAATCTCAAAGCGAGAATGGCTCTAACAGCGAGAGTGAAGAAGACCCATTCCTGAGGAGTCTCGTCGATAATCTTTCCAATCCTTCCCACGAGCATCGATCGGCGTCTTTACAGCTGCTTAGTCGGCTTGATGCAGCCCCCGACGAGCTCGATTCGCTGGCGACCATGGTCCAAACGGAAGACACGCCGTTGGACCTGCAGAATGTTCGGCTTATTTCAGTCCATATTCGGAAGCTAGCAGCGAATTACTCCCACCTGAGCAAGGACTCGTGGCTTCGACGAGCAATTCCTGCATTCCTCTTCGGACAGATGACGGTGCGCTTAAACCCGATATGGGACTCTACAGTGGAAGCATTGCAGAAAATTAGCGAAGCAAAATCTGGCGATGAAATTATATGCGACATTGCATTCGACTGGATGGACGTCCCCTCGAAGCGATGGGATGGGCCGCCAAAGGAGTCCACAGCTTCACCAACGGCCGGCATGACAGATTTTGAATGCTCAAATTTGACGATTTTGCTTAAGCGTGCCGAGCCGGCGGAGAACGTCTTGAGCTACTCTTCCGAAATCATGCTAGAAAGCTTTGAAGGAAGCCAGACTTTGGTACCCATGACACCCTCTAACGCAAGGACCCAAGCGCTCAAGGTTTTCTCCGCGGCACCCGGTATTGCAGAAAAACGATCTCGCAGATTGGTGCCATACTTATTGTCCTGGACCAAAGATGCCGAGGGGCAAGATGATGATGATATCCAATCTTCTGGTCTTCCGGTTGATGGATCGTGGTCGCTCTCTGACAAAAAGGCTCTCCTTGGGGTATTTGCTCAGTTCACAAACCCCAAGGTTCTGTATCAAAGCCAACAAGTTTACGACGCTCTCCTAGCATTGCTTGCCAACGGTGATGTGGACATCCAGAAGTCCTCGCTGAAGGCCATTCTCGCTTGGAAACAGGAAGGCGTCAAGCCCTATCAAGAGAATCTGGAATACCTCCTCGACGATGCGAGGTTCAAGAATGAGCTTACTGTTTTGTTTCAGGGCGACCAAAATATTCAACCAGAACATCGGTCCGAAATGATGCCTGTACTACTAAGATTGCTCTATGGCAGGACGATCTCCAAGAAGGGGGCGGCCAGTGGTCGCCATGGTCTTCATGCCACCAGACTTGCCGTCCTTAGGCAACTCACCGTGGAGGACATGGGAGACTTCCTCGATGTCGCCCTGGGTGATCTTCGAGGTGTCAAGGTTGTTGAAAACGACCACCTGCGCGAACATATTTTCGATCACGAAATAATGGCTGTGAGGAAGCAAGTCGGTTTTCTTACCATGATGGAAGCTATGATCAATGAGCTAGGCACGAGTGTCATCTCCTTCGCCGACAAGGTGCTCAATGCCGTACTCTACTGTCTCGTGCTCTCCTCGCGCACCTTGAACCAGAACGTTGAGGATGCGGAAGGAGACTTACCCACACAGACCTCGCTATTTCGAGTTGTCAGGACTACGTCGTTGAGATGCGTAGTGGCACTCCTTCGCAACGCTCCCAATTTTGATTGGACTCCTTACAAGAATGTATACATCAGCGAGGTTGTCAGTCCGCGCCTCGACAAACTTCCGAGCGAGACGACTCAAGGCATATCTGGCACATTCCAGTTCCTTGGTACACTTTCCCAACTCCCAAAGACTGCCTTATTCCTTTCGGTCGATGACCGGATTATTGGCAAGTTGATGGAATGTTTGAAGCTCGAAAAGACCAAGGACGAGGTCAAAATATTCGCGTTACGCATCGTACGCAATCTCGTGGATATCTCTCGTCAGCCAGCGTCGCAGTCCGAATTCAATGAACTGATCCAAGAAGAGATAATAGATCCAAACATCAACGTTATTCTAGAGAGCGTTGGCGTCGTGCTCACGTCCAAGGGCGAGATGGGGAGGGATCTGCTGATGGCATGCGTTGAAACCGTTGTGGAAATATCACCGCTGGTACAGAAGTCTGTCCATGTCACGAATCTTATCGACATTTCCGTTTCTCTACTCAATCAACCATCACGACGAGTAAACCCCAAAGCTAAAGGACTTATTCTCTCTATGCTTGAGAAGTTCATCCAACTTGCAGGAACTGATCTCCCTACGGATTTGAGAGCCCGGATCTACTCGACTCTGGCGACCCTCTTTGGCTTCTTCAAGGATCGCATCAACCGACAAGCGCTGTCGAATGTCCTGGCAGTATTATATCCAGACAGTCCAATATGTCTTGAACTATCTACCATTTGTGCAGACCTCAATTCCTATGACAGTCGCCGCGTTGACGAGCCGAATTACGAGAAAAGACTAGCCGCGTTCAGCAATATCTTACAATCAAGAGACGTTCCTTTTACGTCCCGAGACTGGGAGCCGCTGATATACAACCTAGTTTTCTACATCGAGCATGATGAAGAATATGGAATCTTGTCTGCAAACTCTGCTGACGGCTTGTGCAAGTTTGTGGAGACTGCTGCAGGCTCGGCGGGCGAAGAACAGGACAAGTTCCAGAACATGCTCTCAGATATCTTGATGCCGGCCTTATACTCGAACGCAAGGGAGCCGTCGGAGACCGTGAGAAGAGAGACTGTACGGGTGCTTGGGTCATTGGTCTCGCGGATGCCATACTGGCCACCAGTTGCTGATCTCGTAGCAATTAATCCGGATCCAGACGAAAGCGACCCAGACCCAAGCTTTTTCAGCAATATTCTCAGCCCGGCGACAGCAAGACAGATGCGAGCTCTCCAACTGTTATCAAAGGCTAATAATCGAACACCCTTGAGTAGCAAAAACCTGACTCATTTCTTCATCCCGCTCCTTGAGCACTTCATCTTCAGTCGAGAAGAGGGGAGCGACGATCATGGCGTAGGTGCTCAAGCGGCGACAACCATTGCTGATATAGCTTCCCAATTAGAGTGGCCACAATATCGCGCTACCCTCCGCAGGTATATTGGCTACGTCGAGTCGAAACCAGAGCTTCAGAAGCAATTGATCAGATCTCTTGGCAAGCTTGTGGACACTCTCGCAACAGCATCCTCTGAGAAGAACCAGAATGCAATGGATGTGGACTCTACAGCTGCCCCAGCCTTGCTGGGAATGTGTAGATTAGCAGCGACGATGCCCGCCCGCACCAAATTCGACGAAGATGTCTTGACCAATATTCTACCGCCTCTTCTGGAGTATATCCACGAGAAAGACGAAACCACGGTCAGCTCTCGTGTTCCGGTTGGCATCATCATCGTGAAGATCTTGAAGCTGCTTCCGAGCGAGTCATTGAGCCAGAAACTTCCGGGGGTACTTACAGACATCTGCCATATATTACGAAGTAAAGCCTGGGAATCTCGAGAGATGGCAAGAAGTACTCTTGCCACTATGGCGTCGCTTCTGGGCCCGTCCTATTTCGGTTTCATTCTCAATGAACTCCGCGGGGCGCTTGTACGAGGCTATCAACTTCACGTGCTATCATACACGATGCACACCATTCTGGTTCACGTCATACCTGAATTCCAGCCGGGCGATCTAGACTATTGCCTCGACAAGATCGTCGGCGTCATCATGGATGATATCTTTGGTGTTGTAGGCCAAGAAAAGGATGCAGAGGAATACACGAGCAAAATGAAGGAAGTCAAGAGTAGCAAGAGCCAAGACTCGATGGAGCTCATCGCCCGCACTGCTTCCGTCGATCACTTAATCGATCTCGTTCGACCCCTCCAGTCACTGCTACTCGAGAAACTCGATCTCCGTATGGTGCGAAAGATCGATGATCTCTTATCTAGGATCACGTCTGGCCTATTGGGCAACTCTGCGGCTGGCAGCCGGGATACCTTGGTATTCTGCTATGAGGTTATCCAAGAAGTATACGAAAGCGACAAGCCTCAGTCGGAACCGAAGCTTGACCCGAAGCTGAAGAGATACCTCGTGCAAAAGGGTGCCAGCAAAAGTGGCAGCCGTGGGACGACTAGCAAATATACGTACAAGCTTGTGCGATTTGCCGTGGACGTTCTGCGGGCCGTGCTGAGAAAATACGACGAGATCCGAAACGCGACAAACATCACCGGATTCATACCAATTCTCGGTGATGCCATCATTGGGGGAGAGGAGGAAGTCAAAATAGCGACTTTCAAGCTGCTGACAGTCTTGGTCAAGGTGCCGTTCAAGACTGATGACGCTACAAAGATCTACAAAGTAGCATCGAAGGAAGCCTCGAAATGCGTCTCAACGTCTACTTCGACTGCCACAGACCTCGCACAGAGCGCTCTCAAGCTTATGTCCGTCATCATTAGGGACCGCCGCGATGTCGTGGTCAAAGACACGGTGGTCGATATGCTCCTTAACAAAGTCAAGGACGACCTCACAGAGCCCCTTTATCGCCATGTTACCTTCAATTTCCTGCGATCAGTTCTCGAAAGAAAAGTTGAGACTGCCACGGTCTATGACATTCTTGACCATGTCGGAACCATCATGATCACGAACGATGACAAAGATACTCGGGATCTAGCTCGAGGTGCTTTCTTCCAGTTCCTTCGCGAGTACCCTCAGAAGAAGAATCGATGGGCGAAGCAGCTGAGCTTTATCGTGGCAAACCTGAAGTACGAAAGGGAAGGTGGCCGACTTTCCATCATGGAAATCATACACCTTCTCCTGATGAAATCCGCCGATGACTTCGCCCAAGAAGTCGCAGCCACCTGTTTCATTCCTCTGGTCTTTGTCTTGGTCAACGACGATAGCGAAAAGTGTCGCTTGGCAGCTTGCGAGCTGATCAAGGAGATTTTCCGGAAGGCAGATAAGGAACAGACTTCGAAGTTCTTGGCACTGATGCGGTCATGGGCGGAACAAGACGACAACTCTTCCGTACTGCAGCTTGGGATACAGTCATTTGCGCTATACTTCGAAGCTAGGGAGCCTACTTCGAAAGACAGGAAAAACCTGGACCTCATGCTTAACCAATCGGCCGAAGTCTTGAGCAATTTCCCGACCTATTCCAAAGAGACCGACCTGATTAATACCATTCTTCAAGCCGTGCCAATTCTAATAGAGAAACACCCGGCGACAGCATTGGCTCACGAGAGGTTGTGGGAGTCAATATGGCTGCCATTATCCCACCCGGATCCGACTGTCAAACTATCCAGCGTGCGCCTACTGCGGGTGTACTTGGCCGACTTTCATGAGAATAAGAAGAACGCCGATGATTCTCAGGTCGTTTTGGGCTCTCACGGCCTTCAGCTACATGCGCAAATGATTGGACAGTTGACGCTTTATGCGATGGGTGTCTTAAGTCCTGTCACCCTGCGGCGATGGAAGAGGAAGATGGAAAGAAAAGGCAATACAACCTTCGTTGACATGAACAACGATGGGGCACTCTCTACAGATATTCCAGAGTTAGACGAGACGCTTGCCACTGAAGTTAGTCGAGTCATTCTCATGCTGAGCAAGTTTCTCAATGTCGGTTCGTCGGATGCCCATTCATCGGACAGCGACGCAGATGGCTCAGCCGATGATGATGGAGATGAAGAGGAATGGGGTGGTATTGACGCGGAAGAAGATACCTACAAGACTACCCTGCACACATTGTTCGTCTGGCTCTCTGATATTTTAGTCGAGGAGACACTCCCCAAGGCCAGCGCGCTAGTCCCTAAAGTCGCCGCACTAGACATACTGTCTATTCTCACTTCTACACTCCCAGACGCCTCGCTGCGGCCATCTCTCAACATAATCCTAACGCCGCTGCACCACCTCACCGACATGTCCATCCCGAGCCCGTTCTCGCTCGACGAGGTCTTCAAGACGCGGAACGAGGGGCTCAAGACCAAGGCCGCCGACGTCATGGACGCGCTGCAGCGGAAGTTCGGCACGGCCGAGTACACCAAGGAGCTGCTTGCCGTCCGGGAGCGTGCCCGCAACCGCCGCGAGGGCAGGTCGAGGAAGAGGAAGATCGAGGCCGTCGCGCAGCCCGAGAAATTCGGCCAGTGGAAGAAGGGCCGCCTCGAGAAGAAGGTCAAGCGCAGAAAGGAGATGGGATTGCAAAACAGGAATAGGAGGCGCGAGTATTAAGGGGTCTATCGAGACAACGCGTCTTGTGCATATGCGTGCTGATTCAGAGTAATGTACATATGGACGAGTAAACTACAATAAGATACGAAAAAAAATTTGTAAACACAAGTTTCTCATTGATTGCAAAATGTTATCAGTTTGAATGTCTCTTATCTATAGCTGTCTGCCCATATACAGTAAGGTATAGTTTGTATTGTAATCCAACGGTTCGTCTTATTTTACACTTGGGTCGGCTCGTATTTTGAGAGGAGACCAGGCTTATTTCGTAATTGCTATTTGCTTTCTTGGTTTGCAAAGGGATTCTTGCCCGCTTCTCGTACAAATTCGTTGGACCCTGTTGAGCGCTTCAGGGCGTTCCGCTCTATTATGCTCCGGATCCTGGCGGCAGAAGGACTCCCGGCAGGGTGGCCGCCAACAGGTTCCTGGCCCGCCTTGTAGTCTCGTCCGTCTGGCAGCATAGAGTACTGTACCTCCTTTATGAGATTGCCGGGGCCCGTCCGGATGAAGTGTGGCCGGCCGTCTGAGGTGGGTACGGGGTAGAATCGGACTGTGTCAAAGCCCTTCTTCGCGGAAATCTGGTCTCGCGCGCGCTTCAACATCTCCTCCTTCGAAATCTTCCTCCCGGGGCCTCTGGCATCAACGAGATCAGGTCTTATTTCCTGGAACAGGTTGGAAGCATTGCGCCTGGGCGGCCCGCTTGGTTGTGTGTAGACGCCGGAGAGCGGAGGCTTTCCGAAGGGGCCAATCCCGCTGGCGTCGGGACGGTGGCTTTCCATATATATTTGGCGCCGTGTTGATGGCACACTATTTGTATTGTCCGTGCTTCCCAGTGATGGACGACTGCCTGTGCTACTCAGAGGTGTCGAGGTCCTGTTTGTCGGCTCCGCTGCTCCGGACGAGGGATCCCTGGCCTCGCGTGACCTCGTGGCGTTTTCCTCCTCAGACAGCGCATCAAGCTCGTCCTGGACCTCGGCAGGATCGTCTGATGCGCCAGAATCACCAGCAGTGGTAGCCGCGCCGCCCCCTCGTTCCGTCACAGACCCGTCTTCCCAGAACTCGACATCGCCGTCCTCGCCCAGAGTGCCCCGCTTGACGAGCTGGCCCTTCTCGCGCATGAGGTCCTCGACGGTGATCTTGCGGTTGCCGAAGATGTCAAGGTGGTCGCTGATGATATGGCGGTTGCGGCACGACGGGCAGGTGATGAGCACGGAGCCCTTGTGGTAGCCCTGCTTCGATACCGTGTGCCTGGACCGCTTGCCGCACGGCACGCACGTAAACGTCAGCTCATAGTGCGGCTCGAGCAGCTTCCGCGGCTTGTCCGAGGACGAGGAATCTGAATCGGCGGCGGGCGCTGTCGGTTGAGGGGGCTTGGGTATGGTGTGGGCAAGGCGGCGGGCTGCCGGTTGTAGAGTCCTTGGGAGGCGAGGAGAGGGACGTAGAGTGGAGGGGGAGATGCTGATGGTCCTCGGTGAGCGAAGGGCGGGAGCTATGATTCTAGTAGTCGACTTGAAAGCCATACTTTATTGACTCAGGCGATGTTACTAGGATTCATTCAAGTTGCGACATGAACAGGCATGGAAGTAGGGGAGAAAGAGAAGTTAGTCGTTCCACATGTTAGCTTAGGTACGATCCGTACGTCCTACGTAATAGAATCGCCATAGGAAATTTTTGCGATGGCTCGCTTCAGGACAGTCGAGGTGGGCTAGCAGGCTAGGCAACGGATGGCCACAGCTGGTCGGTGAAGTCGGTATGGATTAGGTAACCGTGGAGCCGACGGAGGGGCCCTGAGGGGCAAACAGGTACCTGTACGCCTTAGGTAACCTGCTAACCTGACGGAAACCCGCCTATCGGACCCCTGGAAGCTTGTCTGTCGCCCGGAACAAATAGCATCTGATGTCAACTGCGAAGTTGAATAATCCCATTCACAAAACGCCCAAAGCTCCAGAGTCCAGACAAACATCAAAGACCAACAATCCGAGAAGCTGTCTGTCTGTCAGCTACCCAGCTACGCGGCATAAGAGTCTTTTATTTCTTCCTTTCACGTCACACCTCCCTACTCCCAAACCCCGCCCTTTCTCCGAGCTTCCTCGCATTCTACATCTGCTTGGTAACGCCGCCGATACCCCATCGTACATTCGCATGCGCTGCGATACCAAAGTCAAATTGAGTACAAAAGCCCCACGTGTTTAGCAAGCGCTACTTCGATTGGCACACCGGAAAGGTAATGGACACACGAGTGTCTGCTTCATCACGACGGAAACATGATTAGCGGAAGAGGAGGGTCCGTGATGCGTGGCCGCATACGTCCTCCGCGACGGGTATGTCTTTTATTTTGGCACCTCCTATGCACTATTCCCTATGTATCCACTTGACGCCCTCTCCGTTACCTCTTATAACACTCGTTACCTCCCATGTTTTCTGTGTATGCAGCGACAGCTAGCTGACCCGTGACCATGAACGCAGCCCAAGGCCCAGGGCGACGGCGAGGACGAATTCGAAGTATGCTGGGACAAGCTCCGCGAAGCCCTACGCGATATACATACCCGAAACGCCGGCCAGCTATCCTTCGAGCAGTTATATAGATACTCATACAAAATGGTCGTCAAGAAGGCGGCTGTCAAATTGTACGATAGGGTCAAGGAATTTGAAGAAAAATGGTTTGCCGACGAAGTCATGCCCCCCATCTGGGCTCTCATCACACCGAACCTCATCAGCGTCACCCTGGACGAAGTACCCAATAGCAGCATAAACGAGCGCCGGGCCGTAGGAGAGAGGTTTCTGAAAGGCGTCCGAAGCTCGTGGGAACACCACAACTTTTCTATGAATATGATCGCCGACATCCTGATATACCTCGACCGTGGCTTTAGTAGCGACCACTCGAGGCCCACTATCTACACCACTACCATCGGCCTATTCAGAGATAATATTCTTCGGTCCACCATCACGCAGGACGGCGTCAGTCACCTGGTATTCGACATCCTCAACGCCACCATCATCGACCAGATTAACATGGAGAGAGAGGAAGACGTCATCGACAAGGCCTTGGTGCGCAGCTGCATTTCCATGTTGGAGGGCCTGTTCGAGACAGACGAAGAAAGAGAAGACGAGAGGCTGTACGTGACCAGCTTCGAGCCTGCTTACCTTCGAAGCAGCACGGCTTTCTACAAGGCCGAGGCGGAAAAGCTGCTTCGCGAAAACAACGCGAGCACATGGCTTCATTACACTAAGAGACGCCTCGCTGAAGAAGCGGATCGATGCCATACGACGCTATCTCCGTTATCCTTGCAACACACCCTTCATGTTGTCGAGCAGGAACTCATCGTGAAGCACGTGAACGAGTTTCTCGCCTTCGAGAGCAGCGGCATCAATGCAATGATTGATAACGATCGCATTGAAGATCTGACCATTCTGTACCACCTCGTCGCGCGCGTCGATCCGAAAAAGGGGGTCTTGCGCAACGCCGTTCATGCTCGAATTATCGAACTCGGCACGGAAATAGAGCAGACGTTGAAAAATACAGATTTCAGCATAGCCCAGCAGACCAGCACTGAAGAGTCCGCTGAAGGAGCAGACAAGCCCAAGCCTAAAACTTTGAACGCTGCGGCACAGCAGACGGCCGCCGCCATCAAGTGGGTTGACGATGTTCTGACTCTCAAAGACAAGTTTGACCGGATCTGGTTGACATGCTTTGAGGAGGATCTCAATCTGCAGAACGCGCTAACCAAGAGCTTTGCCGACTTCATCAATACGTTCGGCCGAAGCTCGGAGTTTGTATCACTCTTCATCGACGATAATCTGAAGCGCGGTATCAAGGGCAAGACGGAAGCCGAGGTCGATGCAGTGCTTGACAAGGCGATAACTCTCATCCGTTATCTTAGCGATAAGGACAAGTTCGAGCAGTACTACCAAAAGCATCTGGCCCGTCGCTTGCTACACTCGAAATCCGAGAGTCTAGAAGCCGAGCAGGCAATGATCTCACGGATGAAGCAGGAACTTGGCAACAGCTTTACCACCAAGTTCGAGGGCATGTTCAGGGATATGCATACCTCCAAGGAGACCACCGACCAGTATCACGATCATATCCGCGGCCTTGGCGAAGTGGATGCGACGCGAATCGACCTCAGCATCAACGTGCTCGCGGGGAACAACTGGCCGAAGGAGGTCATGGGCCGTACAGGCCTTGCAGACGGGCCCAAGGCTGTTCCAATCTACCCACGCGAGATCCAGGGACTTCAGGATAGTTTCTTCAAGTTCTATACGATGAACAGAAACGGCCGTGTTCTGAACTGGGTCGGGAGTGCGGGGAGTGCAGATATTAAGTGCGTATTTCCCAAGCTCCCCGGCAAGACATCCGGTCCCCTGAGTAAAGAGCGTCGCTACGACGTGAATGTGTCAACTTATGGCATGATGGTTCTTCTGTTATTTAATGACACTTCGGAAGACGAATGGCTCTCGTTTGAAGATATCCAGGAGAGAACAAACATCCCGCAGCCAGACCTGATCAACGTGTTGACACCGCTCTCCGTCATCAAGCCGTATCGTGTGCTACAGAAGGAGCCGCAGACGAAGGGGGCCGCCAAGCCGGGAGACCGATTCTCTTTCAATAAAGAGTTTGTCAGCAAGACTATCAAGATCAAGGTTCCCGCAGTCAGTGCCGCCAACAAGGTTGAAAATGACGAGGAGCGCAAAGAGACGAACGAGAAGAATGAAGAAACGCGAAAGTACATCATTGACGCTGCTATTGTGCGCATCATGAAGTAAGTCGGCATCACCACTAGTCAAAGTCGAGATTACTAACAAGATGCACTTAGACAACGCAAGGAACTCGGACACTCGCAGCTTATCACCGAGGTTATCCAAGTCCTGGCCAGTCGGTTTAATCCTGATGTGCCTCTCATCAAGCACCAAATTGAAGCGCTGATCGGCCGCGAATACCTCGAGCGCGCCGATCTGCCTGATGGCTCTCCAGCCTATCAATATGTAGCCTAAGCACGTCTCTTCCTCCTCACCGACTCTCTTGACTCTAGACACACTATGCAGACAAGTAAGATATAAATGGCAACAAGGAGAATCTATACAATAGTGTTTAATTCTTACAATCGTAATAGGAGGTTACCTTGGATACCTATGCCAGGTGCTCACACTGCATTTATTACACAGACGTCGTTAATTTGGCATAGCTCTGTTCCCTGCACATAAGAACGGTTGATGTGCTCTCAGCTCAGCTCTTCAGACGGTGAAATCCTCACTCACCTATAGTGAGATGAGGGGCATATGAAGGTCTAATTTGCCTGGATTTAGCTCATGAACGGCCTTGCCCGTACACGTCTTCGCCGCCAGGCAGTCGCCCACAACCAATCAATACAAAATATACCCGAGCCTATCAACTTGCTACTTTATTTTCAGATTTTCGTTGTCTTCGAGTCTTCAAATGTGTCACCCGTGCCGCTGATTGAAGTCAGCCTTGTGAAATAGTTCATCCGTATCTCAGTCTCTGGGTTAACATTCCTAAATTTTGACAGCCGTGCTAATATCGCTTTAAACACCCAAGGTTTACCTAACAGCTTATTAGGTGAAATCGTCCCTTGGAGTTATCGATCGAAGACTAGAGAATTACGTAGCTCACAAGGGTTACCGTAAGTGCAATTAATTTTCACATCAAGCTATATTCTCCTTCAATGTTATTGTTCAGCCTCTTTGTCTTTTACTTACATTGTTTTTGCCCAAGGGCCGTTCTATAATGAAAGACGGACTTGTGTCACAAAGGCAGTTCAACGCAGCTGTATCGAATAACACTGTTGTTATTGTCAGTATTGACTATTGAGGAGGTAGCTTCATTCAGTCTGCTTGATGCCAGCTGTTTTGTTCATTGTAGATGAGACGAATAACCGATTAAAAGCAGATGCTTCGCACTTCTCCCTCTTAGATTTAGGTAGAGTAAGCTACTATATCTTGTTCCGTGCGTACAGGAGGTGGCCGACGTATCCGGGCCCGACTTGCCATCGTATAAGTCTCCTACGTCTTACCCCCTCTTACGCATCATCCTACGAGATGAGTCGGAGGTCTGTTCGCATAAACAGTTTAGAAGAATTAGGACTTCTGGACTGTTCTAGCTATGCCAGCAGTATTCGGTCGACCACCAGTCGTAGCGGGGATACCGATATCACCAGCATCTCCGACCATGCTTCCAGCGATGCATCGACGGCTAGCTCAGAAATGACACAAAACGACGAAGCCCGACCAGAAAATGAGCTAGAATCCAAGCAGCACCATTATAATCTCGCGTACGAAGCTCTCACTGGAACCGCAAACGCGTCTGCGACACCCTGGAATATCTACGGACAACCTCAGCCCCCGAGCACCATACGCTCCGACTCAAGCCCTCCCGCTCCCATGAACAGAACAAGTCAACAATTGGGTGGTGAGCCTCAAGGGGCTCAGCCCACATCTCAAAGATCGAGTTTCCAACAACCAGCTCATACCGACCACTCGAGTGTTCGTAGCGATCCCAGGCCATCTGTACCGCCCCCTACTTCTCAGCAAGATGTAGACCAGCCATTGGCGCCGCAAGAAAGAATGCAACAACACCAGTCCAGGGGTCGAAGCAGAGAAGCTCAGCGAACAACATCACATCACGACGGAGAACAAGTGAGCGCCCGCAGCGATGCCGCGCACTTCCCAGCCTCCCACTCCGCGAACCCGGTCACTCAAAGCAGTCTCCAGCCCTTACGCGCCCATCAGCACCCGCAAGGCTTCCAGCACCCGCGCGCCCCCGAGCGAGCAGAGCGCCTCCGCAACCTGCCAAGGCCCTCCATCCGACCCGTCGGCGTCCCCGACGCGGCGGCCGGCCCAACACCCTCGTTCCCGGTCTCGCCCTCCGTCGCGTTCCACCGCTCGCCGAGCCCCGGGCGCGGCGCCTGGACCTCGGACTCGCCGCGCGTGCCGCGGCCGTCGTTCGCAGAGCGCGCGCGCGAGCACATGCTCAACCACCGCAGCCTGCGCCTCAGCTTGGGCCGCCGCACGCCTAGCTTCACCGTGCACAGCGTCGTGCGCTCGCCCGTCGTCGATGTTGCGTCGGGCTGGTCGCCCGAGCCGCTCTCGGGGGGTGGTTATGCGGGTGTGGGGGTGCGTGGGCTGGAGGCGGGTATGCAAGAGTTGGGCGCTTGGTACGAGGAGCTACAACAACAACACCAGCAGCGCCGGGAAAGCTTCCCGGAGGTGTCGACTCGACAGACGGTGAGAGTGCGCGGTAATGATGAAAGGGAGGAGGGACGCCAGGGGCGCGAGGAGCTGTTCTTGCACGAGCGCCACTTTGATAACCCAGGCCAGCGCACGTTCTTCCCGTCCGAGTGGTCACAGAGCGAGCGCGTGCGCCTCGAGCAGGACAAGACAGAGTCGCACTCTGCGCGCTCAACGTCAGCGACCCCGGCCCGTGGCAGACAGTCCGCAGGCATGGGGCTTAAACTCGAGCTCCCCGGCTGGCAACTCGACTTCCAGACACAGGGATACGCTGGTTTTCTGTTGGACGACGACCGCCAGGACTTGCCGAGCCAGCGCAGCAGCGGGAGGACCGCCTCTCAGACAGGACCCCCGTCTCTGCCACCCTCGCCGCCGCTGTGCGAGACCCCTGAGCAGATTCCTTCAACGCCGCAGGAGCAGCATGAGACCGTCAGCTCTAGATTGGTGTGGAGTCAGGAGGATAGAAACTGGATATGAGGTTGGGGAGATTGGGAAAGGCTTTCAATGTGATGTTACAACGAGGAAGGTGAGCCATGGGAACGCCACAGTTCTTGTACAAATACAATGTACAATACAGTACACCGCATAACGGCAAAATTGAATCGGAATGGCATAATAATAGATTCTGCTTGTTTAAGTACCTCTTGTTCTCCCTATTTCGGCCCAGCCCCTTTTTGACACTCTCCACCTTAACCCCCCAGGGGGATCCAAGCCACTTATAACAGAGTATGAATATATATGTCTGAGAGATAGTTATGCATAATTGGTCAAACCTTATAGGTTATCGGATAGGTATAAAGGCATATATATAGTTAATGGAACTGCATATTTTTACTGATCATGATATTTATTCCCTGAGCACGGCACTGTCTATCTTATGCCAAGGTTCGTACTATTGTCCGGGCCTGACAAAAAACCCGCCACCGGCATTTCAAGATGGCCGCTCACAGCGACACGCAGCCGTCGGCGCTGTCCTCGAGGAAGATGCCGCCGTAGATCTGTCCCTCGTCGATACCCGTCTCCTGGTACCCCGAGTTGACGACGTCGGACGTGCCCGTCGGCTTCTTCAGGATGCCGATCTGGTACTGGCCGCCGCCGCTGTTGTCGTTGGACACGGCGCTCGTCACTGACTTGAGGGGCTCGTCATCTTTGGAGTAGTACACTTGGAGGGTGCTGTGTTACGGAACTTGTCAGCCGGTATTCTCATACATCTTCAGCCGGTTGAAATTTCTAGGGCTGGGACATGGGATACGAGAGAGACAAGAAGAGGAAACACTGCTCACTTCTTGTTAAAGTCCAGGGTGATGGCAAAGTTCTGCCATGCGGTGGCGTCGACGGGCGTCGACCAGATTTGGGTGTTCTGCCGGTTCAGCACCTTGTAGCTGTTCTTGTCGGTTCCCGACTTGCCGATGATGGTGCCAGTCTCGAAGTTGAACTGGTTGGCGCTGTAGTCTGCGCTCTCGTGCCAAACGTTCTATTTATTTCTAGAGTCAGCTCGCCTGCTTCCAGAATTTTCTGTCATCCCTTCCGTTTTTTCTTTTTTTTTCCTGTCTCAAAAACGGAAAGTCTCTCACCAGGTACTCGTGCGTCAGGTTCAGAGTGCGCTCGGGGTCCTGCTTGATGCTGAAGTGCAGGGTCTTGACGCCCTCGGTGCCGGGCGAGTCCTCGTTGGTGTCGCCCTGGATCTGGAGGCCGGCGCGGCGGAAGCCGTTCTGGGTCTGGAAGATGGACTTGTCGTTGATGGTGACCTCGACGGCCTTGGTGGTGTCGTTGTCGAAGCGCGAGCTGCCCGCGTCGGGGAACTGCAGGATCGTCGAGAACTTCTCGTCGCCCCGGATGTAGTCCGGGTTGAACGGGCTCGTCGCGTACGAGTCGAAGTCGGTCGGCGTCGCGTCCGCCGGCACGAACCCGTTCAGCACCACCGGGCACTGCACCTCGCCTGTTGCGCGCCGCGACGGGCGCGCCGACGCCGTCGTGGCCAGAAGGAGACTGCTGAGGAGCGCGAGGGATGGCATGGTGTTGATCATGTGTGCGAACTTGGCCGACGCTAATTGCACGTCGTAGCCGAGGGGTGGGAGTCGTGACCTTTATGTACTCGGGAGTACTCGCAACGTGCCCTACACCAACAACCCTTGGCGTCGAAGGAAGATGTAACCCGACGGCCCGGGAGATTGAGAGCCTGGCGGCCCAAGGCGGAAAGCCATCGCGGTGGCTCCTTGACGATCTCCGCCAGAATGGAGAGCGATGTTCCGAGCAATCTATAACAAACCGGGGAATTTCTGGGGGTTCCAGTCTTGCGGGGGCGGCTAGGTGATGGCGCTCGGAGAGATCTGGAGATGGTGCCGAATCACAATGAATGGCGCCCCTCGATGTGGTGATAAGCCCCTGGCTAAAACGGCTCGCCCCTGTCCTTGATGCGGAATATATATGAGTCTCCGTCACGTCAGAAGTGAGCCCTTGGGGGAAGCAATTTGTGCAATTACCTACAATATGTGACATCTGATGCCGATCTCAAACATGTAGATTCAACTATATATGAGCAGAAGATTACACGTGGCGATAGTGCTGCATTGTATCTATTTGCTTGTCATGGAATGCGTCAAGTACTCATACACGTCCTAGGACAGTTTTATCTCATCTTCACAGCCCAATGCAATCATAGTAAATTGTCATTAGAGGTTAGACTCGTGGCTCTCCTATTCAGATCGCTTGCTATTCTCTAGACATGATAGATACAGCCATGAAATCACTCCTTTCCTTCGACGTTTTCCTGATGTGTGACGCAAACTCTATGAGGGAGTCGACATCCTCTCGTATTCAATCTCCTTCGGCATGCATACATCCCAGGCATGCCAATAAGCACAACCAGCAGTCTCTCGCCCACGTCTTGTAGATCTTGGGTGTCTCTTGGGCCGGCTTATCGTCCTGAGGCTCTGGTACCGACTCAGGGGTTCGTGACAGGAGCTCTGCGTTGGGTGGTGGTACGGTAGACGCCGGTCTAGAGGAATCTGTCGGTTGGTCTCGCTGGCAGGGCGCGGCCGAAACATCGGCTTGGGTCCCGCCCTGCCCTGACACATCGCTCGCGTCCGCCGGCGACTCATCGCCACTCATGCTGTGCGGCGAGGATGGAATGGGACCGGAAAGCGTACTACCACGGTCCACTTCGTGCTCTGCGCCTGCGTCGTCGGATTCCTGTACCGACCGGGAGGATCTCTTAGACGAGCTGCTGCTGCTGCTGCTGCTACTGGACGACGAGCTCGACGAGCTCGATGAACTGGACTTAGGCATGTTTCTGAAGTCTGCGGTCTTCCCCTTCTGTACAGATCCATGAAGAAAACGCAGTGACGTGGTTGATCGACTAACAAACATTCGTTACTCAGGCCCCGTTGATACATGACGAGGTTAGCTAGGTATCTAGCCTGGGCGTTTCCTAAGAGTTCCTTTTCCAGTTATCTAAGGGGTGCAAGGAACACTGACGTGTTTCCCGTGCAACTGACCCGACCTTTCAACCGGCGATACTTTAGGTCCACATATGTTCTTCACTTTTGCTTGCCCAGGTACGAAGGCAAACGCCTACCTGTAGTTACCTTTCGTGTTGTCATGGTTCAAACTTGACTATAGGACCTGGCAGGTTTGTAGCACAGGGTATTTCTCGATTAATACTTAGCTGCTTCGATTTCCTTTTGACCTAACGTTCTATGCATTCGACCTCTTTCTATATAACCCTCCTCCGCGCCTATCAAATCGCCCTTGGAATATCGAAGCTGGATATCAACACCTTAGTTACTAGGCTCTACTGCCGTTCCTGTTATCTCAAGATAATCTATCACATAAAACCTCTCACGCTATTTACTCAACCAAAATACTCAGATACCCAGTGCAATACGGATATCGATATAACAACAACAACAACAACACGGATATTGCCGTCAGTGCAGATATCATGTGCGAAACTCAGGAAACAGTTATTATGTGCCGCTTCTGTCGTGAGACAATCTCAACAGAGATTGATCCGCACAACACCAGAGAATGTCCATTTATTTCTACGCCGCTGTGTATGTCACACGGCCGGATACGGCCCGGGGTGCCAAGAGACATATCAAAGCCTTATAACCAATTGATCAGACAATACACGTATGGATATGGTCCTAAGGCAGAGGTGTTGGCGATGGAGGCATTGGGGATATTCCTATAGGCTGAACCACTATACGGCGACCTGCAAGAACGTATCAACAGCTCCAACAGCGCCTAAGGCGCTTGGAGAAGACTGATTAAAGGCGGTCAGCCCAATGTGTATAAGTAGGAGCCTTTCCTCCCTTTTCCTTAAAAAGAAAGGGGGATAAAGCCTTTAAAACCCAAGAGAATTATTAATTGAATTTAAATAATTAATTCCAAATCCTATATCAGCCCTTGTTATAATATAATTCTTTTCCTTTTTAAAGAAGTTTTGGTAGCTCCAAAACCCATATAAACATCGGTATAATTATTATCCCGCTTATTCCACGGTTTTAAATGGATCATTTTTTATAAATTCCCTTAGTTTTTTTTTTCTTTTATATTCATCCTTTAAACCTCAATCATTTTAAATTTAAAAATAAGTTAAACGTTATTTTTATATCTTTGCGACTTTTAAACTTTTTAAGTTATAACTTAAATCCCTTATTACAACCTTTTCATTATAACTAATTAAGTCAACCTTTTTTATTAAAGCTTTTTTATTGTTATTATTTAAACAAACTATAAGTTATATTATTTAAAACTTTATCACATGTAATTCTTTTAAAGCCTTTTAATTTATTAAAAACTCACCTGCTTTTTTAATTTAAATATAAAGCCTCTTTTTTAAATTGTTATATAATTTAATAATTTTTAACTTTATTTCTCCTTTATTTGCATTATTTTAAAAACCTATTTTTAAAATCAATTCTTTTTTTTCGCTTTAATAAATCTTTAACGCAATTAATTAATTAACCTTTTAACCCTACCATTAAATAAAAAGTTTTATTAAAACGAAATTACTTTAATAATTTTTTTAAAAAGATTACCTTTTAAAACATTTGAAAACACTTATTTATTTAATTTGTATAAAATGTTATTATTATTATATTTCATTTTAATACTTATTATATAACATTAATAACGATAACATGGAAATAAATAAATAACCTATATAGCAAAATTAATACGTATTTAAATAAGTAATTTTTACATCATTTATATATAAAATAATTTAATAAAAAATATAACAAATATATAACCAATTTCTATCCAAATAATGGTAATTTTTATTTAAAAGTATATTAACTTTTAACTTAATAATATTAATCTTTTTAAAGGTTAAATGATTTTTTTTTAAAAGTATATTAATTTTTAATTAAAAGTATTTTAATCTCTTTTTAAAGATTAGGTAATTTTTATACATTATAAATTAATATATTAATTTAATTTAAACGGTAGGTTTTTAATAATATAATATTATAAATTGATTTATTTCTTTATATTTAATTTTAATTTAACTGCATTTATTATTAATCCCTTTATTTTTTTAATATTTTTAAATGTGGTTTTATTTTTAATTTTGCTTATAGCTTGGTTTATTTTTATATAACTTTTATACCTATAGCTTATATATAATCCTTTAAAAGCGGAGAAAGTGTTAACGGTATTACTATTAAAAGGTTTGCCGGCTTTTTTCTAGCTGGTCGGGTTCGGATCGATGTTTTAAACGGTCGGATAAATATATTAAAAACACTTTTTTACTTTTAATAAAACCTATTCTAACATTAAAAAGGTGCTAACCTTTCTTTTTACTTGCTAACCTTTTTATTAACGATTCGTTATAATGCTTGTTTAAATATATATACGATTTTTATAAAAAACCGGCCTTTTAAAACTGCGATTAAAAAATTTAAAATGGCTAAGTTAAGTTTATTTTAAAGTATATCCCTTTTTATATATTAGAATAAATCCATTCCTTTAAAAAATAAAAGCTTTATATATGCCTTTATAAGCTTAATATTTTCATATATTTCATAATAATAATATATCTTTAAATAAGTTTTTACCTCGTTTTTGTTATATATATATTTATTAATCGTTAATAGCTTGTTTTAAATAAAAGTTAATATGTAAAAACTTGTTAATTTATACTAATAATTAAATAAAAAAAAAGCTTTTTTTATCATTTAACTTAATAAATTATTAAAGTAAGTTCGTTCGATCCACTTTTATCGTATTTTAAATATATTATTTAAAATATATAACTTATAATCTTTTTTTTATAACTTTAATAACTTTTTAATATCGATTTAAAGCTTAAATAGGTTGGCATTTTTATTTAAAACGAAGTTTTTAAAGGCTTTATAATTAATTTTAATAAATAAAGTTATTTATATATTATAATTTTAATATTTATAAATGTAATTACAAGCTTATTATTAAATATATAAAATATAAATATCATTAAAATACTTTATAATAACTTTTTATATAATATAAAATCTTTTAACTAACAAGTTTTAAATATTCGTAACTTGTTTAAAAAATAATAAATATATAATAATTTCTTATAATATATATAATCTTTCTTTTATAAATAAAACGTTTTTATATTTTAATAATAAATATAATTTTAAAGTTTTATTCGCTTATTTATTTAACTTTTTTAAATAGTTTTAAACCTTATTATTTAAGTTTTTATTTTATATATCGTTGTTTTTATTATTTATATTAAACTTATTATCGTTTCGTTTTTATATTTAAAAAACGTTACTTATAATATTTTTATTAATATAAAAGATATATATTTATTATTAAGTTTAAAAAAAGGTTGTAATTAAAGCCTTTTTTATTGCATTATTATAATCGATAATAATAATAATAAATTATAAGGTTTTTATTTTTTTTTAAAACTTAATTAAATAATTAACCAATTATAAACAGCTTTTATAAGTTTTATTAAGTATAAAATTAAAGGCGTAATTAAATATTAATTTCATATTAATTTGGCTTATATAATTAAAAAAAGGCATTTTAAACTTATTCGTTTTATAAATGTTATTAATGTTAAACATTTAAAGGTATTGTTTTTACATTTTTATATAATAAAGCATTATTTAAAAAAAAGTTATAAATTTATTAATCGAAAAATCATCGTTTGTTTAACGTATATTATACTAATATACCTTATTTTAAAGCCGTTATATAAAAGTTTATATGGCTATAAAACCTTCTTTTATATAACGTTTTATTTTTTAATATATGTTATTAATATCTTTTAAAATAAATCTCTTTTCTTTTTGTATAACCTTGTAAATAAAGGCGTGTAAAATAGTTAATCGGGATATATTATTTTGTATTAAATCTTTGATTTAACGTTATAACGTATTATTTAACTTGCGATATAAAAAATAAGATTTAACTTATAATATTATTAAATGGTTATGTTATAAAAGCGTGTCGTTAAGGTTTTTATATATTTTAAAAGCTTATTACCATCTTATTATCTTCGTTTGTATTATTTTAACTTTTTAAAAGCAATTATTTTTTTTTTTTTATATATATGGCGTGTAATTTTATATTTTAAAACTTCTTTTTACCACCTTTATCACGACCTAAATTACAACCGCTCCGGAAAAACTCAAGGACCGATAATCACGTGATTAAGTCGCTTGAATCATTAAATAAAAAGAGCGATCCAGGCGAATTAAATGAACCGTTAAATCGCTTGAATAAAAAGAACGACTTAACGATTTAATATATTTTATAGGAAAAAAGAATAAATATATAAAAATGGATTTTCTATTATATTTAACCATTTATTCTTTAGTTATTAATTTAAATATTCAAGCCTTCCTAATATTTAAATTACATTTAGATATAAAGTACCTTTAAAATCTCTTTTACGATTAAAAATGTTAATTTTAAACTATTATTACTTTTTAAATCAAGCCTTTTAAAGTATGTATCCGATTTATAAAATTAAACTAATAAAAATAATAGGCGGGATTGTAACATTTTAATAGCTTATTTAATTAATACTTAATGTTAATATAAAAAGAAAAGGATTCATTTGTAAATAGTTTTTAAAAACTTTTAAAGTATGCCACCAAAGAAAATAACGGAATAAATAAACGTTCTAGCAACTTTAAAATCAAACCTAATAACAGCGTTAACAGCCCTAACGTAGAATTCATTAATAACTAGATTATAAATTACTATAATTAAAGCATTTAAACCTTTAAAACCATCTTTAAAAATTAAAAAACCCATATAAGAAATAATAATTACAATATCTATTAAAATAATAATAAAAGCTTTAACATTTAAAACTATAAAAGCTTTAAAAAAAGGGATTAGCAAATTAAAGCAAATAGTACCATTCGTAAAATAAAAATTATCATCATTAAAAAAAAAAATCTGAAAAAAAAGAAGGGATTGAATTCATATAACCTTTTAAGAACCCGTTAAACCTATAAAATATTAAAAATATGGCATTTCTTTAAGCCAAAAGCTTTAAGCCTATTACCTCTAACAAATATAACGGAAAAGAAAATCCAAACGCATTTTTCATTTAAATACGCACCCACTTTAAATTCTATAAAGGCTCAATCGAGGATAAATAACAAAAGGTCTTAATAGCCTTATAGCTACTTATAAAACCAGTAAACGTACCAGATATCACTAAATATATTTTCGAGAACTTTAACCATTTTAAAAAAAAAATTCAACTCATGTTTGGCAACCTTATTTACAAATAAAAAGCCGAAGCTAAGTTATATCACCTTTAATAAAATAAGTCAGCCTTTAGTTATGCCATCGAATTTAAGAAATTAGCCATTAAATTAAACCTACCCGTTGAAAGTCTTTTCTACCCCTTCTATAAAAGATTAAAGAAACATGTTAAAAACGAACTTTATAACGAGAAAATCTATAAGGATTAAAACCCCAAACAGTTCGATACCTTAGTAGAAAAAGCCATTATCATTAATAACGAAAACTTCAAGCGATATTTTGAAAAAAAAGAAGGGACCTTTAAGAACGAAAGGCCCTAGTTTAATAGAAATAATAACCCTAAAAACGGATAATAATAAAACGAATGATATAAAGGCATAGGCACACGTTTAAACCCCATTAAACTAAATAACACTTAAAAGCAATAACGAAAACAACCAATTAATAAATTAAAAATTAAATGCTTCAATTATAACAAAATGAAACATTTTAAAAACGAATGTCGAAGCTTTAAAAAATAACAACCTTAACAAAAGGGAATATCGCAGCTTAAAAAAAGACAGGCGTTTCAGGCTAAAGTTAAAAAAGAAAAAGAAATTAGTAGCATCTTTACAATAGCCACCAGCTTAATGGAAAATAACAAAAACCTTAAAACTAACGAATGCCCTATTTATAAAAAAAAAACAATGCGTGCTTGCAAATATTATCCTAAACATTTCCAATCTTTAATGGCAATTATAAACGGTTGTAAATGCCATAAAAACAGCCCAGCGATATGCCTAGAACATAAGATCGGACACTATAATGATAACTTTCCAATAATAAAAAAGCAACTTAAAACCTATAAATATCACGGAAAAAAAAAAAAAACCTTTTAATTTTAAATATCTTAAATATTAAAAAGCTAAAAAAGCTAAGGATATTTTAATTATAAATTAATATTGGCTTAATCTCGCTTAAAAAGAGCAATAAAAAAATAACCATTAACAACTCCATTAAAATAAATGTTAAAATAAAAATTGTAAAAAATATTAATAAAATAAGCACGATTGCAAATATTAAAAATATTATATAAATGACTTTTGTTAAGTACATATAAACGTTAAAATTAATAACGTATAATTTTTAAAAAGCTTAAAGTCAAGTAGCGACATTAAAAAAAATAAATGTATTTATAAAATAAAACCATAATAGCTAGAATTTCTTAAAGCCTGCTACCTTTATTCGAAATTAAAACGTAATAAAATAGCAATATTTAAAAAATGTATATGTTATAATTTAATACCATATAATTTGCATAACCTTTTAAATATAAAAGTAAGTTTAAAAAAAGTATAAAATAAATTAAAAAGCCTTTATTTTAATAATATTAAAAATGTTTTTATATAGAAAAATATAAAAGAGTAAATTATTTAAATTAAGGCTTAATATAAAAAGCTTTAAAGATTTTATATAAAAAGCAACCTTAATAATTAAAAATACTAGCCAAATTATTACCTAACTAAATATAAAAAAATAAAGTTTTTCCTAATTACTAATTATAAAAAATATGGCATGTATTTAACATTTTATAAAAAGATCGGACTTTTTTATAAACACTTATATAAAAAAAAAAAGTAAAAAATTCTTATAAAATTACAAAACCAATATGTAAAATTTATTATTAAAAAAAGGCCTTTTAATGAATTTTATATTAAACTTTATTAAAGAGCTTTATTAAAACGAAATTACTTTAACAGCCCTTTTAAAAAGATTACCTTTTAGAACATTTAAAAACACCTGCCCATTTAATTTATATAAAATGTTATATTATTATATTCCGTTTTAACACCTGCCATATAACATTAATAACGATAATATATAAGTAGGTAAGTAATTTTTTATTTATATAACATTCATTTTATTATTATACCTACCTTTTATCCTTATTTTTATTCATATAACCGTATAATGGCAAATATATTTAATATTGATAATATAACTATTTCTAACCCTTTGGACTCGGTTTAAAAGCTGTTTGCGACGGTTAAATCTTTCGAAAAGATAGTACAAACGTATGTAAAAAAACACCATTTTAGTATTACGCGGCAAGGCTATTTTAACGTATGCAAAAAAAAGAATGAGGATGGATTATTTACTCGAATCGATCTAATATGCGATTAAGGTGGCAAAAAAGAGTTCTAGAGCATGGGATTATACGCCACATATATAAAGAAAAAAAATAATTACCCCTGGAAGGTTAAAATAATACAAATAAAGGTAGCAGGGTGGTAATAAGCCTTTGAGATGTATAAGGATCTTAATGGCGTGCCTTTATAATATAATCACTTAATAATATTACAAGTTAAGTTTTACTTTTTATATTGCAAGCTAAGTAATACGTTACGGCATTAGATCGAGGATTTAATACGAGATAATACATCCCGATTAATTATTTTACGTGCCTTTATTTGCAAGGTTATACGAAGAAGGAAGAGACCTATTTTAAAAGATATTAACAACATACGTTAAAAGGTAAAACGTTATATAAAAAAGGGCTTTATAGTTATATAAGCTTTCGTATAACGGCTTTAAAATAAGGCGTATTAATATAATATATATTAAACAAACGATAACCTTTCGATTAACAAGTTTATAACTTTCTTTTAAACAATGCTTTATTATATAAAAATGTGGAAATAATACCTTTAAATGTTTAACATTGATAATATTTATAAAACGAATAAATTTAAAATGCCCTTTTTTAATTATATAAGCTAGATTGGTACGAGATTGGTATTTAATTATGTTTTTAACCTTATATTTAACAAGATTTATAAAAGCTGTTTATAGTTAATTAATTGTTTAACCAAGCTTTGAAAAAAAATAGAAGCTTTATAACCTATTGTTATTATTATCAATTATAATAATGTAATGAAAAAAGCTTTAATTGCAACCTTTTTTTAGATTTAATAGCAAATATACATCTTTTATATTAACAAAAATATCACGGGTAACATTTTTTAAATGTAAAAACGAAGCGATAGCGAGTTTAATATAAGTAATAAAAGCGATGACATATAAAATAAAAATCTAAATAACAAAGTTTAAAACTATTTAAAAAGGTTAAATAAATAGGCAAATAAAACCCTAAGGTCGTATTTATTATTAAAATATAAAAACGTTTCACTTATAAAAAAAAGATTATATATATTATAAAAGATTGTTATATATTTGCCATTTTTTAAATAAATTACGGATGTTTAAAACCTATTAATTAAAAGGTTTCGTATTATGTAAAAGATTATTATAAGGTATTTTAATGATACCTATATTTTATATGTTTAATAATAAGCTTATAATTATATTTATAAATATCGAAATTACGGTATATAAACAACCTCATTTATTAAAATTAATTATAAAGCCTTTAAAAGCTTTATTTTAAATAGAAACGCCGATTTATTTAAACTTTAAACCGGTATTAAAAAGTTATTAAAGTTATAGGAAAAAGATTATAAGTTATATATCTTAAATGATATATTTAAAATACGGTAAAAATGGATCGAACGAGCCTACCTTGGTAATTTACCAGGTTAAATAACAAGGAAAGCTCTTTTTTTATTTAATTATTAATATAAACTAGCAAGCTTTTATATGCCAACTTTCATTTAAAACAAGCCACTAATAATTAATAGGTGTATATATAACGAAAACGGGATAAAAGCTTACCTAAAGATATATTGCTATTACGAAATATACGAAAATATCAAGCTTACAAAGGCATATATAAAACCTTTATTTTTCGAAGGGATGGATTTATTTTGATATATAGAAAGGGATATATTTTAAAATAAGCCTAACCTGGCCATTTTAGATTTTTCGATTGCAGTTTTAAAAGGCCGGCCTTTTATAAAAACCATATATACATTTAAACAAGCATTATAACGAATTGCTGGCAGAAGGGCTAGCAAATAAAAAGAAAGGTTAGCACCTTTCCAACGCCGGAACAGGTTTTATTAAAAGCAAAAGAATGCCTTTAGTATACCTATTTAGCCGTTTAAAACACCGATCCGAACCTGGTTAATTAAAAAAAGGCTGGCAGACCTTTTAATAGTAGTATTGCTAACACTTTTTTCGCCTTTAAAAAATTATATATAAGTTGCAAGTATAAAGGTTATAAAGAAATGGATCGAGTTATAGGCAAAGTTAAAAATAAAACCATATTTAAAGATGTTAAAAAAACGAAGGGATTAGTAATAAATGCGATTAAATTAAAATTAAATATAAAGAAATGAATTAATTCGTAATGTTATATTATTAAAAATCTATCGTTTGAATTGAATTAATATATTAGTTTATAATGTATAAAGATTACTTAATCTTTAAAAAGAAATTAAAATACTTTTAATTAAAGATTAATATACCTTTAAAAAGAAATTATTTAACCTTTAAAAAGATTAATATTGTTAAATTAAAAGCTAGTATATTTTTAAATAGAGATTATCACTATTTAAATAAAGATTAGTTATATATTTATTATATTTTTTATTAAATTGTTTTATATATAGGTGATGTAAAAATTATTTACTTAGATATGTATTGATTTTACCGTATAGGTTATTTACTTACTTTTATATTATTGCTATTAATGTTATATAGCGGGTATTAAAACGGAATATAATAATATAACATTTCATGTAAATTAAATGGGCAGGTGTTTTTAAATGTTTTAAAAGGTAATTTCTTTAGAAAGGCTGTTAAAGTAATCTCGTTTTAGTAAAGCTTTTATTAAAAGAATTGCTTTAAGAATTATTACTTAATCCACGCCCCTTTAAAGGCAAGGAAATAAAGAAATAACAATTAAAAAAAAACGTTTAAAACGTTAAAAAAAGCCCATTAAAATATAACTAGCTTAGACTTTAATAATAAAAAAGCACCTATTAGATTTTAATAATAAGATAAAAATAAGATTAAATATTAAAAGTCCTATTTAAAAAATAAAAAAAATCTTTAAAAATAAGGCATTAAGAGATTAATAAAGTTAAAATTTTATATAAAATCTAAATAGGATTAAATAACATTTTAATAATACCCGTTCGATATAAAAAAAAGATATATAAAACAATGATTAATTTAAAAGCTTAATGAAATTATATTTTAATATAAATAACATAATAAGATAAAATAAAATGGGTTTATAAAAAAAACTTATATAAATTAGTAACGATAAACGGAAACAAGTTCATTTATTAAAATGGCAAAATATTAAAAAAAACCGTATCTTTTTTAATGGAAATTTAAAACCATTTTAAAACAATTACCTTTAATATTGCAAATATTAATAATCACGACATGATATTGAAAGTTAATTGGTTTAGGTTAAACCATTTAAACATATATTAAAAGATAAATTATTTTTAATGGAATTAAATAGAAAAGTTAGCTTTTAAAGCTTTTAAAAAAAAGAATGCAAATAATTTAAAAAAGTAAAACGAAAAACATATCGCTTATATGCTTAAAAAATTAAAAATTAACGATTTATTATATAAAGTATTATATAAGTATTTACGATTTTATAAAATGTTTAAAGATTAAATAAAAGAAAAATTGCTAGAATATAATTAATGGAACCATCGAATAAACCTTAAAAAGAAACAATTCTTGAAATTGTTTTTAATATATTTTATAAACGAAAAAAAGTTAAAAGCATTATAAGAAAAAATCTAAAAGGATTTTAAAAAAGGATATATTTAAAAATTAAAATTAACATCTAGATATCTTGTAATAATGGTACCTAAAGTTAATAAAAACAGAAAGTAAAAAATCAACAAAAATGGTAATAAAATATAGTATAAAGTTATTAATTATTGCCATTTAAATAGTATCATTAAAAAGAATGGTTACGTTTTACCATTAATGAAACTTATAAAAAGATAGATTAGTAAAACTAAAATTTTTACGGCGCTAGACTTTAAAAACGGCTATTATATAATTTAAATAACTTAAAGATATAAATAATATATCGCATTTAAAATAATATATAAACATTATAAATATAAAATAATGCCTTTTAAATTTACTAACGTTTTAATATCATTTTAATATATGATTATAACAGTTTTTAAAAAATATTTAAATATTTTTATATTTATTTACTTTAATAATATACTTATATACTTTAAAAACGAAAAAGATTATAAGAAATATATTGCTTTAATATTAAAAGCATTTCAAAAGGCCAACTTATTAATACATTTTATTAAAAACAAATGGCATGTTAAAAAGCTAGATTATTTAAACTTTATTATCACCTTTAAAAAAATACACATTTAAAAAGGTAAGATAGCAATAATTAAAGATTAGTTAAAATCAAAAAGCGTCACGAAAATATAAACATTTCATGGCTTTATAAACTATATTTAAAAATTAATTACAAATTTTAAAAATATTACCAAACCATTAATAAAACTAACTCGTTAAACCTAATAAAAGAATGGTATTTAAAAATTTAATAATAAAGCTAAAACAGCTTTTTAACATTTAAAAGAGGTAATTATAAAAGACCTAATCTAAAAACTTCTAGATTATATAAAAACCAAACAACTTAAAATAAATATTTTAAACTTTACAATCGAAATAGTTTTAAAATAATAAAAACCAAATAAAAAATGGTACCCCGTTACGTATTATTTAAAAGCATTATATAATGTAAAATTTAAATATAAAATCTACAACAAAAAGTTATTAACAATTGTTTAAACATTTAAAAAATAAAAACCATGGCTTAATAAAATTAAAAATCTTATTAACATTTATTCAAACTATAAAAATCTTATATAATTTATAACCATTTAAAAGCTTAATTAAAGATATAAAAGATAAATAATATTCTTATTTTAATTCAACTTTAAAATCCATTACATTAAAGGAAAAGAAAATATTTAAGCTAACCTTTTTAATAAAAAAGGAGATTATAAAACCAAAATTAAAAAATAAAACATCTAAATGTTAAAATAGCAACTAAACGAAGCAGTTATCTTAATATATATATAGATTAATAAAAACAATTGAATTAAAAAATTTTAAAAAGAATATAATTAATAAAAAAGAAACCTATTTATAATGTAAAAAACATTTTAAAAAATATTAATATATAAAGGTAAGGTTTATATATTAAAAAGCATTCGAAAGAAATTCATTAAAAAATTTCACAAACACCTTTTATATAAACATTAAAAAATTTTTAAAATAAAGTTAAAAATGTAAAAAACTTATAAATTTCTAAAACTTAAAGCATTAATTATTAAAATAATTAAAAAATGTAATATATATAATTAAATTAAAAGAGCTAAATATAAGTTATATAAACTTTTCCAACCTATTAAAATATTAAATAAACTTTTTAACATTATAATATAAGATTTTATTATAAAATTATTAAAGTTAAAAAACCTAGTTATAAAAACACATTATAACTTAATTTAAATAATCATTGATAAATTTATCAAATATAAATATTTTATATTATATAAAAAAAATTATATCTTAAAATAACTTATATACGCATTTATTAAAAAAATCATTAGCAAATATAAAATCTTTAAATAAATAATATTAGATAAAAACCTTATCTTTATATCACATTATTAGCAAACATTTATAAAAAAGATTAAAAATAAATAAAAGCTTTTTACCACGGCTTATTTATAAATAAATAAATAAATAAAAAAACTTAATCAAATATTTAAGCAACATTTAAAAAGCTATATTAATAAATAATAAAATAATTAGATAAAATTGCTACCTTTGGTTTAAAATGCTTACAATATAATAATTAATAAAGATATAAAAGTGTTATTATATATTGCGTTATACGGATATAATGTATATATCAAATAATAAGAACTAACTAACGAAAAAGCGTTAAAAGTACAAATACCTACTTTAAAAATAAAAGTATTTATAATAGAAATTTAAACATTACAATCCACACTTTAAAAATAATTATAATTTATCTAAAATAAAATGATAAAATATTATAATAAGAGAAGAATTGAGAGATTAATCCTTAAAAAAGGAGATAAGGTTTATTTATTCCAAAATAAATAAAATTTAACGTTTAAAACATTATAAATTCGCATAAAAAGGCCTAGCAAAAAATTAGATTTTAAAAAATTAAAACCCTTTTTTATAAAAGAAGTTTTATTTAAAACCAATTATCAATTAATAGTCCCATTAATAATGAAAATCCGTATTAAAATCTTTTATATAACAATGTTAAAACTAGCATTTAAAAACGCCAAACTTGCTAAAAATGTTAAATTAAAAAAAAACCTAAAAGAATATAAAATTGAAACCATACTAAATTTAAAATTAAACAAGGAACAAGTTAAATACTTTATTAAATGAAAGGAATATTTATATAAAAATAACATATAAAAGTTTATTAAACACTTTTAAAATGTGAAGGAAATACTTAAAACATTCCATTGCTAAAATCCAGATCGGCCAAAATTGTTAAAAGATCTGCGTTCGGATCTAGGCCAACTTAAAAGAAAGAAAAGAAGGCCATGAAAACATTAAAAGGACCAATCTCCGCCTAACGAACCTCCTTCTCCTTACGCTTAATACGATTTAATTCCTTCATAGAATTAAAACCACGCGCAATTATTTAACGAAGCTTTTTAAACCAAAGCTTATGTTAAATACGTAATTGTTTTATTTTATTCATGGCCGCCTCTTCAGCAGTTTAAGCAACGGAATGAAAGGATTTTACCTATTCCAATTCCTTTTTAATCCTACGAAACTACTTGAAAATAAAGGCCACGTTGTTTTTTAAAATCTTATATACGTCGCACCTTAAACGCTTTAAGCGAATATACTTCTTACAATGATTAAAGTCCTTTAAAGCAATATAAAAAATTTTAAACGCTTCGCATAAAAAACACAACATCTTTTCACGACCGTTTAATTTAATAAAATTTAAAAAAGCTATGCAATTTTCGATAACCTTTTAAAAACAACGGGAAGGTTTATTCCCAAAACTCTTAATAACGCGACCAAATATAATTTAAAAAGTAAAAAATATAAACCTAGAATTATTTTTGAAATAAAAATTCTAAAAAAAAAGGAATAATGTCACGACCTAAATTACAACCGCCTTGGAAAAACTTAAAAACCGATGGTCACGTGATTAAATCGCCTGAATTATTAAATGAAAAAAGCGATTTAAGCGAATCAAATGAACCGTTAAATCGCTTGAATGAAAAAAGCAATTCAGCGATTTAATATATTTCATAAGAAAAAAAAAATAAGTATATAAAAATGGATTTCTTATTGTATTTAATCATTCATTTTCTAGCTATTAATTTAAATATTTAAACCTTTTTAATATTTAAATTACACTTAGATATAAAATACCTTTAAAATCTCTTTTACGATTAAAAACGTTAATTTTAAACTATTGTTACTTTTTAAACCAAACCCTTTAAAATATATATTCAACTTATAAAATTAAACTAATAAAAGTAATAAATAAAATCGTAACAACTTTAATCGCATATTAAATCGATTTAAATAAATAATCCATCCCCATTTTTCCTTTTATATACGTTAAAATAGCTTCGCCGCGTAACATTAAAATGGTGTTTTTTTACATACGTTTATATTACTTTTTCAAAAAATTTAACCGTTGCGAACAGCCTTTAAACCAAATTTGAAAGGTTAAAAATAGCTATATTATTAATATTAAATATATTTACCATTATACGGTTATATAAATAAAAATAAAAATAATAAGTAAGTATAATAATAAAATAAATGTTATATAAATAAAAAGTTATTTACCTATTTACATATTATCGTTATTAATGTTATATAACGGATATTAAAACGAAATATAATAATATAACATTTCATACGAATTAAATAAGCAAATGTTTTCAAATGTTTTAAAAAATAATCTCCTTAAAAAAACTATTAAAGTAATCTCGTTTTAATAAAGCTTTAAATAAATAAGCGCGGATAATTTTCAATTCAACCTAACCTGTAAAATTCGACCGACTTTAATTATTAAATAATGATAAATAATACTCCTATCTTTAAATAAACAACCTATTTTTTTAAACTTATTAATTATAATAAATTAACTTTATATAATCCTCTTAATTATAATATAATTATAACAACTTTTAAAACTATAATAACCATTAATATAATTATTAATAATCCAAACCTTTAACTTATAAAGCTTTATTAATATATATATAAAACTTATAACACCATTTAAACTTTTAATATTTAAATTAAAATAAATCATATTTAAAACCAAAACGCGCTTTGCTAGTAATATTTTTTAATATAAAGCATATATAATTCCATGGTTATTATATACCATACCAAATTAAAAGCATTAAAAGAATAAATTAAATAAATTAAATAATAGTTTAAATTTTTAACCTTTGCTTTTTTTTAATAAATATATAAAGCCATTATTAAATTTGCTATTTAAATTGAAAATAAATAATAAATAATTAACAAATTTAAAAAAGTAGTTTAATAATAATATAAAGCCATGTAAAATTTTTAATAAAGATTTTAAAGCTAGGTTTAAATTTAATAAACTTTTATTAAATAGATTAAAAGTTAAAACTAATAAAAAAAAATATAAATTAATAAGCTTTTTATTTATTAATATATAAATCTTTTATAAATAAACTTAAAGTTTTAATGCTAGTTTAATAACCTATGTGTTTATATTGCCGCCGCCTTTATTAAGGTTTAAATAAAATTAGCAGTCAACCAGTTAATTAATGTTAACTCGGTTTTTAAAAACCTTAGAAAACGCGCCGCTTTTTGGTAGCTTTTTTAACCTTTTTAACCCATTTATAGTTAATAACCTTCACAAGTTACTAACGCCGCCCAAGTTAAGGATTCTAGCTTTGCCGAAAAAGCATTCTTTTTCATTAAGGCTATTCAAAGGGCACAAGCCCGTGCTGCCTTGGAAAGAGCCAAGGTCCAGTTCGACGCAGCTTGCGCCGGACCTTTCATAACAGGTGCCAACGGCAGGGAACTACCTCTCCAATCGACTCCAGGAGCCCCCGAAGCACCGGGTTCGGACCTGGATGACTCCAATGACAAGGGGCCATTCCGGCCACCCTCGGGACCGTTTCGCGGCCCACCTCCGTCCTGGCCAAAAGGCCCGGAAGGTCCAAGCGATTTACGGGACCCCGATAGCCAGTTGCTTCGAGCCTTGCAGAAGTTAATTTGCCCCTCCGTTATTTCCATTAACCCGATATAGTTAAACAAGCCGTCCATTTATAACGGGAAAGACTTATTAAAATTCCGTTTTTAATAAATAAAAGTTGAAGCATATTTAAAAACGTATGTAAAAAGCTTTTTATATGATTATTACCGTATTAATTAAGTTAGCTTGTTACTTATAAATAAGAGCTAATTATGGTATCAATAACGGGTAGGCTAACTTAAACGGTTAATAATTAAAGATATTTAATTGGCATATATTACCGTCTTTATTAAATAATTTAAAGATCTAGCTAAAAAACATTACAACTTAATAAAAATAAATAACTTTAAATATAAAAAGGATATTACCTAATATTTAACCAAGTTAATAAATTTTAATAATTAAGTTTAATAATTTAAAACTATATTTTAAACTTATATTATTAAAACCATACTATATAAAATCATTAAAATGATTTATTTATAATAAAGTTATATTTTTAAAAACAATAAAAATTATTTTAACGTTATTAAAAAAGCTAGCCTTATTTATAAAAATATACTTATAAATTTAACCCTTTTATTAATAAAAAACAAACCCATTTTAATAAAAAAGCATTTAAAGTTAAATTAATAAAATTAAAGCTAAAAAAGAAGCTTTAATTTCAATTAAAATTAATTTTTAAAAAATTAAAAACAATTTTAAATTAATAATTTAACTTTTAATTTTAAATCTAAACAATAAGCTTTTAATAAAAAAGCTTTAAAAGAAATCAACCAAAATAATATTAATAAAAGGAAAAAAAATAAAAAAGCTTGTTAATAATATAATAAATCTAATTACCAAACCCTTTTTTATTACGTTAAAAAAGATGTTAAAGGTAAAAAGTTGCTTGCTTTTTTAAAAAAAACCTCCTTAATAAAATATAAGGTAATAAAAAATAACCTTACTTTATCGGTTAAAAAAAAAGTGCAAATAAACGTTTTAACAATTGAAAATATTCTCCCTTAAATTATAAAGATTAATAATTCCAACTTGGATTTTTTAAAAGGTTACTTAAATATATTAATAAAAACCCTATAACTTATAAATAAACCTATAATAATATTTTTTTTTTTTTAAAAGTTCTTATAAGATATCTTATTAATATTTATAAAGCTATTAAAAATATATTAAGCGTTAAATAATAACAATAATAAACCTAGGTATTAAATATTTAAGGTTAATTAAAATAAAAAAAGAAGCAAGCCTAGTAAACCTTGTTTAAATAACCGGCTTATCATTAAAATAACTTTGCTATTTAATAGTAAAAAGCATTTAATTAAAGTTCTTTTTAATACCAATAACACCGTTTTAATCTTTTCAATTACGTTAGCTTATAAGTGAAAGCTACCTATTATTAAACGTGTCCAAGCCTGCTAAATAATAGCCTTTAATGCCATTTTAATATCTAAAAAAAGATGATATTATATAAACCCTTTTGTTTTTTAACATTAAAAAAATCATTTCACTTCCTTTAACTTTAAATTAACAAACATGAAAAATAAATATAACGTTATCCTTTTATAATAATAGCTAGAATAGCATTAACTTACCCACTTTTTTTTCAATATAAAGTCAATTATTTTTCCTTTAAAATAATGCCAACGCAATTATATTAATTAAAGCATTTTAAATAATAATGTTTTTAAAGTTATAGCTATTTTATAATAAAAATATTTCATTATTATTATAAATAACGTTTTAAAAAAATATCAAAAATTCCTTTTAATTATAATAAAAAAGGCCGGTTAACGCTTTTTAAATTATTAACTTTAAAATTATACCATTAACTTAATTAACGGAAAATCTTTGCTATAAAAACCTATCTATATTATAAATAAACAAGAATTAAACGCTTTTAAGTTTTAATTAAACAAGATATTAAATAATGAGCGTATATATAAATCCATTTTATTTTACGATGTTTTAATAATGTTTGTTAAAAAATCAAACCCTTAGGATTTTCTTTATCTCGTTATAAATTACCAAAGCCTCAATGTTATTATCATTTTAATCCGATATTTTATTTCATTAATTGCTAAACTTCAAACTTAATTTTATACCGCCAAATGATTTATAAAAATTAACTTTAAATCAAAATTTCATTTGGTGTAAATCAAAAAAAGTAACAAATAAAAAACGGCATTTAAATATAAATACAAACTATTTAAATATACAATTATATTTATAGAATTTATTAACGCCTTAATAACCTTTTAAATTATAATAAATAACATTTTCTATAACTTAATTAACACAAGTTTCTTTATATATTTAAATAACTTATTAATTTATGCCAATATAAAAAAAAAGCATAATTAATTAATAAAAAAAGTCCTTTAATAATTAATAAACCATCATTTAACCATAACGCCTTATAAATATAAATAAAAAACTTATAAAATAAAATTCTTCAAATATATTATTAAAAGCCAAGGAATCTTTATAACTTAAAATAAAATCATTTATATTATTAAATAGCAAGCGTTTAAAATTTTAAAAAAGTTCTAATAATTTATTAAATTTGCTAACTTTTACCGCTATTTTATTAAATCTTTTTTCGCAATTGCTTAACCTATTACCGATGTTAATAAAAGAAACAAAAAGAATTAAAAATAAACCAAAGAAATAAATAAAGCCTTTAAACATTTGAAATATTTATTTATTTAAACTTTTATCTTTACCTATTTTAACTTTTAAAAACAATATTTATAAAAGCTAACGCTTTTAATTTTATAATTAAAGCTATGCTTTTTTAAAAAAATAAAAATAATAAGCTTTAATTAATTACCTATTACTTTTATTGTTACGATCCCGCCTATTACTTTTATCAATTTAACTTTATAGGTCGGATACGTACTTTAGGAGGCTTGGTTTAAAAGGTAACAATAGTCTAAGGTTAACGATTCTAATCGTAAAAGAGATTTCAAGGGTACTCTATATTTAAGTGCAGTCTAAATACTAGAAAGGCTTGAATATTTAAATTGATAACTGAAAAAAGAATGACTAGATACAGTAGAAAATCCATCCTTATATACTCATTCTTCCTTCTCATAAATATTACTTGAATAGCTGGACCTGTATAGCAATTCTTAAGTTTACAGGTCCATTCTAAATCTGTCGACCTGCAATACGAATCTTAGATTCGCAGGTTAAGTTACGTGACTCGGAACCTTAATTGTTCCAAGGGTGGTCGTAATTTGGGCCGTGACATTTATAAACTTACACCTGTTAAAATAAATTATAAAATCTATAATAAAGAACTATTCGCTATAATAAACTCCTTTAAATGTTAATATTAATATTTAAAAAGTGTTAAATATTAAATTAAAATCTATTTCAACCATTAAAACTTATTATATTTTATTACCACTAAAGTTTTTAATAAATAATAAGTTTAATAAACGTAACAACTTTTATTTTACTAGTTTATTATTAATTATTAACCAAATAAATAAAATGAAAAGGCTAATATTTTATTTTAATTATTATAATATTGCCTTGAAAAAAAAGAAGTTAAAAACTAATTAATCATTTCGGTTTTATAAAAAAAACATTTTTTATATTTAAAAAGTCTTATCTTTATTACTTTAACGTTAATTTTATTTATTTCCAATTAATTATATAATTTATTAACGTTTAAATAAACCTTTAACTTTATTTAATCAGTTAAAAAATAAAAGGCGTTAAACTTAAAATATATAACTATTAAAATAAACCTTAATAAAAATATAACTATTAAAAACAAGCTATTATATTAAAAGAATAAATTTTAAATATTTGTAAATATAAAAGAAAAAGTCATCCGTTTAAAGTATAATACTTTTGTAATAAAATATATAAAAATAGATAAAACCTTAAAGCTTATTATATATAACTTTTAATAATTTAATATTAAATCTTTTATTAAAGAATTTATACGCGGTTGCTTAAAATGCTAATATAATAAAATCTTATATCATGTCTTTTATAATTATTTTTAACTTATAAAACTTCACTATATATTATAATAAATAATAGCAATGAACTTTATTATAAACCTACCCCTTTTTAATAAATGCAATTTAATTTAAATAATTATTAATTTATTTATTAAAATGGCTTATTTTATACCTTTTTAAATAAATAAAAAAAAGATTAAAAACTTGATAAAAATCTTTGCTAAAACTTATTAAAAGTATCACGAAATATCTTTAAATATTATTTTTAATAAAAACTTTAAATTTACCGCCTATTTATAAAAAAACTTTTTTAAATTAATAGGTATTTACCTTTATATAAATATAGCCTTCTATTTATAAACGAACGGGCAAACCAAACAATTAAATTAAACATTTAAAATATATCTTCATGCCTTTATTAATTATAAAATAAGCAATTAAAAAAATCTATTACTTATAATTAAATTTGCATATAATAACACCGTTTCCTTTTTAACATATTTAACTTCTTTTTATATAAATTATAAGTACCATCTTATAGCTTATAATCCATTACGCAACGCTTTTAAAAACCTAAATAGCAAATTATATATTTATTAAATAATTGCAATCTATTAAAAGGCATGGTAAAATTTAAAGAAAAGCCGTTAACGGATAAAAAATTAAGCAAACAAGCAAAGAATTAAAACATTTATATATATAAAAGACCAGTTAATTATATTAAATGCAAGAAATATTAAAACTAAAAAGCTTACAAAAAAGCTAAATAAAAAAATGCTTAATTTCTTTAAAATTTAAAACGTTATATCTTTTACCGTTATTAAACTTATATTACTTAAAAGTTAAAAAATTTATAATTCATTTCACGTCTTATTTATTAAACCTTATCGTGTTAATAATTAAACATTTTTTAACCTTAATTAGGTTTTATAGCAAATAGATTTAATAAAATCTAAAAACTATTAATTGAAAGTAATTAAAGACTTTTTAATTATAAATAAAAATGTAAAGTATTTAATTAAATAAGAAAGATGGCTTAAAAAAAGAATTAAACTTGAAAATTATAAAAGTATTTATTTAATAATAAAGTAAAAGTTATAATTAAAAAGTTTCATTAATATAATCCTAGCAAACCTAAAAACCTTTAAACCAACGAATTATAATAAGCGCTTAAAAATAAGCTTTAAAAAGAAAGGAGATTATATTACACGGTTAAATATAGCCCGAAATGCCAAAAAACATATTAAAGCCTTATAATTAATTAATTAAACAATATATATATAGATATGATTTTAAAGTAAAAATATTAACAATAAATGTCACGGCTCAAATTACAACCTTATCGGAAGTTTGAATGGTCCAAGGGTCACGTGACTAAATCAAGATGCTTGGCATCCAGTTGGAGCCAACTCGGTTGAATTGGCAACAACTCCATTGAATTAACATTAATTTAAAACAATTAAGCCCAACTTAACTGACAAGTAAAGGACTCAAATATGGAAAATAAATATATAAGGATGGATTTCCTACTATATCTAGTCATTCATTCTTCAACTATTAATTTAAATATTTAAACCTTTCTAATATTTAAATTACATTTAAATATAAAGTACCTTTAAAATCTCTTTTATAATTAGAAACGTCAATCCTAAACTATTATTACCCTTTAAACCAAAACCCCTAAAATACATATCCAACCTATAAAATCAAACTAACAAAAATAATAAGCGAGATCGTAACATTTTAATAGCTCACTTAATCAATACCTAGTATTAATATAGAAAGAAAAGGACTTACTCACAGATAGTTCTCAAAAACCTTTAAGGCATGCCACCAAAGAAAATAACGAAACAAACAAACGTTCCAATAACATCGAAATTAAACCTAACAACCGCGTCAACAGCCCTAATGCAAAATTCACCAGTAACCAAATCACAAGTCGCTACAGCCAAGGCATCTAAACCTCCAAAACCTTCTCTAAAGATCAAAAAACCCATATAAGAAACAATAACTACAACACTTACTAAAGTAATAATAGAAGCTTTAACATCTAAACCCATAAAGGCCCCAAAAGAAAGAACCAATAAACCAAAATAGATAATACCATTTACAAAATAAGAATTATCATTATTAAAAAAAGAATTTAAAAAAAAAGAAAGGATTGAATCTACACAATCCCCTAAGAATCTATCAAACCCACAAAATATTAAAAATATGGCATTTCTTTAAGCCAAAGGCTTTAAACCTATTACCTTTAATAGGTATAATAGAAAAGAAGACCTAGATGCATTCCTTATTCAAATGCACACCCACTTTAAATTCTATAAGGGCTTAATCAAAGACAAGCAATAAAAGGTCTTAATAGCCTTACAACTACTCACAAAACCAGCCCTTAAATGGTTCAAACCTATTCTTAAGGATTGATTTAAAAAGAAACCAGCAGACGTATCAAACACCACCAAGTACATCTTCAAAAACTTCAACCACTTTAAAAAAAAAATTCAACTCATATTTAACAACCCTATCCATAAATAGAAAGCCAAAGCCAAGCTACACCACCTTTAATAGAACAAGTCAACCTTTAACTATGTCATCAAATTTAAAAAATTGGCCATTGAATCAAGCCTACTTATTAAAAGTCTTTTCTACCCTTTCTATAAAAGATTGAAAGAGTATGTTAAAAACAAACTTTACAACAAGAAAATCTACAAGGATCAAAACCTTAAACAGTTCAATATTTTAATAGAGAAGGCCATTATCATTAATAATAAAAACTTCAAGAGATATCTTAAAAAAAAAGGAGGGACCTTTTAGAATAGAAGGCCTTAATCTAATAAAAATAATAACCCTAAAAATGGATAACAATAAAACAAATGATATAAAGGCATAGGCACACGTTCGAACCCTATTAAACTAAACAATATTTAAAAGTAATAGCAAAAGCAACCAATTGATAAGTTAAAGATTAAATGCTTTAATTATAATAAAATGGGATATTTTAAAAGCAAGTATTAAAACCTTAAAAAATAATAACCTCAACAAGGAGGAATATTATAGCCCGAATAAAGATAGGCGTTTTAAGTTAAAATTAAAGAAGAAAAAGAGATTAGTAGCATTTTCATGGTAGCCATTAGCTTGGTGGAAGATAATAAAGACCCTAAAACCAACAAGTGCCTTATTTGCAAAGGAAAAACAATGCGCGCTTGCAAATATCATCCTGGACACCCCCAATCTTTAATGGCAATTATAAACGGCTGTAAATGCCATGAAAATAACCCAAAGAAATGCCCAAAATATAAGATCGGACACCATAACAATAACTTTTTAACAATGAAGAAACAACTTAAAGCAGCTTAAATCAATAGCAAAATCACAAAAGAGCTAACTCGAAATAAACGGCAGATATTTAAAGAATTACTAAATTAAAAAAAAACCTTTTAATTCTAAATATCTCAAATATTAAAAAGCTAAAAAAGCTAAAAACATCCCAACCATAAGCCAACATTAGCTTGACCTCGCCTAAAAAAAGCAACGAAAGAATAACCATTGACAACTCCATTAAAATAAGTGTTAAGATAAGGATTACAAGGAACATTAATAAGATAAACATAACTATAAATATTAGAGATATTATATAAATGACTCATGCCGAATATATATAAGCGCCAAGATTAACAACGCATGATTTCCAGAAAGCCTAAAGCCAAGCAACAACACCGAAGAAAATAAATATATCTATAAAATAGAACCATAATGGCCAAAATTCCTCAAAGCCTACTACCTCCATCCAAAATTAAAACGCAGCTAGATAGCAATATCCAAAAGATGCATATATTATAATTTAATACCATGTAACTTGCATAACCTTTTAAATATAAAAATAAGTCTAGAAGAAATATAAGATAAATTAAAAAGCCTCTATCCCAACAATTTTAAAAGTATTTTTACATAGGAAAACATAAAAGAGTAAATTATCTAAATTAAGGCTTGATACAAAAAACTTTAAAGACTTTATATAAAAAGCAATCCCAATAATCAAGGATATTGACCAGATTATTACCTAATTATATATAGAAAAATAAAATTCTTCCCAGTCATTAACTATAAAAAATACGGCATGTATTCAACACTTTACAAAAAAGTTAAACTCCTTTAAAAACATTTATATAAAAAAGAAAAATAAAAAATTTTTACAAAGCTATAAAACCAATGTATAAAATTTATTATAAAAAGAAGACCTTTTAGTAAGTTTTGTATCAAACCTTATTAAAAGGATTGTTTTAAGGATTATTGCTTGATCCACACCCTTTTAAAGGCAAGGGAATGAAGAAACCATAGCTGGAAAAGAACGTCCAAGACATTAAAAAAAAAAAAAGCCCACTGGAATATGGCCAGCTCAGACTTTAACCATAGAAAAGCACCCACCAGATCTTAACAATAAGGCAAAAATAAAAGCAAATACCAAAAATCCTATTCAAAAAAATAGAAAGGTCCTTAAAAGTAAAGCATTAAAAGACCAATAAAATCAAAACCTTATATAAAATCCAAATAAAATTAAATAACATCCTAATAATACCCATCCAATATAAAAGAAAAACATATAAAACAATGATCAACTTAGAAGCTTAATAAAACTATATCTTAGCATAAGCAATATAGCAAGATAAGATAAAATGAGTTTACAAGGAAAACTTATACAAATTGATAATAATAAATGAAAGCAAGTCTACTTATTAAAATGATAAAATACTAAGAGAAACCATACCTCTTTCAATGAAAATCCAAGACCACCCCGAAACGATTACTTTTAACATTGCAAATATCAATAATCACAACATAATATTAAGAGTTAACTGGTTTAAAACAAGCCACCCAAACATACATTAGAAAATAGGTTATCTCCAATGAAATCAGATAGAAAAGTTAGCTTTTAAAGCTCCTAAAAAAAAAGACGCAAGCAACTTAAAAAAGCAAAATAAAAAGCACATCATTTATATGTTTAAAAAACCAAAAATCAAAAATCCATTACATAGAATACCACAAAAGTACTTACAATTTCATAAATTATTCAAAGATTAAATAAAAGAAGAATTGCTAGAACATAATCAATGAAACCACCAAATAATCCTTAAAAAAGGATAGTTTTTAAAACTGTTTCTTATATACCTTATAAATAAAAAAAAGTCACAAGCACTATGAGAAGGAATCCAGAAAGATCTTAAGAAAAAATATATTTAAAAATCAGAATTAACATCTAGATATCTTATAGTAATGATATTTAAAGTCGACAAAGATAGAAAGCAAAAGATTAATGAAAATGGCAACAAAGTATGGCATAAAATCATTAACTACCGCCACCTAAATAGCATCACCAAGAAAAATGGCCACGCTTTATCATTAATAAAACTTATAAAAGGATAGATTAATAGAGCCAAGATTTTCATAGCATTAAACCTTAGAAATGGCTATTATATGATCTAAATAACCTAAAGACATGAGCAGTACATAATATTTAAAATAATACATAGATATTACAAATATAAGGTAATGCCTTTTAAACTTATTAACACCCCAGCATCATTTTAACACATGATTATAACAATCTTTAAAAAGTACCTAAATATCTTTATATTTATCTACCTTAATAACATATTTATATATTTTAAAAATAAAAAAGATTATAAGAAGCATGTTGCCTTAATACTAGAAATATTTCAAAAAGTTAACCTATTAATCCACCTTATTAAAAATAAATGGCATGTTAAGAAGCTAGATTATTTAAGTTTTATTGTTACCTTTAAAAAAATATACATCTAAAAAGGCAAGATAATAATAGTTAAGGATTGATTAAAATTAAAAAGCATTATAGAAATATAAGCATTTCATGACTTTATAAATTATATTTAAGGATTAGTTGCAAATTTTAAAAACATTGTTAGACCGTTAATGGAACTGACTTATTAAACTTAACAAAAAAATGGTACTTGAAAATTTAACAATAAAGCTAAAGCAACTTTTTAATGCTTTAAGAATATAATTATAGAAAACCTAGTTTAAAAGCTTTTAAATTATATAAAGATTAAATAACTTAAAACAAACGCTTTAAACTTTATAATTGGAGTAATTTTAAAATAATAAAAACCAAACAAAAAGTGGTACCTTATTACATACTATTTAAAAACATTATATAATGTAAAATTTAGATATAAAATCTACGATAAAAAGTTATTAGCAATCATTTATATATTTAAAAAATGGAAACCATGGCTTAATAAAATCAAAGATCTTATTAACATTTATTTAAATCATAAAAACCTTATACAATTTATAACTATTTAAAAATTTAATTAAAGATATGAAAGATAAATGATATTCTTATTCTAATTTAATTTCAAGATTTATTATATTAAAGGAAAAAAAAATATCCAAGCCGACCTTTTTAATAGATAAGAAGATTATAAAACCAAGGTTAAAAAACGAAACATTTAAATGTTAAAATAGCAAAAAAACGAAACAGTCATCCTAATATATATATAGATTAATAAAAACAACTGGATTAAAAAATTCCAAAAGAAATATAATTAATAAAAAAAAAACCTGCTTATAATGTAAAAAACATCCCAAGGAATATTAATGTATAAAGGTAAGGTTTATATACCAGAAAACATTAAAAAGGAATTTATCAAAGAATTCCATGAACACCCCTTATATAAACATTAAAGAATCTTTAAAACAAGGTTAAAAATGCAAAAGATTTATAATTTCCCAAGACTTAAAGCAATAATTACTAAGGTAATTAAAGAATATAACATATGCAATTAAATTAAAGAAATTAAATATAAGCCATATAGATTTTTTCAACCTATTAAAGTACTAAGCAAACCCTTTAACACCATAATATAAAACTTTATCATAAGATTACCAAAGTTAAAAGACCCAGTTATAAAAACACATTATAACTCAATCTAGGTAATTATTAACAAACTTACCAAGTATGGATATTTCGTACCATATAAAAAAGATTACATCTTAGAATAGCTTGCGTATATATTTATCAAAGAAATCATTAATAAGCATGGAATCCCTAAATAAATAATATTAAATAAAGACCCTATTTTTACATTACATTATTGATAGATATTTATAAAAAAGATTGGAAACAAGCAAAAGCTTTTTATCACAACTTATCCATAGATGGATGAATAGATAAAAAAACTTAATTAGACATTTAAATAACATTTAAAAAGCTATGTTAATAACCAATAGGATAATTAAATAAAGTTGTTACCCTTGGCTTAAAGCGCTTACAATATAGCAATTAATGAAGATATAAAAGTGTTATCATATATTGCGTTATATAGATATGATATACATATTAAATAACAAGAACTGAACAATAATGAAGCATTAAAAATACAAATACTTGCCTTAAAAGTAGAAGTATTCGCAATAAAAATCCAAATATTATAATCTATACTTTAGAAATAATTATAATTCATCTAAAATAAGATGGCAGAATACTATAATAAAAGAAGGATTAAAGGATCAATTTTTAGAAGAGGAGATAAGGTCTATTTACTCCAAAATAAATAAAATTCAACGCTTAAAACATCACAGATTTGCACAAAAAGGCCTAACAAAAAATTAAATTTCAAGAAATTGAAACCCTTTCTTATAAAAGAAATCCTATTTAAAACCAATTACTAACTAACAATCCTGTTAATAATGAAAATCTATATTAAAATCTTCTATATAACAATGCTAAAACTAGTATCCAAAAATGTTAAACTTGCCAAAAACATCAAATTAAAAAAAAACCTAAAAAAATATAAAATTGAAACCATATTAAACTTAAGGTTAAATAAAGGATAAATTAAATACCTCATTAAATAAAAAAAATACCCACATAAAGACAACATATGGGAACCTATTAAGCACCTTCAAAATATAAAGGAAATACTTAAAACATTCCACCGCTAAAATCTAAATCGGCCAAGATTGCTAAAAGGTCTGCGTTTAGATCTAAGCCAGCCCAAAAGAAAGAAGGGAAGGCCGTGGAAACATTAAAAATACCGGCCTCCGCCTAACAAGCCTCTTCCTCCTTACGCTCCAAACGCTTGAGCTCCTCCATGAATTAAACGCCCCAATCCACCATACGCTTCACCTTTCCAACCCAGAATTTTCGCTGCTTACGCAATCTTTTAACATAACTAGCAGCCTATTTTTTAATCCGTTTAGCCTCAGCTTTAGCAACCTTTGCTACCTTTTTGATAGCCTCCAATTCATCCTTAAGAAAATGAAACTTCTTCACAATATCTGCCACGCCAGCTTGCAAAAGACCGTACACATTATAATAAACGCAACCCAACCAAATATACTCCCAACAACAATCTAAATCTTCAAAGGCAACACAAGAAACGTTATGATCCTTGTAGTAAGAACAAGGCATTTAAAAAGAACCTTTTTTCAAGACCAATTTAAAAAGAGTAGCTTTATTTTCTAAAGCTTTTCCAATGCGATGAAAATTGCTAATCAATTTTTCAACTTTACCTAACATAACAACAATTAATGAAAATATTAAAAAAACCAACACAAGAAAAAAAAAAACTAACCTATTTATCTTTAAAACAAAGATCTTAAAAAAAAAGGAATAATGTCACAGCTCAAATTACAATCTTATCAAAAGTTTAAATGGTTTAAAAATCACGTGACTAAATTAAAATGCTTAACATCCAATTGGAGCCAACTTGGTTAAGTTAGCAACAACTCCATTAAATTAACATTAACTCAAGACAATTAAGCCCAACTCAACTAACAAATAAAGGACTTAGGTATGAAAAATAAGTATATAAAGATGGATTTCCTACTATATCTAGTCATTTATTCTTCAATTATCAATCTAAATATTCAAGCCTTTTTAATATTCAAACTACACTTGAATATAAAGTACCCTTAAAATCTCTTTTACAATCAAAAATGTTAATCCTAAACTATTATTACCCTTCAAATTAAGACCCTTAGAATATATATCCGACCTATAAAGTTAGATTAACAGAAGTAATAGGCGGGATTATAACAATAAAAGCATTAAAGATATTCTTATAAATTAAACCATTATACGGCAATTTATAAAAACATATCAATAGCTTTAATAGCGCTTAAAGCGCTTAAAAAAAACTAATTAAAAACGGTTAACTTAACGTATATAAATAAAAGCCTTTCCTTCCTTTTCCTTAAAAAAAAAGGGGACAAGGCCTTTAAAACCTAAGAGAATTATTAGTTAAATTTAAATAACTAATTCTAAGTCTTATATCAGCCCTCGTTACAATGTATAATTACTCTGGTGCAAGGTAAGAAATGGAAAGCGCACAAGGAATGCCAGGAGAAAGAAAAGAAAGCGGACGTGCAAAACAAGTGAATGAGACAAATCGGGGGTTGTCTCATTGAGGCTCGTAAGGAAGAGCCTTGGAAAGCAGAGCAGAAAACAGCGGGAGAGGCCTCGAGTCGGTTTTTAAAAATATTTTAGTTCTATTTAAAAGTTAGAAATGCCAAATAGGAACTAGCTATGGAAAAACTTAACAAGGCTATATTCCCACGCAAAGAATCATTTAATAGATATTAACTTGCGGAATAATAAGGATTGTGCTTTTGCCAGTCCCCTTTTTCCAAAGAGAAGAATCCATCAGCCATGGTACCAGATTGCTTTATGGCTCTACCGATTATTTCATCGATCCGCTCTCGATAAAATTGCTCGCCATAAGTGGTAATTGTCCAGCCGGATTCTTGGGTGTTCCTCGTGTACTCTATCACCCAAGTTCGCCAAATAGCCTCTCCGAACATCACTTCGCGCAAATTTGCCCGCTCGCTGCCTGCGATTATGTTGCAAGCCATTTTGTGCATTTGACCTATTTCCGACATGTCGTCAGTCCAAATATCCAAACACTCTAGTGATTCCGGAAGTATCTCGTTCATCTCTGCATCGACTAGACCTCGAAGATTGATGGTTAAATTCTTCAGGTTGCTGATTAGTCGGAGTGACCCAATTGATCCGTATTTGTTCGGCGGAAAGCCACCGGAAGGATTGAGGTGTAAGGTCTCGAGATAAGGGCCGCGGTCATCTGAGCAACTCTGCCCATAGTCTCTTAATGCCTCGCCTACTTGGTCTATATCCAAGTCTCTACTCAACGTGATTCGGAGGGAACGGAGCTTAGGGGCTTGGTGCAATTGGCTTAGCAGGGAATTACGGTCTACTTTGATTCTTCTGTTATTACGAGAATGGAGACTGCCGAGGTAATAGATCAAGTTGCTGAGATTGGGGAGCTGAAATTTAACCAGGTTTTTCGTGCTCAAGAATAGGAGCCGTAGTTGTGAAAGGTGACCCGTTGACAAGAGTCTAACGGCCAGTGGCTCCTCTGACGAGCGCACTGGCTCTTTGGTCACCTCAGTGACTTCCTGGAGAACTTTAGATGGGAAGCTATCATAATGATCAGTCTCCAAGTATAGCTTCCTGAGCCTGGGACAGAATGCGATGAGCAGTGCTGTGCCTGCCTCGGTTCTGCCGCGCTGGAGTCCACTCCGAATTTGCCGCTTCAACTTTCCCGGCATGATCAGTCTCGACTGTGCAGCGAGGAACTCACTGTATACTTTAGGACGCAGCTCACAGATGTCGTGAGGGTTACCTCTCTGACTGTCGACTACTAGGTCACGGATGAGTTGGCCTAGCTCAGGCTGAGCAATAAGTGTCCTGAGAAGGCGTAGCTTGCCGACTTCGTCCACGTGTACGGCCTGGAACAGCAGCGGCCTAGTGAGATTGAAAAATCTTCTCGATACGTAGCAAGGCGTCAGCAAATGTCTCGGCGACCACGAACCCCTAATGGGGGGAAACTCCTGAAGAGCATCTAGATCGACCTGACTAGCTGGTGCATTGTACATGAGATGCGAAAGGACGTGCATGCATACGCCATCGGGAAGATAGACGTTCTCCATGACGGGCTAGAACCTATAGTATACTTTGAGGAGCTAGGTTGTTGATTGGTTGAGGTGACGTGAAAATAAGTGTTGCTGGAGCTTGCAAATGCTCTCAAGTCTTTAGTTATGTTACTTCAGGTAGCTTTAGAAATAGTAGCGACGGCAAGGTTCGTCTTGGGAGCACACACGGTACCTAATATATAACACTTAGGAAACGGCGAACAAGGGAGATGTTTGGTTTTAGCGAGTCCTATTGGCTATCTTGGGTAAGCATACAAAGCAATTGTAGGTTGCAAATCTATCAGGTATCAACGAGCTTTGTGAAGACCGTGGCGCGGGTGACAAACTTTGCCTTTGTCGCTATACAAATGATTCGAGTATCTATGTTGTCAACAATGACCTTTGTCTCGGTGCGGATCAAACAGTGTGATTGATATGGTAGGGCTTGGAGATGCTACGTCTATCTCACGGCCACTTCTAAAGACGGGGAGATTGGTGAATTGACCATGCTGTACAAGTCCGAAATGCAAAGGCCTTGACCTTAAACAACCTATAGCGACTTATAGCGCACCAATATTCAGCACCGTTTTAGGCAATAGATTGGTAGAGCTGGCGAATCAGAGGATGGGAAAGTTCGAGAATCGAGGTCAGGTGAGGTGAGCCGTTACGTCGGGTGAGCATGTACCTACGTACCTTGTACCTGCATGTAGACGGGCCTACATAAAAGCGGGGGTATTCGGACAGAGGCACAGCATCGCTGAATTGGTAATAGTCCGCTGCCGATGGGCTGACAAGCCACATATCTTCAAACGTGTCGAAAGTTGACGCCACATCTCAGCGACCCGACGATTATCTTGCAAGTCAACGTTACCACGTCTGATATACTACTGCGGTTGCGAGTCCGTTCTATCAGTAAATAGTACCTTAACGATACGCCCATCTCTGTTAAACCGCACAGCCGCTGCGCGAGCCGATTGCGTCCTCGACGGATGGCCCCTTTCCTGGTCTGAACAGGGACGCGACAATGGGTATGCGACGCGATGCAGCTTCGCTTCCGCTTGCCTCGGTGGGACGACGGATCTGGCTAACTTGACTATAGCGTCTCCAAGACCCTCACGCGATTCACTCTCCTCCGTCTCTACGACGAGTCTGGTGTTCGAGCGACTTGACGAACGGGAAAAGCTCAATGCCGACCATTCCGACCTCGACGAACAGGATCCCCTGTACGATGGCCCCAGCCGCGAAGACGAAGCCTTCGTAGCTCCGACGACGAACCGGGCGCTGGTTGGAATAGATAAAACCTTTAAAAAAATACTACTATTCATGATTGGCCTCTTCATTGCCGCCTGGGTGGTTGCGCTGTTCACTTACTTATCGTCCAAGTCATACCAGCATTCCTCCGAGAAGGAACATGACCCTGCCGCCACGGCCTCTCGCGGATCCGGCAAGAAGGTTACTCTTGACCAGGTTATGGACGGGTACTGGCGGCCCCAGAGCCACGAAATAAGCTGGATCGACGGTGCGAATGGGGAGGACGGCCTGCTGCTGGAAAGAACCGCGCCCGGAAAAGACTACCTCGTGGTCGAAGACGTCCGGAGCCAGAATGAAGAACACGCCGCAGCAGGTGGAAAAATCATGTCTGCACAGACGCTGATGAAAGACGGGCAGTTCAACGTTGGCGAGCAACAATTGTCACCCGATCAAGTCTGGCCCAGTCCAGACTTGAAGAAGGTGCTCATCGCTACCGACACCAGAGAGATATGGAGGCACTCTTTCACCGGAATATACTGGATATTTGACGTAGAGACGCAAGCGGCCGAGCCGTTGGATCCCAAGAATCCCGGTCTTCGAGTGCAGCTGGCGCAGTGGAGCCCCAAGAGCGATGCCGTCGTCTACACGAGCGCCAACAACATGTACGTGCGACGATTAGGAGGCGACAGCGTTGTGCAGATGACCACAGATGGCGGGCCAGAGTATTTCTATGGTATTCCCGATTGGGTGTACGAAGAGGAGGTGTTTGGCGACAACAGTGCGACCTGGTGGTCTGAGAAGGGCAACTTTTTAGCCTTCTTACGAACAAATGAGACGCTCGTGCCCGAATATCCAGTCCAATTCTTCATCGATAGGCCCAGCGGTGACCAGCCCCCTGCCGGAGAGGAGAATTATCCCGAAGTGCAGCAAATCAAGTACCCCAAGGCGGGCTCGCCTAACCCGGTCGTGGATCTGCTATTCTACGACATGGCCCGAGGCGATGTATTCTCCGTCGAAACCGAAGGCGGATTTGCTCCTGACGACCTCCTCATTACCGATATCACGTGGACTGGCAATAAAGTCCTCGTCAAGGAGACCAATCGCGTAAGCGATATCATGCGTGTTATTCTCATTGATGTCGCTGCGAGAACGGGCAAGACGGTTCGGACGGTGGATGTAAACCAACTCGATGGTGGATGGTTCGAAATCTCGCACGATACAACGTACATCCCTGCCGATCCTGCCAATGGCAGACCTGAAGATGGCTATATCGATACCGTCATTCACGAGGACAGAGACCACATAGCCTACTTCAGCCCGCTGGACTCGGACAAACCCGTCATGCTGACTTCGGGAAATTGGGAGGTTGTAGCCGCCCCCTCTGCGGTCGACTTAAAGAACAACCTCGCATACTTCGTCGCTACCAAGGAGTCCTCGATCGAGCGGCACGTATATAGTGTTCAGTTCAACGGGTCAGGCTTAACGGCCTTAACCGACATCCGTACCGAAGGCTATAACGACGTATCGTTCTCCAGCAAGGCTGGATACGCCCTCATTACCAATAGGGGGCCAAATGTGCCCACGCAAAAGGTCATCAGCACGCCAAGCAACCCAGAGAAGTACGAGCACGTCGTCGAAGAGAACAAGGGTCTTGCGGACAAGGCGAAGAAGCATGAACTACCTCTTCTCGAATACGGCACTATAACCGTAGAAGGGGTTAAGCTGAACTACGTTGAACGCCGACCGCCGCACTTCGACCCGAAGAAGCGATACCCGGTCCTCTTCCAACAATACTCAGGGCCCGGCTCGCAGTCGGTCGACAAGCGGTTCAGCGTTGACTTCCAGTCGTACGTGGCGGCAAACCTGGGCTACGTCGTCGTCACCGTGGACGGGCGCGGTACGGGATTCATTGGGCGCAAGGCGCGCGTGGTAGTGCGCAAGCACCTGGGTGTGCACGAGGCGGAGGATCAGATCGCAGCGGCCAAGATGTGGGCGGCGAAGCCGTACACGGACGAGTCGCGGATGGCGATCTGGGGGTGGTCGTACGGGGGGTTCCAGACGCTCAAGACGCTAGAGCAGGACGCGGGCGCGACGTTCCGATACGGTATGGCGGTGGCGCCCGTGACAGACTGGCGCTTCTACGACAGCATCTACACGGAGCGGTACATGCTCACGCCGCAGCAGAACGCCGAGGGCTACGACGCGACCGCCGTCTCTAACGTCTCGGCACTCGCCGAGAACGTGCGCTTCCTTGTTATGCACGGCGTCGCCGACGACAACGTCCACATGCAGAACACCCTTACCTTGCTCGATAAGCTCGACCTTGCCGGCGTCGAGAACTACGACCTGCACATGTTCCCCGACAGCAACCACGGCATCTACTTCCACAACGCTAACCGCATCGTTTACGATAGTGAGTCATCTCCCCATTTTACCACCCACCTATTCATCTTCTTCTCCCCTGCTCTCTACTCTTCTCTTCTCCTCAAGACTACTTTGCAGCTAACGGACGCACAGAACTAAGTAACTGGCTCATCAACGCGTTCAACGGCGAATGGCTCAAGGTCTCGGACGCGAAACCGGCGCAAGGTAAAGCGAAGAGAGACGCCGAGTGGGTCAAGAGGTCAGGGGTCGCGGTCAGCGGCGGAGAGACGCTGCCGCTGTCGAGCCTGTCGGGGTTGGAGCACTAATACTAGAACGAAAATGCATTGCATAGAGGCGTACTGGTAACTACCTAATTTCCCATTTTTTAATCCTTTGGATATCTGGTGACTCGCCCTTGCAAGGGTTGATGTACTACCATCATAGCAGCGGTGGTTGGTCAAACACCTGTGTACCTCAAATACTTGTCAGCGTAGCATCTGGTTCGATGATATCAGTTGTCCATCTACCCAATGTAGGTTATATATACTATATCAAGCCGTTTATCTTTTCGTTCTCTTTTTGCAACGGTGCTCGTGGGGTTAATGTCGATATATGGTCTTTTCTATAAAAGTTACTTGCCTAGTAGGCAGGCAATAGGTGGTGAGCAGTGACAGACGAGAACCTCGATAGGTACAGTATAATGTAAGCACCTCCTGGGTTACATGCAAGTACCAGATAGTAATCTACGTGTATATGTGCATGGATTATGTTGGGGGCCGTTGGTTATGTTAGAGAAGGAACAGCATAACATGAAAGATATTGCGATGAGCTTACGACTGGGGAGATAAATGAAGACGGACTTACGGGTTATATAATCGCTTCCACGGGTTAACGCACGGTTTAACCCACGGGTTAACCGACCCATCACCGCGACGTAGCCAAACAAGATTCTTCCTCCTTAGGCTGTGCATACTGCATACTTGACTTCTACACCTGCGCTCTCTTCTCTGCATCCTTGGCCTCGACGCTCATTTCCTTGGGCTCAGAACTGTTGAAATATAAGTTTTTAGGGTGCTCGCTCATAGGGGAGGGGTTACTAAAGACAGCGGCAAGGACGTCGCTGGCCGACTTGTTCGGCAAGCGGATCGTGCTATTAGGCGATATGCGGCCGGCTTTCTGCGTCACGATGAAGAATATTAACTGTAGATTGGCTTCATTTACTTCATTGGCTGTCATAAACCGAACCATCCGCCAATACTACCAAAGGCTTATCCGCATCTTCAATTCATGCCGGGGAAAAGATTCTGCCGTCTCTCGAAATTACTTCGCATCAAGCTTTACCAGCAACCAGCAGTGCAGGTTACAATCCTCCGATCAGTCTAAGTTCAACATAAACTGCCCTGCTTCATAAGACCAACCATTGAGACAGGGAGGAGCTTATTACCGGAAAGATTTCACCCTTTCTTCAACTCATTCAAGGAGAGATTCCCCATGCCAGGTATAAACCACAGGAGAGTTGTCGAGGGTAAGATCCTCAACGATCGGAGGATTGCGGTCAGCGCGAGCATGTAAGTTAGCAAATCGCTCGTCCCTGAACTCGCACTTCTCAGCCTTGACGAGAAACACGCACACGCCGCAAGACTCACCCGACACGCCCGGAAGAGACCTGCACCCGAAGAAAGGCCACATTCCTGCGTGGACTTCAGTCTCGAATTCGCTGAATCGCCTCACGCAGCACTGGCAAGGCACCTCGTTCGGGAACCCGTGCATCTGAATCAACAGCCCAAGAAGTCGACGTTTATCCTCGACAAGCTGCGAGAAGACCTGGTTCAAAGGGCCACCCTGCCGGATATCGACAAAGACTGGCTTATTAGAGGCTAATGGTCGACGCATGGCAAAGGGCAAATGCTTCTTCGTCAACCCAGCGGCGTGCCAAAAGTCCTTGTGCCTCAACCGCCAGAGGACATACCGAACAGGCCCAATTCCACCGATAGTGCAGATAGTGATATTCCTAATCATCTTCAAGGCCTCCGATCAGCTCACGACTTGTACCTCTTGTCGGATCAAGTCCACTTACCTGCTTGTGCTTGTCAGTAATGCGAGATTCCTCATTGAATAGGGAGGTCTCCTGCCAGAGAGCCATAACGTCGACCACATCAAGCTGCGAGGGCAACATAATCGCAGGAGAATCCCCAACGTATGGGCCCGGCGGACCATGAGGAACGCTTGCTTGAGCGGGAGTAGACAGATGTCTGGCAGGCGATGGCGTCACCAATAATGGAGATTCGGGCGGGCCAGGCGAATTCTCAACGCTGGGAATAGGTTGAATGGAGTCTCGATTGGGCGTTGCCGGCCTACTATTAGCACTCAGCTCGGATAAAGTAGTGTCGTGCTCCTGATGCGCCTGAGAACTCCTTGAAAACTCTGCGCGTGCCGACTTTCTTGCGTGAACATTGGCAATGAACGTTAGAATAGCCTCTTATGGCTTCTCGGTAGACTCGTCAAGCTCGTTATCTGGGAGCTGTTCGACTACTGAATTGCTCTCCGAAAGTTCACCCCGGATCCGCCGATACTCTGCGCTATTTCGATCAGACATCTCGCACTAGGGCTTTGAGGACCAAAGACTCAGCCGACGGGGTTTATAAGGCCACGGACAGCGGCGAGTCCAAGTCCCAGGGGAATTGGAAAAAGACTGTTGTTACTGCTGCTCTTTGAAAGGTTGAGGATGAATAGGCCCGTGAATTCTCGTGAGAGAAATTACTATTCATCCCTGCCAGCAAGAGGGGGGGAAGAACACCTATAAACACCTGAGAAAAGAAAAACACGCCAGCCTGCAGGTGAGAGGTGACTGACTGCCTGCTCCTAAACAAAGCCTTTGATTGGTTCACAGAGCATACCTCATCGGTGACAACGTTAACAACATCCAGGATTCACAGGTTGATAAATCGGCACATAGAGGCCCAATACCCTCAACTGCTGTCCCCAACAATCTCTTCAACAATCTCCCTCTTCATCGGACCCGGCTGATAACCGCTGACCCCATCCACGAACATACAATCTGATAGAAGAAGAGAGCGCTCAAAGCAGCCGTCTTCTGTGCTTCACAGCATGACTCCCAAGCGCCGTTCGGCAACTGCGGTACCCGCGCACATGAAAGAGCTCCTTAGGAGCATTCACGGGTCGGGTAAATACCTCGATACGTGCGAACACGAATCCCAGCACCGGGAAGAGGTCCCGGCTCGGCTTATCAGCAAGAGTGTTTCCGATATCAATATTTCGGGCTACGCTAATTCTCTGCCCGTACCCCCTTTGGAGGATAAAGAGATCTGGGCAGATGGGATTGCAAAGGGCATCGTGACAGCAGTTTCACAATACAACAAGCGTGGGATGCTGTTATCCTCGTCCATGAGAGCTCTCTGGTCAATGATCAGCCGAGGGATTAGCCCGTCCACATTGATCTGCGAACCTGAGACGCCTTGGACACTCAAGAACGGTCTCACGGGAGGGTTTAGCTCCCGCATGACGAGCCTCATCGTCAAGCATAAGCCACGGTTCATACTACTCGCGTCGCACTGCGATATATCCCGACCCGGAGTGGTCGAGGAACCTTATGCCGCCCCCCACTTCTTTTCAGTGCTGATAGACTGCCCAAATCAGAGGGTATACACGTTCGACACCCTAAATGACTCCGGGGCCGGCAAGAGGGCCGATTTGGCTCTGAGCAACCTGATAAACGCCTTCAATAAGTCTCGAAAGTTGCCGATCCTAGACAGCGCAGTCCTTCACAGGGTAAACGTGGTATCACAGAGCGACAGATGGACCTGTGGATATTGGTCAGCGCTTATCCCATACTTGCTATTCAAAAAGCCCCTTTCGTTCCTACGGACAATCCAAGACAGCAAGCTCGATCAGAAGGCCACGTTAGACTCCTATATCCGCATCGTCAGCTCGTATGCCGGTATAGGGGACTGGTCTAGGAGATCTTCGCCATCTAAAGACGAAGAAAAAGGCACGGCTATTCAAGCTCCGGTAGAAGACCCTGCGGAAGTGCCAGGCAGCCAATTCACGGCGATCAACGCCACTGGATCATTAAGCGGGTCACTTTCTCTTATCCCCGGCGCAGCTTACAGGCCTCAGCCGGTGACACCTCACGGTCAGCCCGGCTGGGCTGGATACGCGAAGCAGGTTAAAAAGATAGATGGTCGGCCTGCCAAAAGGCCTAAGCGGACCAGAAAAGAGCGTGATGAGCTTGCAATCAAGAGAGGCAAGGAGGCAGATGACTTAGTCAAGTTGGACGAGCGTGGTCACCAGGTCCTTCAGTGAGGATAGTGGTTCGGGCCCCAGATCTGTTAATCGGCGCGCAGGGCTTCTGCTTTTCTTCCTTGGATAAATGCAATAGCTTTCCAATCTATCTATATCTAAAGGAGGGAATGCTCGAATGTAATTCAAGGTGGGGAGCAAGAGGCTGCGCAGCGGCATCGAAGGCTGCTTAAAGGTGTGACCGACAGGTAAACGATTCATAGTAGCTTTCCTACTTGACGACTGTCTGGACCATAGCACCTTCGAGCAGTCTTTTCTCAATGTTCTTCCAGCCGTAAGAAGCCGCCATTGATATCCAGGTGGTCGTATCGTAGAAACCCCTGTTGTCTTCTGCAAGGACATGTTCCACCAGTGACCGTATGAGACGGTGTTCGCGATGGTATTTAACTACCGCCTTGTAGGACAGTTTGTCCGCTTCGTCCTGTGGTACCCTAAGACCCATGAACATACAAAGCATATCAGCCTCCCAGTCATGGTCGTAATGATCTGCTCCATCGGTGATTATCTTCTCGGCCCATGGGATCAGCTCGTCGTGGACCTTTAGCTTTACCCCATTGTCCATGAAGATCTCGCAGCAACCCCAATACCGCTGCCGAATGCAATATGCCAACATCTCTTGTAGGTGGTCGTCTGATACGTTCTCCTGAAGCGCGTTGGCTAAGAGAAAATCCAACGCTTTCGTACCAGGGATAACTTCCAGATCTGCACGAGCCAGCAGCGCTCCAAGACTTCTGTTTCTGGCCGAATTTTTGTCCAAAACATACCATTCGACCGCCGCTTTTAAAGGTGTGTCGCCTTCGGCCGCAGAATATGGCGAGTCAAGACGTCCCCCGGCTCTGAATAGCAGGGCAAGGATACATGCCCCGGCTCTGGATATCAGCCCAATCCTGTCATGCGTGTGTTTGTCTAGCCCTCTGTATAAGTCCCATGCGTAACCGACTGGCGACTTGCCGTTTACAGTTTGACCAAGATCTGCCCCTGCCGCGATGAGTACTTCTACTCCCTCTTTCCAGGGCGCCCACGGCTGCAAAGGCTCCCTTTTGATCATTAGCACCAATGGCGTCTCGTCGTCCACGTGTGATTCAGGTCTCAAATGCTTCCGAGAAGGTCGAACTACCTTAACTCTCGGCGTCCTTATAGCTCTTGCATTCACGTCAGCACCATGCGCGATAAGCTTCTTTAGTAGGCTTAGCTCCAATAGTGGCTGGGGTGCTTGATAATCAGGATTAATGCGATATCTAATGGCACATAGATGAATGGGCAGTAATCCGTAGAATGAAGAGTAAGACTCCAGCAGATCAGTCTGTCTGTTGTCCTTTATTCCGCTGTGTACACTTGCGCCGGCGTCGAGTAGGACATGTGCAGTTTCCCAGCAACCGTGGTGAATGGCCAAACACAGCGGACTGATGCGACAATTAACGTCGGCGCCAAGGGAAATCAGTTCTGAAATGCCTGAAGCGCCAATACCGATGGCACGAATCAGACATGTTTGGCCATACATATCGGGTGTGTTGATGTCGACACCCTTCTGCTGGACCAAATATCGTATCACGGACATCATGCCTTTCATAGCAGCAAGATGTATGGCGTTGAATCTGTTGAACATTGGACAAGCACCTTTGTCGATTAGGAGGCAGGCCATTGATTTATCCTTGGAGAAAATGGCAAGTGATAGCGGCGATTCTTCCTCGCTTTGCCGGCTGTCTAGCTTAACTCCATTGTCGATCAACCAAGAGACCCTTTCCTGGTCTCTATTTGCCGTCGCAAGCAATATTGGAGTAACAAGTTGATACTCTATGCCGCTTTTATTCCAACCCAGGCTCTGGACTGTATATATGGCGGAATCCACCTTGTCGTTAAGGGGCCACTTGAGCTCTATCGCTTTTTTGAGAATGTCTGTCCGATAATTTTTAACTGCCCAGCAGACGAGGTCTCCGGGATCATCTAAGACTTCTAAGAAGCCCAGCAGGATGTCATTGAAAATTTTGTGCATTCCACAACTTGTGCATGCTAAAAACGATAACTGACGGTACGGGGCGACTGACTGCTTGAAGTAAGAAGTTCGTCCCGAACCTATCACTCGGATAGGTTTGGGTAGGTAGGAGACTATCATCAAGATGATTTTTTTTGACAAGCGTTCAAAGGACATGTTTGAGATTCGAGCTATCACTGACACGAGTAGTGATTTTTGGGTGAGTGTGTGAGAAGAGAATAGGTAGGTAGTAAAGGATTTGGATAACAGTGTAGTTGACAAGCGTGCACAGAAATATTGGGAATGTGTTGGAGAAAGAATGGGCATTAATGGGCATTTTCACGTACTATATATGTGGAAGAAAAGGTGGGGGGGGGGGTTTGGATTTTGCTTCAACAAATATGTCGGAGAAAAGAGGATGAGTCTTGAATGAATCTATTGTTGGTGACTGTACTTGCCTCCATCCCGCTCCCTTTACGCGTATGTACCCCCGGTTACACGTAGTTGGTCAAGAGGATCTGGAAATCAGCGTCAATTGATATTGAGAAACACCTATGTACGAAGCAAATTACCCCTTGGTCTATATCTACTTAAGTACCTACCTACCTAGGCTAGGTAGGCACCTAGGTATGTAGGTAACAAGCAGATAGTTATCTCCGCATTTCATGAGCCTACATGATCCTGTCATTATCTGGATACCCGTGCACCAGACCGTGATATGTGTACAGGTAGACCGGTTCCTTGTCCTGGTGTCGGCGCTCAACGGTTCCTTGAGCGGAGAGCCATCGCAAGAGCATCTAAAGCAGGGTCTTGAACAAACACCTAACACCTTAGGCAAGTCGACACCGCATGTGTCTTTTTTGAATCATGACATTGTCCTCTCCGCATTGGGATGGTGTTTCCAATACGGGGGAGCATGCAATATTTGCTATGGAGCTCAGAAGCGTATTGGGGGGCTCGGAACTAGAGGCTGCTATTAACTTGGAGCTGGCATCACTAGCCATACTTGTCTTCCTCTTGATTCCGTCATTCTGCGACTTTATTGTGACTTCTTGTTTTCAACGCTGAACTGTTTTCCAGTCACGTCAGATTCGTCTGAAGAAATAAATACTGAGATGCCGGTCAAGTTTGCATACGAATTACCCATAAACCCGGCGGACAAGCAAACGTGCACACTTTAGGTCAAATATAAAACCTGGGATACTACATGTGCTTGCTTCAAGTCCAACGCTAGCTTTCCAACGTTTAATGATTCAATCCGATAATGAAAGCTCGGTAGAAGCGGCGGCAGTTTGAAATAGACCTAGATATTCCATGCCATGATTCCACTCTGGGACTTGGGCGTAGATGCTCTTTGGCGGTCATTCTGCACAAGCGTGAATACATTTCACCTGGCAGGACCACTACTTTGTTTTGATTGCATAATATTCAACCCCAGTTGACTTATTGTTCTACTCGATCTTTGCGGCATGACTTCTATCATCCCGGACCCCTTGTGCCTAGTTTTCCACACCCGTTAACCAGGTCTTTGCCCTCAACTGTTACGATCCCGCCTATTACTTCTATCAGTCTAACTGAAGTAATAGGCGGGATCGTAACATTTTGATAGCTTGCTTGGTCAATACCTAATATTAATATAAAAAAAAAAGAACTTATTCGCGGATAGTTTTTAAAACCTTTAAAATATACCATTAAAAAAAACATTAAAATAAATAAACGTTTTAACAACTTCAAAATTTAAATAAATAACAAAGTTATAAACTTTAACTTTAATATTAACATTCGTATTTATAAAAGCTTCGTTTTTAATAATAAAAAAGCCGGTATAAAAATCTATTATTATAATAATAAAAATTAAAACATTAAATATTTTACCAGCTTTTATAAACTTTAAAAATAAAGAAATTTAATAATTAATATTTAAAACTTTTACTTTTATTTCAAAACCTTTAATTACGTTTGTAAAAAAAATAGAATAGGTTTTAATAAAATAAAAATCATTTTTTTTAAAAAAAAAATAATAATGAAGAAAAAAAAATTAAAAAGGCAATTAAAAATTCCTAATTCTTTTTTATAATTAATTTCATTTATAAAAGATTTTATATAATCATTTAAAAATCTTTTAAATTTATAAAATATTTAAAACATAGCATTTTTTTAAATTAAAAGCTTTAAATTTATTTCTTTTAATAAATATAACGAAAAAAATAATTTTAATATATTTTTTATTTAAATGCGTATTTATTTCAAGTTTTATAAAGATTTTATTAAAAATAAAATATAAAAAACTTTAATAACTTTTTAGTTATTTATAAAATCAATATTTAAATGATTTAAATTTATTTTTAAAAATTATTAAATATATTTTTAAAAACTTTAATTATTTTTAAAAAAAAATTTAATTTATATTTAACGATTTTATTTAAAAATAAAAAGCCGAAATTAAGCTATATTATTTATAATAAAATAAATGAGTTATTAATTATATTATTAAGTTTAAAAAACTAACCATTAAATCAAATTTATTAGTAAAAAGTTTTTTTTATTTTTTTATTAAAATTTAAAAAACCACGTTAAAAATAAATTTTATAATAAAAAGATTTATAAAGATTAAAATTTAAAATAATTTAATGTTTTTATAAAAAAAGCTATTATTATTAATAATAAAAAATTTTAAATAATATTTTAAAAAAAAAATAAAAAGAATTTAATTAAAACGAATGGATTTTAAATAAATTAAAATTATAATAAAAAAACGGTTAAAAAGAAATTAATAATTAAAAAGATATTAAAGTTTATTTAAACCTTATTATATTTAATAATATTTAAAAACGAAACTAATAATAAAATAAATAATTAATTAATAAATTTAAAATTAAATGCTTTAATTATGATAAAATAAAACATTTTAAAAGCAAATGTTAAAGTTTTAAAAAATCATATTAACGTTAAAAAGAAATTTTTTAATTTAAAAAAAAACAAGCGTTTTAAATTAAAACTAAAAAAAAACAAAAACTAATAACATTTTTATTATAATTATTAATTAAATAATAAATAATAAAGATTTTAAAAATAATAAATACTTTATTTATTAAAAAAAAATAATATATACTTATAAATATCATTTAAAAAACCTTTAATTTTTAATAATAATTATAAACGGTTATTTATATTATAAAAACAATTTAATAAAATGTTTAAAATATAAAAATACACATTTTAATTATGTTTTTTTTAATATAAATGAAAAAATCAAAAAAGATTTAAAAAAAAGCCAAATTTAATATAGAAATAATTAAAAATAAATAATAAATATTTAATAAATTATTAAACCAAAACAATAAGCGATATAAAAAAAATAACATAGATTAAATTATTAAATAAGATTTTTAAAAATAAGAAAATTAATATTAAAAGTTACAATAATAAAATTGCAAATTTAAAATTTATATTTATTATAAAAATAAAAAAAAAACCTTTTATATTTAAATATTTAAAGCATATTAAAGTTGAAAAAGTTAAAATATTAACTTTAAAAACAAAACCTAAATAAATATTTTTTAAAAAACAAAGCAAAAAAACAAATATAAATAATTATATTAAAATATAAAAAATATAAATAAAACAAATATAATTATATATATTAAAACGTTTATATTAATAATTTATATTATATATATATAAATATTAAAAATAATAATGTTTGGTTTTTTTAAAACTTAAAATTTAATAATAACATTAAAAAAACAAATATATTTATAATATAAAACTTTAATAATTAAAATTTTTATAATTTTATTATTTTTATCTTAAATTAAAAAAAAGGTAAATTAATTTAAAAAAAATTTGTATATATTATAATTTAATATTATATAACTTATATAATTTATTATGTTTAAAATAAAGCTTAAAAAAATAAAAACAATTATAAACAATTTAAAATTTAAATTAAATTAAATTATATTAACATTAATTATAAAAAAAGACTTTTTAAAATAATAATAAAAAGATACAAAAAAATATACAAAATTATAATAAATATAAAAACAATATTTCTTTATTAAAACTTATTATTAATTAAATTTATATATTTTGAATTATAAAGAAATTAAAATTACTTTAATTTATAATTATAAATATTTTAAAATATATTTATTTTTATATATAAAAATATGTAAAATATTTATAAATTATACGCTTTAATAAATTAAATTTAAAACGAAATTATAAAATTAATATTTTAAATTTATTATAAAAACGATAAATGTTTAATTTATATTATTTTTAAAGTTAAGATATAAAAAAAATTTATATTTAAAAACCAATAAAAAACATATTTTAAAAAACATTTACTAATTTAAATTTTAATAATAAAAAGTTTACTAAATCGGTTAAAAAAGGTTTTTAAAAGTAAAACATTGAAAAATCAATAAGATTAAAATTTTATATAAAATTTAAATAAAATTAAATGATATTTTAATAATATTTATTTAATAAAAAAAGAAATTTATAAAATAATAATTAATTCTAAAATTTAATAAAATTATATTTTAATATAAATAATATAATAAAATAAATTAACTTAAGTTTATAAAAAAAGTTTATATAAATTAAATTATAATAAATAAAAATAAGTTTATTTATTAAAATAATAAAATTTTAAAATAAATGATTTTTTTTTATAAAAATTTAAAACTATTTTAAAATAATTACTTTTAATATTATAAATATTAATAATTACGATATGATATTAAAAATTAATTAATTTAAATTAAATTATTTTTAAGAAAATTAAATAAAAAAGTTAACTTTTAAAGCTTTTTAAAAAAGAATGCAAATAATTTTAATAAATAAAATAAAAAAATTAAATATATCGCTTATATATTTCAAACATTAAAAGTTAAAAATCTATTATATAAAATATTATAAAAGTATTTATAATTTTATAAATTATTTAAAAATTAAATAAAAGAAAAATTATTAAAATATAACTAATAAAATTATTAAATAATTTTTAAAAAAAAAAATATTTTTAAACCTATTTTTAATATATTTTATAAATAAAAAAAAGTTAAAAACATTATAAAAAAAAAATTAAAAAGATTTAAAAACAGGCTATATTTAAAAATTAATATTAAGATTTAAATATTTTATAATTATAATATTTATAAGTAATAAAAACGGAAAATAAAAATTTAATAAAAAAGGTAATAAAATATAATAAAAAATTATTAATTATTATTATTTAAATAATATTATTAAAGAGAATAGCCACGCTTTATTATTAATAAAATTGAAACTTTTATAATATTAAATTTTCAAAATAATTATTATATAATATAAATAATTTAAAAATATAAGTAATATATTACAATTTAATGGTTTATAAGTTAAAAAAAATATTTAATATAAAATATAATTAATATAATAAAAAAAATTAATCGCATAAAATGTTTATTTAGCCGATTAAATAAATTAAAGTTACGTGATATTTTTTATAACTGTTGTTACTTTTAAAATATAAAGTGTTGTTATTTTTATTATTTTTAAAATTAAAAGCGTTGTTATTTTAAAACTTTTTAACATTAAAGCGTTTTATAAAAATTATAAAATATATAAAAAGGGTTATTTTTTTTATTCTATTAATTTTTTAATTATTAATTTAAACTTATAATTATATTTTAAATATAAAAAAGTTATTTTTTTAAATTAAAATCTTTTAAATTTAACGTTATTATTATTTTTAAATCAAAACTTTTTATTAATTTTTATATTAATAAAGTTTATAACATTTTAATAATTATTTAATTAATAATAATAAGTTTAATTAAATTAAATAATTAATATTAATAAGTTTAATTAAATTAAATATTTAATATAAGTAACATTTTTATAAATTAATTAATAAAAAAACCAATTAAATAATTTTATAATTTAATATAATATTAATTTTTAATATAATTTATTAAATTATTAAACGAAACTTTTTAAATTATATTAAAAAAAAAGTTTAATAATAAATACAAAAAAATGAAATTTTTAAAAGGCCAAATAATTTAATTAATATTTAAATTTATTAATTTATTAGCAATTTTTAAACATTTTTTATTAATTAATAAAATACTTTAACGTATTGATAATATAATTATTACTTTTAATATTTAAAAATTATAAATTTTAAATAATATATAAAAAGAAATTAACGCTTTTAAAAATTAATTAAAAAAAGCTTTAATTAAAAAATATAAATTTAAAATTTTTAAAAAATATAATAAAACCATTAATTTTAATAGATTTATTATTTAATTTTAAGCTTATTTTAAGTTTTATAACAAAAGTTTTTTAAATAAAAATAATAAAGTTTTAATAATTAAGAACTTTTTATTTAAAAAAGCTTTTAAATGGTTTAAACTATTTAAATAAAATTATTTAAAATATAATAATTTTAATAATATAAAAAAGAAGATTTTTTATATATTTTTAAATTATAATAAGTTTATAAAAAAATTTTATAAAATGTATAATAATTTTAATAAAGTTTAAATTATTAAATAAAAAATATTATAATTTAAATAAAATGAATTAATATTTAATTATATTATTAAATTTTAAAAATACGTTATTTAAATTAACATTTTATAAATAAATTATTTGTTTTATTTTATAACAAATTAAAATAAAAAATTAAAAATAAAGTTTATAAAATAAATCGTTTTAAAATTTTTAAAGATTATTATAAACTTATTATTAAAATTAATAACCGGTAATTTTAATATAAATTTAAAAAAAGAAACCTTTAAATGCCTTTTTATAAAAAGAAAGAAAAAAACTTTTAATAAAATATAATGTTTAATATATATATTAAAGTTATATATATAAATTAAATTCGCATCGATAAAAAAATATAAATTAAATGAAATGTTATAATTATATAAAAAAAAAAACATTATAAAAGCTAATATAAAGATTTTAAAAAGTAAGTTAAAATTTTTAAAAATAAAAAAAATTTTCGTTATTAAAACGAAATTAATTTTAAAAGTTAATATAATATAAACCGATGAAAAAAAGCCTTAATAAAAAAAAAAAAAAAACTGTTAAATTAATAAAATAATTTAATTTTAACTAACTTATTATTTTTAAATTATTAAAGTTAAAAACCTTTTATATATAATAAAACATTTTAAAATTAAAGAAATAAGTTTAAATTAAAAGATTCATTTTTTACTAAACCTTTATTTATATTAAAAATTATTTAATATAAAACCAATTTAAATAAAAAAGGATAGATTTTTATTTTTAATATTTTAAAGCAAATAAACCAATAAAATAAATTTTTAAAAAAAAAAAACTAAACGTATTAAAAAATATAAAAATAAAACAAGCTTATTAAAAGCTTTTATTATTATAATTATATAAAAGTTTTATTGATTTTTTATTATATTAACATTTATTTTATATATTTAATAAAATTAAAAACTGTTTTTAATTATATAAAATTAATTATTTAAATATTATTTATTAATAAAAAAATATAAAAAAAATATAAGTAAAATTAAAATAAAAAATCGATATTATTTAATTATATTAACATTAAATATAAAACTTATAAAAAATTTAAAATGTTAAAATTTTAAACCTTTAAAAAACATTATAAAATTATAAATAATAAAATCGAAATTATAAAAAACAGTTATAACGCTTTAATATAATAACAAATTTATTTTTTTTAAAATATTATTAAAAAATATAAATAAAAAGTTAAAAAGCTTTATTAAATTATTTGAAAATTAAAAAATATATTTAATTAATTTTATAAAAAGCTTTTTAAAAAATAAAAATACAAATTAAATAACTTTTTATTTATAAAAAATAAAAAAGATAATTTGTTAATAAGTAATAAATTAATTTAAAATTTTAATAAGTTTTATAAATATTTATTAATAAAAGAAATATTTAAATAACTATAAAAGAAAACAAATAAAAAATTTAAATATTAATTAATTTAAATTTAAAAATTAATTATATTTATCTTTAATTAATAAGTTAATATAATATTTTATATTATAATAAAAAGGAAATTTATTTTATAAAAATAATTAAAAAAAGATTATTTAATTATAATAATAAATTTATATAAAAAGGAATTATAAATTTTAATATATAAATTAATAATCATTTTAAAAACTTTTTATTTAATATTATAAAAATTAAAAATTAAATCATTTTTAAATTATTTTAATTTAAAATTAATAACCTTTAAATTAATTAAATCATTAATATAATAAAATAAAACTTAATATAAATTTAAAAAAAAAGTTAAATCTAATATTTAAAACCTTTATAAACTATAAAAAAATAATATAACCTATAATAATATTTATTAATAAAAATAAAATCATTAAAAAAACTTTAAATTTAAAATTTAATAAAATAAATAAAAAATTTATAAAATTTAAAATAAATTTTTTAGCAATTTTTTAAAAAATAAAACCAACGGTTATAAATTTATTTAATTATATTTATAGAAAAACTTTAAAATAATATAAGAATAAATAATAACATTTAATAATTTATTATTTAAAGGCTTTTTAAAAGTTAAAAAAATATTATTTAATATATAATAAAAAATTACTTATTATCACTTAAAACTTTAAATAATAAAAATTATATATTATTAATATTTTAAACTTTATTATTGTTTTTTTTAATTATAATAAATTAAAAACTATTTTTATATTAATAATATTAAAAAAAATTTTTAAATGAATTTAATTTCAAAATTTATTATATTAAAGGAAAGGAAAATATATAAATAAATGCTTTTAATTAATAAAAATAAGATTTAAAAAAAGTAAAAAAAAAACGAATGATTATATTTTTTAAAAAATAACAAAAAACATATTAAATTAAGCGAATTATTATAAATAAGTAATAAAATTAAAAATTTAAAACGCTATAATAAATAAAAAAAAAGTAAACTTTTTTAAAAAGAAATAAATATGTGTTTATAATAAAAAAAGATATATATTATAATTAATGCAAAAAGCATTTTTGAAAAAAACATATAAAAACCTTTTATTTAAACATTTAAAAATTTTTAAAATTATTTAAAAAATTTAAAAAAGCTATAACCTTTTTTAATTAAAAGTTATAATTAAAAAAAAATTAAAAAATACAACCTATATAATAAAATTAAAATAATTAAATATAAACGTTATAAAAAATTTAAACTTATAAAAATTTTAAAATAAATATAAAACATTATAATTTAAAATTTTATTATAAAATTATTTATACAAATAAACCTTATTAATAAAATTAAATATAATAATATATAAATAATAATTAATAAGCTTTTTAAATATAAGAATTTTTTTTATTTAAAAAAATATATATAATAAAAGATTTAACGTTTTTTTATTTATAATATTATATAATAAAATATAATTTATTATAAAAAATCATTTTTTATAAAAACAAGCTTTTTACATTTAAATTTTAAATAACATTAATAAAAAAACTTAAAATTAAATAAAAAATATTAACAATTATATATCTTTAAATTAATGGTTAAATAAAAAAGTTAAATTAATTTATTAAACAATATTTACAAATTTATATTAATTATAAATAAAATAATTAAATAAAATAACTATCGTTAATTTAATTAATATATAATAATTTAAATAATAAAAATATAAATATTATTTCTTATAAAATAATTTATAAATGAAATCTTATTATTTTAAATATTATAACTATTAAATATAACATTAAAAGCGAAAATTAAAATAAAAAAAATATAGTATTTTTAAAAATCATTTTAAAAAGATTTATTGTTTTTATAAAATTGCATAATATAATATTATAATTAAAAAAGAATTAAAAAACCAATTTTTATAAAAGAAAATAAAATATATTTGCTTTATTAAAAATAATATTTAATATTAAAAATTTTATAAGTATAAATAAAGCGATTAAATAAAAAATTAAACTTTAAAAATTTTAAATTATTTAAAATTAAAACAATTATTTTAAATGTAAATTATTAATTAACATTATTAAAAAATATATAAATATATTTGATCTTTTATATTTTTTTATTTACATTAACATTATAAAATATAAAAATTAATAATAAAATAAAATTTGAAAAACAACTAATAAAATATAAAATTGAAAAAACTTTAAATATTAAAATAATTAATTAGCAATTATATTATTTAATTAAATAAACAAATTACTTATTAATAAACAATATTTAAAAATTTAAAAAGCATTTAATAAATTATATAAAAAAGTAAAAAGAGTTTTACTTAAAAAATTTAAATTAATTAAAACAATTATAAAATGTTACGATTTAATGGTTTATAAGTTAAAAAAAAAACTTAATATAAAATGTGGCTAGTATAAAAAAAAGGGCCAATCGAATAAAAGGTTTATTCAACCAAGTAATTAAAGTTATATAACATCTCTCGCTACCTTTGCTATCTTTAAAGTTAAAAGCGCCGCTATTTTAAAGCTTTTTGGCGCCAAAGCGCTTTATAAAAAACTACAAATATATAAAAAAAACCATTTCCTTTAATATATTAATTTCTGAACTACCAATTTAAGCTTATAAATTATACTTTAAATATAAAAAAGCAATTTTTATAAATTAAACCTTTTAAATTTAACGTTATTATCATTTTTAAAATTAAAACCTTTTATTAACCTTTATATTAATAAAATTTATAACATTTTAATAGCTTTTTAATTAATAACAATAAATTCGATTAAATTAAATAATTGATATAAGTAATATTTTTATAAATTAATCAATAAAAAAACTAATTAAGTAATTTTATAATTTAATATAATATTAGTTTTTAACGCGATTTATTAAATTATTAAATAAGGCTTTTTAAGTTATATTAAAAAAAAAGTTTAATAGTAAATATGAAAAAATAAAATCTTTAAAAAAAGAAATAATCTAATTAACATTTAAATTTGCTAATTTATTAATAATTTTTAAAAATCTTTTATTTATTAATAAAATATTTCAACGCATTAATAACATAGTTATTACTTTTAACATTTAAAAATTGCAAATTTTAAATAATATATAAAAAAAGATTAACGTTTTTAAAGATTAATTAAAAAAAGCTTTAATTAAAAGATACAAATTTAAAGCCTTTAAAAAATATAATAAAACCATTAATTTTAACAAATTTATTATTTAATTTTAAGCCTATTTTAAATTTTATAAAAACTTTCTTTTAAATAAAAATAATAAAGTTTTAATAATTATAAGATTTTTTTTTAAAAAAGTTTTTAAATGGTTTAAACCCTTTATATAAAATTATTTAAAGCATAATAATTTTAATAATATAAAAAAAAAAATTTCTTATATATTTTTAAGTTATAATAAATTTATAAAAAAACTTTATAAGATATATAATAATTTTAATAAAGCTTAAATTGTTAAATAAAAAATGTTATAATTTAAATAAAATAAATTAATATCTAATTACATTATTAAATTTAAAAAGTATATCATTTAAATAAATATCTTTATAAACGAATTGTTTATTTTATTTTATAACAAATTAAAGTAAAAAGTTAAAAATAAAATCTATAAAATAAACCGTTTTAAAACTTTTAAAAACTATTATAAACTTATTATTAAAATTAACAATTGATAGTTTTAATACAAGCTTAAAAAAAAGAATTTTCAAATATTTTTTAATAAGAAAAAAGAAAAGAACCTTTAATAAAACATAGCGTTTAATATATATATTAAACTTATAAATATAAATCAAATCCACGCTTATAAAAAAGATATAAGTTAGGTGGAATGTTATAATTATAAAAAGAAAAGATATTATAAAAGTTAATATAAAAGTTTTAAAAAGTAAGTTAAAGTTTTTAAAAATAAAAAAAGGAATTTCGCTATTAAAATAAGGTTAATTTCGAAAGTTAATATAATACGAATTAATAAAAAAAAGCCTTAATGAAAAAAAGAAAAAAATAAAATCGTCGAACTAATAAAATAATTTAACTTTAACTAACTTATTATTTTTAATGCCGTAATAATATTAGTATTTCGAAAGCTTATTTAATAATAAATTTAAAAAAAGGCTATATACGGTTAATGGCTTTTAAATCATTAAGGTTAAAAACCTTTTATATATAACAAGACATTTTAAAATTAAAAAAGCAAGTTTAAATTAAAAAACCTACCTTTTATTAAACCATCGTTTATATTAAAGTTTATTAAGTATAAAACCAATTTAAATAAGAAAAAATGAATCTTTATCTTTAACACTTTAAAGTAAATGAACCAATAAGATAAGCTTTTAAAAAAAAAAACCAAACCTATTAAAAGATATATAAATAAAGCAAGCCAATTAAAAGCCTTTACCACTTTAAATATATAAAGATTTTATAGATTTTTTATTATATTAACACTTGCTTACGTTATATACCTAATAAAATTAAAAACTTTTTTTAATTATATAAAATCAACCATTTAAATATAATCTATTAGTAAAAAGATATAAAAAAAGTATAGGTAGAGTTCAAATAAAAAATCGGCATTATTCGGCTATATTTTAAAAAATTTAAAAATTGCGTTTAAGAATAAGTTAAATGATTAAACTATATCAATGTTAAATGTAAAGTTCATATAAAATTTAAAGCATTAAAGTTTTAAACTTTTAAAAAACATTATAAAATTAATAATTTTAAATTAGAAATTATAAGTAATAAAATTAAAATTATAAAGGAAAATTATAACGCTTTAATATAATAATAAATTCATTTCTTTTAAAACATTATTGAAAAATATAAATAAAAGATTAAAAAGCTTTATTAAATCATTTAGAAGTTAGGAAATGTATTTAATCGATTTTATAAAAAGCTTTTTAAAAAATAAAAACAAAAATTAAATAACTTTTTATTTATAAAAAATAAAAAAGGCAACTTGTTAATAAATAATAAATCAGTTTAAAAACTTAACCAGTTTTGTAAATATTTATTAAAGAAAGGAATATTTAAATAACTATAAAATGAAACAAATGAAAAATTTAAACAATAATTAATTTAAAATTAAAAATCAATTACATTCATTTTTAATTAATAAATTAATATAACATTTTATATTATAATAAAAAGGAAATCTATTTTATATAAACGGCTAAAAAAAAACTATTTAATTATAATAATAAATTTATATAAAAAGAAATTACAAATTTTAATATATAAATTAATAACCATTTCGAAAACCTTTTATTTAACATTATAAAAATTAAAAATTAAATTATTTTTAAATTATTTTAATTTAAAGCTAGCAACCTTTAAATTAATTAAACCACCGGTATAATAAAATAGAAATTAATATAAATTTAAAAAAAAAAAGCCAAACCTAATATTTAAGGCTTTTATAAGCTATAAAAAAATAATATAAGCTATAATAACATTTGCTAATAAAAATAAAATCATTAAACAAACTTCATGCTTAAAACCTAATAAAATAAATAAAATACCTAAAGAATTTAAAGAAGAATTTTTAGCAATTTTTTAAAAGGAAAAACCAACGGCTATAAAATTACCTAATCATACAATATATAATCATAAAATTCCATTAAAAAAGAAATGTTAACCTTATTTTAAATTAATATATAAGTTAAATTAATAAATATAACAAACGCTAAATAAATAAATTAAAAAAAACTTGACATAAAGATTTATATAATAATCCGAATTATTAATAAAATATTTTATATTAATAATACTAAAGAAAAATATAAATAACATTTAAAAATTTAATAATAATAATAAACCAGTATTTTAAATAGTTAACAATTATTAATTATTAAACAAAATCATTATAAAAAACGGCCACGCGTTAATTTTATTTAAATATATAAAAAAGCAAGTTAATAAAGCATGTTAATATATAATATTTAACATTATAAACGGATATTATAATATTTAAATGGAAAAAGAAAAAAAATAAAAGATAGCATTTTAAATATATAACAAGCATTATAAATACTTAATAATGCTTTAAAAATTTACCAATACTTTAGCTATTTTTTAATATATAATGATAACGATTTTATAAAAATATATTAATATCTTTATTTTTATATTTATTAATAATATTTTTATATATTTTAACTTTGATAAAAAATATTTTAAATATAAACAATTAGTTTTATAAAAATTTAAAAAGTATAAAATCATTTTCAAATTTAAAAAATGTTAATAAAAAATGTAAAACATTAACTTTTTTAAATTTATAATCATTTCTAATAAAATCTAATGTTACGATCTGGTGGCTTATAGGCTAGAAAAGGAACCTGATATAAGGTATAGCCAACATAGCCAAAAAAGCCAGCCGGATAAACGGTTTACCCAGTCGATTAGGTAACAAGGTCACGTGACACCTCTTGCTACCCTCGTTACCTAAAAAGCGTAGGTAGCCGCTACTTTTAAAGCATAGGTAGCCGCTACCCTTGCTATTTTCGAAGCCAAAGGCGCTTTATAAAAGCTATAGGATATATAAGAAGGGTTATTTCCTTTATTATATTGTTTTTTTAGTTATTAATTTAAGCTTATAGTTATATTTTAAATATAAAGGAGAAATCTTTACAAATTAAACCTTTTAAACTTAACGTTATTATTACTTTTAAACCGAAACCTTTTAACAACCTTTATATTAATAAGGCTTGTAATACTTTAATAGCTTCTTGGTTAATAATAACAAATTTAACCAAATTAAGCAATTAATATAAGCGATATTTTTAGAAATCAATTAATAAAAAAACCAATTAAACAATTTCACGACTTAATACGATATCGATCCTTAGCAGGATCTATCAAGTTATTAAACGAAGCCTCTTAAGCCGTGTTAAAAAAAAAGTTTGATAGTAAATATAAAAAAGTAAAATCTTTAAAAAAAAAAATAACCCAATTAATATTTAAACTTGTTAATCTATTAATAACTTTTAAAAATCTTCCATTAATTGATAAAATACTTTAATATATTAATAACATGGCTATTATTTTTGGCATTTAAAAATTATAAGTTTTAAATAAAATGTAATAAGAAATTAATAGCTTTAAAAACCAATTAAAAAAAGCCTCAATTAAAGGATATAAGTTAAAGGTTTTTAAAAAATATAACGAAATCATTAACTTTAATAGATTTATCATTTAATTCCAAACTTACTTTAAGTTTTATAAAGATTTCTTTTTAAATAAAAATGATAAAGTTTTAACCATTAAAGGATTTTTATCCAAAAAAGCTTTTAAATGATTTAAACCTTTTATATAAAACTATTCAAAACATAACAATTTTAATAATATAAAAAAAAAACTTTTTATATGTTTTTAAACTATAATAACTTTATAAAAAAATTTTATAAGATATATAGTAATTTTAATAAAGCTTAAATTGCCAAGTAAAAAATGTTATAACTTAAGTAAAACAAATTAATATCCAGCTATATTATTAAGTTTTAAAAATATATTGCTTAAATTAACATTTTTAAAAACGGATTGTTCGTTTTATTTTATAATAAACTAAAGTAAAAAGTTAAAAATAAAGTTTATAAAATAAACCACTTTAAAACCTTTAAAGATTATTATAAGCTTATTGTTAAAATTAATAACTAATAGTTTTAATATAAGTTTAAAAAAAAAAACCTTTAAATGCTTTTTTATAAGAAAAAAAGAAAAAACCTTTAATAAAATATAACGTTTGGTACGTATGTCGAACCCATAAACGTAAATTAAATCTATATTAACAAAAAGGATATAAACCGGGTGGAATGTTATAATTACAGGAAAAAAAAACATTATAAAAGCTAATATAAAAGCCTTAAAAAACAAGCTAAAGTTTTTAAAAACGAAAAGAAGAATTTTATCATTAAAATAGAACTAGTTTTAAAGGTTAACATGATATAAACCGGTAAAAAAAAACCTTAATAAAAAAAAGAAAAGGATAAAATTGTTAAATTAATAAAACAATTTAACTTTAATTAGCTTATTGCTTTTAATGCCGTAATAGCATTAATACCTCAAAAGCTTAATTAATAACAAATCTAAAAAAGAATAATATATAGATAGTGGCTTTTAAACCATTAGGGTTAGAAACCTTCTATATATAATAAAGCACCTCGAAATTAAAAAAGCAAGTTTGGATTAAAAAACCTACCTTTTATTAAACCTTTGCTTATACTAAAGTTTGCTAAACGCAAAACCAATTTAAATAAAAAAAGATAGATCCTTATCCCTAGCACCTTAAAACAAATAAACCAATAAAACAAGCTTTTAAAAGAAAAAGAATTTTTTAAAAAAAAAAGCCAGCTTTATTAAAAGATATACAAATAAAACAAACCAATTAAAAGCTTTTATCACCATAACTACATGAAAATTTTATAGATCTTCTATCACATTAACACTTGTTTACGCCATATGCCCGATAAAATAAAAAACTTTTTCTAGCCTTATAAAATCAATCATTTTAACACGATTTATTAGCAAAAAAACGTAAGAAAAGTACAAGTGAAGTTAAAGTAAAAGATTGGTATCATCTAATCACACCCCTAAAGATCTAAAGGCTACGTTTAAAAACAAGTCAAGTAATTAAACTGCATTAACATTAGGTGTAAAATTTATATAAAACTTAAAGCATTAAAGTTTTAAACCTTTAAAAAACATTATAAAATTAATAATTTTAAATTTAAAATCATAAGTAGTAAAATTAAAATTATAAAAAAAAGTTATAACGCTTTTATATAATAATAAATTCATTTTTTTAAAACATTATTAAAGAATATAAATAAAGGATTAAAAAGCTTTACCAAATCATTTAAAAATTAAAAGATGCATTTAATCGGCTTTATAAAAAGCTTCTTAAAAAATAAAGGTAAGAATTAAATAACCTTTTATTTATAAAAAACAAAAAGGCGGCTTATTAATAAGTAACAAGTTAGTTTAAATCTTTGACAAGTTTCGTAAATATTTACCAAAAAAGAGAATATTTAAATAACAATAAAATAAAACGGATGGAAGATTTAAAATTAATTACATTCATCCTTAACTAATTAATTAATATAACATTTTATATTATAATAAAAAAGAAATTTATTTCATATGGACGGTTAAAGAAAGGCTATTTAACTATAATAATAGATTTATATAAAAAGAAATTACAAATTTTAATGTATAAATTAATAACCATTTTAAAAACCTTTCGTTTGATATTATAGAAATTAAAAATTAAGTTATTTTTAAATTACTTTAGTTTAAAGCTAGCAATTTTTAAATCGATTGGACTATTAAAGTAATAAAATGAAAATTAGTACAAATTTAAAAAGGAAAGCCAAACTTAATATTTAAAGCCTTTATAAATTATAAAAAAATAGCATAAGTCACGGTAAAATTTACCAATAAAAATAAAATCATTGGAAAAATTTTAAACTTAAAACCTAATAGAATAAATAAAGTATCTAGAGAATTTAAAAAAGAATTTTTAATAGTTTTTTAAAAGGAAAAACTAATAGCTATAAAACTATTTAACCATATAATATATGATTATAAAATCCCATTAAAAAAAGGATGCCAACCTTATTTTAAGCCGATGTATAGGTTAAATTAGTAAGCATAACAAGCATTAAATAAATGGATTAAAAAAAATCTAGCATAAGGATTTATATAAAAATCCGAATCATTAATAAGGTATTTTATATTAATGATATTAAAGAAAAATGCAAATAACATTTAAAAACTAAATAACGATAATAAGCCAGCGTTTAAAACAATTAACGATTATTAATTATTAAATAAAATCACTATAAAGAACGGCCATGCGTTAACCTTGTTTAAATATATAAAAAAGCAAGCCAGTAAAGCACGTTGGTATACCGTATTTAATATCGTGGACAGATATTATAATATCCGGATGGTAGAAAAAGAGAAATGGAAAATAGCATTTTAAATATATAACAAGCATTATAAATACCTGGTGATGCTTTAAAGGCTTATCAATGCCCCCGTTATTTTCTAACATATAATAATAACAATTTTATAAAAATACGTTAACATTTTTATCTTTATATTTATTAATAATATCTTTATATATTTTAACTTTTATAAGGAACATTTTAAACATAAATGGCAAGTTTTATAAAAGTTTAAAAAGCATAAAATTATCCTTAAATTTAAAAAGTGTTAATGAAGAATATAAAAAATTAACTTCTTTAAATTTATAATTACCTTTGGAAAGATTTAAATATAGGAAAGAAAATTAAAGCAAGTATAGAAATGAAGGTTTACTAATAATAATCTTTTGTTTTAAAACGTAAAAAATGTTTAATAATTTCACAAATTTTATAACTTTTTTTAAGGATTGATTAAAAATTTTGCAGGTATAGTTAAAGTTATAATAAACACCACGTAAAAAGAACGGCAACCTTTCATTTAAATAATAAAAGTTAAAAAATCTTTACAACTTTTAAAAAAAGCGATGGCCACGGAATTAATTTATTAACTTTTTAAACCAAATGTAAAGAAATAAATATATATAGATATATTTAATTATATTTGTAAAGAAACTTTAAAACAATATAAAAATAAATAATAACATTTAGTAGCTTATTATTTAAAAGCTTTTTAAAGATTTAAATTACGCTACTTAATATATAACAAAGAATTACTTGCTATCATTTAAAGATTTAAGTAATGAAAACCATATATTAATAATATTTTGAATTTTATTATTATTTTTTTTAACCATAATAATTTATAAACCTTTGTAACGAGTTAAAAGCTATTTTTATATTAATGACTTTAAAAGGAGTTTTTAAATAGATTTAACTTTAAAATCCATTATATTAAAAGAAAAAAAAATGTGCAAGTAAACGCCTTTAACCGGCAAGAATAAAACCTAGAAAAAGTTAAAAAAAAACTAATAATCATGCTTTTTAAAAAATAACAAGAAATATACCAAGTTAGGCAAATTATTATTAATGAATAATAAAATTAAAAAATTTAAAATGCCTTAACTAATAAAGAAAAGATAAATTTTTTTAAGAAGGAAAAAGTATACACCTATAATAGGAAAAAATATATGTTATAATCAATGCAAAAAGCATTTGTAAAAAAAACATATGAAAATCTTTTATTTAAACATTTAAAAATCTTTAAAACCATTTAAAAAATTTAAAGAAATCATAACTTCTTTTAATTAAAAGTTATAATTAAAGAAGTAATTAAAGAATGTAACCTATATAACAAAGTAAAAATAATTAAGTATAAACTTTATAAAAAACTCAAGCCTATAAAAATTCTAAAATAAACATAAGATATTATAATTTAAAACTTTATTATAAAGTTATTTACATTAATAAACCTTGTTAGTAAGGTTAAATATAATAATATATAAATAATAATTGATAAGCTTTTTAAATATAAAATCTTTTTTTTATTTTAAAAAACATATATAATAAAAGATCTAACGTTTTTATATTTATAATATTTCTTTATAAACGTATTTAAATGCGTTTAAATATATTTATTTCTTTATATTAAATTTTAAAAATTAATAAATTGGTTTTATAACCATTGCTTTTTTTAAAAGTTATAAAGATTTTTTAACTTTTATCGTTTAAACGAATAATTGCCGCTTCTTTTATATGATATTTATTATTATTTTAACTATATTTATAAAGTTTTTAATTAATTTTTAAAAGAAGTTATAAAATTTATAAAATTATTAAACTTTTTCACGTTTTAAAATAAAAAACTATTATTAATAAATTTTCACTTTTATATTTATTTCAACTTTTCTTCTTATATTTAAATGTTACGAACTTTATTAATATAAAGGTTATTAAAAGGTCTCGGTTTAAAAGTAATAATAACGTTAAATTTAAAAAGTTTGGTTTGTAAAAATTTCTTTTTTATATTTAAAATATGATTATAAGTTTAAGTTAATAGCTAAGGAAATAATATAACAAAAAAAATGGCCTTTTTTATATATTTTATAGCTTTTATAAAACGCCTTTAACTTCGAAGGTAGCGAGGGTAGCGGTTATTTATGCTTTAAAGGTAACGGCTACTTACGCTTTTTGGATAACGAGAGTAGCAAAGGGTGTCACGTGACCTTGTTACCTAATCGATTAGGTAAACCGTTTATCCGGCTGGCTTTTTTAGCTATATTGGCCACACTTTATATCAGATCTTTTTTTTAGCTTATAAGCCACCAAATTGTAACATTATCCTCCCTTTTGAAAATCTTTATCCTAAAGATAAGTAAGTGAGTGATTCCACTTGTATAAGCATGGCCAACTTTCTATCTTTCTTTTTTTCCTCCTCCAATTTGTTATATTTAACATTATTAATTTTAAGAAAAAAGCTGCCAATCCAATTAAATCAAATGAAAATAAAAAAAAATGCGATCGCTATTTTAAATAATTTATCCTTGTTACTTATATCGGTTAATTCGGTATTATTATAAATGTAATATTTTGCATTTATTATATAAAAAAGAATTTTAAATGCATTATTACACCTAATTATTTAAAGCAATATAATTAATATATTTTATTAAAAAAGACCTATATAGGTTTTATAATTAACATTAATTCTTTTAAAAAATTTAATTTAATAAATTAAAAGTTATTTAAAAAAAAATAAGATACCAAAAATACGTTACTTACTTTATAAATAAAAATAAACAAGTTAATTATAAAGATTTTATAAATCCGTTATTAATATAAAAATCTATAGTTGCAAGGTTTTAAAATGTTATCGCAAAATCTATCCAATTTAAATGCTTTAAATAAATTAAAAAGAAAAAAGAAAAAGAAGCGTTATATTATTAAAATTGCAAAGATTAATCAATTGATTGACAAAGAGGTTAAATATCTTTAAACTGGCGCGCCGCTTTTTAAATTTTTTTAAAACATCCCCTTTATCTTTTTTAAAATAGTTAACCTAGCCGGTTTGGATTTTTTTAGTGGAAATTTTTCTATTCTTTTACACAATTTATTAAATGTTTTCTAGGTTTTTAAATGTTATTCGCTAATAGGTAATCTTTCCATTTAATTAAATAATATAATTACTAATTGATCTTTTTAATATTTAAAATTTCTTTAACTTCATACTTTATTAATTGTTCTTTAAATTTTGCTTTATTATCAATTTTTACATTTTATAATGTTAATTCAAATAAAGAAATATAAAAGATTAAATATATTTACATACCTTTTAACAATGCTAATTAATAATTTACATTTAAAATAACTTTTTTAATTTTAAATGATTTAAGTTTTTTAAAATCTAACTTTTCACTTAATTACTTTATTTATATTTATAAAGTTTTTAATGTTAAATATTATTTTTAATAAAATAAATATACCTTATTTCCTTTTATAAAAATTGGTCTCTTAATTTTTTTCTAATTATAATATTTTATTATTCGGTTTTATAAAAATTATAAGTTTTTTTAAAATGATTTTTAAAAATATTATATCTTCTTTGCTTTAATTTCTATTTTTAATGCTACGTTTAATAGTTATAATATTTATAATAATGGTATTTTATTTATAGGTTTGTTATTATCTAATTTGTAAATGGCTTTATAAAGTATAATATTTATATTTTTATTATTTAAATTGTTATATATTAACTAAGTTAGTAGTAACCATGTTACTTAATCATTTTATTTATAATTAATGTAAATTTGTAAATATTACTTAATAAATTGATTTAGCCTTTTTATTTAACCGTTTATTTAAAGGTGCGTAATTATTAATATTTTTTATTTAATTTCAAGCCTTTTCATTAATGTTATTTAAAATTTAAATGTAAAAAACTTGTCCTTATTAAAAATAATTTTTTATAATAGATCATATTTTACTATGTAGTATTAAAAGCGGAAATTAAAGTAGAAAAAATACAATACCTTTAAAGATTATTTCAAAAAAACCTATAATTTCTATAAAACCGCATAATAAAATATTACAATTAAAAGAAAATTAAGGAACCAATTTATATAAAAGAAAATAAAATATATCTACTTTATTAAAAATAACATTTAACATTAAAAACTTTGTAAATATAAATAAAGTAACTAAATAAAAAGTTAAACTTTAGAGAACTTGAATTATTTAAAATTAAAAAAGTTATTTTAAATGTAAACTACTAACTAACATTATTAAAAGACATATAAATACATTTAATTTTCCATATTTCCTTACTTAAACCGGCATCATGAAATGTAAAAATTAATAATAAAGTAAAACTCGAAAAATAATTAATAAAATACAAAGTTGAAAAAATTTTAAACATTAAAATAATTGATTAACAACTGCATTATTTAATTAAATGGAAAGATTACTCATTAGTAAATAACATTTGAAAACTTAAAAGGCATTTAATAAATTATATAAAAAATAGAAAGATTTTTATCGAAAAAATTTAAACCGGCCAAGTTAACCGCCTTAAAAAAGACAAAAAAAATGTCCTAAAAAAATTTAAAAGGTGGCGCGCTAGCTTGAAAATATTTAACCTTTTTTTTAGCTAATTAATTAATTTATATAACCTTAACAATATAACGCTTCTCTTTTTCTTTTTTTTTTAACTTATTTAAAACATTTAAATTAAATAAACCTTACAATAACATTTTAAAACCTTGCAATTATAAATTCTCATATTAATAATAAACTTATAAAATTTTTACAATTAATTTATTTATTCTTACTTGTAAAGCAAGTAATATATTTTTAACATTTCGTTTCTTTTAAAATAATTTTTAATCCGCCGAATCAAGTTTTTTAAAAAAATTAACATTAACCATAAAACCCATATAAATATCTTTCGATAAAATACACTAACTATACCGCTTTAAACAATCAAACATAATCACGTATTTAAAATTCTTTTCCATATAATAAATGCAAAACATTATATTTACAATAATATGAAATTAATCGATATAATCAATAAAAGTAAATCATTTAAAATAATAATCGCGCTTTCTTTTATTTTTATTTAATTTAATTAAATTAACCACTCGTTTTTTAAAATTAGCGGTATTAAATATAATAAACCAATAAAAAAAGAAAAGAAGAATGGAAAATAAGTCATGTTTATATAAATAAAATCACTTACTTACTTATTTTTAAAAATAAAGATTTTAAAAA